>CM062238.1:6770810-7370810 GCA_031216185.1 Syzygium aqueum | reverse complement strand
AATAATTGCGATGCCCTTTTCGCATACCAGATTTTCTTTTTGATATATTGTATTTTCATTATGTATTTAAATTAATACCACAAAGAATCTCAAACTAATACATCCGTGATAAATTTACCTTCCGTTAATTTTCATTAAATTTAACCGTCAAATTGCTGAGTTGAATGATACATAACAGTTAATGGGTATATCAGTTTGAAATTTTACTCCTCCATTTTACAGGCTTATCAATTTGTGATTTTTCGTAGTATTAATCCAATTTCATAGAGAGTAAATTTATTACAAGTATATCGGTTTGAGATTTTTTATGGTCAAAAAATTAGTTTATGGAAAATTCGTCACAGATGTACCAGTTTTGGATTTTTAGTGGTCAAAAAATTAGTTCGGGATAAATCTGTCACATGTGTACCAATTTCGAGTTTTTCGTGGTATTATCACTATGTATTTAAATGCGACTTTTATTTCATAAATATAATTTATAGGGTGCCGATGATTATGTTATAATTAAAAAGGAGGTGGTTATCATTTCAATGTCCTTGACAGCATACCTCACCACGGCTAGGGAACTCGAAGTTTCTGACAATAGGCATCCGCAGCATGTCCGTTTGCATTGCAAGGATAGCGAGCTTCACAACTGCATTCCTTATTTTAATGTATCGGTATCCACACGTCTTGCCTTCTTCATTGGGAGATAATTTTTCTTCTGAGAATACCTCGTATTTAACATCTCAGAGTTCATACGAAAACTTTTAAGGTGATATTTAGGACCAAGGTGCTGATGATTATGCTAAAATTAAAATTGAGGTGGTTATCATTTCACTGGCCTCGACTGTGAGAGCCAATCTGTTGTTGGGGAAATTTTGGCAATGGTGATGGGTGATGTTGACTTGCAACCCCAAACATACATTCGCTTCTTTTACGCCGTGGAAAATTATTTTTTTTAAAAACTAACTTATCTGGACAAGGATTTCATTTTCTTATATTGGCTGTATTTCACAAGCAATATTTGAGTCATTCATGGACGATTGATACACGAAAAATAAGAAACACAGATTAGGAAAAAAATCTCGACCACAATCCAAAGTCTTGAGTTCCGACACCAAGGACCCGGGCTCGAGCACCGGAGTCTCGGGCTTGAGCTCAGTGGTCTCGGATGTGGCCTTGAGGGACTCAAGCTCAGCTACCACGATCCCAAGCCTGGCTATCAGGAACCTTATTGGCAAATGAGAAAAAAATGTTTTTGATGGACTCAATTTTTTTTAAGAGATCCAAACACCGGCAAACGAGGGACATGCTTTCTGCCATTAAATCGTCCACGGAATAGAGGAATTTCAAGCGTTATCAATACAAATAGCCGATCAAATTATTATTGACTCCTTTCTCCACAGAAGCAATGCAAATCATACGTTTTGTATATTCGTTTGGTAGCACCGGATAATCCGCAATGAGAACATTGCCGTCCAAATAATTCACGGAAAAGCGACATTCCACAGATAATTCGCTCTTGGAAAAGTTTTCTTCCTAGTTTTTGATATGCTGGGATTGAATCGGAGAGAAACGTAGTCCATTACATCAGCTTTTGATTGCTGGTCGAGCATTACATCAGCTTATCATGGGTCAACTCTCTTGCGCGAAACGGAAGGTAAGCCAAGAATGACAGTCGCCAAAGGATGATCGGACGTATCGGCACTCCTCGACAGGTGAACAGCTTCCTTCTCCGACCAAAAAAAAAAAACCAGCTTCCTTTACTGCAAAACATCGTCGGCTTTTGCCGACGTTCGTCGGGTTTCCACCGGATCAACCTCTTAAGTCCCGGAGACTTCGAATTTTTCCATCATCTGATTCGAGATCAACCCCGAAAGCTCTCGAATTATCATCTCTGCGGATAAAGAAATCGGAGTTACTTGATATTCAAGTAAAAAAAATTAGACATTGTATTCACTTCTCTGATATTTTGGCACTAGATATTTTTCATTGGAAATTTCCTCGTGTACAAATGGATGTAAAATAAAAATAATTAAAAAAACTTAACATACCGTACAGAAAACTCGAGTGAAAATTATTTAAAAAGTCATAAAATTATTATACTCGTGTTAATTTAATTTTAAACTTTTCAATTTGAATAATTTAATTCTAAACCTTTTGATAATATACAGAATTAAGTCATTCTGGCTAATTTTGATCGTAAATTATTAACGCGAATGCTAGTCGTCTAAAGTAGCATTGCCGACATTGACGTGGACAATTTTTACAAATTTTTTTCAATTTTTAAAATTTTTGTCCTCAATCATATCATGTCTGGCCGAGAAGGCCCTCGCTAGATCTATGAGGGCCACCTGCCTTGCGACTGGTGAGGCTGCGATAGCCTCAATGGGATCGCAAAGGCCCTAGGCGAGGGCCTTCACTGCTGGCGTCACAGGCACAATGAAAGAAAAGACAAAGAGAAAAAAAAATAATAATTCAAAAAAATAAAATAAAATAATTGTCTACGTCAGCATCTGCCGTGCCACGTAAGACGATTGATGTCCATGTCAATGATTTCCGATCAAAATTGATCAAAATGACTCAATTAGCAAATTGTCAAAACGTTTATGACTAAATTAGTTAAATTAAAAGGTTTAGAACTGAATTAGCATAAGTGCAATAGATTTAAAACTTTTTTTGGTAATTTCCTATAAACTCGATTAAAGAAGTGATTGGATATTTGAACAATGTGATGGAGAAAATTAGATAATATGTTTTATCAATTTCCATAAATCGATACAAAAATGGTAGAATAAACTAAATATAAGTTTCTTGTCATTTAGATCTATAGATTCATTCAATGTTGTCTAATGCGTGGCTACAACTTTTGTGGAAAACTTTCAGCAACTTGACTGGCACTTATGGCGCGAATGATAATTATTCTATTTTCCTGTTTTTCTATTTTTTTATTTCAAAGAACAGGTTTAGAATAAAAATCCGTATAGTAAAATAATTTCATTTTCTATTTTTAGGACAAATTGTTAGCCCAAAAATAGATTTGGAACAGAAATAAGAAGTTAAAATTTTCTACTTTTCTATTTTTGGAATAAAAACATAAATAACAACTCTCTTTTATTACTTGCCCCTGTCGCCTGCCGTTGCCTCCCATTGTTCGCCGCCGCCCAATAGCCGCCTGTCGCCCGCCATTGCCCACTCCCCGGCCGTCCACCACCGCAGCCTTCCATCGTTCGCCGCCACCCGTCATCACCCACTCCCTAGCCGTCCGCCGCAGCTTGACGATCACCCATCACCCGCCATCACCCACTCCTCAGCTGTCCACCATCGCCTCCCATCGTTCGCCGCCGCCCGCCGAACGTCCATCTCCGCCCATCCCCCCAACAGTCGCCAAAGAAAGAAATTTAAGAATAACCGATCAAACGAATTTTATTCCGAAAATAGAAATTTTGTGCCGTTATCAAATATTACTTTTTGCTCAGAAACTCATTCGGAGAATTGAAATAGATTTTTCTATTTTTAACTAGAAATAGGGTTAGGGGGAGAGCAATTTTATCATTCACGTCCTTATAATAACTAATAGGGAAAATGATACAAGCAGTCCTTAGACTTTGGATCAATGTGTAATTTGGTCCATGATTAGGCTAATGCGCAATATGATCCATGAATTTTTAATTTATTCAATATCATCTTTAAACTTTCGGTACCTGTTCAATTCAGTCCCCAAACTATATGAAAATGTTCAATACAGTCCCTGAACTTGAATTAGTTCAGGGACTAGATTGAACATTTTCATATAATGCAAGGACTAAATTGAACATGTACCAAAAGTTCAAGGATGACATTGAACAAATTAAAAGTTTAGGGATCACATTGAACATTACTGTAAAGTTCAGGAACTACATTGAATAAATTAAAAGTTCAGGAATTAAATTACATATTAAGCCAAAGTTTAAGGACTGTTTGTGTCATTATCCCTAACTAATATTAGGGATTTGGTCCCACATGTCCCACGTTGTTTGGATGTGCACAATTAGCATAAACATGATTTCGCATAATGTGAAGCTGTGTGCACCTCCTCTTTGAATGTGACTCGAGCCTCTACATAGAACTTATATTCATCCCTCAAGCATGTGATCTCAGTCTCACTAATGCTCTCGGTTGCGCGCCTAGTTAATTTGCCACCTTATAAGAGAAAAAAAAAACCTAATGCTCGTCCAATTGAAAAGTGCCAAGTCTATAAAAATGAATGCAAAACTACTAAAGGAGAATAAACCACAATTGTTTGCAAACCCTATTTCTGCCCTAAGGACTCAAAATCCTTTCCAAGTGGAGCTCTCCCTCATTGTCATTCTCTTCCTTCCTTCAAAATGTAACCGCAAACGGATTCCAAACCCCTTCAATTAAACTAAACATAATAAAGACAGGAACTTTGTTGCCAAACAATGTTTCTAGTAAAGAAGCAACGAGGTCCCTGCCTGTCACGCCAGAGACCCGGGTTTGATCCCCGGCAACGGCGCTTTTCAGACAATGCACAAACTCTGACATCACTTCATTTTCCTTCATCAAATCACGGTACATTGATAAATGCCATAAACCAAAACAAGGATAAGGTATTTTGTGCAGCAGTTGTCCGACTTGATTAGTTAAATCGTCAATGGCATTAGCCAGATCAACATGATGAAGCCTAAAAGGTAAAAGTTAGCCCAAAGGCATCTGCATTTTAAAGCACACCTAAGTAGAACAGCTTCGTTTCTGTTGATCTCTATAATCCTAATATTTGTATGTATTGGTTGAAGCCACAATAGCCAAATCAACTTCAACCAAGAGGTGCAAATCTTTGCAGCATTAAAGTTCATCCAAGACAATGAACTGCATTAACCATTAATTTTCTAAGCATAAGAAAAGAACTAACGACTGGATTGTCCAATTAGCCTCTGCCATATCACTGTCCTCACCACCCGTATCTCGCCGCTACTCTTACCAGCTTGTGCATTGAGATCCTCGATAGTTCCATTGATAGCTTCCACCCCTTTCTTGATCTCCAACATTACAAGCTTCACCGCTTCTTCGTCTTCTTCTCCAAGAGCAAAGTTGGCATTTTGCAAGATCGACTCAATCTTAATTTGCAGGTTATTCACAAGCGACCCAATCGTCTCCAAGCCACGAATAGAGAACTTAGTTCCCTCTTTCATTAGGCCAAGTAACACCTGTCGCCCATTTAGTACCCTTCGGTAATTTTTCCACAAAGAATCGCACCACTGGCCGACTGGCCCTATTGCAGCTGTCAGAGCAGTGGCTAGAGCAGTCGTGATAGGCGGCACAGTGATCTTAACCGCCACGACTGAAAAGATCAAAAAGGATGCGAAGGCGGTCACAAATATGGCAATGGTCACCCATCTCCCAACTTGTGCATTTTTAAGATTCTTGTCAAGCTTCTTCTCATGAGCCTGCAACTTCTGCAACATCTCTTCCTGCTGATTACGCACCGAGAGCTTGCAGAACTCGTCAGTGAATGGATCGCCCACTTCTTTGAATTTCTGGAGGTCCTGCAATGTCTTGACATACCTCTCCCCTCCCACAGTCTCTCCTCTCTCTTCCTCAAAGTGCATAAGTGCAAGCTGAATCCTCGACTGGCAATCGCGGGCCTGCCTCAGGCATCTGTCGAGGGAAGTGTAGAAATCTAATAACTTTGAGCCATGATCGAAGTAATCCTCCACTAAACGGGACAGCTCGTTGTCCTTCCATGTGTCTTCTTTGGATCCAAGAATGACCTTAGCCAGTGCATGGTCTATCTCAAGAAGGCCAGTGGTCATCTCTCCTACAGAGTTGAATGTCAGGGACTGATTCTCAGCATCACCTGCTAGTGTCCTAATTACTCTATCAGCTCGGTCGTGCAAAGGTCTTATCAAAATCTTGCTAGTTAGGGTCGGCTCTACAGGCAGCTTCAAGAGGTCAGATCAGACTGGTATCCGGGATTCCTGTCTTCCATTGATGAAGAATCTACCTCCTTGTTCTTACTAAATTACCCACCCATCGTTCGGATTCGAATATGTGAAACACGGGGATTGCCCAAAACTCTAAAACCAAAGCCTTTTTCAAGTTTTGCTGATCAAGCACAGAATTCGTACTGTATCTATCGATGGCGGGCAACAGTTGAAAATTGCCCAAAATATCTGTGCTTAGATTAACCAGAAAAATGAAGGACTCGCAGATTACTTACAGATCAGCTAAGCCCCCTTCTTCTTTTTGCTCTTCTTTTTGTGAGCTTACCTCAGTTTCAGCTGAAATTGCAAAGAAAGGATGATCTTGTTTTCGCTTCAACTCCTCCAAAGGACCAAACCAAGCTCAGTCACCGTGCAGACACCAAGAGTAAACTGCAGAAACTGAGATATACTTTCACTCACAGATCAGCCAAACCCCTTTCTTCTTTTCGCTCTTCTTTTTGTGAGCTTACCTCAGTTTCAGCTGAAATTGCAAAGAAAGGATGATCTTGTTTTCGGGCTCCGAAGGCGACGACGGAGGCGGAGGCGCAGAGGGAGGGGGCTCGGGGTCGAAGTGCTGGAGAAAGAGAGAGAGAGTCTCTTCGTTGAGAAGGTAAAGCCGAAAGTTGAAAAGAGGAGGGCGAGAGAGAGAATATTGGAGCGTGCTTTTAATTTTCGGCCTTTACTGATGCTCCGTCCTTTCCCCCGTGCGCGAACAGAGTGAAAAGACGGCTTTTTCAATTTTTTATTTTCCAGCTAAGCTGACATGTGTCGGACTCTGAATGGAACATGCATGCCACGTAGGACGATGACGTGGTGCTAAGTTAGCACTGAATATTTTCTCCGAAAACGCGGAAGGAGATGAGAAGCTGACCAATGCGGTCAGCAGTGACGTCTAGAACAGCCATCCAAGCAGGATGTTGACTATAAGGGCACGTTTGGTAACGGGCGAACAGTGACTATTTATATTCTTTTATTTTCAAAATTAATTTTGAAACGAAAATTCATTTAGTTAATTTTTGTTTTCGGGTACAAATTTACAAAAATTTATTTCTAGAATCAATTTCAGAACAAGATCAAGAAGCAAATCCTGAGAACAAGTATCAACAATGAAAAAGAAATTTTTTTCTCTTATTCTTCTTCTTGATTTTCTTCTTCTTCTTTTTTCCGGTTTGTAGCCGATTGCCGACAGCCACAAGATCTGGCATGGGAGACCCTCGCCGCCACTCTTGCCGAATCTAGCGAGGGCGGCACTCGCCCAAGCCGCGAGTCGCTCTCGCCGACCCTGGCCTATGGCCGGTTGCCAACGTCGGCGACTTGGCCATGGCCAAGGAAGGGGAAAAAGAAAAAATATATATAAAATATTATTAATAAAAAAAAAATTTGTGCGCTTACCAAACGTATTTTTATTCTTTTTCTATTTCAAAAATAGAAATTTTGGGTAGTTACCAAACACTTTCAAGTACTTATAAATTATTTTCGGGCATCAAAAGGAGACATTTCTAAACAGAAATTATTTCCAGGAACATAACGGTTGACAAACACACCCTTACTTTTTCATTTGTCTCTGTTCCTAGTCTTTGCTTTCAGTAGTTTCACCAATCCAACCATTAATGACCGCGAAAATTGGCAATGGTGATTGGTGATGTTGGCTTGGCAATGCCAAAGATATATTCGCTTCGTTTGTATCAAAGAAAATAAATACCGCTCAAAAATATTTTTTTGAGAAAACTAGCTTTTGAGGAAAAGGATTTCAGTTTCTTTATATTTGGGTGTATTTTTCAAACAATAAATGGAAGTCACTTATCAATGTTCGTTACATAAAAAATATGAAGCACACGTTTGAGAATTGATGTCAAGCACGGCCCTAAGTCTTGAGTTCAAGCGCCAAGGACCCAAGCTTGAGCTATGGGGTCTCGGATGCGGCCTTAAGGGACTCGAGCCCAGCCATCGGGATCCTATGCCCAGTTGTCAGAACCTCAACATAGGCACTTGGGTCTCGGTCTTGGCCTTAAGGGAGTAGGCCCTAGCCGTTGGGGATAGGAGTGTCAAAATTACCTAGCCTGACCCAAACCAACTCTATCTGTTTGGCCTGGTGCAAAAATTTCAGGTCTTTTCAATTCGGGTCAGGTAATATATATATATATATCAGTTATCTTAGTGTTTCAATTCAGATTGGATCGTATACCTGAACCGATCCGAAACACATTTTGATTCATTTGCTTCCCAGATTGATTACCCAAAAAAGCTTACTTCCCGTTTTCTCTCTCTAACCACAAAACCGCTCTCTCTCTCTCTCTCTCTCTCTCTCTCTCTCTCTCTCTCTCTCTCTCTATAACCAAGCCTTCACTACTGTAATTTCTCTCCCTTTCTCCGGTGACGACAACATGCCGAAATCTAAGACTCGCCTCCGGTGGAGCTAGACCAAGCCCTCACCTTTGGTGGAGCTCCGCCGAGCCCCAGATTCAGATCAAAACGGCTAAGGCCAACACGAATCCATATATATATATATATATATAT
Source organism: Syzygium aqueum (assembly GCA_031216185.1). Classification (NCBI taxonomy): domain Eukaryota; kingdom Viridiplantae; phylum Streptophyta; class Magnoliopsida; order Myrtales; family Myrtaceae; genus Syzygium; species Syzygium aqueum. The sequence continues at coordinate 7,362,327 of CM062238.1, read as the reverse complement.
ATATGTTATCAGCGATGGATGCAAGAATGACCCTTGAAAGTATCAAGAAAAAAAAGGAAAAGCACTAATGTAGAAATTTCGAGAGCTTGCAAGAAAAGATGGAATTTCTCTTGCGGTCTCGTGGATAAGTGAGAGACGGAGTGACCATGAACAATTAACACAGCAATAACTAGAGGTGAGTATGGTTCTAGATTCTACTCTAGAACTTAAGAACCTGATTGATGGGAACCTGTAAGTTTCAGGTTTCAAAATATGCAAGGTAAGTTCCAAGTTCTAAAAATTAGAGAACTTGTTTCGACGGGTATATTCCAAGTTCTAAGTAGGTAGAACCTGTAACCTATAACCTAGAACCTAAACAAGTTTTTTATATTTTTTCTTGGTCTATGTCTTTACGTGATTCTGTAGTGTTTCATGGGTTTATATGATGAGTGTATAATCTGGAACTACTAGTCTGAATTTTTATTTTATGACTTGTTAATGTTTCATATTATTCGTGTATCTAAGTATAAATTGTAGTAAGTGGATCAAAGTAGCAAGTGGTGATCATTAAAGATGATGATTCATTATGATTGTTCAATTAATACTATAGGGAGAACCTGAGTAGACCCTGAAATCAACCTAGAACGTGTGATATGATAAGTTTCAAATTCCAAAAAATGAGAAACCTATTCTCATGGGTAAGTTCAAGGTGGAACCTGTATGGAATATGGAATCACTCACCCTTAGTATCGATTCACATAATGACTTTTTATTTTAATTGTATTTATTTGAACCGTAATACTAGGAAAATTAATCTTTTGTATTCTTTTTAGTGAATGACAAGCTTGTTCAGTATTATCGTGCTCATTTTCATTTTGTTTAACTAAAAATGAAATATAAAAAAAAAACCTATTAGATCCTAAAATCTATGATAGGATAGGTTCCAAGTTTCAAGTTTTAACGGATAGGCTACAGGTTTCAAATAATGAGGAACCTATATCCGAGGGTAGGTTCTAGATTCTAGGTTCTAGGTGAAATATGTAAGGAACTTGGAACTGCTCACACCTAGCAACAACATAGGAGAGCAAATTATGAAGAAAATTTCTAGCCCCAAAAACAAATGGTCCAGCAACGATGGACGAAGACTGCCTGCAAGGAACAAAATATCGGGGGATGCAAAGTCGCAGAAGAAACGCCACAAGTGGAAGGCACATTGCATGCTAAGTTCCGCAAAAAAAAAACAAAAACCCGAAACCCAACCTGGGTTTTCGCTTTGAATCATATGCAATTCAGGTCGAGTTCGAGTTAGAGACAACATATCACTTGTGGTTTGGGTTGAGTAGCGTGGGAACCCAACTATTCTGATCCAACCCATTGACACCCCTAGTTAGGGACCCAAGTTTAGCCTCTAAGGACCCAGGAGTAGGCGTCGGCGATTCAGGCACAGATGTACCAAGCCCATCAAGGTCCTTGGCCCAACCTCGAGGGACTCAGGCCTAAATGTCGAGGTTTCACGTCTGATTGTTGGGCTTTAGTTGTATTTTGAAAAATGAGTTCAAGAGGAAATTATTTTTTTAAATTTAAACATAAATTTTTCATCGATTCATAATTTCTTTAAAAGATCCAAACGCTGACAAATGAGGAAAATGATTTTTACCAATAATTTTTTCGCAAAATGAAGGAATTTCAAGTGTTATTAATAATAGTAGCATGGATGTCAATTCTTTTGCTTATATAACATGTGATAATCGGATCAATTTAGTACTGACTCACTTCTCCACAGGAGTGATGTAAACCCTATGTTTTCTATGTTCGTCCAATGGTATAAATGCATAAAGCCGCTACAATTTCATACTAATTATTTCTTCTAGGGAAAAAAATTCGAGACAAAAATATTTACCTCCAAATAATTCATGAAAAAAAGTAACACTTGACTGATAATTCAGTTTTGGGAAAGTTCAGTATGGAGCATGATACGATGAGACCGAGAGAAACGTATTACATTACATTCAGTCTCGGATTATCTTCTCTGCATTGAAAGGAATCGGAATCACTCGAGATTCGAGTCCAAAAATTAGATATTGTACTCGCTTCTCCGATATTAACAAAAGTTAATTTTGCACTAATTTTTGCGTGTGAAATTCTGGACTTGAAATCTCCTCGCGTACAAATGGATGTAAAATTAAAAAAACAGCATAACAGACGCGTGGCCACTACTTTTGAGGAAAACTTTTAACGACTTGCCCTTATAATAACTAATGGTAGGGACTTAGTCCCACATTGTTTGGATGTCCACCATTTGGCGTACAAACACTGTTTCGCGGTAGGTGAAGACCGTCTGCATTCCTTTTTGAATATGACTCGGGCCTCTATACAGAAATCACGTTCGCCCCTCAAGCATGTGATCTTAGTCTCACTGATGTTCTCGGTTTTGCGACTAGTTTGCCGCCTTATAAAACAAAAAAAAAAACTAATGCTCATCCAATTGAAAAGTGCCAAGTCTATATACGAATGCAAACTAGTAAAGGAAAATAAACCACAATTGTTCCTTTGCAAACCCTAGTTCTGCCCTAAGGACTCAAAATCCTTTCCAAGAGATGCTCTCCCACGTTGTCATTATCTTCCCCCCTTCAAAATGTAACCACAAAGGAACTTCAAACCCCTTCAATTAAATTAAACATAAGAAAAGGCAGCTTATTATGTTTTTTTTAGGTATAAGTGCATTATAAGTTCTAAAATTTGTTATGAAAGTACAATCGAGTCCTAAAACTTTTAAAAAATGTAATCAAATTATAAAATTTATCAAATTTATCAAATTAAGTCTTTACGTTAATTGTACTTTTTGAAAATTTTAGGACTCGATTGTATTTTCGTGATAAGTTTTAAAAGTTGATTGTACTTTTTCGAAAGTTTTATAACTAAAATGCACTTTTATGATAAGTTTTAGGACTTGAAGTATACTTATTCCATTTTGTTTTAAATAACGTTTCTAGTTTCTAGTAAAGAGCACAGCGTTTTCAGACTATGCACAAACTCTGAAATCACTTCATTTTCCTTCATCAAATCACAGGACATTGATAAATACCATAAACCAAAACAAGGATAAGGTATTTTGTGCAGCGGTACTTCATTTTTATTGATCTCTATAATCCTAATATCTGTATTATCCTCTGCCATATCACTGTCCAGGCCACCCGTATCAGGCCGCTACTCCTACCAGCTTGTGCATGGAGATCCTCGATAGTTTCATTGATTGCTTCCACCCTTTTCTTGATCTCCAACATTCCGAGCTTCACCAATTCTTCCTCTTCTTTTTCAAGATCTAAGCCGGCTTTTTGCAAGATCGACTCGATCTTAATTTCCAGCTTACTCACAAGCAACCGAATCGTCTCCAAGTCATAAATCGAGAACTCAATTCCTACTTTCATTAGGCCTATGAACTCCTTTTTTCATTTTAGTGCCCTTCGGTAGTTTTTCCACAGAGAATCGCACCACTTTCCGACTGTCCCCATCGGAGCTGCCAGAACAGCGGCTAGAGCAGTTGCTACAGGCGGCGCAGCGATCACGACTGCCACGACCGAGAAAATTAAAAAGGATACGAAGGCGGTCACGAATATGGCATTGGTCACCCGTCTCCCAGCTTGTGCATTTTTAAGATTCTAATCAAGCTTCTTACGAGCATGCAACTTCTGCCACATCTCCGCCTGCTGATTATGCACCGAGTGAAAGAGCTTGGAGAACTCGTCCGTGAATGGATCGCCCGCTTCTTTGAATTTCTGCAGCTCCTGCGGTGTCTTGACATACCTCTCCCTTCCCACATTCTCTCCTCTCTCTTCCTCAAAATGCATTAGTGCAAGCTGAATCCTCAACTGGCTATCACGGGCCCGCCTCAGGCATCTCTCGAGGGAAGTGTGGAACTCTAATATCTTTAAGCCATGATCGAAGTAATCCTCCACGAAACGAGACAGCTCGTTGTCCTTACATGTGTCTTCTTTGGATGCAAGAATGACCTTAGGCAGTGCAAGGTCTATCTCAAGAAGGCCAAGGGTCACATCTCCTACAGAGTTGAATGTTAGGGATTGATTCTCAGGATTACCAGATAGTGTCCTAATTACTCTATAAGCTCGGTCATGCAAGGTCTTATCAAAATCTTGCAAGCTCAGGTCGGCTCTACAGGCAGCTTCAAAAGAGGTCAGGTCAGACTGGTATCTGGGATTCATGCCTTCCATTGATAAAGATTCTACCACCTTGTTCTTGCTAAATTTCCCACCCATTGTTCGGATTCGAATATGTGGAAAATGGGGACAGCCCAAAACTCCAAAACCAAAGCCTTTTTCAAGTTTTGCTGATCAAGCACAGTCCTCGTATTGTATCTATCAATGGCGGGCAACAGTTGAAAATTGCCCAAAATATCTGTGCTTAGATTTACCAGAGAAATGCAGGACTCGCAGATTACTCACAGATCAGCTAAACCTCCTCCTTTTTGCGAGCTTACCTTACCTCAGTTTCAGCTGAAATTGCAAGGGAAGGATGATCATGTTTTCGCTTCAACTCATCGGAAGGACCAAACCAAGCTCAATCACCGTGCAGACACCAAGAGTAAACTGCAGAAACTGAGATATACTTTAAGAGAAAAAAGGGACTTGGATTACGAAAGGAGCCGAGAAGTTGGACTGCTTGAAAGACTGAGTTGATCGAAGGGGGCTTGGGAAGAGGAAAAGTCCAGAACAGAACCAGAAGGAACCCGGAAACGGGAAAGGAGATGAGAGGCTGACCAATGCGGTCGACAGTGACGTCAAGAACAGCCTTCCAAGCAGGAGGTTTGACTATTACTCTTCCATTTGTCTTTGTTCTTAGTCTTTGCTTTCAGTAGTTTCACCAATCCAACCATTAATGACCGCGAAAATGGGCAAATGGTGATGTTGGCCTGGCGATGCCAAAAGATATATTCGCTTCATTTGTATCAAAGAAAATTAATGCCGCTGAAAAATATTGTTTGACAAAACTAACTTCTAAGGAAGAGGATTTCATTTTCTTATATTTGGGTATATTTTACAAACAATAAATGGAAGTCACTTATCCATGTTTGATACATGAAAATATGAAACACATATTTGAGAAAAAAATCTCAAGCACAAGCGTATGTCTCGAGTTCCGACGCCAAGGCCCCGGCCTGAGCTTTAGGGTCTCAGATGCTGCCTTGAGGGCTCGAACCCAACCTCCGGGATCCTAAGCCTAGTTGTGGGGAACCTGAGCTCAGGCACTCAGGAGACTAGGCCCTACCCGCTAGGGACTCAAGCTCGACCTCAAAGGACCCAAGAGCAAGTGCCAGTGACATGCGCACAAGAGCCATGTACTGGGTCCATTAAGGTCCTTGGCCGGACCTAGGGGGACCTAGGCCTAAATGTCGAGGTTTCAAGTCTAAGTATTGAGGTTTAGTTGTATTTTGAAGAATGAGTTCTAATTTTCACGAGAGGGAATTGTTTTTCTAAATTTAAAGCATAAGTTTTCCATCGACTCATTTTTTTTAAGAGATCCAAACGCTAGCAAATGAGAAAAATGATTTCTGCCAATAAATCTTCCAAAAAACAAAAGAATTTTAAGTGTAATCAGCAAGAGTAGTGTGGATGTCAATTCTTTTGCTTATATAACATGCGATCACTTAATCAAATTAATAATGACTTGCTTCTCCACGGTAGCGATGTAAGCCATACGTTTTATATGTTCATCCGATAGTATAAATGCATAGAGCCGCTCCAATATCATACTAATTGTTCCTTCTAGGAGAAAAAATCCGCGACGAAAACAATTTCCTCCAAATATTCACAAAAAATGTAACACTTCACAGATAATTCAGTCATGGGAAAGATTCGTTTGGAGTTTGATATGATGAGATACAGAGAAACGTACTCCATTACATCAGCATATGCTGCGGTTGATGGGGTCAACTCTCGTGCGCGTGACGAAGGGAAGTCAAGAATGAAAATCGCCGGAGGACGATGGGACATGTCGGCACACCTCAACAAGTGAACAGCTTTGCTTCGCTTCAAAACCTCGTCGTCTTCTGTCGACGTCGACTGTCGTCGGGTTTCTACCGGATCAACCCCCTAAGGTCCCCAAGAATTCAAGAATTCGAATTTTTCCAACAACTTATTCGAGATCAACAGCGAAAGATCTCGGCTTATCGTCCCTGCGGAGAAAGGGATCAGAATTACTTAAGATTCAAGCCAAAAGATTAGATATTGTACTCACTTCTGCCACATTAGCAAAAGTTTGGCACTAATTTTTTTTTCCCGTGAAATTTTAGTCTTGAAATTTCCTCTGGTACAAATGGATGTAAAATTAAAAAAACAACATAACAGACCATACAGTGAACTCGATAGCAGAAGTGATTGGATATTTGAACAATGTTGTGAAGAAAATTAGATAAATCGAAACAAAAATGGCATAATAAACTAAATGTAAGTTTCTTGTCATTCATATCTATGTCCATAGATTCATTCAATTTTTTTTTCCAGTGCATGGCTACTACTTTGGAGGAAAACTTTCAGCAACTTGCCCTTATAATAACTAATGTTAGGGACTTATTCCCATGTTGTTTGGATGGTGCACAATTGGCGTACACACACGGTTTTGCGGAATGTGAAGCTGTTTGCACCTCCTCTTTGAATGCGACTCGGGCCTCCATATAGAAATCACGTTCATCCCTCAAGCATGTGATCTTTAGTCTCATTGATGCTCTCGGTTTCGCACCTAATTTGCTGCCTTATAAGAGAAAAAAAATATAGCCCATCCAATTGAAAAGCGCCAAGTCTAAATATGAATGCAACGGCTACCCTAGCTCTGCCCTAAGGACTTAAAATCTTTTTCAAGAGAAGTTCTCGGTCGTCATTCTCTTCCCTCCTTCAAAAGCAAAACCCCTCAATTAAACTAGGGAAAAAGCCACAAAAACCCCTCAAATTATGTTCATTATGACACATTTATCCTAAATTTTATGACATCAAAAAATTCAAACTATACTTACAGTGACACATTTACCCTAAAATTTTTCTTATGACATGAAAAACCCCCAAAACTTGTATTTATGTGACACATTTATCCTCTGTCGAGATTTCATTAGATGATTTTTTAGCTAAAACAATGTCATTTTTATTTCACTTAAGCCACGTGGGCGCACTGTCAACATTGTTTGCTTTCTAGTATCTATATAGGCGGATTTTTAACGATTCTCAATTATTAAACTTTAACGGAAAGTAAGTATGTCAGATACGTATAAATTTGGTATTTTTTGTGTCGTGAAAAAAAGTTTAGCTTCGGATTTTTTGTGGCATTTTCCCATTAAATTAAACATAAGAAAAGGCAGGAGTTTTGTTGTCAAACACCGTGTTATGTTTGTTTTAATATAATGTTTCTAAGAAAAAAGCAACAAGGTCGTTGTAGTATAGTGGTGAGTATCCCCGCCTGTCACGCGGGAGACCCGGGTTCGATCCCCGGCAACGGCGTTTCTCTCTTTTGTTTCCCTTTTCTTTCGTTTTTTCCATATTAAACTTTTTTTGCTGTTTTTTTGGGGCAGAAAAGAGCGTGAGTTGTTTGATTTTTGTTCGAGTTGACTTGCATTCGGTGTTAAACGTCTTAAAAAGTACGGACGTTGTAGAATCGGGTCGACCCAGTTCGTGGCTCGAGTGCGACTCGACTCATGTTGCAATTAGTCGAATATGCTAGCTAGGCACTTGAGTCAGACACTCTTAAGCTCGAGCTCGACTGATTTAACTACTTGAGTTCCTTGAACTCAAAGATGATCGAGCGGACCTTGAATAAGGCTTTGAATGACTTGCGAGAAATTCGATGCTGTGCGTCGACTGGATACCTACGGTCATTGTCCTTGCTGGAGAAACGTTTGCATAGACAGGGATCATGCTGTCACGGAAGTCGCATGCTGTGCATGGCCCAGATCAAGCGGAAGCTATCTGCTTTGATGAAACAGAAATCATAAGAAAAGCTCAGGACTTGAACCTAAAGCGTTGGAATAATGTTACGCATGCTAAGACGGATTAACAAAATTGATGTACCAATTGAAGTCCCACGCACCTCGAAGGACATCTGAACCCATTTGCCGCACACATGGTGTACAGGAGAAACTGACATCTAGGCAATGGAAACGAGAAGTATGCCCAGAAAGTCTTCACAGAGCCGGTGAAGAACATGCCAAACAAGGTCATCCAAAGCTTCACATCACATGAATCTCAGGTATGGAAACTACGAGCTTTCGACAAGACCAGAAAAAAGTACATAAACAAACTATAGTATTCTTGTTTCATTAATACACATACGACATTAGCAGTTTGGACCCGATCCAACAGCAACGGTGAGCTCAAAATCAAGGGATTAGGTTTGGGAAAGACTATTAGTAAGCCAGCGAGCGACATTGCACAATGTTTGCTAGACATTTGAGACGAACTTACCACCCAGAATCTTCCTGTCCTCTATATCAAGAGTTTCCAGCTAGATCTACTGTAAATGATAACCCAAAACCTCCCTGAGCAATCAATGGAGCTAGTACGTGTACATTCGCCTCAAATTAATCAACACTCTTACATAATTCCTGTCGAACAATCCATTTTGGGCATGTTAATCTCAGAGTTGAGCTAAATGGGCCGAAGTCTGCTGTCGAAAAAGTACCAACTTTAAGATACAGGCTTCTTCTTTTTTATCTTTAAGATGCTTTTCAAGTTTTTATTGATTGGACAAAGAGTGATGGATCACTGACCGAGGCCCATTGACGACGAAGCCCGAAGTTTAGGCTATGGTAAATCTTATGTCGAATTGTGCTTTCAAATTGTCCACAAATTAAGTCTTCAAACATTAAAATTCTAGATGACTTTGTTTATTTTTAATAGGTGCATTCGAAGTCTTAAACGTTATGTACGAAATATCAACAAATCTTAAATTTTTCAATTGATTTAATTAAGGCATAATTTTTTCTTAACCCGAATTACCCTAATTCTTCATAATATATAAATACTGACGCACAAATTTATGTTAATATTTTCATAACTTATAGAAATCTATATAATATTTTTAAGCTCTATGAGAAAGTAAAAAGTTAGACTTTTTTTCGTGTCTCTCCACCACTCAAGGCAATGATCCCTAAGGTTAACAGTAACCAAAGACCTTAGGGTGAGCATCCCCATGCGAGAGTGATGGATGACTGACTGGACAAAGGGCCACTGGTGACATAGGCTGCACTATGAAGTTTAGGCTATGTTGGAGGCAACCTAAAGAAAAAAGTTTAAGGATGTACTCGTTTTTCGAAAAATAATTACTTATATTATTTAAAAAATAATTAAATATAAATTATTATCGATAATGAAAATATTTTCTGTTGACTAATTTTTCTAAACGATATAAATAATCATTTCTTGAAAAATATTTTTCAGATCACTTATTTTTTATGAAACAAAAGCACCATAAATGTGTTTCAAATTGTCATTGTATTAAAGAATTAAATTAAAATTTTAAGCACTAAAGCCCTAAATGACTTTTTTTTCTACAAAACTCAACAAAACTTAAAAGATGACAGTGATATGTTTTCTAAAATATGAGGTGTTCGACAGTAACAAGTCATTTTCTGACGCTCACCCAAGTACAAGTAATAAAACCAAGTGCACAAGTCATTTTAACATTTTAAAGTGTGTCTGGTTAGTAAAAAACTTCATAACAGGAGAAAATATTTGTCGTGAAAATTAATTTTAAGAAATGACTAGTTTTCAGTTGTTTGATAGTGTACTTTAAAGTGAGATGGAAAACGTTTTTTGATGTTTAGATTTTACTTTCAAAGATTATTCTCTCCATTATAATTATATTTTGTTTTTTTATGTAAAATATTAAGGTGATATCAAAATTCTTATCTAAGATATCACTAATATATGAAGTATAAATTTTAAGTTATTTTATTATCAAAATAAAGCAACCTTAAAAAGGGACGTAAAAAAAATAAAATGCAATGATTAACAAACTTAATTTCTTAGCGGTCAAAAAACTTCACTGAGAATGGTGCTCCATTTTGCGTAAGTGTGCGTGTGGAAAAGGAGCCAAGGAAAATGCTTTCTTTTTCTTTAGGATGGCGAATCATTTTCTTCAACTTTAACTACGGTTGTTTTGTGAAATATTTTCAATTAGATATCCACTTTTAGCAAATCATATACATAAAAGTTTGAGAAATTATTTTATGAAAATCATTTTCATAAAAACAAACACACCCATAGCTTCAAACTTGCAATCTTTCATGATTATGATCTATCATATAACTCACAATTGGCTATGACCAGTTACAGTTTTAGCATCGCAAAAATCTCAAATTTTTTATATTTTCATATAAAGTCACTCAAAATGTTTTTTTGGAAAATAGAAAAGTTTTGAGCTAAAATTGGTCGAATACAAGCTACAAATAAACAAAAAACCAGATGATCAACTTCTGATATTTAGAGTTTCATACCTAGTTTATCAAAGTATCGAAAAATAGAAAGTTAATGTCTTGCCAGTAGGGGTGAGCTCCAGTCTAAGATAAGCCCTAGAACCACACCATGCCAACATTGTGTAGTCCAGTTCACTTCCAACAGGAAACAATCTAGTTCTCGCTTCCAAAAATTGGGAACCGGCATTATATGATCCAGTTCTAGGATAACGTTGGATTGAACCATTTTAATTATGTTTGTTGTTTATTTTATTTTTCAAATGGTTAAAATTTGAAGCAATTTTTTATGGATGAATGAGGAATGGAGTTCCATAATTCATGTTTATGTTACATGTTATTTTACGTATTCATCTTTCATGGGTTGTTACTTTTGGCAAATGGAGATTTCTACTATTGCTTTAGGTTTTTTATTGCTTAACTAAAGAATGAGTTGGATAATTCCCTATTGCTTTAGATTTATATTTGGCTTTTGCCGGTGTTTTACTGTTAGCCGTTTTGTTGCTAAATATCGTGGTTTTAAATAACGTGTGTCATTAGATATGGAGTTTGAAAGCATAAGTTTATCCTCTCAAGGAACACATAACAATGAAATAAATAAATAAAAAAAGAAGAGGAAGAAGAAGAAGAATCAGCTGGTTACCTTGGATTGACCCTAGAATCATATCGGATCAGTAAGGTTAGTTCTAGGGTTTATAGGGTTGGTTTTATATTCCAAAATCTGGAAATAGACCTTGTATAGATAGGTTCCATGTTCTAGGGTTAGACCTCTCATCCTTGAAACCGCTCACTCATACTTGCCAAGTTTAAATATGAATACAACCCAATTGTTATTCTCTTTCCTCCTTTGATACGTAACCGTGATAGAATTTCAATTCAATATTTTTTGGCCATAATTGGAAGTCACCATTTTTTTTTGAAAAAAATCACTAGTTTCAAAATCCACCACTTCTTCTCATGCCCCTCCAATCAAATTAAACATAAGACAAGACAAAACTTCGAACGTTGCCCGGTCTTCATCGAAAGCTTCTTGAAAACGGGCATTGAGGTCGTTGTAGAGTGGTGAGTCTGGTGTTCGATCCCCGGCAACGGCATTTCTTTCACTTTTTCGTTTTAGTTTTCTTAATTCGCTTTGGTTTCTTTCACTCCATTGCCTTTCGATTTCCATTCGTACAGCACACCTTTCGGATCTTGATATCTCAGATTGTTGACATTTGAATAACCCTTTTGTTCCTCATCTCATCTCAGGCACAATACATATTTTAATCTGGTGTGGATCGTGACATGCATATTTTAATCTGGTGTGGATCGTTGCAAGTATGGTGGACATTCAAAGCAGATTATATTTTGGCAGAAAGTTGCATGAGTTCTTTAATTTGTGTTTAGAGTTTACTTCTACTTTTTCTTGTTCTGTTTCTTTTCCTGTTTTTCTAGAGTTTGAAACTTGACTTGCATTTGATGTTATAGGCCAAAGTACCGGTGCAATAGCATCGAGACCCAGTTTGCTACTCGAGTTAGTTTTTTCCAAGTTTGAGCTCGAACTCAAATTTTGTTAGTAAGCTAAACTTGAGAAATAATATTTGTATCTAAAATCATGATGCAATATCAAATGGACAAGACTTGTGAGCTATTCAAGTTAGGTACCCTCAAGCCATAACTCGACCCAACTACGTACTTCAAGCTACTTGAACTTCAAAATGATCGTGCCGAGCTCGGATAATTTGCGAATCAAGCTTGAGTAACTGGCTGGTAATTTGATGTTGCGTATTGACCAAATGCTGATCAATGACTTAATTTGCTGCTGGAGAGACGTTTTCACGGACAGGGATCGTGTTTCTCATGCTCTCACAAAAGTGAGATGGTGTGCCCAGATCAATCAGAAAATGACCGACTCCACTTTGATGAAACCGAAATCATGCGGACCGTTTCGGGAATAAAGCTAGATATGTCAAGATACGATCTGAAAAATTGATATAACGAGCAAAGTCGCGTGCACCAGAAGAACACCCAAACCCATTCAAGGATTTTGTACACAGTATAAAGTTATCAACTGGCATTGCATATAGAAGATCCTCCTCATGCAGTATCCATAAACGATCCAAAGGACACATTTACTTCGAACTTGACAAATGAGAAATTGCCAATTCATAGCATGATCCAGGTTTAGCCGGTTCAACATATTAAAGCACTCAACGAACTGTGTTATCGTTCCAAAGACTCGATGATGAGTTTTATCTGGGAGAGCAATAATAAAATGTTTCACAAAGAACTACTATGCCTGAGAACCAAACAGTCTTCAGTTGCAGCAGCACACAAGTTCCCCATCTTGTTAATAGGGCAGCATGAGAGTTATCTTGAACATTGATCACATCAACAATCTAGATCGGGCATATCACCCACCTGAGTGGCGCTGCTGGAAAGGACACTTTTCCTCTCTCAAAAGGTTGAGTGTTCGAATCTCGAGTGCCGCAGGGTGACTTAACCGGTGCACGTGTGTGGTGGCTGGCACGTGTCGCCCCCAGGGTTTACTTCTCGACTGTCGGCCGTGCGGGGGTTCCCTGGGTTATCAAAAAAAAAAAAAAACAAAAACAATCTAGATAGGGCATAATTTCACATCCAGAATGTCTCGAGACTTGTTAAAGCCTGAGAGAAGAACCAAAAGGATGATGCTCTAGACGCCAAAAACATGGGTTCAGGGGTTTGCCAGAGAGATCCCGCATGGCAAAATTACGGAATTGGCTGCTGTAATTCTCAGTCACTGCACAGGGTATACAAAAGAAACTGACCACTTGGCAATGTAAGCAAGACTTCCGTAACCCAGAAAGTCTTCACGGAGCTGAAGATGAAAAGGTCATCTGAAGCTTCACATCACATTAGCTGAAGATGAAAAGGTCATCTGAAGCTTCACATCACATTAATCTCGAGCGTGGAAAAGACGAGCTTTTGACAGATGGTAAACAAGAAAAAATCAATTTACGATATGCAACATTGACAGTACTAAAAATGACCAGATGGGAACATGCTATGCTCCTGAGATCAAATTACAAGATATAACGTCGACAGCATTAAAGTTTACTTATTTAGCAAAAAAAAGCATTAAAGTTTACTTTGTATCACTTTCTCCAAAAAAAAAAAAAATCAAGGGTTTGGTTTGGGAGAGACTAGTGATAAGCCCTCAAGCGATGTTTACTGGACACTTAAGACGAATCTACCACCCCATGCCCTCTAATTCATGAGTTCCAGCAAGATCTACTGTAAATGATAACCCAGAACCTCCCTGACCAATTAATTCTACCTTTCATGGAACAATTAGTTCTGCCTGTAAGCAATGTAATCTGCCAAAGCAATCAATGGAGCTGCCTTTGCTATATCAAATCCAGATAGCAGTTCTCGAGCATCTTTGTTCAGTTTCTTGGCCAACTCCCTAGATTTTTCAATGCCCATTAGCTTTGGATATGTAACTTTGTCGGCCACCAAATCCTTGCCAGCCGTTTTACCCAGTTCTTGAGAAGACTTGGTCACGTCCAGAATGTCATCCACCACCTGAAATAACAACCCAATACACCTTGCGAAACTCCGCAACTTCTCAACTTCTTCATTAGACCCGCCTCCCATAATTGCCCCAAGAACAACAGATGCTTCGAGCAATGCCGCAGTTTTGTGGATGTGAATAAACTCAAGCTGCTCCAATCCTACATCAGCGATTCCTTCAGAACTTATATCCACCACTTGGCCAGCGACTAGGCCTTCTGCTCCAATCGACCTCGCCAATTCGAAGATTGCTCTGACTATCCTTGTGGGTGAAACCCCCTTCGTTTCTACCGCAATGTGCTCAAATGCATAGGCCAGTAGGGCATCTCCAGCCAAAACAGCAACATCCTCACCAAAAACCTGAAAGATAAAGTTACACGATAGTAAGCTTCGAAGTGTAAGCTTTCATGAAACTTGCATGTTACTCCTAATAAAGCATAGTAAGTTTACTAGCACATTCATATTGCCCAACAAGCAGAAATTCAACTGGACTACTTCTCCAATCTCACTTATATTCATAATTCTAATTTCATCGGTGAAATCAACTTCATGAGGTACTGTACTATATGGAAATAAACATATCCAATGGCTATCACTTCTACACGAATCAACTATCAAGAAAACGATGATCACGTTAGTAATCTCAACATATACAAGTTGCAGAAAAGCAGCTAACATAAACCCCTACCTCCTGTGACAATACTTTGTAATAACGAAGCAAAGATCCACTTCAATTTCGCCATGACATAAACACCATTTAACATCCTACCTAGCATCACATCATCATAGACAAGCGAGAAAACTAGGCATAAGACCTTGTGGTTGGTGGGCTTTCCGCGGCGCAAGTCGTCATTGTCCATACAGGGAAGGTCATCATGAATCAAAGACATGGTGTGGATCATCTCGACGGCGCAAGCCGACGGCATGGCCATCAACTCCTGCCCTCCCACGACCTCGCACGCCGCTATGCACAGAACCGGGCGGACCCTCTTTCCGCCGGCGAGCAACGAATACCTCATGGCCTCATGGATCTTCAGCGGCGGCCGGAGCAAGACCGAGGAGTCGAGCGCCGCGTTCACAGAGTTCGCCTTCTCGAGCATGTACTCCTTGAAATTGAAAGGGGGTCCCCCTTCTCTATCCTCGGCGGTGGCCTCCTCTTCCTTAGTGAGGATCGCGGAGACGGAGAAACGCAATTTGGGAGAGGAACAAGAAATGGGTCTGGCGGGTCTTGGAGAGATCAGGGGAAAAGCGGGAGCTTTCAGGGGATGAAGCCAATTGGATCTGCTCGCTTGGTTAAAGATCGAACAGGTGGTGCTCAAATTGACGCAGTTCATGTTTCCGACGCTAAAGAACCAAGAATCCGATCTTGGGTATTCAGACCCGAGTCCTGAGAAGGGCTTGATCGATAGAGAGCGAAAAGAAAGAGACGAGCGAGCAAGGTGCTTACAGGGTACTGTCCACCGCGAGCTCCACTAACACAGCTTTGGGCAATTCCACTTTTCTCCCGTCGACCATTGACGGACAACAGTGGCCACAGCAAGACAAGAAGCGAGCGTTCTTGCAAGATCTCGAGACAAGACCGCGTTCGAGCAACCTGGAACGAGAATGCAATGGAACGAGGCCGACAGGAAAAGGAGGTTACGGCGATGTGGGTGGGGGGCTGTCTGTGAGCGCTACAGGATCCACCAACCTCCTACCACCAGATGACACGGATAAGATCTCCCAGTTTGGGTAGGCAATAATATAATGGGGAATCTGCAGTGCTTTTTGAGGCGGATCGAGCATTTTAAACGAAAAGAAAAATTTTAAGGGGCAATTAAAATGCCTCGATGAACATAGGATGAACCGATCTCTGTGTTCGATGTAAAAAGCATCTTGTCAAAGCACATGTTCCACGGTCGCGGGTCGGATCCAGCGACGGCAGCGTGATGAACGAGGTTTCCGACAAACCGAATCAGCCCAATTTTGCATTTCTCAACTGCCCTGTTCTTGCGGAATTTGATTTCTACACTTAATCTCCATTATCTGGTTGTAGTATGCTTCGCGAAGATATTTTTCTCATTTTCCGGTGTTTAATTTGTTTAGGGAAATTGAGTGCGCGTTTTCCTAATCAATGGAAAATCTATGCTTCAACTTTGGAAAATTATTTCTCCTTTGAGAAATAGGATAACAATTTCCGAAATATGATTAGGTATCAGTGCTTGAACGTGAAACTTCACGATTGGACACGGAAACTCTAATGCTAATTCCTGGGTTCCCGACATTCAAGGTCGAGTCTCTAGCGCCTGAGTTCAGGTTAATCGAGGCCTCAATACCCACGCTCGAATCCATCGAGGCTAGGCCTGAAGTGTTGGTGCCCATGCCCATCGTCCCAACACCAGAGCCTCAGTCCATAAATGTCGTGGTTGTGTCCCCAATGCTTGAACTTTAGTCCCCGACAGTCATGCCTAAGTTCACAAAGGTCAAGTGCCAGTCCTTAGTGGTCGAACTCAGGTCCTTAGCTAATGAAACATTCATTCATATAAAGATGTTTTTATAAAAAAAATCAAAATTTTTTATTATTTTTATTTTTCCTTCTTCCTTAGCTGGTGGCTAGCCACAAGCAAGAGACAAGCTTGCCTAAGCCCAATGAGGCTCGAGCTTGTTTGTGGCCGGTCGTTGGCCGTTGCCATGGCTAGTGACCAGTCGAAGAAGATGGAAAAAGAAAAAGAAAGAAGATAAAAATGATTAAAAATTGGATTATTTTTTTAAAAAAGAAAAAGAGATAAAAATTTAAAAAATTATTAAAAGAACTGTAAAGAGAAAAATCAAATCGGATTTTCCATACCAAATAGCGAAAAATATTTTCTAGCATATTTTTAGAATTCGGTCAAATACCGAAAAATATTGTCATTTTCTTATAAAATGACTTCCTGCATAAATATTAAATTTTCTGCGAAGCAAATGGAGTCTTAATTAAATTAAAAAAAATAGAGTCTTAATTAAAAAGCTTTTCAAACATTTATGGAAATCAAAGTAAAAAGTGATCACGGTGAAACGCGATCACAACACTTTCATGCCTAAGAAACACAAAACCCAATCAAGTTCCGAATCCCATTTTGTCTCTTGGCCGTCCGCTCCGAGGCGAATTTTGGTTTTTCGACACCAGATCAGAGCGTTTGATTCGAGCGAAAATTACAGTTACTTTCGTAAGTCCAACTCAGCAGAAGTAATGATATACTTTGATCTCCTGATCAGCTGTCGCATTCTCTAAACGTGTCCACCACTTACAACTTTAAGTATGGTGGACGTTTCGGGTCTAGTCTGTACCATAAGTTGCGAATGAATCCCCATTAAGTGGATTGCTAGGTGTAAACATCGAGGGGTGCCTGAGTAGACTGGTGCAAACTTTAGGTTAGGTAAGTGAAAATGACTGGTCATTGTCCAAAATTGCAAGAATGGAAGTGACTTGTCACGTCATGCCAAATTAGGTGCTTTCATCGCTGCACTTGGAGACTGAAATTTGGTGACATCGAATGGGCTTCTTCAATAACAAATGGTTTGTCTAATTTGCCGTGCAAAAACAAGAGGTACACATTCAGGGTTCATATTTGCCTAACGTTTCATTGATTTGTGCAAGAATTCTCCTCTAGCAGACACCCATTACCGTTCGAGTGATTAGGTTGAGATTTACTCTAATTGTCGGCGGAGGCTAAAGCACATCATGTCATAGATTAGGTTGGCATTAGAACAATCAAACTGTATCCAGGAAAGAGTAATATCATCTAACAGTTTAAACTTTTAAAATAGTTGACAGTGATTTCATAAAATCTCATATGATATCAGAACTAAAAATCCCGAGTTTAAATCTTTTCAAATCCCGTTTACTTCCCTAATTAAAATTTTCCACACTTAGTGCTAAGCAGAAAGACCAAATTGAGCGCGAGGGAGAGTGTTAGAGTAATTAAATATTAAATTACGCATTCATCTAACAACTTAAGCTTTCATAATAGTTGGCAATTATCCAACCAAAATCTTATAGATTTCAAAAAAAAAAACCCTAAACCGATACATCTGTAACAAATTTACCACAAACTAATTTTTGAGTCACTTATGACAAATTTATCATCATAAACTAATTTTTAGGTCATCAAAAATTTCAAATTAGTACATTCGTGACATATTTACCTTTTGCTAGCTTCCGTCAAATTTTATCGTTAAATTATTGAACTGAATGACACATGGCAGTAACTCAATTAACATGACAAGTCCATGCGAAAATTTATATTAGTTTGTGGTAAATTTATCACGAATGTATCAATTTGGAGTTTCTGGTGATATTACCTTCAAGCAAAAAACAAAAAAGTGCCTACTTCGTCTTAAGAATGCGCTGATGCACATGGTACTACATCCATCGTGTTGGATGTTAAAAAACGTAAGCTTTTTTCTTTCGAGAACAATCTAATTCCTAAAACTTTCGATATAATTGTTTCCATATTTGGCCCTAGATGTTAGTTATGTTCATTTACACCACCTCTAACCTCTCTTTTGTTATTGCTACTCTATTCTGGTTAGGTTCGACATTGAGCCTAGGCAGAGAGCGTTCCTCAAACTTATCGTGACTCAAAAAACTTACGAAATTTTATCTTTGAAAAAAGAAGAACAAGAACTCCAATGCGTGAGCATCACGGGTCAAGACTTTCCCAACCGAGGACAAACTCGTGTGGTGCTTGAAAACACCATGCTGACCTTTCCTAAATTGGTCGTTCTCAAAGACAGTATGGCAGATCGTATCCTCATAACCAGCCGTACCATAACCAATTTAATTCGGGAAATCAATCCCTCGTGTGAGAGGTATAGATCACTTCAGTCCAACAATTGTTTCAGCCTACCATGATCATCATTAGGAAAGCGGCATCAATTACCAAACAATTTGTACATGGGAGGTCAAGCCCATCTTTAGAGGTCATCCAATATGATAATCATCCGATACTTAGATTCATAGCACAAACATCTTGGCGCGCGACCAAATTGTATCAACCTTTTTGCAGCTCTCACATTTCATCCCGATTGCACATATCAACACCTTTCCGTTGACCCTTACCAAAAAAAAAACACACCTTTCCGTTGACATGGGTATGAGAAGAAACGGGCCGTGACACTCTTCCCGACCCAATTCCGCAACATTTCATAGCGGACCATTTTGTCACGTTGTTCAACCCTCGTTGGTACTCCCTTTGGACTTACTTGAATGGCAAAACCTCGCCAAACAGATAGGCCACTCCACTTCAACGATTGCTTTCTCCAATCAAATTTGTTTGCAAATCTCCAGTCACTTGTGCTCTTCTTGATAACTACGGCACCCAGAACCAACTGTGCTTCCTAGGCATCACTTTTATTTGCCTACTAGGCTTCTCCCGATCTCAGAAGACCAACAAAGATTTTTTCTCTCGGTTCGTGGCACTGCATCTTCTCGTCGGGTGATAGTTTGTATCAACTTTTGCTACGGAAATACAAATACGTAGGGCCATATATCAAGACAGACAGAGGCTTTATCTCTATTTCTGCATAGCATGTACTAATTCCATCAACCCACCCCCAAGTCGCATAAAGCTTCATTCACGCTCAGGTTGAGCTACCACATAAAATCCTCGAAACATATTTCTGCCATATAGAGCCTAACCTCTATTCTCATAACAAAAGGAGTTTTCAAAAGTATGTTAAAAGCTGCAAGGCTTGAGCACCTTCGATCTGAAGAGGCTAGCAAGGATCACCTAGAGGGGGGTGAATAGGTGATCTTAAACAATTTTAACAAATTTAAGCGGAAATGATAAAATACAGTTTGAGTCTGAATAATATTCAGATTCTATAAGGACGTGCTGTTGAATGTGCAGTGTATAAAGTAAAAGATTAAGAGATGGAGAAGCTGCACACAGAATTTATATGTGGTTCGGCTTATGATAAGCCTACGTCCACTCTCCCACGCTGACAGCCTACCGGCTGGATTTCACTATGTAATCAAGAAGTTTTACAGATCTAGAGTGATATCACTCTTGTGTAAAATAGGACTTTCTCACACAAACAAGTCTGTAAAGTAACCCTCAAGATTCTAAAGTTGGGCTCAAGGAAGAGAAAGAATTGGAGTAATCTCAGGCTTTGGACTTGATGATTCTTGAATCTGTTTTTCTTCTGCTGCTCGTTGATCTCCTTAAATACTCCTCCACTTCCAAACTAGCCGTTGGACAGTCTTCAGAGGATCATCTTCACCTTGGACAGATTTGTATAGAAAGGATTGAGTAGCCGTTGAATGACAGATTCTGAATCCCGCTGATCCTGGTCGCCCATACAATCAGAATCTTGGTTTCTATAAGTAGAGATTAGTCCGTTGTGATAATGTTTGATTGACAATCAAATTGTTTTAGATTGAGTCAATCAAAACCTTCCTTGTGAAATCCAAGCCAGATCACTAGCTGTATTGTTAAGTTCTTTGTCTGCATAATTCAGAGTCTGAGTCTGGAAAATATCTGCGTCTGGAAAATCTTCAGAGTCTGGAAAATTTCTGAGTCTGGAAAATCTTCAGAGTCTGGAAAATTTCTGCGTCTGGAAAATCTTCAGAGTCTGGAAATTTTCTGAGTCTGGAAAATCTTCAGAGTCTGGAAATTTTCTGAGTCTGGAAAATCTTCAGAGTCTGGAAAATTTCTGCGTCTGGAAAATCTTCAGAGTCTTTCCTGCGTCTGAATTTCCAAACCAAAAAGTAACTTCATGTTATTTACGAAAGTTTTGTCAACTTCAAAATCTTTTGGGGTTTTCCTCAACAATCTCCCCCTTTTTGATGGTGACAAAACTTTCATGCAGATTCAAATAATATTGACTGAATAAATATTTTAAGTGCATGAAATACAATATAAAGCAAGATTTTATGATATATGTATTTCTC
Source organism: Syzygium aqueum (assembly GCA_031216185.1). Taxonomy (NCBI): domain Eukaryota; kingdom Viridiplantae; phylum Streptophyta; class Magnoliopsida; order Myrtales; family Myrtaceae; genus Syzygium; species Syzygium aqueum. The sequence goes on along the minus strand of CM062238.1, from coordinate 7,341,430 downwards.
ATGTTCCTGCACAACCTGCAATTCAAGGAGTGTTAGTATAACACTATCTGCATAATTTCTCCCCCTTTTTGTCATCAGCAAAAGAGTAATATGCAGAATATGCAGTATATATATATATATAGAAAATCATTCAAACAAAATGTCAGAAATAAGAATTATAAGTACAGACTGTTGAATGTTTGAAGAAGAAGGGGACAACAAATAGGTCATTTTTTGGAAGGGGTTCGAATGAGTTGAAAATTTTCGAGAATCGAAACGGCTTCATCAATTTTGTTGTTGCTTTGACCCAAGGCTTGCTCCAGAGTTGATGAACACTGAGCAATCGCCTCCTGTAATTCTGCCTTGTCCTTTTCTGCCTGAAGTTTGTGAATGTGATTGTTTTCCTCAACAATCCGGTGAAGGTTCTTCATACCTTCCTCCAGTACAGCTTGTTTTTCTTTGATTTCCAGCAGAAGGGTCAAGATAGACTGATTATCTGAAGCCTGATTCTGAACATTTTCTTGAGTATGCTGTTCAAATCCTCCCCCTGTCTCTGGTGGAATCTCCCCCTGAAATTCTGCATGTACTTCAGAAGGATCTGCATGAACTGGTTCTTCAGGTTGGTCTTGGGAGGGCATAGTATCAGACCTATGTTGAGCACCAGCCTGATCAGGCAGATTTGATTCTCCAGAGCCAGGTTCTGGAACCTCTGTTGTGATATCTGGATCAGCTGTTCTTCCAGATTCAAGATCTTCTTCTTCTTCATCCTGAAGAATGATTCTTCTCTTCTTTTTGTAGACCTTGATTGGAGTTGAAGAACCTGTCTGTTTCATAGCTGGTTCCTTTCTTTTCTTGACCTCTGTTGTCCTGTCACCCTTCTTTCTGCCTTCTGAGGGCAGAGCTTCCTTGCCTTTGGATTTTTCTATTTTCTCCTGAACATCATCAAAGTTCTTCATTTTGTTAATCATTCTTTCTCCAACACACATAGTGGGAATCACAGTGGCACACAGTTCATGAGGAATGGGAATTTTCAGATGCAAAAATATGTAATAGATGAGAGAACCATATGGAAGAAATCCCTTGCCCTTATGAAGTGTGCGATACATGTGAAAGATGACAATGTGAGGTAGAGAGAAAGTCTTCCCTTTGAGTATTGCCCAAATAAGCTTGATTTCAGATTTCGAAATATCTGTTTTGGAGGCTGCTTTGGGTCTTAAACAGTTGATGATTATTTTGTGAAGAATCACAGATGTTCTGGTTAAGGCAGAATAGGAGATAGACTTCTTTGATCCTGAAGGAAATTTTTGAAGTCCAGAGGCTGTCAACCAAGCATCTTCAAGACTGACATCAACAGGAGTGAAAGTTGAATGTTTGGCTCCCATTATCACAGCAAGATCATCAACTTTCAGATCATATCGATTATCACCAACAGTGAACTGGATCCAGTTTGGTGATAAAATGGAAAGATTTGAGTAGAAATATGCAGTTAATTCAGCATAAACCTTGGCAGACTGCATACAGAATTCAGCAATGCCTATTCTATTAAAAAGATCCAAAATAGGAAATCCAGCCCGATCTAGATAGCCAAAATCAACGTTCCTGTGATTCATCACTCCTCGTGCAAGAAGCATCTTGTAAAACACATTGTGCTCTGTGCTTCTGAATAAACCACCAGAACCTATTAATCCATAGGCAATACCAGCTCTCATAACAAAAGTCTCGTAGAACTTTGCATCATCATCAGGTATAACATATTTAGAAGAGCTGAGAGGTTTAGGGCTAACGGGAGTGGATTCCTCAGGGGGTTGAGATGATTCTTCGACCTTTTCTTTCCCTTTGCGAGAGGAAGACTGAGGAGGAGTAGAACGAGCTTGTTCTCCAGCAGATTCAGAATGAAACTTTGTGTATTCTTGAACAAGATGAGTCTCATCACGGAAAAGGTTTTCTTTTAGACAGGCGAATAGAAGATGGTCAGAGGCATTAAGCCGTTTGAGACGTTCATAGGTCTTCCACACCAGATTTATATCTTTACAACGAAAATCTTTTGTACCCGTTGTAGCTGGTGGAGACGTGGAACGACGTTGCTCCTGGTAGGTCGAAGCCGTAGGGTTTGACTGCTCGGACTCCGTATCAGACACTTCCATATGCTCTGGCGAGGCCGTAGATTGACAATCACGGTTGAGAATCCTTGTGGACTTCATCTTATACTTCATGATGAACAAGAGTGAAGAAGAAATATCGGAAATTTTGAAGAAGAGAGGAGAAAGATGATCTTTTTAGTTTGGAGACTGTGAAAGATGATCGAGAGAGACGGTCTGAGAGAGATTTGGCCGATAGGGTTTTTACGGTGTGAGACGGTATATAATGGAAGGAGTTACGGGGAAGAGTTATTAAAAGAATTTAAACAGACAGAGTATATATGTATATCTATCATAAGCAACCAATCAAATAAAATAGAATATTTACCTGGTTTGCTTGCCATAATTAATAACTATGAAAATATCTTGCCAAAAATTTTCCCGCCAAGTTAAACCTACCATAACAGTTTGGAACGTACCTTTCTATTGAGTCTGAATTATTCAGAACGAGAACCTCCGAGTCTGAATTATTCAGAACGAGAACCTCAGAGTCTGAATTATTCAGACCGAGAACCTTTAAGTCTGTAAGATTCCTGTCTACAGAATACTTTAAGAAAAAGGATAAGTAATGCACAGTTGGGTTCTAATATGCTCAAAAGAAGATTTATCAAGTGGTTTTGTGAATATATCAGCTAATTGATTCTTAGAATCAATGAATTGAATATTCACATCACCATTATGCACATGATCTCGAATAAAGTGATGCTTAATTTCAATATGCTTTGCACGGGAATGTAGAACGGGGTTCTTGGACAAATTTATAGCACTTGTGTTGTCACATTTGATTGTAGTACTTGAATCTTCAATTTTAAAATCTCTTAGTTGCTGCTTTATCCATAGAATTTGTGCACAGCAACTCCCCAGCGCAACATATTCTGCTTCAGCTGTTAAAAGTGCTACTGTGTTTTGCTTCTTTGAGTACCAAGATACCAACATGTTTCCAAGTAGTTGACATGTTCCTGTAGTACTTTTCCTGTCCACTTTACAACCAGCTAAGTCAGCATCAGAAAAGCCAGTCAGAGTAAAATCTGAGTCTTTAGAGTACCAAAGACCTAACATTGGATATGTTCCAATGTATTTGATTATTCTCTTTACTGCAGAAATATGTGTTTCTTTTGGATCAGATTGAAATCTCGCACACATACAGACACTAAAAAGTATGTCAGGTCGAGAAGCAGTAAGATATAATAAAGATCCTATCATGCTTATGTAAACTTTCTGATCAACCTTTTTACCGTTTTCATCCTTGTCCAGCTTGGAAGATTGAGACATAGGAGTGTCTGTTTTCTTGCAGTTTTGTAGACCAAACTTTTTGACAATTTCCTTGGCATACTTCTCTTGGCAAATGAAAGTTCCATTCTTGGTTTGTTTCACTTTTCTCTTGATGAAAAGAGTCGTGTCAACTTTACCTTTTGTGAAACCATTTTTCAGAAGGAAGTTACTCAATCTCTCGTACCAAGCACGAGGTGCTTGTTTCAGACCATAAAGAGCTTTATTGAGTCTGTAAACTTGGTCAGGTTTCTTTGGTTCTTCAAAACCAGGTGGTTGTTCCACATAAACTTCTTCTTTGATGTAGCCATTTAGGAAGGCACTTTTCACATCCATCTGAAAAAGTTTAAAGTCATGGAAACAAGCATAAGCTAATAATAGCCTAATGGCTTCTAACCTGGCAACTGGTGCATAGGTTTCATCATAGTCAATGCCTTCTTCTTGAGAGTAGCCTTTTGCAACCAGTCTTGCTTTGTTTCTTGTGACTTTCCCTTTGTCATCCAGTTTGTTCCTAAAAACCCATTTTGTTCCGATTACTGGATGATTTTTGGGTCTTGGCACAAGTTCCCAGACTTCATTAATTCTGAACTGTTGTAGCTCCTCCTGCATGGCTTCTATCCAGCTTTCATCTGATAAAGCTTCATCAACTTCCTTTGGTTCTATTTCTGAGATGAATGCAAGGTTGCTGATGTTCTCTTTGTATTTTGACCTTGTTCTGATCCCTTCTTCTATATCACCAATGATGAGATTCTTTGGATGACTGGATTTGTGTTTCCAGTTTCTGTTGAATTTTTCTTTCTGGAATTCATCAGATTCTGAAATATCGGTTTGAGTCTGAATTATTTCTTTTCTGCTTCCTTCTTCAGACTCAGCAATCTTTGGAGAGATTTCAGATTCTTGTATGAGGGGATATGGTTCAGATTCATCTTTTTGAGTCTGGATGTTCTCAACAAACTTTACGTTCATTGTTTCTTCCATTGACTGAGAGCTTTTGTTGAAGACTCTGTATGCCATGCTTGTAGTTGAGTATCCAAGGAAGACACATTCATCTGCCTTCTCATCAAACTTACCAAAGCGGTCATTTGGATTTTTAAGAATAAAACACTTACAACCAAACACACGAAAATACGAGATGTTGGGTTTTCTACCTTTAAAAAGCTCATAGGGGGTTTTCTCAAGAATTGTTCTGAGAAAGACTCTGTTTATGATGTAACAGGCTGTAAACACTGCTTCTGCCCAAAATTGTGAAGGAGTCTTGCTTTCAATCAACATTGTTCTTGCCATTTCTTGTAAAGAGCGATTTTTCCTTTCCACAACACCATTTTGTTCTGGTGTATATGGAGTAGAGAAATTGTGTTGAAATCCATTTTCCTCACAAAAGTTTGAAAAGCTTTGATTATCAAATTCTCCCCCATGATCAGTTTTGATGCTTGAAATAGTATAACCCTTTTCATTCTAAATTTTTCTTGCAAACTTTGAAAAGTATGAGAAAGCTTCATTTTTATGAGCAAGAAAAAATACCCATGTAAACCTGGTGAAATCATCAACAATGACTAGACAGTATTTCTTACCACCAATGCTCTGTGTTCTGGTTGGTCCAAAAAGATCTATATGAAGAAGCTGCAAGGCACGATTAGTGGAAACATGATGTATAGGCTTAAAAGAACTTCTTACTTGTTTTCCTAGAGTGCAAGCATTGCACAGTTCTGTTTTTCTGTATCTCAAATCTGGTAGTCCTTGTACCAGTTTCTTATTTGATATTTTTGAGATCTGCTTCATACTAATATGTCCCAGTCTTCTGTGCCAAAGATCTTCATCTTCTTTGACTGAGATCAAACAGTGAGTGTAGTTTGAGTTGACGTCAAGAAGATAGATGTTCCCATGTCTTCTTCCTGTGAAAGTTTGAGAACTGTCTCTGCTTGTTCCTGAACAGATATCTTCTTGAAAGTTGATTCTGAAACTTGAATCACATAGTTGGCTTATGCTTATCAGATTGTAGTTGAGACCTTTTACCAATGAAACATCATTGATTGTAAGTCCTCCAATCTCAACAGTTCCTTTTCCAACTATTTTTCCTTTATTATTTCCTCCAAAGGAAACTTTTCCACCATTCAGACTTTGTAGTTCAGCGAAAATACTAGGATCTCCAGTCATGTGTCTGGAACATCCACTGTCCAGGTACCACTTTCTTTTCCTCTTTGTGGTGACCTGCAAAAGTTACAACTTCTCATGTTTTCTTTGGTACCCAAACTTGTTTGGGTCCTTGAAGGTTAGTATAGGCTGTCTTAATGAAGTCTCTTCGAATAGGTCTCCAGACCTTAGGACATTCATTCTCAAAATGTTGTGGATTTCCACATTTTGAGCACTTTAAGGCACTTCGACCAATAGGTTTGACAAAGTTCTTATTGAAATGATTTTTGTAAGCTTGTCGAGGAGGTCTTTGTTTTAGTCTCTCCTTGACCTTTGGAAAATCAATTAAACTTTTATTTTCCTTTACAAATCCAAGACCAGATTTGTTGAAATAAGGAATCTGTACAGAAAGAATATTTTTCAAGGTTTCTGAGCCTTTTAAAAATTTGGAAACCAGTTCTGTAACTTCCTTTTTCAAGGCAGTATTTTCTTTGGAAAGAAAATCTCGATTTTCCTTGAGTTGATGAAATTCTTTTTAAAGAAAATCAATCTTTTCTTTTTGAGAGATCTCCTGTTGTCTAAGTGATGAATTTTCCTTTTTCAGAGAAGAGATTCTTTTAAGAGCAGCCTTGAATTCGAGACATAATTCATCAATATAGTTTGAAACTTCAATAGGCATTTCAGAATGATTTACCTCAATCTCAATTTTTGCGTTTGATTCAAAATCTGAGTCTGTATCTGAGTTGGCCATTAGACAGAAGTTTGAGATATCTTCATCACTGTCTTCGCACTCTGTATCACTCCATGTTTCTGCTTTTAAGGCTTTCTTTGCCTTCTTGAATTTTGTCTTCTTTTTAAGAAGAGGACAGTTTGGTTTGATATGTCCTCGTTTTCTACAGTTGAAGCAGATTATTTCCTTTGATTTATCTACTTCATCAGAAGTCTTTTTCTTTTCAAAAGGCCTCTTTCCTTTGAGGTTTCTCCCTTTGATCTTCATTCTCTTGTACTTCTTAATGAAGAGAGCTAGTTCTTCATCATCGACATCTTCGTCTTCAGAATCTGCATCAGAATCAATGTTAGTCTTTAAAGCGATTGATTTATTACCTCTGGATTCATTTTCTTCAATCCGTTTTTCTGTTTCGTATGATTGAAGAGTTCCAATTAACTCGGTCACAGAGAGAGGCATGATTCTTTGAGTTTCCCTGATGGAAGTTTTGATGTTCTCCCACTGTTTTGTCAATCCTCTCAGAAGTTTGTTGACTTTCATCACATCTGGAACTGGTTGTCCTTGATACGCAAGACCATTTACAATTTCTGTAAATCTGTCATACATATCGGCAACAGGTTCTTCAGGCTTCATTTTGAAGGATTCATATTGGCCAAGTAGTATGTTAATCTGAGTTTCCTTGGCACGATTTGTTCCTTCATAGGTGATGTAGAGAGTGTCCCAAATTTCCTTAGCTGATACACATGAAGCAATCTTTTTATACTCAACAGGTGCTAAAACACAATAAAAAGAATAAATTGCTTTGGAATCTAAAGATTCTCTTTTAGATATCTCAGTTTGAGATAATGGAAGGTCTGTTGGCATATTTTCATCCATCTGCTCTTTTGAATCAGAGGGTTTTGGTCTGACTCCTCTAATGATGACATCCCATTGCATGTGATCAATTGACTTTACGAAAGCCTTCATCTTGTTTTTCCAGATGCTGTACTCCTTGCCATCGAAATAGGGAGGTCTGTTATTACTTTGACCTTCAATGAGACCTGGAGCACCAAAGCTAGCCATATAGATCGTAAGCTCAGAAGTAAAACACTTCAACAGATGAGCAACCTGCTATAATACCAATTGAAGAGGCTAGCAAGGATCACCTAGAGGGGGGTGAATAGGTGATCTTAAACAATTTTAACAAATTTAAGCGGAAATGATAAAATACAGTTTGAGTCTGAATAATATTCAGATTCTATAAGGACGTGCTGTTGAATGTGCAGTGTATAAAGTAAAAGATTAAGAGATGGAGAAGCTGCACACAGAATTTATAGTGGTTCGGCTTATGATAAGCCTACGTCCACTCTCCCACGCTGACAGCCTACCGGCTGGATTTCACTATGTAATCAAGAAGTTTTACAGATCTAGAGTGATATCACTCTTGTGTAAAATAGGACTTTCTCACACAAACAAGTCTGTAAAGTAACCCTCAAGATTCTAAAGTTGGGCTCAAGGAAAAGAAAGAATTGGAGTAATCTCAGGCTTTGGACTTGATGATTCTTGAATCTGTTTTTCTTCTGCTGCTCGTTGATCTCCTTAAATACTCCTCCACTTCCAAACTAGCCGTTGGACAGTCTTCAGAGGATCATCTTCACCTTGGACAGATTTGTATAGAAAGGATTGAGTAGCCGTTGAATGACAGATTCTGAATCCCGCTGATCCTGGTCGCCCATACAATCAGAATCTTGGTTTCCATAAGTAGAGATTAGTCCGTTGTGATAATGTTTGATTGACAATCAAATTGTTTTAGATTGAGTCAATCAAAACCTTCCTTGTGAAATCCAAGCCAAATCACTAGCTGTATTGTTAAGTTCTTTGTCTGCATAATTCAGCGTCTGAGTTTGGAAAATATCTGCGTCTGGAAAATCTTCAGAGTCTGGAAAATTTCTGAGTCTGGAAAATCTTCAGAGTCTGGAAAATTTCTGCGTCTGGAAAATCTTCAGAGTCTAGAAATTTTCTGAGTCTGGAAAATCTTCAGAGTCTGGAAATTTTCTGAGTCTGGAAAATCTTCAGAGTCTGGAAAATTTCTGCGTCTGAAAAATCTTCAGAGTCTTTCCTGCGTCTGAATTTCCAAACCAAAAAGTAACTTCATGTTATTTACGAAAGTTTTGTCAACTTCAAAATCTTTTGGGGTTTTCCTCAACACGATCTACCAACAACATCACAAAAGGGTTTCCCAATAAGCTTGCTTAATTAACAATGTCCTAGATAATGGAAATAAGGGTCCAAAAGCTTGGAAGAACAGATGATGTTTCTTCCAATTGGATATCAATGCAACCATATAGAGATATGTAGTGTAAATATATAGAATCTTTATAACAGCAGTGCAAACAGAAAAATTGCAAATTCATACCAAAGGACAGTACTAGATGGTGTTTAAGGTTCGAAAATCATATTGCATGTTGACAGTAGCCATCAATTATAGTTGCACCATACACAATACTGAAGATCTAACTTACAACTGCAAAGCCTCTAAGTTAGCACCACAAAAGGTACACATAAAAGTCTCTAACAAAGCTCCAGAAGTGACCTCGCAACAGACAACAAATATCTTGAGTCTCACCATGACCTGCAACTACTTTGCAGCGCGCTTCCTCAAGAACGAGACCTCCCAGGTGGTGGAGGTGAACGGCCACAACATCAAAGCACATTCAGAAGTCAACTAAACAAACCAAACAAGGTTAGAAAGCCAAAAAGTTACTTAAATCAGGTTCTGCGTTCAAGCAAACCTGTAATGGCTCTCATTTGCAGGGCTTTCGACCCTGTTATACACGGGACTCCCTCAGGGATCATCTCTGGAATTTGGAACAGCACTAGGGCCACAATCAGGGATACACCTATCCCAACGAAATGGACTTGGTGGTCGCCCATGGCCCCTTCCATGATAAGACGCATCACGTCCTCTATTAGGACTGTAACCATTCCCTCCCTCATCCTTAATTGCATATTCCACCATGATAAATCAATCCATCAATTTGCCACATTTGCAAGGACGAAAGCTTGACTAGAATGGATGAAAACTGGGTCACGTCCATAATGTCATTAATAAAGTACACAACAATAGTCTTAGCTAGAACCCTTGGTTTGATACATGACGGGCTCAACAAATGGGACAGCGCTCCATATATTATATTATCAGTTTGTCCAGCAAAGTTTGGTAGAAAATTTCACAAAGAACTATGATGCCACATTCAACCAAACAGTAATTATGCTGCAACAGTTTACAAGTTCCCAACCCTGCTGAGAGGACAGCATCAGAGTTATTTTGAACATTAATTGGTTTAATAAATAAGATTGAACATAACTTCAGCCCAAATATCTCAAGACTTGTTAAAGCCGGAGAAAAGACCCAAAAGGACGAAGCTCCAAACACCAAAAACATGAGCTCAAGAGTTTGGGAGAGAGATCATGCCTCGCAAAATCACAGAACTGGTTGCTGCAATTCTCGATCACTGCACAAGGTATACATAAGAAACTGATTCCAAGGCAATGGAAACAAGAACTATGTAACCCAGACAGTCTTCACATAGCCATAAAAGAAATATAAAACAAGGTCATCTGAAGTTTCATATCACATAAATATCAAGCATGGAAACTAGAAGCTTTTGACAAGGATCAGCATGCCAGAAAAGTACATAACAAACTGCTATCTTCCGGTTTTATAAATTCAAACATGAAATTGGCACTTCTGATGTGATACAACGGAGCAACATCGTGCTCTCCTCAAGAGATTCCCTGCGAAAAACTCAGTACACAATTCCAACCATCAACCGCAGTTCTCTTACTGATCAAGAGTTTTGTGCCCATAACCCAAATTGATTAACTCCACATTCCAATTGTTACGAGAAGTAAGCCCTACTAACATGCTGTCACAAACAGTATGTATTGTAATCACCAAAGGTTATAAGTCACTGAGTAAATAAGCATCCGTAAAAGAGCATTTACGACGTACAACATTGATAGTGTTGAGAGTTTACTTTGTGTCACTTTCTCCAAAAAAAATCAAGGGTTTTGGTTTGTTGAAGACTAGTAATAAGCCAACAAGCGACATTAAGAAACGTTTACTGGACCCTCGAGATGAACTTACCACCCAGTGTCTTCATGTCCTCTAAATTCATGATTTCCCAGCAAGATCTACTGTAAATGATAACCCAAAACATCCTTGAACAATTAATTCTCCCTTTATGGAACAATTACTTCTGCCTTTTAGCTATGTAATCTGCCAAAGCTATCAACGGAGCTGCCTTTGCTATATCAAATCCAGATAGCTGTTCTTGAGCGTCCTTGTTCAGTTTCTTGGCAAACTCCCTAGATCTTTCAACCCCCATTAGCTTTGGGTAGGTAAGTTTGTCGGCCACCAAATCCTTGCCGGCCGTTTTACCCAGTTCTTGAGAAGACTTGGTCACATCCAGAATGTCATCCACCACCTGATATAACAACCCAATACACCTTGCGAAATTCCGCAACTTCTCAACTTCTTCATTAGACCCGCCTCCCATAATTGCCCCAAGAACAGCAGATGCTTCGAGCAATGCGGCAGTTTTGTGGATGTGAATAAACTCAAGCTGCTCCAATCCTAAGTCGGCCATTCCTTCAGAACTTATATCCACCACTTGGCCAGCAACTACGCCTTCTGCTCCAATCGACCTTGCCAATTCAAAGATCGCTCTGACTATCCTCGTGGATGGAACCCCCTTCGTTTCTACCGCAATATGCTCAAACGCGTAGGCCAGTAGGGCATCTCCAGCCAAAACAGCAACATCCGCACCAAAAACCTGCAAGATAAAGTTACACGACAGTAAGCTTCAAAGTGTAACATTTCATGAAACTTGCATGTTACTCCTAATAAAGCATAGTAAATTTACAAGAACTTCAGATTAGCCAACTAGCAGAAATTCAACTGGGCTAATTGATCAATCTCACTTATCTTCACCAATCTAATTTCACCTATGAAACTAACTTCATGAGCTGCTGAACTATACAGAATGCACATATCCAATGGCTATCACTTCTACATGAATGAACTATCAAGATACCAATGATCACGTTAATCGTATCTCAACATATACTTTAACTAAAAGTAGCAGAAAAGCAGCCAGAATAGACGAACATATTTAAGCCCTACCTCCTGGGACAATACTTTGCAATAACGAAGCAAATCGCCACTGCAATTTTGCCAAATATTAGCACAATTAACATCCTACCCAGTATCATATCATCACAAACAAGCGAGAAAATTAGGCATACAACCTTGTGGTTAGTGGGCTTTCCACGGCGCAAGTCGTCATTGTCCATACAGGGAAGGTCATCATGAATCAAAGACATGGCGTGGATCATCTCGACAGCGCAAGCCGAGGGCATGGCCATTGATTCCTGCCCTCCCACGAGCTCACATGCCACTAGGCACAGAACCGGGCACACCCTCTTTCCGCCGGCGAGCAACGAATACCTCATGGCCTCGTGAATCTTCAGCGGCGGCCGGAGCAAGACCGAGGCATCGAGCGCTGTGTTCACACAATTCACCTTCTCGAGCATGTAGGCCTGGAAATTGAAAGGGGGTCTCTCTTCTTTATCATCCGTAGTGGCCTCTTCTTCCTTAGTGAGGATTGCAGAGACAGAGAAGCGCAAGTTGGGAGAGGAAAAAGAAATGGGTTCTGTGGCTCTAGGAGAAATCAGGGGAAAGGCTGGATTTTTCAGGGGATGAAGCAAATTTGATCTGCTTGCTCGGTTAAAGATCGAACAGATGATGGCCAAATTGACGCGGTTCATGTTTTCGATGCTAAAGAACAAAGAATCTGATCTTGAGTGCTGAGTCTTGGGAGGGGTCACCGTTGGACGTTTTAAGCTTATGGATGGATTCAGTCAGTGAGAGTCTCTCAAACTCAAATCAATACCAACGGAACCTATCAACCTAATAAGTGGAAAGGGGCAAGCCAAAACCTGCTCCCAACTAGTTGCATCCCAAGTCAAGCGCTAGAAGAAAGGAAATGAGAGAACCGTCAAAGCGAGAATTCCAGGTAAAAAGGAGAACTAGCCTTTCAAGATACCCACCCAGCATTGATCACAAGAATTGTCAGCTTAATCTCTATTCCTCTCCTGCTTGTCTGGGGAACTGCTCCTCTTTCACGGGGTACTGGGAGAAAGGAAAAGCCCTTACCTTGCCTGATGAATTGCCTTTCGTTCAGTCAGAAAGTACAGAGAAATGCTTGCTGCGCGGACGAGGAAGCTCGCGAGGTAGACTACCTCGGAGTTGGTCTTGTCCATTACCGTTAGTAGCGATGGAAATGGTAAACAGAGAGGGTAAAGAAAGAGAGGAGTGAGCAAGGTTCAGGAGGATATTGCAGTTAGTTGACGGTGCAATTCCACTTTTCTTCTCTCCACCATTGACGGCGAAAAGTGACCGAAACAGGGACGGGTGAGCGTCGTCGCAACATTTCGGGACAAATCCTTGTCGAGTCACTCGAACCAACTGCAAAAGTGTGCCCGAATCCCTGGAAATTCCAAGCAAAATGAAATGCAACGAAGCTCACCGGACAAGGAGGTCTGGCTGTGTGTGTGGGCAGAGACAGAGACAGAGACAGAGACAGTTGGGTGCACGAGTATACTTAGGAAAAAAACATCATTAATTGCCTTACCAGCACAAGAACTAATCTGTTTGATTTTAAGATCTTGTCAAAGCTTTTTCTTTTGTTTTTTTGGGTCGAAAGATCTTGTCAAAACTTTTTTTTTAGGCCGAAAGATCTTGTCAAAAGCTCAGGTGCCGCAATCTTGGGTTGATCCGGCCGCTGAAGGGTGATGAGCAAAGGTTCTACAATTCTCAACTACCGTTTCAATTGCGATCAGGCTGTGAGTAAGTAAATCTCAGCTGTCTAGTCGAAAACTTTCCTAGTGTTTATATGTCCAGGCTCTTTGTATATCTAAAGGAGTTTCAAAAGTTTGTGAAAGCTACAAGGCTCAAACACTTCCAACCAATTTACCAAAAACACCACAAAAGGTTTCCCAGTAACCTTGCCTAACAATTTGTCCTCTGTCCTACGGATTGGAAACGAGGGTCTAGTAGCTTCGAAGATTAGACAATGTTCTCTTTCAACTAGAGACCAATGGAACCGTTGGAAAGTATAAGGATAAAATAGTAAATTGTTCTAGTAGGGTTGAGCATATATATATATATATATATATATATATATGTGTGTGTGTGTGTGTGTGTGTGTGTGTGTAACCCTTTCCTAATTGAATAATACAGAACAATATTATCTCTTCAACGTGGTATTAAAGCCGGAGATAATATAAAAAAAAAGCTAATCTTTTACCCTAATCGCCAGACGCTACTTTTGCATCACCGGAGAAGCCATTGTTGCCAATGGGGGGTAAGAGTCAGAAGTTGAGGACTCCCACGACCCCTTCGACCTTAAGGTTCACCTGGATGGCACTCTTAATCGGTTGAAGGCACGGTTAGTTGCGAAGGGGTATACTCAGACTTATGATGTTGACTATGATGACACTTTCTCTCCGGTGGCCAAAATCCCATCGATTCATGTATTTATCTCATTGGCTACATGATTTGGCTGGCTACTACATCAGCTGGATGTGAAAAATGCTTTTTTACATGGTGATCTGGCTGAGGAGGTCTACATAAAGCAACCGCTTGGGTTTGTTGCTCGGGGGAGAATGTGGTATGTCGTTTATATGGACTTAAACAATCTCCTTATGCTTGGTTTGGTAAATTTAGTGATGCAATCATCAAATTTGGATTAAAGCGATGTAAGGTAGATCATTCAGTTTTCAGCTCTATCTCTTCAGCTGGTTGTATCATTCTAGTTGTATATGTGGATGACATAATCAATACTGGCAGTGATTTAAATGGTATTCAAAAGCTTAAGCAATTTTTGCATATAGAATTCAATACTAAAGATATGGAACATCTTCGATACTTTTTTAGTATTGAAGTAGCCTACTCACATGTCGGTATCAATTTATCACCACGAAAGTATGTACTGGACATTTTTGGTGAGGTTGGATATCTTGGAGCAAAGCCAGTTGATACTCTTATGGAACCTAATGTAAGACTTGATGCAAAAAATGGAGAATTATTGAATGATACAGCGAAATATCGGAGATTAGTGGGTAAGTTGAACTCTCTTACCGTCACGAGACCTGATATATCATTTGCTGTTAGTGTAGTAAGCCAATTCATGAATTCTCCTCGTACTACTCATTAGGATTTCGTACTTCGAATTGTCAAATATTTGAAGGGAATACCAAGCAAAGGATTACTATTTAAGAATTATGGTCATCTAAACACTACATGATTCTCTTAAGCTAATTGGGATGGATGTCCTATAGATAGAAGATCTACTTCGGGATACTGTGTGTTTCTTGGAGGTAATTTAGTTGCGTGGAGGAGCAAGAAACAACATGTAGTTTCCCAATCAAGTGCTAAAGTTGAATATCGAGCTATGGCACATTTGACGAGTGAATTAATATGGTTGAGGATGTTACAATCATATATTGGAATGTCATCGTTAAATCCATCGATATTATATTGTGATAATCAATCCGTTATTCATATTGCATCTAATTGTGTCTTCCATGAGCGAACGAAGCACATTGAGGTTGATTGTCATTTTGTGCGAGAAAAAATTCAAAAAAGAGAGATTACTCTTCAACACACAAAGACGGAGGATCAATTCGCAAACATCTTTACTAAATCTCTACGGGGAAATAAAGTGAATTTCTTATGTAATAAGTTGGGATTGTTCGATATCTACATCTCAAGAGGAGTGTTGAAAGTATAAGAGTAAGATAGTAAATTGTTCTAATACGGTTGAGCATATATAGATGTAACCCTTTTCTAATTGAATAATACAGAACATTATTATCTCTTCAGCAGGAATCATGTAGAGATGAGTAGTATCGACGTATAGAATTTCTATAATTATGCAAACAAGAAAATTGAAGGTTCACATTAGAGTTTAGTGCCATGCGGTGTGTAAGGTTCAAAAATCGTACTGCATGTTAGCAGCATCGATCATTCATAGTTGCACCATACACGATACTGATCATCCGCGCTCGGTGTGCTCATTTCAAGTCGCTCATCTACTTGAACAATTCACTGGGACACACGTGTCAGTTGCTGCTGTTCATGTTTCATGGGCTAATTTGTCCTCTAGTCTCTGGGGCCCTTGTCACTTAGCGGGTTACCGATTCAAGGTTTGTCATTAGGCCCATTTATCAGATACGATGTGATAATGACATGTGGAAAAAAGCAGCTTAATGAGAAAAAAAGATTGAAAATTCGAATGCAAAAGTTGGTCGATATGGATATCGCATACACACTACGAATGGTCGATGACTCCATGTCGGCCATGTAACAAATATCTAAAATGCTTTTCTTTACAATTGACTATTATTGATCGACGCCTTTTGCTGGCATAAATATACATAATACAATTTCTCATCGACCAAGCATGTCTTTCGCTTGAAATCCCCATAGATGACACATAGCTAGCGTAACTTGAACGTATGGAGCATCACAAGAAGTCATCGTAGTTTCGTCTATACCCACCATGCCCATCCAATTAATAATAAAGTACAAAAAGTTGGCGAATGACCTTTCTTAGAGCAATTATTGGGCGCACCAAGTGAGTTCACGCGTGGCAACTGTTAAGTCACGCGAATCTCACGTGAAACCCACTAAAATCAAGCATTGCATTATATTGAGTTCACTTTAATCCAATACACCTCGTAACTTTTTATTGTACTTTTTCAATAGATAAGCTAAGAGAAAAAACAGAGGTCATAAATTAGAAATTCCGACTTAGATGCTTTTGAAGTATTCAGAGATTACTGACACTAACACGTCGCTTTCACAAAGACAGCGATTCTTCGAAATTGGGACAACATAACAAGTGACTTTGGTCGATCAACATCAATAGAATCCGGGAAGCAAAAAAAAGGATTTGAGGATCGGAAGGAGCATGCGATAAAGATTCTTGAAATTATTGAGGAATCAATCGCGAGTTTAGAATCACAAATCCCACTTATCTCGTGTGCGAATGCAATCCTTGACGACCAACACGCACACGAATCAGCGTACAGAGGAAGCTAGCCGTCGCGCATGGTACGATAGGATCATGCGTTGTTGTCCAAAACCAAAAGAAAAAAGACAGCGTATTCGAGTGAAAGAATCCATCCGAAAGCTGGTTCTTCGTTTCTTGTTTTCACGTCGTGAAGAAAAACCCGCGTGCGTCCCGGCCTAACCTTCTCTCTCTGAACGCTGTTTATTCTCCCGCATAAAGCTGATCGCCTTCCGCTTTTCGCTGTGCCTTTGGGAGATCAGAACCAACACCATAAGACTATAGAGTTCTTCTTGTTTTTTCGCATCAGTCCATCTCTCCGCAGCTCTGTTTGTTGAGCAGGTTCGGTTCGTTTCTGTGCCCATTACTCTTCTTGTTTCTGTTTCTTCGTGTCTTGGAGTTGATCAAGATTTACCGTTGATCATTCTCCGCCTCTTGTGATCATGGGTCGTTTCTGGAAATTGGGTGGGATTGAATTTTGCGATATGATCTTGGGTCGTGAGGTTTCGAGGTTTCTTGCTGGAATTGACCCAAATGGATGCTTTATCCGGTGGTTGCTTGTTGCTTCCTTAAAATCTGACTCTGAAAAAATGGGTTTTGGTTAATTATCGTGCTTATTTGAGTATGTTACTTGCCGATCAAGTGCTAAAGTTATGGCCTGTATTCACTTTTCTTGGTGCTAGTTATCTTGTTCGTTTTCATGCACATTGGTGTTCTGATTATCATCAGTAGTATAGGTCAATTTCGATACTTTCTACTACTTAGCAGGGAGAAAGTTATCATCAGAGGTATAGGTCAATTTCGATCATTTCTACTGATAAGGAGGGAAGAAACTTCCAGAAGTTTCTTCAACCCGTAGATGGCACTGAAACTTTGATGCTTTCTTCTAGTCTCATCGTGCAAAAGCTTGAAAGCCTGGGATAATTTTGACTTTTATGTATGTGGAGGCCTCCGTGGGCTTAATTATGTGGTATCAACTCATCCATGGATACCGCAATGCCTCTCTTTATTATATATGGATTTTCTTTAAGGATACTTATTTGTATATCAAGCTTGTCTTCATGAGATGATTTCCAGTTTTGGCCATTAGATGCTTGCTGGGTAAGGAGTGGGCACTAAGGAATATGACTAGAGACTATAGAGCATAAACCTATAATTACTGAGAGTATGTTGGGGAGTTGGGACCATTCAGATGGTCCAGTACTCATTGATAGGATAGCAGTTTGATAACGAGAGGGCTAAAGCTGTGACACGTGGAACCAGAAACATGTCTCTGATATCTTAATTGCAAACTTGCAAACGTACTGGCAACATCATGGTTGTTTGTACGTCCTAGTTTTCTTCTCATGCTTGATTTATATTATAAGATACAGTGATTAACGTTTGTGGCTTTTCACATTTTAGGAACTATGATTAAGCTCTTCAAAGTAAAGGAAAAGCAGAGAGAAAATGCTGAAAATGCAAATGGAAGGGGACCTGTAAAGAAGCAAAGTGCTGGGGAGTTGCGCCTTCACAAAGGTTTCACCTAAGTTTACGAAGTTGCATTAAATTATTTTTGTTAAAAATTACTTTTAGGAGCAACCTTTTATGGGCACAATGGAGTTGATGTGATGCGGATGGTTTAAAGAGGGAAGAACATAAACTAGATGTGAATTTGCTTTGTACTTTGGATTTAAAAACCATGTAGGTGCTCAAGAATACTGTGAAATTGTAAGGCTGGTCAAAGTATAGATTTGGCTGAAGGTTTAATGTAATTGTCCTGTTATACGCAGCCTCTCTCCTTCTTTACGCAGCATCAACAGACTGATTTAGCTTGCATAGACACATATCATTAAAAGTATTTCATTGAGCTTATGGTAGAAGTTATTTGAATACTACGCTAAGTGGAAGTAACATTGATGGCTTTTTTACTTTATCACTGTCTCACCGATATGTGAATAATGGATACCATGGCACTGGACGTATAATTTCCCTCAGAAGCTTAATTTGAAACTTGTGTTTATGTGGAGTTGTCTTTGATTTTCTGTGAATTAACTTTAGGGATGATACTTAAAGAGGAAATATTTTCATGGAGGATGAACAGTAGATGGTGACTGGCATAAGATGGTCCTCTCCAATAAGAGCAGTATTCCTTATGAATCCACTGTTGATAGTAGTCTATGCTGTTTTGTTGTGCTTCGCTATCTTTTGTCCTTCTTAAGTTGTGTGTCTTCCCTACAGATTGCATCTATGATGTGTGATGTCTCTCTGATGAAGGCATCTTCTTTTATCCATGTGTAATTCATGATGGCCCAAAGTTGATATTTTCCCTTCTATTGATCTCGAGAAAAGGAACCTGCTAATGTATAGGCACAATGCTCTACTGTGACTTAATACAGAAAAAAACTAGCTTAGTTTTTCTGTGATCCTTTAAATGCCATTTGCTTTCATCCCACATTTCTCTCTCTCTCTCTCTCTCTCTCTCTCTCTCTCTCTCTCTCTCTCTCTCTCTCTCTCGCTCTCTGTGTTGTTGGGGTTTGGATATGGACTATATAGTGTACGCTGAAAGAAGCTGTTATTTTGTGCATGAGCATTTGAAAATTCCTATAAGGGCATGGATTATGTTGTGTAAGCTGAACACATTGCAGAGAGCATCTTCTCATTACAACAGGAGCTGTTGTTTGACCAATAGGTTTGATATCTTATTGACGCTGCCAAGACATCTACTATTTTTTTTCTTTGGGCGAAAGTGGACCTTGGGCCATGGCAGAACTAGTTCCTAATTGTGCACAGGGAACATGTTTTACCAATAGGTTGTATATCTGATAGACGGAACCAAGGGATCTGCTATTTTGTTTTTCTTTGGGTGAAAGTGAACCTTGGTCCATGGCAGTACTAGTTGCTGAGTGCACACTGAACTGTGAACAAAGATTGGAAGCTGTTAGTACAAACTAGTCAAACAAAGTCCTCCCATCTTGTTTCAAGTATCTATTTTGAAAAGACCAAGTGGCATAGATTGGTGCTGACTATTAATGACAGTTCTTTCTTTTCTATGGTTTGTTCTTGCAGATATTAGTGAGCTGAACCTACCAAAATCATGTGCAATAACATTTCCAAATGGAAAGGATGACTTGATGAACTTTGAGGTCTCAATTCGGCCTGATGAAGGATATTATGCGTAAGATGACCACGCATTTTTCCCGGTCTTATGCTCACTAAACAAGTGCAGGATTTTTCTTTCTCATGAGGACATTCTTTTTGCTGGTTTCTGCAATTGCATTTTGTGGATCTACTAATGAAGAACTACAAACTGTTCTCTTAACTTTCTTCTGTTTGGTTTGTACAGAGGTGGCAACTTTGTGTTCACTTTTCAAGTTTCTCCAATCTACCCACATGAGGCACCGAAAGTGAAGTGTAAAACCAAGGTAGTGCAGCTTGATGTGTTTTTCCGCACAATTTGTTTACATCAATGTTTGTATAGGATATTTTTGTTGACTTGGTGGTACTTCCTTGCAAATCTAACTTTTAGGTCTACCATCCGAATATTGACTTGGAAGGAAACGTTTGCCTCAACATCTTGCGCGAAGACTGGAAGCCCGTGCTGAATATAAACACTGTCATCTATGGATTGTATCACCTTTTCACGGTATTAATTGTTCTCATGAGCATGGAGTCTGGGTTCTTGCCTCAAGATACTTGATGTTTGTCTTTTTCACTGTTTTTGTTTGTTTTCATTAAATGTAGGAACCAAATTCTGAGGATCCCCTCAATCATGATGCCGCTGCCGTGTTGAGGGACAACCCGAGGCTTTTCGAGACTAATGTGAGGAGGGCTATGGCGGGTGGCTACGTGGGTCAAACTTTTTTCCCGAGGTGTATATAGCTTCTGTCATACATGCGCCTGCGTTAACTGCAAAACTATTGTATCAGTGTCTGAAATGCCTGTCTTGCCATATAAATCATATGTTAATCCACCTTGCTGAGAAGAATTGGGGCAGATATGTGTCTGAACAAACAAGTGAATCTTAGAGGTTAGATTTCTGTAGCTTATGTGACCCTTGGTCCAAATGTCGGTCATGCTGTTGGACTGGTGCACATAGTATGCATTATGCTGTAAGAAAAATGCCTAACCTCTCTCTCTCTCTCTCTCTCTCTCTCTCTCTCTCTAAATCGGTAGGTGTACAATAATCCTAACATGGTATGAACAAATGTACTTTCTAATTAATCCGCTGATGTCCAAATGCATAACTAGCACTTTTATGGAGCTGGACATTATTGCCTCTCCGCTGGCTTAAAAAAAACTCTCACGCTGGCTTAAAAAAAACTCTCCGCAAGCAAGCTAGGAGGACCCGTATGAGCTGTTGAGTTGTCCCGATGCAGCTGCAGTAAAGCTCATATTTTGTATTTTCTCCTGAGATTGTCGCAAAAAAAAAAAAGAAAAAAGCAAATCGTTTATGGTCTTCTGACATTTACTAAGGGTTCATGGAAAGTTACATAGATGTAGAAAACGTGATACCCCGAAAGTTCAGATGATGTTCCGTGCAGGACGAGGGTTCACTCCGAAGCAGTCAAGAAAACATGTTCAGTTCATACATCTTCATCCTTCATTTTCGATGGGTTACCTGATAGCTTGATTTGACCACAAGTTCTACGTTCTGGAATCTAACGAGGAGCATATCAGGCAACTGATTTACAAGCTCAAATCCATTGAAGGATGGTCGTTCTGAGACCGAGAAAAAGAAGATTCAAAAGAACGTTTGGAACTATCATGTACCAAAGTGTCTTTCTCCCGTGTTTCTCAGCAGTGAAAACGTCAAAGTATAGTTTTCGGGTAAAACATTTGCAATGCTCAAGATTTACAGGCCACAAACATGGTGTAGTCCTCCCAAAAGGCCAAAACCAATTGTGAATCTTGTTCCGCACTATCGCTCCATTGCCATAAGTTCCAGGCTTCCAATGTGTCCACCTGAGAACCTCAGCACAACCGATTGTACTGAAGATTATGCCATGCTAGTTTCCTGACTCTGTTTCACATCATCTCTTCCTCTTTTGAATTGGCAATCCTGGCATTGTCGCGGTCACGCCCAAAGGCCACATGTAAGGGAGTGTAGAGCAAGCAACAGAGACCGAATGGCACAGCCATCATGGACAGGAGCCCCTTCGACAAGGCAAAAGCCTCCCTCGCGGAACCCCTGATTGGATCGATGGACTTCGCATCATAGCCATATATCTTCTCTGACATAATCCCAACCAGAGGGGCAGCAAAGGAGGAGAATGAAACTTCAAAGGCCCGGTCAAATGCATAGATCATGGTTCGGTGTTTGGCGGGAACCACCTCGGCAAACATGGGGGCATTGGCCGCCGTGAGACACCAGCTGATGGTTAAGCCCATCAGGAGTAAGGTGACGGCGAAGCTGAACCAGCTGTCGGTGTTTTGTGGAATCACTCTGAGCAGGAACAGGGAGAAGGGGATTCCCATGAAGGAACTGAACTGTGCACATATGACGCGACCCGAATTAGGGAATATAACTGACAGCCGATCAGCTATGACACCACCAAGTAGCGACCCGGCAGCACACCCCACAGCGAATAGACTGAGCAGCGCTGCTGTGCTATTGTGATTGAAACCTGCAAAGCAAAATGATTGAACTATTGAAGGACACCCCACATAAGATCTGAGAACAAACATTTAATATAGATGGAAAATACTCGGTTGATTAGGTATGTCCAAAAAACAACTGGATATAATGCAGAGGACATGCGAATCAAAGTCTGTTTCCGCTTCACTATCGTCCTGAACTTCTGCTACATAGATTTACTAGCAATACTAATTGTTGCAGGTCCTACTAAAGATGGCACCACTTAAGCCGCATTGAGATGAGCGAAAGTTATTATTCTTTTCACCAAGCACTGATTTCCTCGCAGCTGAGACTCTCCACTTTAAGAAAGACTTCAATTCTTGATTCTAAAAAGGCACGGTGAAAATGCCGAATCGAGAACTCACCAATCAGTTCGAACCACATGGTGAAGAAAACCATTGCTGTCCATGGTAACATCCCGACGACTCCCTGCAATACAATTATCTGAAAGGTCCGTACTTTTATTACAGATTTCATGGCAGCCCATGTCTCC
Organism: Syzygium aqueum; assembly: GCA_031216185.1. Taxonomy (NCBI): domain Eukaryota; kingdom Viridiplantae; phylum Streptophyta; class Magnoliopsida; order Myrtales; family Myrtaceae; genus Syzygium; species Syzygium aqueum. The sequence goes on along the minus strand of CM062238.1, from coordinate 7,318,959 downwards.
ATCCAAACCGATTTGGCATCTGATTCCTTCCCTGTTAAGTCACCTCTGCAGAGAAAACATAATGCTGATAAACAAGAAGATATTACTATTGACAATCAATGTCAAATGGTGTAAATATGGTCCGCTATCCCAGGAAACAAAAATATGACCTCGTAAGAGTTACTACAGAACAAATAGTACCCATATAGGCTCTTGCTGGAATCAGGGGCAAAGCTGTTCACTTTCCTTGGATCGTCAACGAACATGAAAACAAGAAACCCAATAAGCGAACTAAGGGTCGCCATCAAAATAAAGGCGCATCTCCATCCTGGTATGCCCCAGTAATCCTGACCAGCCATAACTGTTGCCAGAACTCCGCCTCCAACACCGCCAAATGAACCGATAAGACTCAGGAATCCGAAACCTGCGCCCCTCACACCATCCGTATAGCTATCTGCTATGAAAGATTGGAGAGCTGGTATCACGATTGCTAGCCCAAGCCCGTTAACTGCCCTCCAGAATGCGACTTGCGTGAAATGCTCACTCACGCCTACTGCGGCAGTCGATAGTGCCCAACACAGAGTGCCGATTGTTAGAACCGTGGGCCGGTCATAATTGATTGCTAGTATACCTGCCAAAGGCGAAGCTATCCCTTGCACAAAGTTCCTTATGAATGTGAGGTAACCAAGATCAGCCGGCCCAATGTTGAAGGCTTCACTGACTTCTTTGTAGACTGACGGGAGCAGATTTTCGTCGGCTCGCTCCATTATTGAGGCCATGTTGATGAGAATGAGGGAAATGGAGAAGCCAAATATCCTTCTTGTCCTGTTCCACAAGGATTGTAGCACAAACAAGTTTGCAGATTAATATTAGAGGAAGATGTTGAATCAATGGGAAAATTCGAGTCAATAAATTGGGAATTGTTTGCCAAGAATGGCATTAGCACGATGCTTGTGGTTCATACTATGTGAGAATACATGAAACATAATCCTCAGAATAACTGCAAAATGGCCAGTGCTTCTAAAACAATTTTAGCTGATCACTATGTTTGTTGGGCCTCTCAGACTAACCAACCGGCGTACCTGTAAAAAAACTAAGACATTTAAGCTGTGAAGTTGAACTCAGGAAGGCCAAAAAGAGGAATCACCAGGTTGACATGATCGTTCAGCATAATTAGCAAGGAAGCAAATTTTTGCTCAATCTGAATGAATGCATTGGTAGAAAAATCTGCATTAACGACCAAGGCATCAACCTTAAACATTCCATGATGACTGCCAGACACAAGTGAGGAAGCCGTCCTTGATCAAATAAGTAGAGGAAGAACTACATTCTGCACTCGAAGGATAATTCCACACACATGTAGCTTAAGTAATTCCATTGAGTGTAGCTAATTCTTAATATGGGAAGTTTGCATTAGCTTCTGTTCTGTCTTCCATTGCAAGTTGTTTATTACAGAAAGAAACTGCGCATTCCGCACCCCTGCTAGGTGGTTCCTGGCACAACGGTAGACTATGTAGTACGTAATCAACTTCGATCCATGTCATTTTCTGATCAGACAGATGCCCCTGGGGCTACCAGGAACCAAGCATTCTCTTGACGGCGAAAAATCAGCGATTTATACTAGACCAAAGATAAGGTTCCCCGAAGCAGGATCCAATTAAATTAAACAAGATATTGGCAATCTTCTGATCATAATAAAGTGTCCTGCTGCTTTGCTTGAAAAGTGTTTGTTGGAAGAGTAATGGGGAAGAACCTGTGGGCTTCTGAGAGCGCATTTTCATTACTCATTCCTCGTTATTTTATCACTTTTTCTTCAGCTGTGAATCCTCCTAACACTAACACATCACACTGAGCTAAAAATGCAAACCAACACACTCTCATTAAAAAACCTCAACCAGAACTCACGGGGTCCTTCTGGTCAAGTCAACCTCCATGACCCATCTCTCTTCAATTTGTCCAATTACTTAATACCAACATGGGCTTGAACCTAGAACTATCAAGGTCTCGAAGTTGCATGAAGTTGACTGAGGCAAACTGAAACTTTTATACCCCATCCGTCTACGCCGAATGAAACAGTACTGTGCGTAAAAGAACAAACGAAACGAATTGCAGCAGAATATTTTCCAAGAAAGAAAGAAAAGAGAGAAGAGTCAGGAGAGGCTTACTTCATATCTTGCAGGAACTTAGGCAAGAGATGTTTGGATCCACGATCAGAGCGAAACCTGTGGTTCTGTCGTCCCATCAAAGAACCCAAATCCTGGAACCTCTCAAGGACCCGGGAAACTCGCCGGCTGCTTCGACGAAGCTTGAAACCTCGATCATCCTGGGACTTTCGATATGGATATTCTTGGCCAGGATGAACGTTCAAACGGAGATATCATTTCATTCGTGGGTTGAACATGAATCCAGAGGTGACAAAATCAAGACGAAGACTCTCAAGAAACTGTGGAGATGATGAAGAGGGGTCAAATGAAGGTTGGCCGTTTGGGATGATGGGATTGGGTCAAGGTCGTCGTAGTTTTTCCTTCTTTTTTTCGCTCAATGGCTACGAGGTTCTTCAGAAATGTCCCGTTTCTTGGGGTTATCTCCGCAGTACGAGGAAATTAGGACATGTTTGTTCGGCCCCAAAAAACGAACCAACAGTAAAAATTTAACATGTAATTTGAATTTCAGAAAATTATGAAGAAACTATACATAAATCTACATATCAATTTTTGAATCCTGTGAAAGTTTCTGGAGTTTCGGATTAGAAAAATTGAAGTGCGTGAATTACAAAACTTAGATTAAGCAAAAAGTTAAAATGGAATAGGCCATAAAACCTCACCACAACGTATCATCTAATTATTTGGGAAAAAATATCAAAAAAGTTCTAAACCTTTTACATTGATACTAATTTAGTTATAAACCTTTTTTTTATACCAATTCAGACCACAAGGGCGAAGACCACGACCTCGGGGCCCCCGGCGAGGGCCAGGCAAGCCTCGCCGAACCGCCATCGAGACTATAGCCCTCACCAGATCTGGCGAGGTCAAGCCTTGCCTAGCCATGGCGAGGCTCGCCTTTGCCATCGCTAGCAAGGGCGAGCCTCACCAGTGGCTGGCATGGCTAGCCAGAGACCAGCAAGGTCGACCTCACCGTCAACCGGCCGGAGAAAGAGAGAGGGGAGGGAAAAAAAAGAAAAAGAAAAAGAAAAAAATAATTAAAAATTCAAAAAAATTAAAATATCATTAAAAGTTGTATACGTAAACGCCGGCGGCTAGCCGGCATCCATATCAGCAAAATCAGGCCAAAATTAGCCAGAAGAACTGAATTGGCACAAAAACAAAAAAGTTTAGGACTCAATTGATACAAAAAAAAGATTTATGACTCAATCAGCACCAATTCAAAAGGTTTAGGATTTTTTTGACATTTTTCCCTAATTGTCCGTATTGTTATATAAAGTAAAGGCGACCTTCTACTTTTTAGGGATTTTAGTCATTTTTTCCGTTCTCAAATAATCTTAATTACGCTCGTCACTGTTTAATAGTTAGATTTCTTCTATCACACAAAAACCATATTAATAGGATTTCGAGTATTGTAATACCTTTCTTTTACCATATGTATCACTGCCATTTCTCCGTTATTTCGTATTGCCATCAATAATTTCTTCCCATTTTAAGCAAGTTTTATTCCGGGTATAAAATTGGAAATGTTGCGGATTTTGATTCACGCCTTTTATTTTAGGGATCGGGATCTCTGAAATTGGGGATAGCTCGAGGATTCACATCGATGCCCGAAAACCCTAAAATATCCTTAATCATAAATGAAACTTTGATAAAAAGGACCTCCAGGCAAATATATATATATATATATATATATATATATATATATAATGAGCATAGAAAAACGAAAATGGGGGAACGTGATAAGCTCGACATAGTAAAAAATCGCGAAAGTGTCGCAGCAACAAAGCATGATATGAGCTGTCCTTGAGAAACTGAGCAAGAACATGGTGGACATCTTAGGCTATAATTTTATTCTTCTTGCGTAGGGTCCATTCCTAAGGTCCAGCAAAGAGATAAATATAAAACGATCAACGGTCGAATGGGCAAACCTCTTGATAAGCTGTTGATCGAGTGTAGGATTTTGAAGAAGGAAAACCATCGGCAATCGAACTTTTAAAATTAGTCGAAAAGGATTCGACCCGACTAAACCTAACGCGCAATCCATTTAATTTTCGCCTCCCAAAAACAGTCCGCCGATGATATTAACTAGCTACATTAGCCGGGGACGAGAGAAGGAAAAGAAGAAAGGGAAGATAAATGTCATGTTTTTAGTCAACGTTGATGAGTATAATGATAAGATGGAGTGGGGTGGCTAATATACCAATAAAATTCTCAATAAAAGCCGATCTTGACCTTAGGGTCACGTTCAATTTTTGACCTATTCTACTGGCGTGAGCGCATGCGTGATGTGATTTTTAAAATGCTGAAAAGATCTAGATATTTTCATTACTCCTTCGCAAATCTTCATAAATCTTTTAAATTAATTAAAGATAATAATGTTATTATTATTATTAGCAAGACTGCTATGCACTGGCTGAATTATTCTAGGGAGAATAAAATTAAATTAAATAAAGACAAATTGCACTGTTTTGGAACGTGGGTAAGTGTGGCTTCTCGCGTTGGCTTTGCTCACACGACGACGGACCGACCCGGTTTCTTAATAACCGCGTAATTAAGTCAATAATTAAACTCCCACATGCTAATTTTTGTCGGGACCAAAGAATCCCGACCATAAAAAAATAACAAAAAAATTGTAGAAAAATCAAGAGATGGGACAAATGGGGTTTCTCGAGGGCACAAAACAATTTCCGGCTACGCACGTGACAAAAAAATAAAGAATACAAAGAAAGAAAGAAAAGGAAAAAAAATCACCAAAAACCCCAAATTTTACTACCTGTGATACATTTATCCTAAATTTTTTTTTGTGACACCAAAAACCCCAAACTTTACTTTTTGTGACACATTTACTTCAATGTATTTAGTCCATGGGTATTTTCGCCTTTTTTGCTTTTTTTTTTCCGATAAGGGGGGCCCTTGCCGGTGTCGGGCGAGGTCGACCCTCGCTCGACGCCGGCAAGGCCCCCCCTCGCCGGATCTTGTGAGGATTGCCCGATGCCTGATCTGGCGAGGGGGGCCCTCACCGGCGTTGAGCGAGGGTCGCTCTAGCCTGAGTCGGGCGAGGACGAACCTTGCCCGATGTTGGCGAGGGCCCTCCTTGCCCGACGCCGGCGAGGGTCGCCCTTGCCAGATCGGGCGAGGGCCGCCCTCGCTCGATGCGGGCGAGGGCCGCCTTAGCCGGAAAAGAAAAAACAGGAAAAAAAAAAGCAAAAAAAAAGAAAATGCCCATACACTAAATATATCGGAGTAAATGTGTCACAAAAAGTAAAGTTTTGGAGTTTTTGGTGTCACAAAAACAAGTTCGGGGTAAATGTGTCACAGGTGGTAAAGTTTGGGGTTTTTGGTGATTTTTTCCCGAAAGAAAATTAGTGGAAGGTGATCTTGGGCCACAGTATGGGCTCAAGCAATGGGCCTGTTAGGCCCAAGCCCATTTCTGGAGAATACTATGACATCTTCCTTGAGATTCATTTGGACCTAAGACGGGAAGAGAATGAAACCAAGTCCCTTTAGATGCTGGTTGATAATTTTGTTAACATTAGCTGTGATGTGAAAAGTGGCGAATCGAACGACAAATTAGTAGAAGGTTTGGATCTAGAATAAGTACATATGGCTGATGAGAGATTAGATTAAGAATAAATGACCGAGTAATCAGAAATTTTGAGGAATCGCTAATCAATCAATGCCACAGTTTTGATTAGTGCATCCTTTGGACCGACTCACCCGGTACGTTCCACGTATAATCTGAATAACACAAGGTGTGGTGATTGTTTGGGGCGGATGGACTTATAAATTACTCAACCGGGCGTCTCCCAACGGATATGAGGCTTGAGGGGTCATAAATTTCCCCACTTAAAGAACAGACATCCTCGTCAATGTCGAACCATACTGGCCAATCCTATTCATGCGTGGTACCGCTTGTTCGTGCCTCCTCCATCATATTAGAAGCATGCCAGGAGCTGCACCTCAACGGAGCTTCCTCGCCTCTCGTTGGATCTAGTACGGGACCGGTCCATCCAAGCTTCTTTTCTTTTCCTTTTTGGTAAGTTGTCGTGGAAGAGCTGAACTCCCCCAAAACCACACCCTAGTCTATTGATTCGTCACTTCCACGTTGGGGGATTCGAACCCGATGACAACCACGAGAGCCGAGCGCGACTGTACACGCACGTGACTTGTGCTCGACCCACATCAAAAGTCGCAAAATTTTATGAAATAAGGAACACGAGCGCAAAAAAAAAAAACAAAATTCATTATTATCCCGCGAAATCGTCATTGGATATGTCATTCCCGACCTTGGATTTCGACCTTTCCCCCATCGTATAAAGTCGTGCCCACGTGAGGCGTAGGGCGACCGGTCCTTGTCGGGATTCGCACGCGATGGCTTGCCAAGAAAGCAAGGGTCGATGATGGCCCCCCTTCTTCTTCGATGCGGACGCATCCGCGATCCATCCCCATCCCCAACCACACGGGAAAGATTGCTGCGAGCCCGGGGCATGTGATAGGACCACAAATTGTACGAATTTGGTCAAATTGTAGTTGCAAAACTTTGCAATAGTTCTTGAGTGGTTCGCAAGCTAATCAATTCCCGACTTGGGTGATTAATTTATTGGGAGATTGTCAAAGTTTGGGGGAAAACCCACCTTTTGGACCCAAGTGGGCAGAAAAGGGAAAAAGAGAAAGCGACCGGGTGGTCCAATTTCTTCCGGAAAAGAAAGGGGTTTATTACGCAAGCGCGTTCGACAGATTTTTGACGGGTGATCTGTGAAATGTCGATTTTACCCGTTAAATTACGTCTCGAGCTTGACTCGTGATGATAGGAAAAAAAGGGTTCTCAGGTCTTCTTTTTACCCGTTCGCTGTCGTCCCGATCAGTGATTGATGCGTGGTGATGAGGTAGTGAATGTAAAGCGAGATTTTGGGAAGAGGACATTGGGGACCATGTGGCGAAAGAAAGGGACGACGGATGGGGAATTGGTAACTGAGTAATGTTCGAAATATCAAGGCTCGTGCATTGGATGGATTTATCGAATGATGTGGCGTATAGAGAATGGTCATTTAAATTGGGAGATTCATTTAAACACCCGATCATGCTATTTAGTCGATCTTTTTAAAATTATGAATTCTAGCTTAAATTTATCGTGCTATTTAGTCGATGTTTTTAATCTATAGTGTCATTTAAACCCCCACGTGCTCTCTCCTACCCAACGAAACCAATCCGCACACACAATAAATGCGGAGGATACGCTGTTCATCTGCACGTCCATCGAGCTTGGGCCTTACCGTGGTCCCTAAACTAGAGAATAGGACCACCTCTCTTCCCCCCATGCGCACGTGCGCACGTGCATGAGAAGTTGAAAAGAAATATTTTGTACGATTTTATTAAACAAATCATGCGTATTAAATCAACTTCCACCGTCGATCACATGAACCCTACGACGATACTCGCATAAATAACGATCGAGGTTATGTCAGTCCTCGTGATCCTGGTCATACAATAACTTCTCGTGAGATGTACTGGTGTATCGAACGATGCTCGTATTAGAAAGATTGCTAATTTTGTATCGCCGGTCATACTCAAAACATAACATGACCTCGGTTTCTTAGTTTAAAACATAACAAAATCCAAATAAATTACTACTAATTAAAGTGACTTCAAAAAAAAATCCTGTTAATTTCAATATATTACATTTCACTTTTCTTTTTTGTTTTTCTCAATCCAATGTATTGAAGTTATAATATGATTTGGTCCAAATGGAGTAACAGCAAAAGTCGGACCGTTTAACCCCATCTCAAGAGTTATAGCAACTTAGATTTAGATGTATGAGCGATTTCGCACGTGCGAGAAGTTCTCACATTGACGGACATCTCCCTTTCTCTAATTACGTGTAGCCGTCGCCGTGGGCCTTATTACCTAGTTCCATAATACATAAAATTAAGATTAGGAAATTAAAATTGGCAATAGACGCTATCCAGACATTTTGGATAATGCTAGAAAGGAAAAATTGATATCGTTAATAAACAAAAAATTTCCTACAGTTAAAGTTATCACTAAAGTTTAGTGATGCCAGTATTATACATGAAAAATCTCTCATGATGCATTGGCATGATAATTAGAAAATCGAACATTTGAAATATATTTAATGAGCCTCAACACATTAGTTCAGGCATTGTTTAATCTTATTAACACTTACCATCATTCCGATCTGACATGCTTTATGTTGATTTTTTTTAATGGATTACCTTCATTAGAAACATCTGTTAAGAAAATTGCTTATGATATTTTGAAAACGAAAAAATAATCAAAAATTATTTTTATGTATATTTGAGGGTGCAAAACGAACAACTTCTATAAACACAAGCCATATGCCAAAATAGTAACAACGGTACGTCAAAGAACGTGAAAAGGCTTTGGTTCTAGAGAAGGAGAACAAGCAATTCGACAGGAATTTGGTCTAAGTTTGGAAGGATCTTCGTAGTCGACGGAGAACAATGGTTCGTCAAAACTTGGATGGACCAATTAATGGAAGGCGGGCGACCTAAAGAAGATAAGAATGTCAAATTGCTTGGAGGAACCATCTTCCGGAAGGTGAGTAGACTGTAAAATGAGATTTCATGAAAGGCCTAGAAGGACCGCTTTTGCAAAATAACACATGCTACAGACGAAATGAGTTGTGTCACATATGAGCCTCTACGATCCCAATGGCAAAATACCGGGCTCTTGATCAATTTGAATTGGACTTAGATTGATGTTTTACATTTGTTTGAAGCGTTGGAATGCCCTAAAAGCAAACCAGAGTAAATCAAACTTGTGTTGTCGTTTTTGAAATATGCATGAGAGATGACGTGCCGAATAGAGAAGCAAAGCGTTCTATTTTGGGAGGACGTTTTGACGGTCAAAAAAAGGTCGGACTAATAACTTCTTGACCGGGCAAAGCTTCTAACAGCTATTTTGAAGGTTGAAAATCTTAGAAGTGGTATCGTGGCATTTAAGAAGCTGACGAGCGACTCTCTCTTTGTTGCATTGAATTCTATTGTTTTCCTTTGTGGAAAAATTGCGCGATCGTTTGTTATGAATCTCTACAGAGGGTGTGAACATTTGTAATCTGAGAAAGGACCGACATAGCATGTTGAAAGGTGCTGGAGTCTGTAGAAGCAGCTGTTGGAAAATATGCTCCTTCATATCGTAGAAAAAAAGAAACTTCAACTTCAAACAGGATGAACAGCGAAGTCAGACTTTGAGACGCGATGTCACTTTCTTTAAGGAATTATTTGCCCCACGAAGTTGCTAATGGTCATCGGTAAATTTTTTCCAGGATATAACAAAGTCTCGATTGAGAATACCGAATAGTAATTTCGATATATCTCTAGGGTCTCTATAGGAAAATAATTAGAAAGAATAGTTGCAATTTTTCCTAATGAAGAAGAGTCTAAAAATTTGAATGAAGAGACTTAATATTCAATCGTGTAAAAACTGACTCACTAATCACACCATTTCAAACAAAGACGTCCCTTCATCGAAAAGAAGTATAGTGAATTGGTACGAAATTAAAAGTCATGTTGAAAAAAAATATATGAAAATTCGGAATAAAATAGTAATAAAATAAAAGAATAATATTTTTTAATTATTATTATTATCATTATTATTATTATTATTTAATCATTTTTATTACTCCGAATTTATAAATTATGAGAAATAATCTTTGAACAAATACAATTTTTCAATGTTGAAGGAGTTATGTTCGAAAAGACATAACCTTCCAAAGGTGAAGTAGTTTTGTCCGAAAGGACACAATTCTTCTAAAGGTTGTAAGAATGCCTAATAACCGTCAGGCTAAATAATAAATTTCAAAGTTAATTAATAAAAAATAACTATAGCTCTAATGCGAACAGTCACACTGTTTCAATAAGATAAAATCGTTATTTTATAATAATAAATTCGAAATTAATAAAAATAATAAAACGATGATTAGTGCTAATTATCATCCGCGAGCGCACTAAGTACACCTAATAATCGTGCAATTATTTGTGAACCCGCACATGGGTATTGAGAAATCTAGTTTACACCCCATTGTCTTTACTTTAACAAGGAGAAAGACACTCACAAATATAAAAGTGGCCCATTTTCTCAATACTTTCCTATATGGGACAAAGGAAAAAGACATTATTTACTTTAATAAGGAGGAAGACATTCACAAATATAAAATGACCCACCTTCTCAAAACTTTCCTATATGGGATAAAGGAAAAATGCACTATTTTATTTGTTTTACAAACAAACAACCAACAGCAACTCCAAAAGGTTCAAGTAGAAGTAGCACGTTATATACAACTATACGGGCTATAGCATCTCAAGCATTACATAGTGGTTTCTGCACTTGTTAGGGTTGTTGGAGCTTGGCTAGCGAAGAAGGCTAATTCGTCCCAACCATCGTAATGAGCACACGCTTTTACAATATCGATGCACCTTCAATATGTTGGCAAATGGGAACCAGAAAAATTTGCACTTAGAACCTCCAGCTCTGTTATCATATGAAATCTGATGCAATCATTGCCAATTGTTCTAAAAATTTAAGTTATTAAACAAATGCATGGTTTAATATGTAATTATTTTTAATTGTATGTTACTCCTGCTTGTGAAGCATTTTTTTATTTTTTTTATTAGCATGTCAAATCATAAATCCTTTTAGAATAAAAATTCAGCATTGCTGCTCTGGCTTGGCCAGCTAGTTTTCGCGTCCCTTTTCCATCTTTGAGCTGGATGTATGGCATGCGTGCGTCGAGCTCGATCATGGGCCACTGCACTAACAAAAACTTGAGGACTTGGCAAGTTTCACATTGCACATGCATTGTCTTTCCATGTTTTCTCCCAACACGCGCAGCTAATGTGGGCTAATTGCTGTCTTCTCATGATTAACAACAACATCAACAGCATGATCAATCATGTTCGGAAGCAACGCGATATATATATTGCGTTGAATCAAAGGCTGGACACCGGACGACATGCCCGGGGCAATTTGCTAGAAGCTACATAGAAAGATCGAGGTGCCCACATTGATTGCAAGAAAGCAAAAGAAGAGAGAGAGAGGGAGAGCATATCCTTTTGCTGGATAGGAACAAGGGTATGCTATGATCGATCATTTCTTTGGGCTCACCTTGCAAATTTTCTTTCTACGGCATAATGTCGAGGGAAAATTACCCAATCAGTCTCGAGCCTACTGTACGGATGCCAATTCAGTCCTAAAATTTTGTACGAAATTTCGATATAATCATCCCGGCCAAATTTCTCTTAAAAATCGCTAGCATGGCGATCTGGTTATCGTCGGTAATCCTATGTGGCACATTGTTACGTCAGTGGTTTCCGGCGAAAATTGATCGGAAAGGCTACACTGGAAATTCGCGCAAAAGCAAGATGATTAAATTGACAGAATTGAAATATTTAGAATTGAAGTGGCGTCCATACAATAGGTTTATGACTCGCTGGACAATATTCCAAGCATTGTTGTGACATTCTTGCATACTTCGGATTTTGAAGCTAGCAGTCCTTATACTATGGAAAATGAATAAACTAGTCCATGCATTTGGGATGGAAGTTGAAAATCAAGCCCTTTTTCAGGTCTAGTTTCAATCGAGTTAGGTGAGGATTTTCAGTATGGGTCAACCTTGTAGTGCCTTGCCAAATGGAAACACCAGCAGAAGTTTGGCGGGGGAACTGCTTAACTTCTCATTGTCACACGATGACCAAGCATGTACCTGTTAGCAAATAGTGATTTCTTTACGCGATTTTGTAATTTTTCAAGGGGATAATTAACTTCCAATCTTTCGGGGATAAGCTATTTCTATGCAATGACACAAAGTGCGCTCGTTTCGCGAAAAATGAGTAATTTAGAAAATATTTTCTAAAAAATAATTGCTTATATCGTTCAGATAAATTAGTCAATGGAAAAAGTTTTCATCGTCGATAATAATTTATGCCTAACTATTTTCGTGGGCGATTAATTTTTTTTTATTTTTATAAATAATATAAGCGATTATTTTAATCATTCATTTTTCGCGAAACGAACGCACCCATAGTCTGCAATTTTCGTACAGTATAACTCTTTCCCCTTAGTTCATAGCTTTCCACATTGGCAAAGCACGTACCTCTTAATTGTTTTGAAAGCTTTAATGTTATCCGTCGGTTTTCATAGGAGCGAGCAATTTTGAATCTAGGGATGATTGCACAAATAACCCGAGTTTTGCACCGACGACTTGACTCGTCACGAAAATAATACACCAGTTATCGTTAGCCAGCACTATTGGTGGCCCCGTTGAAAATAAGATTCGGTAACATTTTCATCTTTTGGCGGTAAAATCATGAGAAATATTTTACATAACATAGGTTATAGATTTATCAAATTTGGGTTTGCTTAGTAAAATAAAGTCCAACGATACGTCGTACCGTCAGAAAAGCAAGAAGAGACCGAGCGAGCGATGCCGTGCAATTTCCTCAACAGGCGCAGCCATCGAACCAACCAATCGCCGTGCAAAAGCGAAGGGGTTGGTGGGGACCACATTCACATGTTGTGTCCCACTTATCGATACGGCTAAAGTATTAGTTTTGTAGCTACGTCGCTCGAAATAAACTATCTACTCCTTTAAAATGCGTTTTAAATTATTATTATTATTATTACTATTATTATTATCAGAAAAAATGAGACTAGAAAACTTTCTGCCAAAAAATTTGGGATTTGAATAATCTTTATTTTACTCAAATTTCTAGACATGGCAGAGTCCGATGCACGTTGTCCATTAGCCATTATCCTTTTCATGCCGGCCGATGTCGACCATGATAATTTTATTAACAATTTCTTACACACAATAGAGAAATCGAATTAGAAAATTCTCTTGGACGTGGGATTAATTTATCGTAATCGAGGCAGAAAAAAAAAATTGGGCAACCGCATATCCGACGAGTACCGGAGAATCGGAAAAAGTGAAAAAAAGATAAAACTAAAATGAAATAAATTCGGATAATGTCTTTTCTGGAGGAAAAAAAAAAAGAAAAAGAAAGAGAAAGAAAGAGAGAGAAAGAACGGTGGCACGTGTGGAGCCGACCGAGACATGCGCGCGGGGGAGGGGCCCACGCGGCAAGTACGGGTGGGGCCCGCCCCCGGCCTGGCCGTATCCTGACCGTTCAAACTGAACATCAACGTCAGTGGACGAACGGAAGGAAGGCGACCCCCCAATTACCGGAGCGGGGCAAGAGCACCTTGCTTTCCTTCGCCAGAAAGCATCGTCGGTCGGGGGGCGGCCTCGCGTGGGTGCGTCGCGGGCCACGGCGGGAGCGCGTGGTCCCCCGTTCCTCGACCGTCCGATTCGCCGCGGCGGGGTCTCCTTCGGCGGCGGTGTCTACGCGATGGACGGCCGCGATCGCGTTTCCCGGATCTCTCCCCCACATGACAAGACAAGGGAACAAAACAAGATCGATGTTTTTACCTTAGGTGGAGGGAGGGAGGGAGGGCCCGCATCGTCGGAGGGATTCCCGTGGGCCCCACGCGGGATCCAAGTTGGGTCGGGTCGGGTCCCAGGGGGATACGTGAGCTGGCCCGAGATGAATCGGGTCCCGGTCGGCTCGAATTTTAACCGGGGGAAGTTTCCTGCATTCGGGGTTTTCGCACGCGAGCCGAGCACCCCGACGGAATCGCCGTGCTCGAGACGTTGTTCGGTATGGCTTTGCATGCGGCAGCAGGGGTAACCGGGTGGTCGGCGAACGTTTCCTTAGCTAAAACCGCAGCACTTCCAAAAAGTCGCGAGTTGCCCGCAGCAGCTTTAGAATGTCGCGGTTTTAAAACGCGTAAGATTATGACTTAGGCACAAACAATATAGAGACTTGCGAATCAATCGGTAGCATAATAACAGAAGGCGAGGGATGTAGAAAATGACAAAAGGCCCTCCAATTTATAATGAAATTCTCATTTTTATTTTAGGTGGTTTTTTCTTTTTCCTTATGCTTTCGAATCATCCAAAAAAATTTTGGCAATAATGGAGGCGCCCATGCCTTGGGGGGTCCCCCATCCGAGCAAAATCATGGTGTGTGTGTGTGTGTTTTTTTTTGGGGGGTTATACAAGGCAGCCACATTCGTTTGGAAGAGCTCCCCTTTGACTGGTCCGAGTGCCTCGTGTGGCACCAATCCCCCCCTCCAATATCATATGCTTGGATTTCCCCATACTTCACAACCCTATGTTTTCTCTTTTCATTTCTCATCATAATATCTCTTGCATTGCGGATTTTCGTGCATTATAGTCACTTCTTCGTAACGTCAAAATCCATACCATTCATATAAAGGTTAAGAGAATAATAAAATAGTGCTCGTAACTGGATCTTTGATAGTCGTACCGATGGGATCGCCCCAATGACCTCTTTTTCTGGGACATGATTGGTACTCGATTGTGTTCGGGGTTTAGCGCGATCATATTCGGAATGGCATAAATGTGTATGATCTCCTAATATGATAATGCATAGCTCATTTTAGAAGGGATTTGAGAACTTGCAAAAAGAGTCAGTAGCAATAACACGATTAAATAAGATCGATATGTAACATGGAGATTCACAAATAGGATTTGGCATTTTAAAGATCACGTCTCTAGATATGGTTGGTAGGTTTTGTGGCGCGAGATTATTGTAGTTAATTTGTACTTTTCTAGTAATTTTTTTGGAGTAGGTTTGAAATTGATAAAAGTAGCTTGACATGGAGGACATTCTATAAACTGCTTTTATGCTGGAATTTGTCATCTGAAAAGGTCCTATGTTTTGGAGTAATCCATGAAAAACATTTCTACGAAAATTCATTAACTCGAACTCATGCACAAGAATGACTAAAGCAAGTGAGATTCTCGTGTAAGATGCTCGACTTGTATAAAAATTCTAGATTGTTTCAGCGCTAAAGAGAC
Organism: Syzygium aqueum; assembly: GCA_031216185.1. NCBI lineage: Eukaryota > Viridiplantae > Streptophyta > Magnoliopsida > Myrtales > Myrtaceae > Syzygium > Syzygium aqueum. The sequence goes on along the minus strand of CM062238.1, from coordinate 7,303,893 downwards.
ATCGTGCGATCTAAAAAGCCAAAGTCAGCAAGCCCATTAGTGCACCGCGGCTCCTCCAAGACGTGGGCAGCCAATCTCTTCACATGATGTACGTGGCGACTGAGAGTCGCATCAAGAGCCGTTTCAGAAGGTGCTCGCGACTTATAGCAAGCTTGTGACGTCGTGGAAAACAGATGACTACGTGGTAGATAGAGTTCCACACACGATTTTGCCGGTAAGTATAATACAAGCTGAAATATTTAACCATCCAAATTTAAGTAATGCTTAGGATGATCTCATCTTTTTATTGACCATTAGTTCAATTCACAAGACTGGAGGCTAATGGGGGGCAGTCAGAGAGAAGAGCAAAGTCTATAAAGTGTGAACAGGGGAGGAGAGAGAGAGAGAGAGAGAGGGAGGAATCTCAGCAGCGCCCTTCTGCCACGTGAAAGATTAAAGAAAGCAGAGCACTCTGAAATAAATAAACAAAGAAACCCCGGACCTCGACCTCGTGAAAGAGGAACAGCACCAGCAGAGAGAGAAAGAAACGCCCCCACGCCCCACCAAAACACGCAGAGAACTTTCTTAGGAGAGAGAGAGAGAGAGAGAAACAGAGAAACAGGAAGTGGGTTTGCACAGAGAGAGGGTAAAGAATGGCCGGAGGGGCGTCAGGGAGGCTTCCGACATGGAAGGAGAGGGAGAACAACAAGAGGAGGGAGAGGAGGAGGAGAGCCATAGCCGCCAAGATATACACGGGCCTCAGAGCTCAGGGGAACTACAAGCTCCCCAAGCACTGCGACAACAATGAGGTCTTGAAAGCTCTGTGCGCTGAAGCCGGTTGGGTCGTCGAAGAAGATGGCTCTACTTATCGAAAGGTAGTCCCTTTTTCCTCTTCTTTTTTCCTTTGTTTTTTCTCATGATCTCCCTGTTCTGTTAGAATCATTTCTTTTCAAGATCCATGAAACCCTCTTGTTGCTGTCCTCCTCCTTGTTTCGGATTTCTTTTTTAGTGGATGGTTGGTTTGGTGATTTTCAATCTGGAGATGGGTTGAGGCTTTTGTCTGATTTGCCTTTTTCTTGTTTAGCTGTTGGATCTGATGATGGGTTGGTTCTTTCTATGCCATTCAAGTCCATTTCTGTCCGATGTGCAGCTAAATTTGTTGCCATATGTAGGAACTTTCAGATTTGTCATGGTGGATGGTGAAATCTGAAAGTGGTGGAATTTATTATGGACCGGAGTTGTGAGCTTTCTTGTTGTTATGACCTGGGTGAATTGGGGGAGTTGAGTTGTTCAGCTTGAGCCCTTCCCTTTGTCCTCCCAAATTAAATGCTTTAGTCCCTTCTCATCAAGCCATCTCTTAATCGATTTGTGTTGAGTTGACATCTTAATTTCGCGGTTGACCTCGTAATTGCTCTTTCTGTTTGTAGAATTACTGATTTCTTGTCCTTTTAGTTGAAGAGATTTGAGTATTGGGTTCTCATTTTTGCTCTTTCTGGGACTGAGCCATATTGGCATTTCCCCAAACGACTATGTTTGGTGAAAACCATGATGGTATGCCATATTCTGCTTTAGGATTAGAGATTGGGTCCTCTCTCGTTTTATTAATGATACTACTCACCCAGGGAAGCAAGCCACCTCCGGGCGAATTCACGGGCACTTCAGCAAACATCAGCGCATGCTCCTCAATTCAACCAAGTCAACAATCCTCGGCATTTCCGAGCCCTGTCCCGTCCTACCACGCCAGCCCCACGTCGTCGTCCTTCCCTAGCCCTACCCGGTTCGATGCCAATCCGTCCTCGTACCTCCTTCCGTTCCTCCGTAACATCGCTTCCATCCCGGCAAATCTACCTCCCTTGAGAATTTCCAACAGTGCCCCAGTGACGCCTCCTCTCTCTTCCCCGACTTCTCGGAACTCGAAGCGGAAACCTGACTGGGAATCCATCTCCAGTGGCTCCCTACATAAGTCCTCCTTCCGCCACCCTCTGTTCGCGGCCTCTGCCCCCTCCAGTCCCACTCGCCGCCAAAACATGACGCCTCCAACAATCCCAGAGTGCGACGAGTCGGATGCCTCCACAGTGGACTCTGGCAGATGGGTGAGCTTCCACCAAAACATGGTGGTGGCTGCGGCAGCTCCGCCTTCGCCTACATTTAATCTGGTCAAATCTGCGAGTCAACAGGGTCCTCTCAAGGATGGAGTTGAACAAAACGGCAGTTTGGGTTGGGGAGCATCGTCTGACAGGGGTTGGGGCTCTGAATTTGAGTTTGAGAATGGAAGAGTTAAGCCTTGGGAAGGTGAGAGGATTCATGAGATTGGGGTGGAAGATCTGGAGCTCACACTAGGGAGCAGCAAGGCTCGTGCTTGAGCATTTCGCAAACTCTTGCCGATCAACAATCTTAATGATGTGGCTTATCTGATTCGGGGACTCTACACATTCCGGCCGCCTACTATGTCTCTTGAAACTGTGTTGCGAAGTGCCATTTTAAAGGGGAAACTCTAGCTTAATCTCATGTGACCCGAACCCTTTTCCTTAAAAGATTATGTATAGTTAATTTTTTCAGTTGGAGCATTCGCTGTGAAAGGTCCTTTCCAATTCAATTATGAGAGAGCAAATGCTCGGTCTGCCTCCTCGACCTCTATTTACAATCATTCGAATGATGGCAAGATTATGCAGAAGCTTGGTTCGAAGGTCACATTCTTTTCTGTGCTTATTTACTGTCCATCTATTCTTTACTTATCATGCATCTCTTGGAGCTTGAAATACAGAAATTGTCCTCTTAGATGACTTTGTGAAGAAACAAAGTTTACTCTTGTTTTGATGTTGAACCAAAACCACTTTTGCTCTTCCTTTGTTAGGTTTAATTAATCGGCAAACAAAGTTGCCGCTCCTGTCTGCCTGACTGGCATGTGAAATTCATGTGATCTAATCTTTAGATTCGCGCTGCGGATCTGCCATGTTAGTCTACATAACCCAACAATGCCCGGACAAACTTTCTGGGAATTATTGAGCTGGTTGGACATGGGAGGCCCTCATTATCTGGTTTTTCCTCGTCGCTAGCTCAACTTGGGGGTCTTGCGACGACCCGTTCTCAAGCTTTCCCTTTCGCTAGCACGCGTGATGGCCGAAGCTGCGACAAAATCTCGGTTCGAAAGGTTGGGGAAAGGTTCAATGCAAGTCCGAAAACGATTTCAAACCAATCTTCCTTTTCCTGTGTTGGTAGGGCCTTCAGCTTTGCGTGACTGAAAGTTTGGTTTCTTGCTCGCATCGGCCATCCTGAGTTGTCCTGCAACTTCTCTTTTTTCCACCCTTTGGTGGGTCAAGATGGGTATCTTGCGAAAGTCCCCGTGTGGGTCTCTCTTCCCCATGTGGTGTGCCTCATCTTGGGGGTGTATGGGACCGTGTCAGGTTTAATGTCGTGATGTGTCTCAGCATCGACCTACTTCATTGCCAAAAATCTCCCGCACGTTAGGTTCTAATGCTTCAATCAAGCTCCTATGCTCGTGAGTGTTGTTCATTGGCATTGGATAAAAGGGTTAAAATCTAGTTTTGGTCCCTCTAAATTTGCAGTATTTCTTAGAGTCGATTTCGTTTTTTGTTGACTCGCTCGATTTTTTGCAACACGACCTTTGTTTTGCTCGTCATTATTGATTTTGTCGAAATGCTGATGCGACATTGATAAATTTCGGCGCGTGTGGTGCTGGGCACGGAATCGATGCGCGACGGTGAATAGGGACATGGGAAGGTGGAACCACTGTCGAGCCATGGCGAGGGGTTTGCACGACCCTTTCTTACCCCCTTTTCTCTATTGTTTTATTGTAATGTGCTAAGCATATTCGGGAAAAAAAATTGACGGAAAAAGATGGATTTATTGAAACTACGAGAGTGTTGTGTTGCGAAAAAACAGATCACGGCCATTCATTACAAATATTTCTTCAAAGTGGTTGTGTATCGGGACATCTGTGATTACCGATTTGTATTGAAATTGCGACGAATGTACATGATATCGCGACAAGTTCATAGGAGGGTCACCGATGGACGAATTGAAAGAAGTGGACATCTTGAGTTTATCAAGTTGGAGGGCCACTAGGCCCTTTATCAATGGAGTTGATTGGAGGATACACTTGCTTTTTCCGTGACACAATCCTTGGTGGTTTGGATAAGGAAGGTTTTCAAGGAGATTGCTCAAGTAGTCACCGCCCATTAGAGTGCTAGGGATGGAAATAGGCCTAGACTAGAGGGATTTATTTTTTGGCTCCAATCTTGAGGCCTGGCTCTAACTGGTAAGAAATTGATCCGGATCAATTGGTTCGATGTCCGAGGTTTTGTTTGTTTTGCGTAATGTGAATGATTTAAATTTTTTTTTATAAAAATGATTTATTGTATCTTTCGAAATAATTAGTCAATATAAAATATTTTTGTCATCGATGACAATTTATGTCTAAATATTTTCGTAATTGATGAAATTTTTTTTCGTTTATTCATTTTGTTAAAAGATGTGAGCGATGATTTTTAAGAGAATATTTTTCAAATTATTCATTTGCCGCGAAATAAATGCACCCCATATATGTTTTTCTCGTAAAGTTATATGTGAATTATCAATTTTCAAAACTCTTTTATATGATTAAGAAATTATTAACATGAAATTGATTAAACTTACGGGGCCTATTAGTACAATTTAGCAATCTCATTTAGAGTCGAATGGGGACTATGTTTGTGACATTCCGAATTTCGATCAATTTTTAGGATTTATAAAACATGTATTTCGTCAGTGCGCTTATAATAAAATCTCATCCGGAACTGATTACTTTTGGGTTTTTTTTTTAAATTAGAAATTTCGCTAGAATCGCACTTGATCGAATTTGGCCGTTATTTAGAGCATGAACTTTGATGTCGAATTTTTTAGAGTTTCGTGACAAATTTAATTGGATGATGTCGATATTATTGTGGCCAGTGTTGATATTACTCGAGATAAGTGAAAAGTGAAATTTGGACCGAGTTCGAATTTGAACTAGTAAACCTCCCTCGGAGTGTATTTTATTTAGTGTATGTGGGCCAAATCCTAATTTATAATTAGGATTTTTCGTGGGCCGTTAGATTGTTTTCGGATTTGAACGCGAGCCGTCGGATTGTACTCGAGTACAAAAGTTAACGTTTTTTTTTCTCTCTCTCCCCGGTCACTTGCCCCTCACGCTCACGTCCACTCTTCCCCTTCCCCATGCAACTCTCTCTCTCTCTCTCTCTCTCTCTCTCTCTCTCTTCTCCTTTTTCTTTTCTTTCCTTTTCTTCTTCTTTCTTCTTCTTCCTCTCTTTCGCCTCGCATCGCTGCTTCTGCTTCCTCCCCTGCTGCAACCTGCTCGACCACCGCTCTTCCCCACCCCAGTCCGCCGGTCGTCCACCTTGCACCGCCGCACGCCAAGTTGCCAAGGCTGCCATCTAGGGGTGAGTGGTTCCCGGTCCGGTTCGGTCCCACCTAAGAATCGGGAACCGGATCGGGAGGACCGGTTCCCAATTTTTAGGATCGAGGACCGGACCGGCTAGTCCTGGAACTATAGACCGGTTTGAATGGAATCAATCACTTATTTGAATAAATTGAAACTTTATGTAGTAAAGCTTTCATGACTAGTATCCAAGGTTGATGCCGGACCTTAGCCTAACAGAACTAGATGCAGGTGAATTAGATACATAACCAGAGGAACGTTGAACAATTATCTCAATTGGAACTCCTCCCAACACGCTTTAAGCATTAGCCCAATCACCATATCACCAATACAAACAATAAAGAAAACATAGTCATAACTAATCTAGAACAAACTCTTTGAGGAGTAAAAAACAAAATCAAATTCTACAATAAGAGCAAGGGAAAGACGTTCAACATTAAACTGTCAAACTCCACAAATCTCACTGAATCACTCACGAATGTATACCCTTGGAAGAATAGATTCTTTGATTAAGTAAGCAAAATATGATCAAAGCCAAGATCCCAAAAAACCACGACTAAACTTGTTGATAATCCTGCAAATATATTAGATATTATTATTGAACATTAGTTTTAAACTAGAATTATCAGTAATCAAACTCAAATAATTAATGGAAAACTCACCACATATATTTCTTCCACTTCAACTTGCAAACTCTATTTACCGGTAAGCTCCGAGTGAACATCGTCCATATCTAACAAAAACAAAATATTAAATAAAGCATTCACTTGTTAGATATATGAAAGAATTACAAGATAAAAAGATATATTTAGACTTACCCCACTCAAACTTTTCTGCATTCTCGATGCACTCTTCAATATTAATCGGCATGATAGCCACTCTTAACCAATCTTGAGTGCAAATGAAAGCTTCTACCATTCTAGGAGTCAAGAAACTTCGAATGCTATCAAGCACACGATCGGATGTACTGAAAGTTGACTCCAAAGCAATGGTTGTCACAGGAATAGATAAAATATCTCGAGTTATCAAAGAGAGGATTTTAAACTTTTGGCCAGCAATTTTCCACCACATCAAAAGGTCAAGATCATGACCTTCTTCACGTTCGGTTTTAAGATACTTATCAAGCTCAGATAAGTTGCCCGCGGACACTTTTTTCTCCTCGTAAAGAAAGAATTCGTATGCCTTTTCCAAATCAAAATCCGCAACCAAGTCAAGCTCATCCTTGTCACCCTCCTTATGACTATTAGGATCTCAACTACTAACAATATCAATGGAAAGTTGACCACCCAAATTTTCGTCGCTAGAACCAAGAAAAGATTTTTCATAAAAATGAAACAAACGTTCCAATGCAATCCTCACCTTATCGGACATCTCATTAACTTTCGCACTATCATCATAGATTAGTCTAAAACAATACCGCACATAATTTATCTTTTTTCTTGGATCCAATATTATCGCAATCAACACCATCATATTTACTTTTTCGAAACTCTCATAATATTTGTCAAACTTATCCTTCATCTTCGCACACATAGCTTTCACCCTAGTATCCAAAGCCTTCTCCGCTTGTTTCAGAGTTTTATATAAAGTATCTATCTCGTTGAAATAATCATTCGAAGTGATATATAAAGTCCCGGACATCCTGTTGGTGGCAACACAAAACTTCTTCAAAAATATGGAAAGAATTTTGGCATTTTCCCAATCTTCATGTTTAGGAGTTTCATAATTAAGCTCGGTTAAGAAAGAAACATCATCCTCTTCCATCCTTTCAAAAGGTTTTCTGAACTTTAAGGCGATGTCTAGCATGAGGTAAGTGGAGTTCCACTTAGTTGTGACATCAAGACAAACTGAACCCTTATAAGTGATCCTTACACTTTCAATGTAATCTTGGAATGTTTTAGCTCTCATAGGAGAACTTCTCACATACCTAACCACGTTGCGAATACGTGCAATAGAATCACGTACCTCGGTCAATCCATCCCTTACGATCAAGTTTAAAATATGAGTCGTGCATCTCATGTATAGAACATCACCATCTAAGATCAATAGCCTATCTCTTGATAATTTTTCTTTCAAAAAATCAATGGCAACATCATTCGAACTAGCATTATCCACAGTGATTGTGGATACTTTTTTCTCTATTCCTCACTCGTAGATGCATTTCTCAACTATTTTCCCAATATCCTTCCCCTTATGACTAGGCATCACCGCAAAATTGATGATTCTTTTGTGCAATTTCCAATCGTCATCAATAAAATGTGTAGTGAGACATAGATAGTTCAAATTTCTGAATGGAACTCCATGTATCGGTTGTGAGTGCGACCCTAGACTTAAGCTTGTGAAAGTAAGTCTTCAAACTTGTTTTTTCACAAAGATACAACTTCATGCAATCTCTAGCCACTATAAATCGTGAGATGTGATTGAAGAGAGGTTGTAACTGATTAATAAAATCACGAAATTTGACACGCTCAACCATCGAAAAAGGTTGTTCATCCATTATGATCATCCGAACAAGCATTTGCCTACAACGATCTTGATCAAATGTCCATGTCGATAAGACATTAGCACTATCGGTACTGGTATGCCCCCTTGTCATTTGAGTCCCATCTACTCTACGTGCAACAAACAATTTTTGCTTCTTATCGGGAAAATTGCTAAAAAAAGTCCTAAATTTATTGTAATTATGCCAAATCAATCCTAAACCTTTTTTTTTGGCCAATTTAATCCTAAAAATTTTGCAATTGTGCCAATTTAGTTCATCCGGCCATTTTTAACCGGAAAAGTCTGATATGGCATCCTAATTAGCACCGGCAGCGTCACCGGAGCTGACCTGATCGCCGGAGAGCTTTAAAAAAATAGAAAACTTAAAGAAGGCATGGCTGGAGTTCCCGAATTGGCTAGCTTTCGTTTCTAAAATGAGCTAGGGAACCCTAAATCAAAATCTTCCCCAAATCGATCTTAAATTGGGGCCCCAAATCTGGGTTGACGCTTCGCTCGATGCCTTCGTCCGACGCTCACTTGTTGCCTTCGCCGGACGCTTGCTCGAGGCTTTGCCTAGATTCGCTCCCTTGACGCTTTCGTCCAACGCTCACCTGTTGCCTTTGCCGGACGCTTGCTCAAGGTTTTGCCCAGATTCGCTCACTCGATGCCTTCGTCCAACGCTAGGCCGACGCCTTCGTCCGACACTCACCTGTTGCCTTCGCCAGACGCTTGCTCGAGGCTTTGCCCAGATTTGTTCGCTTGATGCCTTCGTCCAACGCTAGGCCAACGCCTTTGTCCGATGCTCACCCCTGCCTTCGCCAGATGCTCACTCGAGGCTTTGCCCAGATTCGCTTGATCGACGCTTGACCAAACCCGTCGACCAGCACCTGACACTCGTTCTACGTTTGCTCAATGCCTACGCTGTCTTGTTTCTCGAGATTGTGGTACTTTTTATTTACGACGAGACTTCATTGATTTCGCTGGGGTTTTATTTCTTGGGTTGGATGTGGATGGTCATAGGTCTTTAGATTTCGTTGACATGGGTTTGTTGCTATCATGGGATTGTGGTTGTTGAACTGGTTCGTTTGAACTTGCTGGGAAAATTGCTAACATAACATGGGTTTGTGGATGGTCACAGCTTGTTTGAAATTGTTAACTCGCCCATAATGTCTCCGTCTTTCATTGATAGTGATGGTGCATACAAAAAAGAGAGAAAATGTCTTTCATGAATGACTCTATCTTTCATTGATGGCCACGGCTCGTTTGAACTGAATGTCTTTGTCTTTCATTGGCACTATCTTATATGGCTAAGAGGCATCAAAATGCTATTATGCAGTTATAGCTTATACTGATATAATAGCAGTCTAACTCTGCATCTGTACTTCTTACACTGTAGGACAACCTAAATATATTAACTAATTATCTGATTATTGCATGGTGATTTATACTCTGTTGGTGCTTGTTTCTGATCAAATTAATTTATACATCCTTTTGTAGAACCTTGGGCAAGATTGATCCAACTAGTTTATCAGAAAGAGAATTTCTCACATATAATTGTTGCCTCTGGTTCATTTGGGAACAATATTCTCCCTAGAGCAGCTACCCTCTTAGATGTCTCTCTAGGAATTTCATAATTAATAAAGTTTGTTAGGTACAATGGAGTTCCTGACCTATTTAAAAAAGATTCATCTTCTAGTGTGCAATTTGGTTGATGACCATGAGTTTCTGAAAACATAATAGGCATAAGTTGCTTGTTGAACTTTGACAATGACACGTCATTCACTATATCACATTTTTTTTCACATTTTTTCTTATAAGATCCAAGATAAAGATGATGGGTTACTGCTGGTGTTTTGCCTTAGCTAAACTAGACTTCACTCTAATATTGTCTTATTTCTTTATACTGTGTTCACCATTGTATATAGGAATAAGATAGCATGTTGACTCTATTGCTGTCTTATTTATTCTGGAAATGTATTGTGTACAGTCCGATATACTGGTGCTCACCCTTGTATGTTGACCATCAAATCCACATCTTTTCAGGTGTAATATGATTCCATAGATTCAAAGGCTCACAAGGCTCCCGTGTCTGACAATCAATGAAAACATCATCGAAATCGTCACAATCAATGACATCAGTCCCTCTAATCAACAACGATATATATGTGTTTTGCTATTGTGGCTTGAAATGTCCTATGCAAATAGCAAAGACGAAGGAGAATCGAGGAAGAAGATATCACGGTTGCCCAAAATATAAAATTGGGGAAAGTTGTGGTTTTTTTAGTTGGGTTGATGATGAAATTATTCAATTGGCAAGAAGTGTGTCAAAATATATGCATTGGAGCAATGTCGAAGAAAAACCAATGTCGAGCCATAATGTGGATGATGGCAACTCAATGGACGCTGAAGTCAAAGCTCTCAAGGGACAACTGAAACGTATCAAACAAGATGCAACAAAGTTAAAGAAACAAATTTCGACATTGAAGACATTGTTGGTTGTGTCATGGCTGTTTTTTGTAATTCTAGGAAGCATGTTATTTAAAAATTTGAAGATGAATGATGTAATGAGCTTACCATAAGATTTGTTAACATCGATTATGTTATGTAAGTTGTTTTAGTAGATGTTTTGTATCGATCCACATGGAGTATGAACATGAAAGAAATGCAAGTTGTTTTGTTTGCAATCTCCTTTGTTCCATATGCAATCTGTTTCTCAACCACAACATGAGAGACATATAATTTCTGCTGTTTTGACTTGCTATTATGAATAAAGAAGTACTTGTCCAGTGAGTATAAAAGAGCAAACGATAGTTAGCACAATTTCACCACTTCATGAACAAACAACTACAATACAGTAATCAAGCAAATGACAAATGCACAAATCCATTTCATTGCAATAAAAAGACGGTTCACAAGCATAGTACTTCACCAATCCCATTTGCTATACAAATAGCCACAAAAAAGTACATCGACAGGCCCGTTTCACTAATTCCATCATCGATAAAAAAGAACAAATGAATCAATACCACTTCACTTATCCCATTATCACAAAAATACAACCATAACATGTCAATACTAAACCCACCCCCACATCTGCCACTTCCACGTCTCATTGCTTTTGCTTCTTCAAGCTACTTCTAGCATTTGTATTCCTAACTTGAGCAAGAGGATTCACACTAGTATGGCCACCACCACTACCACTTGCACCTTCTTGTACGTCTTTGAACCTGCAAAAAGTATATTTGTTTAAAGTCATATTGACGAAGCAAGCATGACATAATAGAAATGGAAGTACTAACCGAAATATTTTGCCTTGAAAATTGTGTTTGCAAAGATGTAGAGCCAGTCTTCTTAATTGGACATGTTGAACTATTGTGTCCTATCTTTGAGCAAGTTCGACATGTCATCTTCATTCCTATCCTTGACATCCTAGTTCCACTTGCCACCTCATCTTCCTCCCTTGATCTTTTCTGTTTACGTCTACCGGGCTTCACCCTAACTGGAAGTGGTTCAGGTGGTTCACCATTAGTCTTTTTCCAAAATTTCTCTCCCCGAATTGGCATCATCATGTTCTCATATGCAGCTAAGAACTTGGCTTTCTTATAGCACTCATCAACATGGTCATATGCATCTTCTTGTCTATGATTTATAGTAGAAATAGAATGGGGACAAGGAATGTCAGTAAGCTGCCATCTTCTACAAGAGCAGTCTCTCTTGAATACATCCACCACATACTTTTCACCCTTATCCATCACCTCGTATCCGGTATCACCATTCCATATCACTTGGCAATACGTTGCACTAACTCTATTTTCTTCTAACTTTCTTACGATTCTTGGACCACAGTCTCTTCTCCACTTAGCACATGCATCCCTATGTGTATGCATTCTTGTTATTATCATTATTCGCATGTCCTCTAACATTCTATAAATGGACTTACACCTAGCATATATAATTCTTCCATTGAATACCTCGCATAAGTTGTTATCAACAATGTCACATTTCACATTAGTAGTGAAGAAAGCCCTACACCAGTGCTTTGGCTCTGTTTGCACCAAGTCATGATATGCAGTAGGACTAATTTCTTCAATGCTTGAGAGTGTTCATCATACTTTATCATAGTACTACTCTTAGCGCACTGCCAAAACAATCTTTGCATTTGTATCCCCTTATACTTCTTGCCCTTATTGGCATAGATATGTCTAGCACACATCCTATGCTCAGCTGTAAGTAGCAAATCAACCACAGCTCCTAAAAGGCCCTACAAAAGATTATTGCAATGTAAAACATATGTTACAAGTCTGACTATCTAATAGGCATAACAAATAAAAAATTAAATAAGGAACTTACTTTTTGTTTGTCTCAAATTACAACCCAACCCCGTCCATATGTGTGGAAAATGTTGAGATTATACATTAAATTTGTTAGGAACCATGTCCAAGTGTCTCTACTCTCAACTCTGACAATCGCCCAAGCAATTGGGAACATTTAATCATTTGCATCCCTTCCAATAGCACATAAGATCTGACCTTAGCAAATTCCTTTCAAGAAGCAACCATCTAATCCTACAACTTTCCTACACCTACCAAGGAATCCTTTCTTACAAGTAGCAAAACAAATGTACATTCTCTCAAACAATGCCTTAGATTGCATATCCGGCTTTTCAATTTTCAATGTAATATTACTCCTAGGATTTCTCTCCCTAAGCTCCTCCGCATAATCCCATAGTTTTGCATATTCCTTCTTATAGTTTCCCATCAACACTTTATAAGTAAACAACTTAGCCTTCGTACACTGGACTATACTTACATCTAAGCCCAACTGTTCCTTGATTAGCTCCTTAAAAGCAATAGTTTTAATAGTTGGCATTGCTTTTATTGTAGGAAGATAGTGATTTACCAACCAAGAACTTGTCACCCTTCTATTTTTGAAGCTAATGCTACATGTATGCTCTGAATAGTAGGTCTTCACATGAAATGATTCACTACGAGCATCAATAGATCCAGAAATCTTCGAAGGACAACTTTGATTGACACATTTTGTTCTAACAAACTTCTTATCATTCTTTATAAATTTTATCTCCCTACACTCAGCTATCAAATACTTTTTTAGAGTATCTTTGAATTGCTTACTGCTATCAAATGCCATAGCTATGGTAAACACAGACACTACATAATTTGGATCATATCTTGGAAACCGACTTCTCCTTCTAGTAAAATTACCATCTTCTCCCTCTACATCAGATCCCAAACTATCATTTGCATCTGTTTCATAGTATTCCGTTTCATAACCGGTTTGAGTATCAACAACACTGTCCACATCCAATGGTTGGGATGGTACCAATGTTGTGGATGGTTCTCCTATAATTAGATCCTTTGTGGCCTTCCCGCAGAACTTGGTCATGTTCTTTCTTGCTTCTAAAAGCTCCTCATTATCAAAATCATCATCATCAGTCGAGAATCTTGCATCACCAAGAAAATTTGTCTCATCGTCATCGTCATCATTCAAAATATCACCCTTTATGCCAATATGATCACCTTCATCAATTGGGTCATTAGGATCTAAATCACCCATGTGCTCAACAACTGTCTTATTAGCTAAACCAACATCATCATGAGCACCTTCTCCGACCGCTTGACCAATACCCTTACTCGGACCAGCACCCTCACCCTCACCTACACCCTCACTGACCCACTTAGTCCGACTAACACCCTTACCCACGCCCACACCGACACCCTGACCAACATCCTCACTAGAACCAACACCTTCGCCCACATCGACATCCTGATTGTCACCCTCGGATGCCTCATTGACTGCAAAATTTTCTCCATATATCTCAATTATCCCGTGACCCAAATAACTGAAAAGTAGATCGATAACACTACTTTCATTTCATATATATCTCAATCCATCTTCTAGAGGTTTTCCAGGAAACTTAAAATAAAGCTTTTCAAATGTATTATTTACCCCATTCTTGATGTCTCTGATAAAGCTTTCATAGCTCCTTGAAGTGATATCAATCTTTACTAAATCAATCTTCCCCCTACATATTCAAGCATTGGGCGATGATAAAAATTTCCACCATGGAAAACACAAACCCATGCTGACTTGTCAATTTCTTTTTGGTAAGGTAAGATATTATATAAACTTTTCACAACGAAATATACAAGGAAACTTGTCGTACACAAAAACCTCGCACTTAAAGCAACACAAAAAGTGTCCCGACAGGTGCAAAGGTGTAACGACTCGAAAATAGGCTATAAGCAATAGAAAAGACATAAAAGAGGCCAATCGAAGTGGGGATCAACAAGCTACATATAGTAATCCCATAGAAAAAGGCCAACCAAAATAGGGACCAATAGATTACAGACACAAAAATCAAAGGATTAATAAAAAATGGAAGAGGAGATGCCCCATTTTTGCCGAATTCTTCTGTTGTGGTCATTATCTACAACAGGCTTAATGGAAAATCCTTTGTCCCTTACCAATTTGGTGAAATGATTGTGAAGAGTTGGCATGAAGACGGAGTGGTCCCTGAATAGGATGTTGTTTCTCACCGACTAAATTAAATGGCACATTGCGCCAAGTGCAAAACGAGCAATTTTATGATAGAAGTTTTGCCCCCCAATGGTACGAACAGCCCAATGGAGGTTTTCTTGCCAAGTACAATTACACCACATAAGATTGCAGTTATTTGCCCAGAAAGCAGCAAGGGATCTGGTAACGGTACAACCAAAGAAGAGATGGTCTATAGAATCGGGTCTGCTTCTACAAAAGGCACATATACCTTTAGGAATTCTGTGGTAACTAAGCAAAAGGACTTGCGTAAGTAGTCTGTTCAAAGATATGAGCCATAGCAAGAAGTTGTACCTTGGTGCAATGGCTCGATCCCATATGAAGGAGCTCCATGGAACAATCGTGCTTTTGTTTCTTATAAGTTCCCACGCCGAAGAGGTGGAAAACTGGCCAGAAGAGTGGCCGTTCCAGGAGAAGCGGTTAGGTCTTTCGGCATCAAGAGTTGGTATTCTCTCTGACCAAGAGTTGAAACAGACCAGAAAATTAGAGTGTTGCCAAGTTGATGAAGAAAAATCCCGAACCGAAGCATTTCTCGGATGCCTAAACAGTATATATCTTTATCAGAAAAAAATTTATAGAGAGGACCCCTGGGATGCCAATTATCAAACCAGAATGATATGGAGGCCCCATCACCTATTTTCCACAGGAAGTTTAACTGGAAATCCGAATGAAGTTCAAGGATTTTTTTCCAACTCCAAGAACAAAATGTCGGTTTGGTAGTTACCGAGAAATTTTTACTCTTGAGAAAGTTGGAGTGAATCCATTGGTACCATAAGGACTCTTTATCGATGAACAGGAGCTATATGTGCTTGAGCATTGCAGCTCTATTGTAGTCCACAAGCTTCCGAATGCCAAGGCCTCCCTCCTCTTTCGGTAAGCATACTTCATTCCATGAGACTTTCGCACCACCCTTTCCCAAGTCGGGACTTTTCCATAGAAATTGTCTGATTATTTTTTCAATACTCCAGAGAATTGATTTGGGGAGAATAAAAACACTTTCCCAGTATACCTAAGTTGCGTGGAGCACTGAAGTTTTGAGCTGTAGTCTATCCGCAAACAACAGAAAACGTTGTGACTATGATCTAACTTTGGTCGTGATTAAGTTGACCAAATGGCAGCATTTTGCTTTGGATAGTCTAGAGGCTATAACTGGGACTCCAAGATATTTGAAAGGAAGCGTACCTTCACTGAAGCCAAAGAGTTGTATAATCTGGGTACACAGTTCTGTAGAGCCACCCGATATAAAAATCTCACTCTTGTTTACATTTGGCACCAGGCCAAACCAGCTAGAAAATAACTAAATTCCATCTTGAAAAAGGTTAATGGATTCCAAGTTTGCTTCCGAAAAGAGAAGAACATCATCGGCAAAAAAGAGATGGCCTAGAAAAATTTGAAACCAGTCAGACTAGTTTGATGATTAAGGATACCTGAGAATACTTCTATAGCCAGTGTAAAAAGATAAGGAGAGAGAGGATCTCCTTGTCGAATACCGCGACCACTAGAGAAGAAACCATGTAGTTCACCATTAATAGCCACTGAAAATTTCGGGGAGGTGATACATTCTATTATAAGCTTGATCATAGTAGACGGGAAACAGAAAGCTTGCAGTACTGCTTGTAAGAAATTCCAGTCAAGAGTGTCATAAGTTTTTTGAAAGTCAACCTTGATGGCACATTTTGGAAGATAGGGCTCATGTTGGAAGCCTACAAATAATTCCTGAACCAGGAGAATATTGTCAGTAATCCTCCTATTCTTGACAAAAGCATTTTGGGACGGACTAATAAGAGTTGGTAGAACATTGGAGACACGGTCAGTCAAAATTCTGGTAATACATTTGTAAATGGTGTTGCAACATGCTATAGGCCTGAAGTCATTCATCGACTGGGCGTTTGGTACCTTCGGTACAAGAGCAAGAATAGTAATGTTGAGTTCTTTTAACAAGGATCCTGTCACGCCCCGACCTACTCAGTTTGTAATCATCGCCCTTGGTCGTTCGATGTGCAACGCTCCCAGGATTACATTGCTGACCCAACCATCAGAGAACAAAACACATGCGGAAGACACATATATATAAATATATATATATACACCTGTACTATTATAATGACAACCATGGATAGAACAACTCATAATCAATAACACAAAAATTAACAAACTTATTACATTACCATAAAAATATTTACAACTGATATATACATATTTACAATAAACGGTACCTACAACACGCCACACTATAATTACATCAAAAGCATCAAAAGCCGACACACTGCAGCCATTACAACAAAAAGGGGCTTTGGTTGCGAAAAATGGTTTGGTTAGTTACTAACTAAGTTGAGATGGCCTTCCAAAAAGAGTTCACTGGAGGTTGGGGGTTAGGACTGAGCTAGGGTATCCAGTCGGGATCGGATCCTGAGGAATCGTACTCTGAACTCTCCGGTGTCTCGGACTCCTCCCGAGAGCTAGCCTAAGGTTCGGACTCCTCCGAGTCCATATTCAAGGCTGCCGCTCTCTCTTCCTTTGAATCCAGTTCTATTTCTGGATCAAGATACCACCCAAGCTCCTCGTCACTATCTTCTTCCGCGACTTCTCCATTCTCAACATCATCCACGTCCATGGCATCCGGTAGATCATCGTCGTTCACCCACTGATCTTGGTCTTTAGCTACCACCTGGGGTTCCTCATCCATCTCGGGATCATAAGCTTCCTCTATCGGCTCATCTTGGGGGTTAATCACCTCACCATCAGCTATAATTGGCGCCATCAAGCTGTTCTCATCTAAGGGTGAATCAAAGGATCTAAGAGGTCGGCCTATGTTTCCCTGATCGTCCCCGAAACACCAGGCGATGTATTCTTGAGTTTGATTGGCGAACTCTTTGACATCCACGGTAACCACGGACCGATACCTTATGTAGGCCTTTCCATTTCCCGAAGGAAAAACGCTAGTGAACCACTCAATATGTGTCGGGATCCCAAAAAGTGGTGGCGGCTGCAGCATTCTCAAGGACGGGGGTCTGAAATGTTTGGTTTAAACACCAATGAGAACACATCTCAGTGAATACAACCCCTAAACCTAGGCTAGGCTAACGTACAATCTCCCGACCAACAAACAACATAACACAAATAATGGCTTAGACCCTCGGGCCCAAGCCGGCAATTGTATAGACCCTGGAGGTTAGGCAATTTAATAAAATATAGTCACGGCAAATACGTGGCATGCCTCATCACACGTACGCCACACACGTGCTCATAATTCCACGTGCTCACATTTCAGGTCACGCACCGAATATTATGCATTAATGCAACAATTAACGCAATCACATGTGTAGAGATGCCATTCACGTGCCAAAATCTCAATTTAAGTCACACGGCACACTAATTCGGCATTCATTTTCAATTTCAATGTTCGACCCGAAGGCCCGACCCGAAGGCCAATTCTACACTTCACGGCCCGCATATAGCATAATTGGCCCAGTGTCTCTAGCCCGCGTCGTAACGTTCTAGGCGCAATACCGATCTCCTTACGGACATTGCCGTCTTCCGGACGAACCGGGAACGACTCGAAGGCCACGATCCGAAGACCTTAAGGTGATCACACGGCACACGACCCATTTTATCTAAACCCAGCGTAAACGCATTGGGCAATTATAGTGACCACACGCACATGCTAGGCACGCACTTCCGTACAACATTAGCACACGTCTCATTCCCAGCATATATATACATGAGTGGTTATTCAATGTCAGGTAATGCATCATGCACTTTTAAAATCACACAATCAATTATCAATCACAATAAACCACTCAATCAGGCAATTCTCAATCACACGACCCACAACTATTGCGGTCTAATCAGTCCCGGTACGAAATCTAGTCCTAGAAAAATCGATATTTCCTTAATTCAGACTTAATGATCATTCCTAAAAATCCCATTAAATTACATAAGATTTATGGACACATACAATTCAACATTTCTATTCAAATCCAGTACCGGTGATACCTAATCCTGTCCCGAGTGTACCGATTCTATCTAAGCCGGTCTAAAAAACGTATTGCCAGTCCTAATCAGGGTTTAGGAATTATACTCACGATTTTCTAGGCCCACGACGACGTAGGAACAGCGGCTGAACACTGGTGAACAGTGTTTCCGGCGGCTGGTTCCCGGCGAAACCATACGGACGGGTGAACAGTGATCCGTACGGACGCTATGAACAGTGATTCCATACGGACACTGTACGGACGGAGATGGATGAGGTCGTATGGCGGTGCTGGACGACCCTGTGGTGACGGATCGGCCGTTCGAGCTCCGGCGAAGCTCCGGCGGCCCAAAAACAAAACCGTAGAGAGAGAAAAAGGGAGAAACGGGCTGAGGAAGAGGGGAAAGAGGAGCTGAGCTGGGCTGAGGCTGCAGCTGGGGTCTGGTGGTGTCGAGGGGGAGCAGCAGCGTCGCCGGCGGCAGCTCACGGTGGCCGGCGGTGCTCCGGCCAAGTCCGGCCGAGTGAGAGGAAGAGAGAAAGAGAGAGATTCGGGTGAGAGAGAGAGAGAGAGAGAGAGAGACGGGGTCGGTTCAGATGAGAATGAGGGAGGAGAGAGAAGATATTGGTCCAAGGTGGTTAAATATGGGGTGCTAGGGCGCCACGTGTCGCCGATCCGCGCGTTTGACAATTTTACCCTTCGATCCGACGATCCAAAACCATTCAACCTTAATAATTTAGGGGTAAAGTGGTGAAAAACCCCAATAATTGAGCTGATAGGCCTTAGAAAATATCCCGAACGTTCACCTCGAAATTCGGACTTGAACCGAGCTAGGGACGAAACTGTCCTTTTTCCGGCCCCGGGGCGAAATTCCAATTTTCGCACCTACGCGTTCCATAGGTGCGTGGCCAACCTAATGTGGCGTCGGAAATGCGAAATTCTTTTTCTAAGCCCCCGAAAATCGACTGCGAAGTTTCGGGAATAAAATAATATTATTTTTCAATTTTTGTCGAAATTCCAGTTTTGGTCCAAAATGACTTCTAGCATGCGTGGCCACTCCAAAATGACGTCCGTCTCAAGAAATAACCTCTTACGGCCCCTGAACCCAAATCTGCCTCCCGAGGGGCAAAATTATCATTTTTCATTCCCGGACCGAAATTCCAATTTTCAATCCTACACACTCCAAATGTGTGTGGCCAGCGAAATACGATGTCAGATTTCCAAAGTTAGTCTCTTAAGCTGTTAAAAATTGATATCCAATTCCGGATCAAATCAGGTGTTTCAGAATTCGCTCGGTTTCAAATTTTAGGATCTCTCACTAATGGATGGCTGATTAGAATATACGCGTATCGACCTAGGATTATCCGAATCACGACTATTCCGTCCTTTGAGGGAATGAGAAATAATAATTAGCCCCAAGAATCACGATCATGTGGTTCAGGCTCAGGACTGGTTGGCCATGTGTACTTTCGATTTTGCAGACTCACCTGCGATCCGATTGCACATCGTTGGCCTTGGCCAACTCAATCCGTCTCCTTTCCTAAGATCGGTTCATATGGGTTCAAACTATTTTCTCATTATTTCTCAAGACCGGTATTCGATTCGAGATCGGGTCCTTGATCTACGTACCACTTCCTAAAGCCATACCCTATTGGTCAGTATCCCAAGAGTGACTAGATCTGGGCGAGATTTACTAAAATGAAATGCGAAATAATGTTAACTTCATTGATCCTAGAATTACATCAAAATTCGGGCTGTTACATATCCAGACTGAAAAATATCAGTGATTGCCGAGGTGACAGATGAGCCAACAGTATCCCGATTAGATTTAAAGAAATCAACATTATACCCATCAGGATCAAGGGCCTTGCCTTTGGCCAAGGAAAACATGACATTACGAATTTCACTAACCGTAACCTCTCGAGAGAGTAGCTTGATCTGATCATCATCTAGCCTATGTTGGAGAGAGTTCCGAATGGCATTGATATCGGGCGGAGGGGTTGAACTGTCAGCCGCAAGTAAAGTTTCAAAGTGGTGAACAATGTGATGTTGAACCAATTCCGGGTCATTAAGAATTTCATCATTGGAGTTGACAACCGAAATGATGCGATCGTGAATGTGTCTCTTGTTTACAAAATGGTGGAAATACTTGGTGTTGCAATCACCTTCTGTCAGCCATTTTATCTTCGATTTTTGTTTATAAAAGGATTCCTCCTGAAGCCGTAGTTCCGAGAAAATCCGGGACCGTTCCTTTTCTAGTTGGGCCAAAGCAGTGTTAAAAGGATCAGAAGCAAGAGCATCTTGAGTATTAGATAAGGCTAACCTAGCCTGTGCAGTTTGTATTGAAATATCAAAGTATGAATCTCTATTGAGAAGTTTGAGACGTCCTTTAAGCATTTTGAGCTTTCTGCAAAGCACGAACATGGGGGAGCCCATAATATGTAAGTCCCATACCTAGTTGATCGTTTCCAAGAAAGAAGGATGAGTCATCCAAAAATTGAAAAATTTGAATGGTTTCCTTAATGGTCGGATAGGGAGTATTCTAATAACCATAGGCGAGTGGTCAGAGATTCCCGGGGCAAGAAAAGAGGCCTCAGAGAAGGAGAACTGGCAGCTCCATTGCTCATTGATAAGAACTCTATCTATTTTCCTTTGCTTGCGAAAAGTGCCAACGGATGTGGACCATGTATATCTGTGCCCCACATACCGTAGATCATCCAGTCCAGCTTCATCCAGACAAGAACCAAATTTATCAAAGGCTGGGATCCATGAGTTTGTGCTACCAATTCTATCTGAATGGTGACGAATGGCATTGAAATCACCAGTCACAACCCAAGGAAAATCCGAGAAAAGCAGGCTAGAATGAATTAGATCAGCCCAAAGGGTACGGCGGTTCACAAAAGTATGCTCACCATATATAACTGAAAAATAGCAGATTTTACCAAGAGCCAGCAATCTTGCATGGGTATGAATGGCTTGGGAAGAAGAGGACAAAACTTCGATGGCCAATTCCTGCGGATTCCACCCCAACCATATTCTACCACGAGAGGAGGAATTATAATTTGAAGACCAATCCAAACCCGAAAGTAAGCCAGAGGATATAGAACCAAAATGGGATTGGCTAACTTTAGTCTCAAGAATACTAATGCAAGAAAGGTTATTATTTCTAACAAAAGCTCTAATTTCCGCCTGTTTGAGGGGTTGAACAAGACCCCTAATATTCCAGGCGCCAAAAAACATAAAGGAGAAGGAGTGTTACCGCTTTTTTGTACCACCTCTCCTTTTGGATCTAGGGGTGGCCTGTTTAGTTGAAGGGGACTTACAATGAGAAGTAGGTTCTGCCTCTGTTGGGATCATCACAGTGGCAGTAGAAGTGACCTTTCTAGGGCATGATGGGCCAACTCCCACAAAGGGGGTTTTCACAACAGGAAGTTTATTGCTAGAGGCGAGATTTACAGGGCAGCATTTCTTGTGTATAGAAACATTAGGACGAGATACAGTTTATTGCGGGACTAGAGAGTTTGAATCACTAGACATTTCACTCTGCTTTATCTTCATTAGATTCACTTGAATCAGCGGATGAAGAAGAGCCATACCGGGGAGATCTGGGAAGGACCGAGGGACCAGATACTTCCGTCTTGGATAGGGGGCGTAATTTATGAATCAAGGGCCAGAGCAGGAACTTCTGTCGAAGTAGTGGGAAGAACAGCAACAGATGAAAGAGGCATGTTCCTGGAATTACCGGCCCCCTTTCTTTTGTTTACCAACTGCCAAGTCCCTTCTGTTGGAAGGGAGAAAGTAATAAGATTAGCAGGGGGAGACGGTTCCTTTTCTAGGATAGTTTCGTTGCTAAGAGTAGGGCATCTATGGCCAAAAGTGCCACAAGGTATACAGGAGATAGGCCTTCATTCATATTCAACCTTGACAATCCATATTTCACCATTAAGATTGATATCAATCGAGTCTAGCATGTCTTGGGTGGCCTTGATTTCTATGCAAACTCTAGCATAAGAGAGCATTCTCATTTTCTCAGTTTAAGTATCCACATTAAGTGGTTTGCCAAGTACACTTGCAATAGCACTAATTCCAGAGGCCGACCATAGTGCATAGGGGATGTCCCTAAGTTTCACCCATATTGGAATGGATTGATGCTGATCTTTGATGAGCTTGAGATTGGGTTGCCATTGTTTTAAAATCATAGGCACACGCAAGATAGTGATAGGGCCACCATTAAGAATTTTCCAGCGAAAAGTCTCGTCAGGGATATGGAAGAAGTAGAAACCATCTCCATTAGCCATTACATCGACGAGGTTGGTTCCCCATACGTTCTTCATTGCAGTCTTAGTGAGCTTGAAGGGCAATTTTTTGCCTACAAAATACCCAACAAGGCATTCCTTCCATTTGGGGTTCGAGTCTTCCAGAATAGTTTCCGAGATTTGCACAAATGGTTTACCATCAATGATGGTCGGGGGAATATATGATAGGCCATAGCCCTTCTCGGCTATCCTAGCAACAACTACCCATAAACGTTACATTCCTTATATTTTAGTATCAAGGGAAGCATTTTTAGAAGGTAGAATCACCTTATTAGAGCCACGAACAGTACCAGACATTGGTACAGCTTGCTCTTCTGTAGAGGTCCCAGCAATGTTCAGAGATCTATGGTAGGAATTAGCCACAGATCTTCCCCTGCTTCGGCCTCTACTACGAGACCTTCGATAGCAGGTCAGTATTTTTGGAAATCATTGTGCCAGACTTGTTAACATTAGGCAAAGTTCTAGCAACAGGTATTTGGACAGCACTAATGGAAGCATGAGTTATTGGTTTTGCAGACACCGTTGAGGAAGAAGATCTACGGGTGACTTCAGAATCATCGACATTACCAGCTTTGACAAGTTTGCCCGTTACCAATGGGTCAGCATCTTGCAACTCAGGGACTAGCAACCGAGAACCGGGATTTTCCGCCATGCTAACTTGTTGTTCATCTTCACCCTACACAAAAAAAAAACATATTGTATGTTGTAAGTAGCCACATAATGGAGATTTTAATTTGAGCAACCTAGAGTGCTACCGATATGTGAAGATTTTGACTTTAAGCAGCCTAGAGTGCTACCAATATGTATATATAAACAGAATTGCTCTCTAATTTACAAAATTTTAACTAGGTCATTCTACTAACTAATTTTTTGCAAGTATGAATGGTCCTCTCTAATTTACGAGAATTTAACTATGGTAGTCTACTAACTAAAATTTAATACCTTTGATCCAAGAGTTCGAGGTGAATAATCAGTTTGCTCAGCACAGTTAGTTTGCTTTCAAGTTTGCCAATCATGGGGAAGGATAAAAAATTATCCCACACGCATCTACTTTCAGTTTCAAACTGAACAGTAATAAGGCAAATGGATTATAAAAGACGAGGGTAAGACATTTTTTTGGGACCACGACAATATACCTTTTGACCGTTCTTCGTTGAGGTCGGGACCACCACGTAGATTTGTCGTGTTCGCTCAACACTTGCCGACAACACAATCAAAACGGGACCACTTCACTTGCTCGTGTTTGCTGCAAATGGAAAAATCGGGCCTGGTTGTGGGCGAATCGATCAGGTCTGGTCCTGGGCAAATCGGTTGGGTTTGGTCGTGGGCGAATCGGGCCTTCGCGATTTGGAGGGTCGGACAAAGGTGTCAACCTAGTGTCGAACTAGCGTTGAACAAAGACGTCCAGGAAGCGAATCTGGGCAAAGCCTCGAGCGAGCGTTCGGCGAAGGCAATAGGTGAGCGTCGAATGAAGGCGTCGGCCGAGCATCAACTCAGATTTGGGGCCCAAATCTGAGATCAATTTAGGGAAGATTTTGATTTAGGGTTCCCTAGCTCATTTTGGAAACGAAAGCTAGCCAATTTAGGAACTCTAACCATGCCTTCTTTATGTTTTCTATTTTTTTAAAGCTCTCCGGCGGCTACGTCAGCTCTGGCGACATCGCTGGTGCTGATTAGGATGCCATATCAGACTTTTCCGGTTATTAATATCCGGATGAACTGAATTGACATAATTGCAAAAAGTTTAGGACTAAATTGGTAAAAAAAAAAGGTTTAGGACTGATTTGGCATAATTACAATAGGTTTAGGACTTTTTTGGTAATTTTTCCCTTCTTATCTATATTGCAAGGATACTTGTTGCACCGTTTCAAGTGCTTCAACATAGTAGAAGTACCATTAGCAATACTGTACATATAGTGTGCCCCACAATAATTGCAAAACATCTCAGTTTTTCCGTTTTCAGTTTTTCCTTTACGAAAATGAAGCCATGCTACTGATTTTTGTTTACCAGAAGAACATGTATTAGATACCTTGTTTGTGTTGGATCCCTCTATGAAGTCTTCTTCACCTTCATCTTCTAGTGAGTCAATTACTGGCTTCATAAAATCATTGGATTTGTCCACTTCCATCGACATTTAAATAGATTTCCTGAATCAAGCAAAACATAATTGGAGCCTTCAAACCAAAAAACCCACCAAATTCAGTAATAATTGTACCATTAGATACACAACAAGTCCACATATCTTCAAAAAAGAGGCTGAAGAGGCCTTTGCTCGTGTTAGAGATAAGGTCGGTTTACATAATTTTTAGCTATACTTTTTCATATTTTTAAGTTCAATCCTTAGCTACCTTGCGCTAGAATAGAGAGTGCTATTACATCTATTCCTATGTTTGCGCACAGGGCATGTCCTCAGCAGGGCAATTCCTAAATATGTAGGTAAATCACAGAGTCTATAAATCTTTGTTGTATCTAAGGTTCTTAACTTGGTCTCTAATAGAGGATGGATTGACTTGACTCAACACACCCCAATTTGCGGATTGGAGTCGCATATGTCGATGCAAGGACATGTATTGTTTCTTAATTTCATTTCAAAAGTACCATAAAATTCTTCTTTTTTTTTTGGTAGAACGCATAAGTTCATGTTATACACCGTTGCATATTTGAAAACAATTGTTGTGGGGTAAAGCTTTCCATAATAAATGGATACAGTGGGAAAAAAAACTAGATTTTTAGTGTATATTCTCGATTGTGTCCTGTTTTTTTTTTATCTTCTTCTGTCTCTATACAAGAAAACCTCCTGAACTAGGTCTGAGCCATTGATAACCAAATTTATGCAAAACAAAGTCACAAAGCACAAGCAAAGCAAATAGATCAAAAAATCCATGGGACTTCACTTTTCCATATAAAAAACCAAATTCAATTGTAGAATTTAAATGAGCAAATTTTAAAGAAGAATGCCACAGCTTGACCCTAAGAGAAATTATACACAAACCCTCACTTCAATAGAAAGTCGAGTGAGAAAAACTTACCGATTACAGGAAATCAAGGGCTGTTCGTCGGAGACTAAGCGTTGTCGACGTTGATCGAGGCGTCAAGCAAGAGGGAAAGGTGTAGATGTTGAGCGAGGCAACAAGAGGGAAAGTCGTCGACATCGAATGAGGCTTAAGGCAAGAAGCATCAACGTCGAGCGAGGCGTGAGGCGACTAGTGAGGCCGCAAGAGGGAAAGGCGTCGAGCGAGGTGTGAGTGAGGTCACGAGAGAGAAAGACGTTCTAGGCTTCAAGCGACGAAGCGAGAGAGGCAAGCTGAGTGAGAAATTTGACAAAACCTCAGAGGCAAGGAAGAGAGTAAATTGGGGATAATAGATTAGGGATTCTAGTTTTGAATCTCAGAGCATTCAATCGTGTATTTTGTATATGGGAAACAGAAGGGACTTTTAGTCCTTTGCTGCATAGGTAATTGGTAAAAGCCTAAATATATTTAGGCTTTTTATTTTTTCAAAATTTTTAAAAAGTAAATAAATCTATATTTTCTAAACAATATATATATTATTTGTCGGTCCGGTCCAATCCGGTTCCCACCCTAGAATCGGGAATCGAATCGCTCGAAAACCGGTTCTATTTTTAGGAATCGGAAACCGGATCGATACTCTTAAGAATCGGACCAAACCTGTCGGTCCGGTCCGGTCTGGTCCCAGTTTGGGTAGTCCATCATGCTCACCCCTACTGCCATCCGTCCCACTGTTCGCCCCAAGCCCACTTGCCTCTCTTCCTCTTTCCCCTTCCTATCGTGTACAGGCAGCAAGCTTACGTGCCACGTTGCCGTGCCAGCTTGCCGGGCCAAGCTCGTTGTTGCCTAGCCGCCGCGCGCCGCCACCATCGCCAGCCAGCCCAGTCGCGTGCCAGCTCGCTCGATCGCAGCGTCGTTCGCCCCAGTCGCGCCGTCCGACTCCCTCAACTCGGCCGTCCTCCCCCTCTCACCCATTGCTGCTGCCTTAGCCGAGCCGCCGCCGCCGCCGTAGCTCATCGTCGTCGTGTGCCTGCTCATCACCACCGCAAGCCCAGCTCACCAGGCCACCAACAGCTCGTCGCCGCCGCCGTGTCGTCCAACCAGCCGGCCAGCCAAACTACTCACCTAGCACACCCGGCCTTCGTTGCCCAGCCGTGGCCCAGCCCGTTGCCTACACCCAGCTGCTCGCCCAGGCCGTGGCCGGACAGCCCAGGCTGCTGCCTCTACCTGTGTTGAGCTCGCCCATGCCGTGGCCGAACAGCCTAGGCCACTACCTTTGCCTGTGCCGAGTTCGCCTAGCCATTGCCGATTGCCCAGGCCGTTGCCCACCCGTGGTCGAGTGCTGTGCCGAGCATCCCGGCCGTGGCTAAGCACCTTGCCAGCCACTGTGCCCATAGCGCCCTCGCTCGCGCCGAGCCACTACTATTCACCCCGACCATTTTGGGCCAGTGCCAATTTTTCCCGGGCCAAATTTAGGTAAGTGACTTCCTAAACCCTACTTAGTATAATAGGTATTATTTAGACTTGTTTAGGGTGTGATTAGTATCGATTTAGTGGCTAAGCTTGGAATAGGATTGTTATGTGAATGTGATTAATTGTTAGATGAAATTGTGGTGATTGTGTGGCTTAATTAGTGACTGATTTTGGTGAGTTCAATGATCGGAATGTCGTGGCGTTTGTGGGTGAAATTGATGTTCGAATGTGGCCGACTTGAATGTCGGATTGGTGAGCTTATGACTAAAGTTTGGATTATATGACGTGTTAGAATGGCAAATTGTATTGTGATTGCTGGAAATGGTTGGGGGATATTTGATTATGTGGAAAACGTGGAAATTAATTAAATTATGTGGCGTGTGTGTTTGCTTAAACAAGCCCGGATCGATGGAAGGGCTGCCAACCTGTAGGGTGTTGACTCGGGTTGTGAGAAAGGATCTATGGGGTATTGACCCGGATCGTGAGAAAGGTCTTGACGTGTGTTGACGTTGGACAAAGCCCAGATTGATCAGAGAGCTGACCTATGGGGTGTTGACCCGGGTCGTGGAAAGTGGCTGGACATGCATGCGAAATGCACTTGATTGAATTGGGTGAATGTACTTGTGTATGACGCTAGAATGATAGTGACACGTACATTTGGTGTTATTGCATTAACTTGAATTGACCATTATGCAGAGTTGGCACTTGGTTTATGGCGAGGTAAGCCTGATTGTGTGGATTCGATTGTTGGCTATTAGATCGCATGTTAGACTTGTCTGGGTACGCATTGGCCTAGGTAGGGAGATTTATTCTCATTGTGTAGTGCAAACCTTTTCAGATCCCCTACCTTGAGCATGCCGTCAGCTAGGCATTTTGGGGTCCCATGCACATGGTGCATGAGAAGATCAAATATCTGGTAGGCCCAGATCAGTTTTACATTAGGGACCTTATCACAGTTTGAGTAGAAGAGGGTTTAGAAGACCTGTAGTCCTATACTTATTTGGCTTGGTATCATCGTATTGGATTGAAGACTACTGAGCCAATCCGTGGTTTCAAGGGGCTTCAGCATGATAATGAGGATGCAGTGAATTGGGAGCCTTGGGATAGATTTACTCCCGATGGCGAGGTGACGGGCCCCGATGAACCACCAGAGAACCTTGGCCTAGAACCCGAGCCCGCACTGGAACTCGAGCCTGAGCCCGAGGAGGAGCCCGTGGAGCTTGCGCTCGAGGAAGAGCTTTTGGAGTCCGAGCACGAGGACGAGCCAATTGAGATCAACTCCGATACTGAGTCGGAGTTTTCACGGTCCGATTCGGATTGGGCACCGTAGGAGGATTTGGGTGCTGGGGGTCTAGGAACCTTTTTTGGTAGAGCCATATTTGTGTATTTAGTAGTCTACCCTGCCACATGTCCCTTTTTGATGATGAAGGTGGATGCTAACCCAAGAAGCCTAATGTATGAATTTTGTGGTCTTAAGCTAATGAGATGAGTTTATTGATTTGTGCAAGTGTTGCCCTTTTGTCATTGTTTATTGTTTGGGTTATTTAATTTTCGCTTCCGCTCGCGTTTATCTTTGCGTGTTTCATTTGGGTCGGCGTCGCGTCCTAGGACGTCGCGTTTAATACGACCGTTGAAGGGGTGTCGCAAACTCATTAGGGTTCGGGACGTGATAGTATTTGAGGCTTTTTGTTAATCTCAAATCTACTTTTTAGGCCTACTTACATAAAAAAAAATCCCAAACTTTAGGTCAAGTCTTAAATCTGTTCCGAACTTTTTTTTATTTAAAAAAATCCCTAAATTTTAGGTCCAGTCCTAATCTACCCCGAACTTTTTCTTGTCTCAGAAAAAATCCCAAACTTTAAATCTAATCACAAATCTGCCCTGAATTTTGTTTTGTATAAAAAAACAGCTAATTTCATTTTTTTAAAAAAATATACTCCCGCGATCCAGTCTCAACTTGACATGACACTTCCACGTCGATAACAAATTCACATCAACAAAGTAATGGGGCTTTTTTTTTAGATAAAGAAATGTTTGGTGCAAATTTGGACTTAACCTAAAAATTAGGTTTTTTTTAAATTAAATTTTTTTGGGGTGGATTTATTATCGTTCTTAACTTTCATATCGTAGAATGATTTTATTTTATAGAATTTCAACAATTTTTATTGGGTTGGGTTTGTTATCGAAGTGGAAATGTGACGTTTCTTTGTACTTATTGTCCCATTATTATGTTGATGTAGATTTGTTATCGACGTGGAAGTGCCACGTCAAGTTGGGATTGGATCACGGAGGTATATTTTTGAAAATAATTTGAAATATGCTTTTTTTTTACACAAAACAAAATTCGGGGCACATTTGCGATTGTACTTAAAGTTTGGGGTTTTTTTTATATAAAAAAAAGTTTGGGGCAGATTTGGGACTGGACCTAAAGTTTGAGATTTTTTCTAAGACAAAAAAAAGTTCGAGGCAGATTTGAGGCTTGACCTAAAGTGTCAAAGTTAGAAGTTTTTTAGGGAATTAGTCCCTACTTTTTAGCATGATTTTGGGCGAATTTTTTTTTTTCTGAATTTGACCCTGAACATTAGATTTTGTTTTATTGGGTTTTATAAATGACGTACGATTTATTTCCAAAATATTTCATCTTTTATTTTTACCTTTCAAGTATATGTCATTTAAAAATTATTTCGAGCAGATCAAGAAATGAAATTTCATGTTTGGGCTCGAGGACCGGCTCAGCTTAACTTGGGCACGAAAAAATGGAGCCGGCTTTTTCTGGGCTCGTCCGTGCTTTTGGGCTTTTCAGGGCCTTTTCCTTTCACCCGAGCCTAGAGCCTTCGTCTTCTGTGCAGCACGAGTAATACCCCGTTGATGGTCACGTGTCACGGGACGATACTTGAGATCGCAAGTACGTGACACTTGAGGATTGATCACTCTTGCTAGGCCTAAGTAGGCCTTGCACGCACTCTCGGACTTAGGAAAGGGAGCTTTAGTGAGATAAAAGTAAGTTCTCAAGAGATTTGTATTTGCTCGAATGCTTGGATTGATATAAATTAGGGAGAGGATATCCCTATATTTATGTGAGTCATCTTCTTATAACCGTATGTTTACATTTTGATCTTACTGTGAGGACTAAATCTCCTTACTTGCCACCTACCCATACCATTGAGGAACATCTAGAATATAAGTACCGACATTTCCTAAATTACCTCCATGATGTTTCAGTGTTTTCGAGAAAACCCTAGATATAATAAGGGCCTGGACATATACACAGATCATTTTGGTCACCTTTTTCTACAAGTTGTGCGGCCCGATGTTTCTCCTATCCATGATATGCGAATATCATCCCGATCATTTACCTTACCAAAAAAAAAAAAAATCATCCCAATCATTTTCATATCGTTCCGTCCTAATAGAACACAATCCCGAAAGAAGAAGGAAGACAGAGCATAATCGTAGCTTCAAATGTAAAACCTATACCGAAACATAATGGGCAGTCCTTGTTCTAAAGAATATGGTACAGACAAATAGGCCTTCATTTCAAAGTTTGGGCCCTTTCTAAGAGAGATTTACTTTACTAGCTCGAAATTCAGCAATGGTGTCCTCTAGGATGTCCCCTTTGGGCCTGGTTGTTTGCGCTTTCCAAAAAGTTAAAAACAAATTTTTGCCTTCCTTTCACAATATAAAAAATAATCAAATCTCATATGATTATGAAACAACTAGCGAAAACAGCACAAATGGTCCCAGAACTATGGCTCACTTTTGGATGTGATCCCTGAACTTTTTATTTATTTAATATATTTTCTGAACTTTAGCCCAATATGTAATGTGGTTCATGAACTTTTAATCTGTTCAAAATGATTTCTGAACTTTTGGTACGTGTTCAATTTAGTTCCTAAACTATATGAAAATGTCCAATATTGTCCTTGATCTTGAATTAATGGAAAGAAAATTTTCGTATAGTTCATGGACTATATTGAATATGTACCAAAAGTTTGGGGGTCATATTGAACATATTAAAAGTTCAAATACCACATTGCATATTGAGTTAAAGTTCAGCAATCACATTAAATAAATAAAAAATTCAGGAACAACATTCTACATGGGGTTAAATTTGAGGAATTATTTCTGTCATTATTCCAAATAATTATATTATACTTTACATGTCAAATTTTTTATATCGTAAGTTTCATGTGTTTCAAGTTAATAGAAAAGTCAAAGTACGCCCGTCACAAGATTTAGATGAAACAAAAAGTAAAAGGTAAAAAATTATATGGGTAGATCAAGTTAGACATCAAATTATGCTTTCATGGCATTGCATGAAAAGATATTTAGGGCGTGAATGAAAGCTATTATGTTCTAGAAATCAATTTCTAATCAAAAATAGAAAAATCTAGTTCTATTCACTAGACAAATTCCTGAGCAAAAATATGTGTTTGATAATGATACAAAATTTCTCCTTTTCAAGTGGCTAGCGATGGGCGGCTAGACGGCAGGCAAAAAAGGATGGCAGATGATGGTGGGAGGCGAACGACAAGTGGCGGCCGACGACGGGAGGCAAACGGCAGCAGGAGGTGACTGGGGGGCGGTGGCAGGAGGTGACCAGCGAGCGGCGATAGTGGGTGGCAAGTGGGCGGCCAGTTAGTAGCGTGGATGAATAATGAAAAGAGTTTTTATTTCTCATTTTTATTTTAGAAATAGAAAAGTAGAAAATTTCTACTTCTCATTTCTATTCAAACCTATTTCTGAAATCAAAATTTGTTTCAGAAATAGAAAAATGAAATTGCATTACTAAATAGATTTATATTCCAAACCTGTTCTCAAGAACAGAAAAAAAAAACAGAAAAGCAGAATGATTATCATGTGTACTTTTAGTGTTTAGAATGAATCATGTCGCCAGTCTACACAACAGACAGAAGATCATAATGCCACGCACTTGCTCGTCTTCCATCCCAAGAATTGTCAATAACCCCCCCATTCTATATTTCGAGCAGAATTTATATGAGTTAAGGTTAATGGTGGGCAGGTTGGATCGTAGAGAACTCGGAAACTAGAAGTGGATTGCGTCGTGTCTTGAAATTCTTCAAACAGAAAAATGTTCACAAGACACCAGAACTCAATGTCCCTATCAAGCTACACCCGCAGATAAGATCAGGGCAACATCATCCTATCCATTGGACGTAACTTCTTTGGGATAATTATAAAAAATATTTTAAATTTATTATACGAATGTCAATTTAACCATAAAGCTTTCAATTTGGCCAATTTAATCATAAACTTTTGATAATTTGCCAACATAATCATTTCGATCAATTTGACCAAAAATCATTGACATAGACGTTGACCATTTTATGTGGCACGACCAGGGAATATGTGAACTATTTGTGCATTTTTTTTAAGATAAGAAATAATGGAAAAAAGAAAAATTTAGAATTTTTTTAAAAAAATTGTAAAAGATATCCACGTTAGCTCTAACGGTGCTATGTAAAACAGCCCGAGAAAATCTCTACTATCAAATGGAGGCAGCAAAATGATTTTTGTGAGCAATTTATTTATTTTAAGTAGATAATTGCTAGGATAAATATTAGATTAAGATCTTTGGCTGGTTCTGTGATGTAGAACAGTTAGCCTGTGATTATCTTGAAGAATGTGATCCCCGTAATCGCCGAAAATCTCGATAGTTTTTCTGGATTTGGGCAATGTTACCATTGAGGCAGTTTCCAATATTATCATTCATGCAGTTTCCAATGTTACCATTCAGGCAGTTTCTAATATTACCATTCAGGCAGTTTCCAATGTTACAATTCAAATAGTTTCCAATATTACCATTCAAGCAGTTTCCTATATTAGTTTATTAGATGTTATCTTTAATTATTTGGTTTCCATTAATATTAGGAGTCCTATCTCTATATAAGATGTTCGTCTTGTAATAAAAAATCATACTATCATTGAATATAAATTTCGAGTTCTTTGGAATTGTTCCAAATTTACGCTTTCTCTCTGCGTCATTTGGTATCAGAGATAGGATTCCTAATATCAATGATAGTATGATTTTTGATTACAAGACGAACATCTTATATAGAGATAGGACTCCTAATATTAATGGAAATCAAATAATTAAAGATAACATCTAATAAACTAATATAGGAAACTGCTTGAATGGTAATATTTGAAACTGCCTGAATGGTAACATTAGAAACTGCCTGAATGGTAATATTGGAAACTGCCTGAATGGTAACATTGCCCAAATCCAGAAAAACTATCCAGATTTTCCGGCGATTACGGCGATCACATTCGTCAAGATAATCACAGGCTAACTGTTCTACATCATTCTGTTTGGATCAGTGATCTTCATTTTCATTTTTTCAAAGATGGAACACTCTTCATCTTCGAAAGGGTCATTAAGGACTTGATGACATTTCCATGACCCTCAGGAAAGAGCATGATGAATCCTGAGACCTCGAAGTCAAAGTCCAAGAATGTCATTGGGCTAGGAATGAATCCAGGAGTGGAATCTCCCAATTCTTAGTCCAAGTTGGTGGGCTTGAAGAAACTTCTTTTTTCTTTCCTTGTCATGGTGTGTCAACAAAGTTTGGGCCTCATTGATCATGACAAGCCATGACACCAAATCTAATACCACCTCTTCTCGTACGTTCTCGTACGCTCGGAAGGCAAGGGCCGGAAATCACAAGTTAAACAGGCTCGGTTTATTTTAATTTGAGCTTAATTTAGTCCATTAAGCTTAATTAATTGGAGACCCAAATTAATTCAGCCCGCTTGGGATTAAATGAAATTAAATGATAATTAAAAGTCTAAGCCCAAGCCCAAGCCTAAGCCTAAGCCCATTAGGATTAGTAAGCTCATTTAATTGACATAGATTAATCATATAAATACATCATTAGGTCAGATTTTACGAAGGGACTCTTAGAATTGCAAATTAGAAAATTTTTTAGAGAAACACAAGTGTGAGAGAGAGAAAAAGCGACGTCGCGCATCACCACTGGAGGCACGCCATACGCTGTCGCACAGCCGTCGTCGCGCCTCAACCGCCCGCCGACGTCGCTGCCTTCCGCCGATGTCGCTACCTTTCGCCAACGTCGCTGCCTTCCGCCCGCCGTTGCTGCTCTGCCCCGCCGCGTTGCTGCACGCTTCGCTCCACTCCACCACCGAGACATTGAAGAGCTCTTGTAGACCGTGGATTCCTCGTTGCTCCTTCCTAGTGTCCTCGAAGCCACAACGTTGAAGTAATGCCACAACGATTTCCCCATGCAGCAAAGTCAGAATCCCCCAGCTGAAGACTCGTCCACGTTGAAGCCCCAGATCCAGAACAGCTTCGTCCAACGCCAACACCAACTGCAAGGAGTCCAGCTATCACTCAACATCCACTGTACATATTGTTGTTGTTTTTCCGGTGACTTACAAGGCTTTCCGGTAGCCTCTAAACACCACCACCCGAGCTGCCCGGACCGTCGTATGTCACCCCGTCCCAATCCACAAGTGACGCCATCATTGTCGGTCTAGTCACCGTTGTTCCCGACACCGTCGCCGTTCCCGACGCCACCGCCGTCGCTGTCCCGATCCGCAATCCCGATCCGCAAATCCAAATTTGGAAATATTTCAAATTAGGTAAGATTATCCAATTTTCAGAATATTTAATTTCCTAGTTTGAATGTTTGAAATATTTCGTGAATGCTTAATGGATAATTAAATATCTTGGGATAATTTTCCGATGTCCGCAATATTTGAAAATATTCAAAATTAGGAATCATTCCTAATTTAGCAACGTATCTGGACAACTATCCGACCTTATCCCAAAGGTACGATACGCGACGATACGGAAAAATCATTTTCTTATCCATAACCACTTGGATATGATAATGGATTTTATCTGCTTTCTAATTTTGAACGATCAACTTTCCGTCGATATCTATAACCCTATAAATATGACCGTTAGTTCGATTTTTGTGCCTAATTTGAATTTGAAACAAATCTGACGGATTGCGTGGTTGGTTTGAGTGCAGTTGTTATATTTGTTTAAATGTTTTCCTTTTAAATAAAAAATAAAATTTAAAAAATATTAGTTAGATTTAAATTAGAATTTTGCATGTTTAGGGAATCTTAAATACATACAAAAGAATGAGATAATTATTTGATTTAAATTGAGATTTAGAGTAGCATGCTTCCTAGTTTAAATTAGAAATTGTTTTAATCTTAGTGGATTATTTAGGATATTTAATTATTTCGAATTTTCATAAAAACCCAAAAAAAGAGTCACTCTAGGATAGATTAAGATAGATTGCATTCTTAATTTGAGTAATTTTTTCAATTTCGAATTTTTTATTAAAATAAAAAATACCAAAAAGAAGTCGTTAGATTGCATATTATTTTAGGCATTTTTTTAATTCCGAATTTCAATTGAAAAATACCAAAAAATAAATCATTTGCTCGTCATTAGAATTAGGTCACGTCATCGCATGTCATATAATTTGCATGTTAGGTTGTATTAATCGTATGTTAATTTTTGCACGTCATTGCATGTAGATTAGATTTCATTTAAATAAGCGAAAATCCAAAAAATATTGAGTGAATTACTTGTTAATTAGAAATCATATTAGGGTTGTTGATGTGATTTTCTAGCTAATAATGCAGATGCTTACGTTGCTTCGAGGTAAGTAATTCTTCCAATCCGCAGTTTATTTAATGCTTTCTTAAGTGTTAAATTGGTGGTTTGCGCATTCGCATGAACACTTTACATGTTATTGACAAAATTGAAATGGATCCAGACCGCATGCCAAAACATTTTTTAAAAGAAAAGGTACCGAAATGGCATTAGACTAGATCTAGGGTAATCAAGTCCCCGGGCTTAGAATCTCTGGTTGTAGAAATAAAACATATCTCCCTATGTTTTATTTAGGTTTCTAATCGACCTACCACAAATAGAATAGTGGCGACTCCAAGCATGAAAATATTTGCACGTTAAGAACTTAAACCCTAAGTTGCGAATTAGTAGGGGTTGGGAGGGCTCAAGTTAAGCCTAGTCTTAATAATCCATTAGCCTGAGAAAGGAAAATTTTTTTTAGATCGCGACATTGCTCTATCTTAATGATAGCAAGGTGGGGACACACACATTATATATAAGCGATATGAGTGTAGGTGGCTATTGAATCGCTCATATTTTTTTGTTATAGGTTATGGAAAAGTATAAAGAGAGGAGACAAGGACAAAATTATCCGAGGCAGCAAGTAACAAGGTCAGATTGTTTTCTCATGCTGTGGGATGATTACGTGCTTGTAAGATTTCTTTGCTGATTGATCTGGGGGCCGAAGGTTTATCTTTGCTGATTGATCTGGGGGCCGAAGGTTTATCTAGAGGTATGTGGAATGCCTTGTAAGTTTCGTGAACTGATTAAGTTCGAGCTTTTGAACTATGTAGGCGACCCTAATTTGAATAAGTTTGGATGCAGTTGGTATGATTTGGAAACTACAAATTGATTGTGCGGTATCTTCAAATAGAAAAAAAAACATGTTTATAAAGACACCAAAACTTCATGTCCCCATCAAGCTACACCTACAGAGGAGATCGGGGCAACATCACCCAATCCATTGGACGCATCTTTTTCAGGATAATTATCAATAAAGTCTTAAACTTATTGTACGGAAGTTAATTCAATCATAAACCATTCGCTTTGACCAGTTAAGTCATAAATCTTTCGATGATTTGCCAGTATCGTCATTTCAACCGATTTTGTTTGAAAATTACTGACATGGAAGCCGATAATCCTTTAGTCAATTCCTAGGTGGTTCACACTATTTGAGGAGATAGCGACACCTCCTGGCAACATATAACTACAAAAAAAAGAAGATAAATGACAATGCAAAGGATGGGAGGGAGATAGCAACTCACCCAAGTTTTGTGTTTACTTTTTGTATGCAGGGGTAGGTGATTTCTCAGTATACTGACCCTCCGATGCCAGTGCTGCCTAGCACCAGTAGATGAAGTCTCATCAAATTTCATGTAAGCCACTACAGCAAGATGCTCCAACTACACATGACTGGAAACAATAACAGAGACTGCGTGTTTAGATCATACTGATTACAGTAGCAAAGCCAAGATTCTCCACTTCTGGACAACCTTGACAAAAAAAAACAGACATAAAAGCCAGGAAAAGGGCTGAACTCACATTAACCATTGACCTGAAGAAACAACAAGACAACAAAAAGGATAAGAAGACAGAAAAAAAAAGGCTCATGAAATTCAAAGTTTATTCCCAGCACAGTACAGCAGAGCCTAAATAAAGAAGACCTTATCCAATGGATAAGCAACTGATTATGCAAAACACAAAGCCATGATAAGAAACAGAGAAAGACCGACATAGTTTAATATTAAACAGCAAAAACCCGAGCTAACCTTAACAGAACACCTGATGGTTCTCACCGAAGATCAAACAGTGTTTAGTTTCTTGCATAGATCCAGGCATATCAGGTGCAGGGGCAAGGGTTGTGCTTGTGAAACAGATAGAACGAAAGCATCTCGGCAGACAGTATAAAGTTGCTTTTGCGCTTGGACAGAAAACCATATTTTTTAGGCCAATTTCCTAATCACAAACTACTGGATGAACAGACAGTGAAAAGGCATAAAGTGATCTCGCAACAAGTGACACCAAAAAGGCATGCATAGAACAGGTTAGGATACACAGTTCGAAGAAGCATGAAATCAGTAGTTATATAACCAGAAAAACTCCTCATTTTTCAGGATGATTCACCAATGACTTTATATGAAAACAATATACTTCTCTTCTGCACAATGAAATAAAAATAATCTCCATGATCGCCGAAAGTCAAGCCATTAAGAGGATTTCCCATCGTGGATGTTAAGGTGAATATTTGAGCTAGTTATTGACAAGAATTCCACTTATTGGTTTATTATTTCTTGGCTTAAACTTTTGAGTGAATGTAGAATCCAACGGCCCTCGCTCTTGATAATCGCTCAGGTGTCGCACTTTGCCGTGTGCTCTCCCAACAAGCATACCAAATCATGGTCTTTCGTCTTTTCTAGAACTTCTCTATTTATCTTACTGGGAGCGGTCGCTGCTTGTTTTGCAAAAGCAGTAGACAATCTGGTATCGTTTCAATCAATGAGCATTTTCCTTCTTTTGACCGGGATGGCAATGAAAATATAGCTTAAGAGTGGCCAATTTATCAGCTTTATAATTGTTAAATCTCGAGTTATCGTGTCCTTGTCGGGACAGTCAGATATAGCTCCAAATTTGAATATTTTATGTTGCAAGAATCGTCGGTGCCAAACGGCTTAAAATGACTTGGGAACGGCAGTTGAGGACTCGCCATTGGGTCGACACACGCAAAAAAGAAATCGCAATAATTCAGGTTGAGATTTCTGTACATCAGTTCGCTGATGAAAGACGATAAGAACACGATGCATCCTGGACTGGTAGATTCACCGGTAAACTCTTCCCTTTGTCATAACCGAAGTATACAGAAGCAGCCCAATCATCGGTGTCGCCATTCCGCCGCATTTTACCGATTAAGAATCTGTGACCCAGAAACGCCGCGGATATGATGGTAATAAGTTCGAGAAAAAAGTTGATTTGAAACATCGGTTTAGTTAGTTCCGTAAGCGAAATGGTGAACCTTAATTCATATACTAAACACGAAAGGCGCCCCGTTGACTAAGGGTGCCACCAAATGGAAGCAAAATTGGATTATGATAGCAATGATCCTGTCTTTCAGGAGCAAACTCATGTACTTTGACAAAGGCTGCCGGATCAGCTGTCCGTCTTATCTTTTCTCTCTCTTTTGTAACTTCTCGTGCCGGAAATTTTTACAGTTTACGAGCGAATGGCGTGGTCAGTGAACTCGACTCAAAGTGACTATTTGCCTCTTTAGTGGAATCCATGCACACACGGCGTCAAGTTTTGGCTCGACTTGACTCGTACTTTTAGAGGTTCAAAACTCAATTCAATTCGATTCGATTACAATCAAGTTGTAAATGAATCTCAACTTGAATATTGTTCCCTATATTGTACGTAGATCGGTGCGTTATGTAATCTTATGGATTTCTTTGTTTTCTCTTATGAATTCACGTGCTTTATAAAAAAATCATAGAAGTTTGATTAAGCTCGCCAGCCTGTTGAATTGAGTAATAACTTTAGTTACAGTTTGACCATAAATCAAGCAAGTCGATCTTGGAAAATCATTGAGCGGACCCCAGACTAATCTTGCATTCTCTGGAATTCTATAAATGCAAGGTCTACCACCAACCAATAGGCAATATTTTTAACCCCACGAGGTTGGATACAAACTACTTAAGGATCCCCTCGCCAACCTGTGTTGTAGCCAACAAATCTTCTGCAAACACACTCTCAGCTTCACTTCGTTCCATAGAATTCCAGCTCTTTTCCACCAATTCATCGATGGAGAAGCCGAACAAGCTCCGTGCAGCGCTCCTCTCGAGCCCCGGTATGGGCCACCTCGTACCCGTCATCGAGCTCGGCAACCGCCTCGTTGCCAACCATGGCTTCGAGGTGACCGTCTTCGTCCTCCCCTCACAGGCCACCCGTGCTGAGGCCGAGATCATTGAGTCCGCCATGAACCCCAAGCTCGTCGACGTCGTGGAGCTCCCGTCCCCCGACCTCTCGGCTGTGGGCCTTGGCCCGGATGCTGCTGTGGTCACGAGGCTCGCGGTCATGATGCGTGAGTCCCGGCAGGCGTTTAGGTCCGCGCTCGCAGCAATGGAGGCCTCGCCTGATGTCCTCATCGTGGACTTGTTCGGGACGGAGCATCTGTGCATTGGCGACGAGTTGGGGATCCCCAAGTACGTCTACGTCGCTACCAGTGCATGGTTTCTTGCGTTGCTCCTACACTTGCCGACGCTGGACAAGGAAGTCAAGGGAGAGTACGTGGACCGGACCGAACCGCTCGAGATCCCGGGTTGCAAGCTGGTCCGACCAGAGGACGTGATGGACCCGATGCTGAACCGGTCCGACCAGCAGTACCGCGAGTTCGTGCGGCTGGCTGGTGAGATCCCGATGGGAGATGGAATCCTGCTGAACGTGTGGGAGGATTTGCAGGCCGAGACGCTCGCCGCACTGAGGAATGAGGAGTTCTTGGGCCGGGTTGCGAACGGTCCGGTGTATACGGTTGGGCCGCTTATAAGACCGGTCAGACCGGCCGGTTTGGGGCAGGAGCTGCTGGAATGGTTGGATAAGCAGCCGAGCGAGTCGGTGATGTTCGTCTCGTTCGGGAGTGGAGGGACTTTGTTAGCTGAGCAGCTGGTGGAGCTGGCATGGGGATTGGAGCTGAGCCAACAAAGGTACAGTTTGAAATTTGTATATCCCTAGAATAGCAACTTTTCCAGGTTGCTGCGTTAAATGGGTGGATAGGATAGAATTTGAGCCGGATAGAAAATAATTCGATTCATATTGACTCATTTAATTTATTTTGACCCATATTCATATAGTGCAAATTTAGCGACCAAACTCCCAATCCATACTCGACCCGATTTGTATTGCTAAAAGACTTTAATATTAAATCTAATTTAGAAAACTTGCTTCTTACAAATTTTTAAAAAAATATATTGCTAAAATACTGTGGATAATTTTTATAATTTTAAAAAATATGATTTTTTAATATTTTTATTTTTTTTCTTCTACGTCCAGCGATTTACAATTGGCACTCCTTTTAATAATTTTTATTTTTGTTGTTATTTTCTATTCTTAAAAATCATTTTAATTATTTTTTATTTTATTTTCTTATTTTCTTATTTCTTCTTCATCGGCCAATGATTGGCCATGGTGACGGTCGATGATTGGCCACAGGCAATGGCTGGTCACATGCAACAGACGAGCTCATCGGAGGCTAATGAACCTCGAGTTCGCTGATTTGGC
Source organism: Syzygium aqueum (assembly GCA_031216185.1). Taxonomy (NCBI): domain Eukaryota; kingdom Viridiplantae; phylum Streptophyta; class Magnoliopsida; order Myrtales; family Myrtaceae; genus Syzygium; species Syzygium aqueum. Next base: position 7,262,751 of record CM062238.1, on the reverse strand, counting down.
GAGGCCGAGGCCTCGTTGATCTTGTGAACCTTGAGCTTATTGGCCTTGGCTTGAGGCTCGAGGCTCACCAGAGATTGGCGAGGTCATCCCACGATTGTGGCTGGCCACTGGCTGTTGTCGTGGTCGGCTGTCGGCTACAGAAGAAGTAAACGAAAAAGATAAAAAGAAAAGAAAAAATTATTAAAAAATAAGAAAATTAAAAAAATTAAAAATAACATGTTTGTGATTCACTTAAGCTTATCTAAGTTATCTTTAAAACTAAAGTCAACCCATTAAAACTTATCTCTAAAACTAAAGCCAATCCATTTACGACTCATTTAAGACCCATTAAGTTAATATGTAACCCTTTTATGACCCATTTACGTTTATCTTTAAAACTAAAACCAACTTATTTATGACCCATAAAACTAAATATGAGTTAAAATATGTGCTCTTAACCCATTTTGCCACCTCTACGTACGGTATATGATTTTAAAAACCATTAACATGATGTTCCAATTTGTAATTTATTATTAAAAGGCCCGGTTGAAGGAAATTTTCTCTTTTCTCTAACCAATCTCTGATTAAGGATGAAAGAGAATATAATCTTTTTCTGAATCAAAACAAAATCCATTAACCGACATTAACTTAGAATGTTGAGGTAGTTTGCGTGCATCTGTAGAAATCAGTAGCCAAATAAATGCTACACGTTATAATAAGAATGTTTTTATTAGGATCATTGTCAATATAAAGAATACATTGCACCTTGTTTACTACAGATTGACATATGAAAGATTACACATACGAAATTAACTTATTGCACACATGTTATTCAATCCAACGTTGAATGTGTAATATTTTCGCAGAAGGCCCAATAATAATCCAAGAAGGACAAATTTGCAATTATATATTAAGCTTTGTATTAGTGTTATTTGGTTATATGCTCAATAAACTCTTTCCTCTTAAAACGTATAATGTAAATAGGTTTATATGGGTATTCCGGCAACCAACAGTCAAATCTCTTGATGGATCCTACTTTGATGTGGGAAAGGGTGGTGCCAGCGATGAGGTATTGAGCTTTTTGCCGAGTGGATTCACGGAACGTACTCGCGACATCGGATTCATACTCCCATCATGGGAACCACAGGTGGAAATCTTGAGCCATCCATCTGTGGGTGGCTTCCTATCTCATTGCGGATGGAACTCGACCTTAGAGAGCATAGCGAACGGAGTGCCCATGATTGCTTGGCCATTGTATGCCGAGCAAAGGCTAAATGCGACGCTCCTCACGGAGGAGATAGGGGTGGCGATCCGGCCAAAGGTGCTTCCATCGAAGAAGATTGTGGGGAGGGAGGAGATAGAGAAGTTGGTGAGGACAGTAATGGGGAAGAAAGAAGGGCACACATTAAGAGCTAGAGTCAGAGAACTCAAGAGTAGTGCACAAAAGGTTGTGGCAGAAGGTGGTAGTTCCTACGAGTCTTTATCCAAAATGAAGGAAGATTGTAAAATGATGATCCGCCAAATTAAGAATGCTCATTAAGTGGTTGCATATACGTGCGACATTAATAGAATGGAGATAATAATGTAGATTCATAATACAATACTTGAATTGGCAAATATCTATATCTTCGTATGTCAATAAGCTGTACGTGTATCTAAGATATGTTGGGGATAGAGGAGAGGACTCGCCATGTTTTAAGTTCTTTTGATGGACTTCAATGGAGATTTTGTGATATCTTGTGATTTCACCTGGGTAAGATGTTGTTTGCATTGATCAGGAGACAAAGTTCTCTAGAAGAAGAATGGTACTTGGTTGAGGTGTATTTATGTTTTAGGCCTCCTACGCATTTATGTATTCAGTATGTTGGAGACATGTCTCCTTACTTTCACAAGCTAACAACTCTCCCACAAATAGTTGTCATGGAGATGAGAACGTGAGTGTATACAATATGTTTGTTTCGCCGAAAAGTGTCAACAAAGCACTTTTGAAATGTGGATCAATTTGGAAATTGACAAAAGATGTGAATGGTTTTTTGTTGATTCTTGGACAGGAAACGCAAATTGACAAGAAAATTAGAGGTTCAAAGACGAGATAATTGTAGCCAGCGGGATGAAAGGGTAGTGAAATGTAAAGATAACGGGAAGACAAAATAGAATAATTGGTATTTATTAATTAATTGACGACTCGAATTACATCCTAATATTTATAGCTGCTAGAAAGGGTTAAATTCAAATAAAACAAATAACAACCTACAAAACTCCTAAAATTCAACGATATGTTTTTACAAACAGTTATAAAAAAAACCCACTACTCAATGATTATAACTTCATTACTTGACCCACGTTGACAGTTTCTTTCACAACCTGCAAACTGTCCTCCCGACGTTTAAAGTTGTCCATATTTCTCGTCCATTAGCATTAGTGGCTTACGAGATTCACGACTCTACGAACTGGGGATGCACTGACCGAAATTGTCGGTCTCACGACTCGGACCCTCATCTCGCCCTTGAATTGGCGATTTTCGCTTTAGCTAAGTTTTAGATACCCACATCTCGTGGCTCAAATTTTACCGATTTTCTCTTGTATCACCCGCCGGCGACTTCTCATCGCTCTTGTCAATCATCAGAAGTTGCCAACCAAAAGAACGTAGCCCATTTCATGTTGGCCATGTCTTGCTCGGTCTTATTTAGCCCAAGTCTGAAAGTAAAAAAAAATTGGCAATTTGTTGTGTCAGTTACTTAACACAAAAAAAAACCCTACCTCCGAAGCCACTCTTTACCCACGAACTATTCAATGGGGCAAACGTTGACGTTCGTGTACGGTTTGCTCAGTGAGATAGAGAGAGAAACTGCAATGGCATGGAAAGAGGCGTCGACGGCAAAAGGGCCATTTCCTTCGGCCCGACCCCGGATCCTTTGCTGTAGCCCTATGATAGAAAGAATTCTACTTTTTTTTTAAAAAAAACAAAATTTCTAATCCTTTCCTTTATAGTGTAAAATCTTGTAACTTGTTCATGTTATTCTTAATTCCATTTCATATAAGATTATTTTATGTTGTTTCATTTTTAGAGATATTTTTATTTATTTATTTTTCATTTTGTCTCTTCAACTAAAACTTGTTCAAAAAATTTAAACCAATGTTGCCTATGTTATCGGGCTTGGCTTGCTCATCCTTTCTTGTGTGGGCACTTAACCTCGCTAGCGTATTCAAGCCCCACAGCGCCTAGTGTCACAGAATAATAAATAACGTGTAACTCATTATAAGTTATTACACCCTAGAATATAATGCGTACATTTCCCATATTACCTTCATTTGTTTTAGAGTTCTCGACAAACCTTAGATACAAGAAGGATCTAGACATACATGGATTGTCTTGGTCACCTTTTCGATCAGTTCTGCGGCCTGACGTTGCTCCCATCACGCGTATCCTCTCCTCACTACATTTGAAGGCTATTTCGTCCCATCATTTTCATATTGTTCCATGCTAATAAAACCAACACAAAAGAAGAAGGAAGAGAGAAAATATCTGTAGCTTCAAACGCGAAACCTAAACTGAAAACATAATTAGAAAGTCCTAGTTCTCATGAAGAGAGTATTGGAACAATAGACAAATATGCCTTCATTCCAAAGTTTGGGCCTTTCTAAGATATTACTTTACACGCACCAAATTTAGCAAATGTGTCGTCTGTGAAGTTCCCTTTGGCCTGTTTGGTTGTGCTTTTCCAAATATAAAATAACTTTTTACTTTCCCGTCAAAATATAAACTGTCAGTTAAACTTCAAAAAAAAAAGTATAAAATAGAATCCAACCGTATTCATCATTCTCGTTAGAACTGGCAAGGATGAACTCGCCTAAGATCAGCGAGGGTTGCCCTTGCCGGTTGTCGTTATGGCCGGTCGCTGGCTATTGCCGAGGCCCGACGACCGGTGGAGGAAGATGGAAAAAAAAAAGAAAGAAAAGAAAAAGAAAATAATAAATAATAAAAAAATACAAAAATTGTCAATGTCAATATCGGCTGTATCACATAAGGCAACTGGCTCCACATCACTGATTTTTGGCCAATTTTAGCCGGATGGACTACATTGATAAATTATCAAAAGATTTAGAATTCAATTGGCCAAATTAAAATATTTATAGCTGAATTGATGTAAGTGTGATAAATTTATAATTTTTTTGATAATTTTCTCCGAGAATTTGCCAAATTACTAGCTTTCCTTTAGCTTTAATAACTTTCTCGCAAGCCTACAAGATGTCCCCATGCAACCTACCAACTGGTAGGTGCGAAGGTTTGCCCACGTGAGACCCGAGCACGCCCTAGGGAAAGCAGTAATTACCTGCTCCGGGCATTGGTAAAAAAACCGCTCTACAGACAAGAAATTGGCCACTAGTTACAAAGCTGAAGGTATCGAGATGTCTATCACAGTCACTACGAAGTAATTACCCCTATTTGGTAAAGTAACCCTTTTCATATTTAAGGGTTGAGGCGAGAAATGGCTGGACGAATCCTTCCCTTTGCCACACATCGGTCCCATTTGGGTAGACGAAAGAAGATCTTCGAAAGACCTCTATTTAGCTTCGGAAAAGAACGGGCACTCAACTTATTTAAATATTCTCGCTATTCTATATTTTTCTTGAAAATGACGCTCCACCTACTGAAACCGTTTATGATATTTTAAAAAAGGGGGAGGTTTTTATATTTGTCTTAATCAAACGAAAGTCAGTTAATGTAATACGAGAAAAGAGAAGAGAGTGTGGGTGATTCGTATATAACTGTATAAGTTTTTTTCTTGCTATACTTTCCCCAATCCCTTCCTCTTGTTTTTTGGGTCAATATGAACTTTTTTTTATCGTATTCTTTTCTAACTATTTATATTGATAATAGCGTATTCAATTAATATAATTTGATCGTGTAGAAACGGTTTTATTCATATTCCTTTTTTCTATCCATCCGTAAGGTAGATCGACTGCTGCTCCTCCAAAATGAAAATAGTTATGCATCATTCTCTTGCTGGCGACAACTTCGAATAGATCATATACTGATTATCTTTTTCTGAAATCATAGAAAAAAGGAGTCTGTGCACCGATATCTGCCATACGGGGGCCAAGCCATAATGGATGAGAAGCTATATGAGTCAAATCTAACATAATTACTCCAATATAAATGGCTCTTTTATGTACTTAAAAATTCTTCAACTACCTTGGTCCATTTTCGATTATTGCTTTTGTGGACATAATAGCTAAACAATCCGAGCGTGTTACATAAGGCAAATATTGTATAATTAATTGTTCATTTTCCACAATTTTTTCGACTCCTCTGTGCATATGCCAAATAATTAGAACATGATGATTCATGAAGAATATAACATCACCACTAACTCTTCAGGTCATCGTTAGAAGTTCGCAATTGAACATATCGTTTATAATCTCCAGCAGGCATGTGCATCTTGAACTTTTTACCGTTGGATCGAAAAGAAAAATAAAAAATCACGGTAATTCAAACCGAGACTACTGTATTTCAATTCAACGGTCAAAGATTATAATGACACAATGGCTCCTAAAACGGCAGAATCACTCGTATCTTTTCCATATATCACAAGAAAAATATACAGAGGTACTCCGATTATTAGTTTCGATGCTCCCCGCGTATGACTGATTAAGAATAATCTTTAATCTAAAACAGCGGCTTAGATAGTTCAAGAATAAAGTTGATTAAAACAGCAGTTTAGATAGTTCCGTAAGTGAAATGATTAACCTTAATTCATATATCGAACACGAAAGGTGCCTGTTGACTAAGGGCGCAACCATATGGAAGCAAAATATTATTACGATATTAATGATCCTATCTTTTCCGGACCAACGTCATAGAAAACGAAATTTTGCCTATGCTGTCCTCATATGTTGTGCAGACGAAATTGCATAAACTAAGCAGTAGTGCGAAAGGCGACGAGTAACCGAATTGCTCTGGGTGGGCTTTATCTCAATGCAAATGCAGCTGTTGTTGTATGGTAGCGAGTGGCCCTTTTCCGAGTCTGTTAACCGTGGGAGCAAAGCAACAACCGCGCAGCAGAATGTGAAAGGAAAAGGAGGAGGGAAGAGGAAAGGAAAGGAAAAAAATGAGGAAAAGGTGAAAAGGGAAGTACCCGTTTAAGAAGTTTTGAGGTGTTGTTTGGGAGGGAAAGGGAAGGCGTTTGGTCCATGATGTGAACTTGATTTGAAGCCAAACCAGAATGGAAACAGGTCCTCCATGTGACCAGTAGCTTGTTTGTTTCCATCTCTTTTGAACACCCCTTTTCGAGCTTGTTCCATTGACACTCCTTTGTCCTCTCTCTCTCTCTCTCTCTCTCAACATTGTCATGGACGTGAAAGCTTTATGGAGATATTGCTCAAAAGTATGATGGTCCATTTGGCATTGCTTTCTGCAGATTGCACCCATGAAGTTTAATAATTTCGCTCATGGAGGATAACGTTACTTGTTATGTGATTATTTGACATGGTCATGAATTGATTGCGAGGAATAAATTTATGGATTTCTTTGTTTCCTCTTGTGAAGTGATATGCTCTATTAAAAAAATCATAGAAGCTTTGTTTAAGCTCGCAAGCCTGTTGAGTTGAGTAACGACCGAGTTATAGTTTGACCGTAATCAAGTACGTCGATCACGAATAATCATTGAGCAGACCCCAAATTACTCATGATCGGATAGCTTGATTTGGTTCCGCTCTTAATCTTGCATTCTCTGGAATTCTGCAAATGCAATGACTACAACCAATATTATTTGTTTCGTAAAAAATAAATAATTTTAAACATATTTTTCATAAAAATGATTGATTTTGGTAATTCGCAAGGTTTGGACCAAAATTTGTGTCCATCCGGACTTAGCAAGTATTGCACAAAAAGTTGTTTCAATTGGGACTTCGCTACTTTTGGACCAAAATTTGTGTCCATTCGCACTACGCAACTTTTGGTTTGTGTCGGTTGGGACTTCGCAAGGTTCGGAACAATATTTGTGTCCATTCGCACATTGTAAGTTTTGGACAAAAAGTTGTGTCGGTTGAGATTTGGCAATATCACTTGAAATAAGTTTCCAATGAAAATTATTTCCATTATCGATCAAATTCGTGGATAAGGAAAATGTTTTTCTTTCGTTCATTTTCGTAAGAGATATAAACGTTCATTTTTAGGAAACTAATTTTCAAATTATTCATTTTTCGCGAAATAAACTGAGCTGAACTGGGATACACAACTACTTAAAGACCCACTTGCCAACCTTGCGTTTTAGCTAACATATCTTCCTCAGCCACACCCTCAGCTTCACTTCATTCCATAGATTTCGACCACTTTTCCTCCAATTCATCCATGGAGAAGCCGAAAAAGCTCCATGCAGCGCTCCTCTCGAGCCCCGGCATGGGCCACCTCATCCCCGTCATCGAGCTAGGCAAGCGCCTCATCGCTGACCACGGCTTCAAGGTGACCGTCTTTGTCGTCCCCTTGCAGGCCTCCCGTGCTGAGGCTGAGATCATTGACATGGCAATGACCCCCAAGCTCCTCGACGTCGTGGAGCTCCCCGCCCCCAACCTCACGGCTGCCGGCCTCGGCCCAAATGCCTCCGTGGTTGCGAGGCTTACGGCCATGATGCGCGAGGCCCGGTATGCATTCCGGGCTGCGCTTGCTGCGATGGCGGCCCAGCCCGATGTCCTCATCGTGGACTTGTTCGGGACGGAGCATCTGTGCATTGGCGACGAGTTAGGGATCCCCAAGTACGTCCACGTCCCTTGCAATGCATGGTTTCTTGCGTTGCTCCTACACTCGCCGACGCTGGACAAGGAAGTGAAGGGAGAGTACGTGGACTGGGCCGAACCGCTCGAGATCCCGGGTTGCAAGCCGGTCCGACCGGAGGACGTGGTGGACCCGATGCTGGACCGGTCCGACCTGCAGTACCGCGAGTACGTGCGGCTGGCTTGCGAGACCCCAACGGGAGATGGGATCCTGTTGAATGTGTGGGAGGATTTGGAGGCCGAGACGCTCGCCGCACTGAGGAATGAGGAGTTCTTGGGCCGGGTCGCGAACGGTCCAGTGTATACGGTCGGGCCGCTCGTTCGACCGGTCAGACCGGCCGGTCTGGGGAAGGAGCTGGGGGAATGGCTGGATAAGCAGCCGAGCGAGTCGGTGATGTTCGTCTCGTTCGGTAGTGGAGGGACATTGTCGGCTGAGCAGCTGGTGGAGCTGGCTTGGGGATTGGAGCTGAGCCAACAAAGGTACGATCTGAAATTCGTGTACATCGGGTACAAGGCTTAAGATAAAAATCTTACTTTATTTCGTGAAAATAAATAATTTAAGGTCTGAATGAGCAAAAATGCTCCATGAGGCATTGGGTGGAGCACGTGTACGCTTTTCAAAAAACAGAAGGCCTAATATCCTAAAAAGTCTCAAATTTTAACTTTTGTTTCAATTTTACTTTTTATCTCATAAAAAATCTCAAACTTAAGGTTAAGTTCAAATTTTAGCATAAAATTTTTTTTATCTCATAAAAAACCCTCAACTTTAGGTCTTGTCCCCATTTTACCCTAAACTTTTTTTGTCCTACGAAAAATCTCCAATTTTCTTTTATCTTGTCCCAATTTTATCATTCAATCCCAATTTTGCCCTAAAATTTTTGCAGATTCATAAAATATCACTAATTTTTGTTCGAGTCACAAATCTGCCCCCATTAACCCTCCGTCCAAAATTTCTCGTTGACAACCCATAAATGGAAAACTCTAAAGCATGAGTTGTTCGAGTGTCCCGTGCTCAGGCTCTCCAACCGCGAGAGAAAGCACAAGAGATTTAAGACCGAGTGCAAAAGCACTAAGGGCGATTTTGACGGAGGGTTAATAGAAAGCAGATTTGGGACTCATGAAAAAGTTTGTGATATTTTATGAGATAAAAAAATTAGAGTTAAATTGAAACTTTATGGGACAAAGAAAAGTATGGGGTAAAATTAGTATTGAACCTAAAGTTGATGATTTTTTATTAGGCAAAAAAAGTTTAGGGTAAAATTGGAACTTAGACATAAAGTTTGGAGTTTTTTATGGACAAAAAATAGTTTAGGGTAGAATTGGGACATAACTTAAAGTTGGAGATTTTTTATGGGACAAAAGGTAAAATTGGGACAAAAATTAAAGTTTGAGGTTTTTTATGGTATTAGGCCCGAAAAAGAAAACATTTTTTTAAAATTTTTTTGTTCTATTTTATTTTACTTATAATGAAAACATTTTTTTTAAAGAAAACATTTTTGTTCTCATATTTTTAAATTTTTTTTAAAATAAACATTTCTGGTATTTATAATATTTGTTATGAAACATATGATATAATAGCAACAAAAGCCCCGAAATAATCTCTTCTCCTTAGGACTAATTCCAAAAAAAAAAAGGCACTAACTTTATCTTGAGTTACAATTCTAGCTTGAACTTCTTTTTATCTAAAAAGAAAACACCAATTTTTATTTGAGATTTAAATAAAAGTTGGTGAATTTTTATGACGCAAAAAAAAGTTTGGGCCAGAATTGTCATTCAAGGTAAAGTTAAGTTGGTGCTCTTTCATGAAATTAGGCCCTTCTCCTTGCAAGCCTTGCTTTTTTGTGTTTTTTCATATATGAAATATAGAAAATAGTCGGGACGGACAGTTGCTTTTCGTGTGTTTTAACTTTCACGTTATCACATATTGAAAAATTTGTGAAGGTCGACCCTTGTTTGGCTATGTAAAAACAAGGGCCATTCTCTTCATAAATTCCATCCACAAGCTCATTTATCAGACATGATTTTTTTTAAGGGTTAATACCACGAAAAACTCTAAACTGGTACGTCTGTAACAAATTACCCAAAATCAATTTTTTGACCACCAAAAGCCTCAAACTGGTATGTCCGTGATAAATTTACTCTTCAATAGTTTCTATTAAATTTTACTGTCAAATTGTTAAGTTGAATGATACGTGGCAATTAACGGACGTAACAGTTTGGGGTTTTACCTTTTGTTTGTCATATGTGTACCAGTTTATAATTTTTCGTGGTATTAATCTAATTTAATGGAAACCAACGGAGGGAAAATTTGTCACAAATGTACCAGTTTTGAATTTTTGATGGTCAAAAAATTCATTTGTGATAAATTTGTTACAAAGTATACTAGTTTGGAAAGTGCAGAAGTTGAACCCTGCACCTGTGATACTAGCGTTCCCACCCCCAATCCCTTTACCAACAGGGCCGCATGCTTAATGGCCCATTTAGTTTACAATTTTACATCCTATCTTTCTGATTATCTTCTGATTTTCTTTTATCTCCTTTTAAGATCTTTTGCTTGATATATCGAGAAAAACCTTTTGCTTAGGATAATCACTTCTTTAGGTTACTATGTACACGGTATGTGGTTTTACTGTCGGTTGTAGGAAATTTTCCCCTTCCTCTAAGCAATTTTTAGTTAAGGATGAAGGAAAATAATCTTTTTCTTAATCAAAACAAAATCCATTAACTAACATGACATTGAGATGGTTTGCGCGTGTATATATAAGAATCTCCAGCCAAATATTTTTATTAGGACCATTGTCAGTGTAGAAAATACAGTGCGCGTTCTTTATTAGCATTTGATATGTGGAAGAATTCGTTATGCGGAACTAACTCTTGGCTGATGTATGATTCAATCCCACGATAAATGCGTAACTTTTTTCACACTCGCAAAAGATCTAATGATAATCTTGAAAGGATAAATAAAAAAGTGTGGTGTGTATAAATTAAGCTTCATTTTAGTGTTTCTTGGTTATATACTTGATAAATTCCTTCATCTTACATATGTATAATTTTGTAGGTTTATATGGATACTCCGGAAACCAACTGCCAAATCTCTTGCTGGATCGTTCTTTGATGCGGGGAAGGTTGGCGGTGCCGATGAGCTTTTGAGCTTTCTGCCAGATGGATTCAAGGTACGAACCCGCGACGTCGGATTAATACTCCCATCGTGGGCCCCCCAGGTGGATATCCTGAGCCATCCATCTTTGGGCGGCTTCCTATCTCATTGTGGATGGAACTCAACCCTAGAGAGCATAGTAAACGGAGTGCCCATGATCGCCTGGCCATTGTATGCCGAGCAAAGGCTAAATGCAACCCTCCTCGTCGAGGAGATCGGGGTGGCGATCCGGCCAAAGGAGCTGCCGCCGAAGAAGATTGTGAGGAGGGAGGAGATAGAGAAGCTGGTGAGATCGATAATGGTGGAGAAAGAAGGTCACACAATAAGAGCTAGAGCCAAAGAGCTCAAGATCTGCGCAGAAAAGGCCATGGCCAAAGGAGGTACTTCCTACGAGTCCCTCCGTAAGATGAAGGAAGATTGCAAAATGAGGATCCATCAAATTAAGAAAGCAAATTAAGTCGTCACATATATGCATGGCATTAGTAGAATGGAAATAATAATGCAGATTGGCAGTCCAATGCATGAATTGGCAAAGATATGGTTGAAGCGTATTTGATGGTGCAGGATTTCTACCCGTTTATGTATCAAGTATTGAGGAGACATTACTTTCAGTACTCTCCCAAAAACAGTTGTCGCACAGACGAGCAACTAAGTGTATTCACATATATTCAACACGATAAACCCCACCTCCCAACCATACTCTGCACCCACCACCAACTATTCAGTGGTTCGAACGTCGTCGCGCGTACAAGAATTGCTCAGTGAGAGAGACAGAATGGAAGGAGGCATCGACAGAAACAATGGCCTTCAAAGGAGGAAACCGAGTTGGGCAGACCTGATCATGGGTAGAGCAATTATGCATACGTACATAAATGGGTGGGCGAGGGATGTTTGCAAAAAAGGTCATTTTCTTAGGCCACACCCTGAAGCCGGAACAGCTGCTCAAGCTCTCCCACTCTATTTATGGCGAAAATAATCCTGCCTTTTTTTTAAAAAAATTCTAACGAAAAGTTTATGATCAAATTGGCGACTTGGATAATATGCTCAAGATCTTTTGGACAATTTCCCTCGTCGGCATCAATTTTGCCGGACAAAACACGTCAATAATTACCATCACCCATCATGAAACTTACTGCTAACGTCGACGTACGCAACTTCTTGCGGCGTAGGCCACAGTCGCGTGGAAATGGACCTCACGATAACAATAATTTCAGCTGAAGGGATTGCAAGCAAACAGCTTTTCACTTCCTCGCGCGAGCTTCACAGCGACTGAGATCGGGACATATTTGTAAGCGATGAGGAAAGTTCCGCCGTATTTCGACCGATTTCTACCGGGTCAACCAACTTGTAGACTTCGGACAGCCGTTGGCATCGCAATCCCAGCTAAAATGGAAGATAAGATGAGGAGGCATTGCCACCACACATGGTGGAAGTGGGAAAAGCTATGATTTTCACATCAGTGGGACACATACATGATAACGTAGTTTATACGTATACGGCGATTTTGTTAAAATACCAACATGATTCGCAGCAAATGCGTCGATTAGGTCTGTCCAAACTGAATAATGGAAAAGAGAAATCATAGCATATCGCGCTCACGTAAAATATTTATTTCCCACAGCCGGGCTTATCCACGATTGATTTGATGGTTAATGAGAAAATTGGTGATTAAAACCCTCAAATCAAGAATGGATCAGATTGCTTGCGTAAAATTCTTTATGTGAACTGACTTCTTCGTATGCGGAATTATTATGTCAAAGGAAGTAAATACTATAAAAAAAATTCCCTCTGCCGAAAATTGATAGTATAATTGGTGTTACTTTTAGCTTTTAGTCTTTACTCCTTTTCTTTTTCTTGTTTAACTTTTGATTTTAAACCAGTTGTGGAAAGCTTAAAAAGAATTTTACGTACATAAATGCCAATATGCATATATGGGGGAAAAGCACAAAAAAATCATAAATCTATTGCGTTGATACCAATTCAATCCTAAATTTTTTAATTAGATCAATTCAATCCTAAGCATTTTTGCATTTGTGCTAATTGAGTCCATCCGGCTAATTTTGGCCAGAAATAGCTAACATGAATGCCGACCGACCTATGTGGCACGATTAGCGTGATGTGGACAAATTTTTTTGAATATGTTCTTCTTCTTTTTTCATTATGGCTGGCAAAGGCCTAGCATGCCACCAGCAAGCCTGCGTAAGGGAGGCCATCACCCACCGCCGGCGATGGCCAACGACTGTCACCATCGGCTAGCGAGGGTCCACAAACCCTATCACCGACCACAATGAAAAAAAATAAAAGAAAAGAAAATTAATTAAAAAAATTAGAAAAAAATTATTTAAAATTTATCCACATCAGCGCTAGTCGTGTCACGCAAGACAGTCAAAGTCTATGTCAGCGATTTCCTATCAAAATTGATCGGATCGATTCAATTGGCACAAATACAAAAGGTTTAGGACTAAATTGGTTTAATTGAAAAGTTTAAGATTAAGTCGGTATCAATGTAATAAATTTATAACTTTTTTAACACTTTCCCCCCTTGCATATATGGAGTCATGTGAAAGTTTTCATAATGTTTTGGAAGCTTAAGAGTATGGCGGTCTTGAAAAGTTCATAGATAAAATCTGGAAAAATAAGCATGGCGGTTTCATTCCCTCTTCCGTAACTTTTCTGGCTGGAAATTTTAGGGTTTACGAACAAATTGCGTGGGTAGTGAAATCAACCAAGAGCGGCTATTCGTGCATCGGTCTGTCTAGCATTCATTTACATTGGGAGTGCGTCGAATACATCCCGAGTCTCTTATTAGGAAATATTATTGAGTTATCGGGTTGAATTCACACATAAGTTGTCAAGTTTGAGATTGACTCAACTCATGTTTTAGGGGTTCGAAACTCAATTTATCTCGAGCTCGATTGAGTATTGAACTTCTGGCTTAATCTCAGCGCAAATGAGAAGTTAAGACACAACCTTGATTCAACTCAACTCCATTATTATAGTTAAAATCTTTAAATCTTAATCTAACAGTTGAAAATGATCTCACAATTTTCATATAAGCAGGTCCTGTATTTAAATTTTTTCAGACCCCTTATTTGCCTCTCTTATTATATAGTTTACCACCTAGTGTTTCGCTAAAGTCCAACCTACACCTTAGAGAAAGTGTTGAAATATTTAGATATCAAATCATTTATTCATCTAACATATTAAACTTTTACAACAGCTGACAATGCTGCCATAAATTATCACAACTTATAAATAAATATTGAATTCAAGGTAGAGCTCAAGTTTAATAAGCTTGAATATTTTTCCCTCCACTTACATGTTTATCGGTATACAGTGTAATTTTAAGAATTTCTTTGTTTACTCATATAATATCGTATGCTTTTGCAAAAAAATAAAATCATAAAAGTTTGATTAGGCTGTTCGAGCCTGTCAAGTTGAATATTGACGAGTTCGAGTTCGAGTTTGACTTCGAATCAAGTGTGTCAATCTCGAGTAATAATTGAGTAGATCTCGAAATGCAACTTAATCTAAATATTAAACATGAGAGGTCCCCGGTCATTTACGGCGTCACCAATTGGAAGACCGATTTGATTTGTCAATTTATGATCCTATCTTTTCTTGAGCACCGTCATAGAATTGACTATGGTTTCCACCACACGGAGTTAGATTATCAATTACTTAAAGAACCCCTCGCCAACCTATGTTGTTGCTGACAAATCTTCCTCGTACACACTCTCAGCTTCACTTCATTCCATAGATTCCATAGACTTCGACCTCTTTATCTCCAACTCATCGATGGAGAAGCCAAAAAAGCTCCATGCGGCGCTCCTCTCGAGCCCCGGCATGGGCCACCTCATCCCCGTCATTGAGCTCGGAAAGCGCCTCGTCGTCCACCACGGCTTTGAGGTGACCGTCTTTGTCCTCTCCTCACAGGCCTCCCGCGCCGAGGCCGAGATAATCGAGTCCACCATGACCCCCAAGCTCCTGAACGTAGTGGAGCTCCCGCCTCCCCACCTCTCGGCTGCGAGCCTTGGCCCGGATGCCGGCGTGATCATGAGGCTCGTGGTCATGATGCGCGAGGCCCGGCCAGCGTTCAGGTCCGCACTCGCGGCGATGGAGGCCCGCCCCGATGTCCTCATCGTGGACTTGTTCGGGACGGAGCATCTGGGCACTGGCGAAGAGTTGGGGATCCCCAAGTACGTCTACGTCCCTTGCAATGCGTGGTTTCTTGCGTTGTTCCTACACTCGCCGACGCTAGACAAGGAAGTGAAGGGAGAGTACGTGGACCGGACCGAGCCGCTCGAGATCCCGGGGTGCAAGCCGGTCCGACCAGAGGACGTGGTGGACCCGATGCCGCACCGGTTGGACCTGCAGTACCGCGAGTACGTGCGGATGGCTGGCGAGACCCCGACGGGAGATGGGATCTTGTTGAATGTGTGGGAGGATTTGCAGGCTGAGACGCTCGCCGCGCTGAGGAATGAGGAGTTCTTGGGCCGGGTTGCGAACGGTCCGGTGTATACGGTTGGGCCGCTCATTAGACCGGTCAGACCGGCCGGTTTGGGGAAGGAGCTGCTGGAATGGTTGGATAAGCAGCCGAGCGAGTCGGTGATGTTCGTCTCGTTTGGAAGTGGAGGGACTTTGTCGGCTGAGCAAGTGGAGGAGCTGGCTTGGGGATTGGAGCTGAGCCAACAAAGGTACGATCTGAAATTCGTGTATATCTGGTACAAGGCTCAAGATAAAAACCTCGCTTTGTTTCGTAAAAAATAAATAATTTAAAAAATATATTTTTAAAATAATTGTTTATAAAAATAAATGGATGAAAACTATTTTATTATTCACTAAAATATTTAGATGAAAATTATTATCAATAATGAAAATATTTTTCATTGATTAATTATCTCAAGCAAGATAAATAATCATTTTTTGAAAAATATTTTCTAAATCATTCATTTTTTGTGAAACAAACGGAGCCGTAGAAATAATCATTTTTTCAGGTTACTATGCTCATGGTATATGGTTTTAAAATTCATAAGGATGATGTTCCTCTATGTAATTTATTATTAAGAGGCCCAATTGTAGGAATTTTTTTCATTCCTCTAAACAATCTCTGATTAAGAATGGAAGAATATATAGTCATTTTCTGAATAAAAAAAAATCCATTAGCCAACATTAGCTAAAGCGCTGAGGTAGTTTGTGTGTATCCGTAGGAATTAGTAGCCAAATAAATACTCCATGTTATAATAAAAATATTTTTATTAGGACTATTATCAGTGTAAAGAATACGTTGCACGTTGTTTACTACGGATTGATATATGGAAGATTGCGTTCACAAAATTAACTCATTGCACACAAGTCAAATCAATTTAACGATGAATGTGTAATATTTTTCACACTTGCGAATGACCTAATCATAACCCAAGAAAGATAAATTAAAAAGTGTTGCAATTATAGGTTAAGCATTGCATTAGTGTTATTTTCTTTCCTCTTACAAATGTATAATTTCGTAGGTTTATATGGGTACTCCGGCAACCAACAGTCAAATCTCTTGATGGATCGTTCTTTGATGCGTGGAAGGGTGGCACCCGCGATGAAGTTTTGTGCTTTCTGCCGGATGGATTCACGACACGTACCCGGGACACAGGATTAATACTCCCGTCATGGGCCCCACAGGTGGAAATCTTGAGCCATCCTTCCGTGGGCGGCTTTCTATCTCATTGCGGATGGAACTCAACCCTAGAGAGCATAGTGAACGGAGTGCCCATGATTGCCTGGCCACTGTATGCCGAGCAAAGGCTAAACGCGACGTTCCTCACGGAGGAGATCGGGGTGGCAATCCGACCAAAGGAGCTGCCGTCGAAGAAGATCGTGGGGAGGGAGGAAATAAAGGAGTTGGTGAGGAGAGTAATGAAAGAAGGGCACACGACAAGAGCTAGAGTCAAGGAACTCGAGACTAGCGCAGAAAAGGCCATGACAAAATGTGGTAGCTCTTACAAGTCCTTATGTAAAATGAAGGAAGATTGCCACATGAGGATCCACCAGATTAAGAAAGCTCGTTAGGGCGTTGCATGCATTCGTAACATCAGTAGAATGGATATAATAATGTAGATTCACAATACGATGCTTGAATTGCCAAAGGTCTTTATCTTGGCACAGGAAATAGTTGAACCTAGATACATTGGGAATAAAGGACATAACTCTCTGTGTTTCAAGTTCATTTCATGGACTTCGATTTGAGCAAGTGGGTAGATGAACTTATTACACCCAAGACAAATGGTGTCTTAGTAATTTGACGTCGGTGCGTGCCATTTGCATTGATGAGGAGACGCAGCTCTGTAGAACAAGCATGGCATTGAAGATTTGGTTGAAGTGTATTGATGATTTAGGACTCCTACACGTTTGTGTACGTATTCAATATGGTGGAGACATTGCTTTCATTACTCTCCCACCGACAGTAGTCATGTATATATGAGCAATTAAGTGTACTCGAATATATTTAACACGAAAAACCCTACCTCTTAAACCACTCTCTCTAGAGTCTACCCATCAATGATTTAGGGGTGCAAACGTTGTCGCTTGTGTATGATGTGCTCAGAGAGCGAGAGGGAGGGAGGGAGAGGATGGAAAGAGGCATCAACGGCAAAGATGGTGATCGACGGAGGGAGCCGAGAGCTACGGTGACCGGTTAGACCCGATCCTTTGTCGAACAATCATGAAAATGTCCATAGATGGGTGGGGGTGGGCTTGATTTTTGCTAAAGGGCCATTCTCTTAGGCCAGACCCTTGAAGCCTCTGCAGTTGTTTCCTCCCACCATAAGTATGACAGCAATGATTATAATTTTTTTTAAAAAAATTCTAATCTTCTCATTTGTAACGTAAAATCTTGTCATTTATTCGTGTTATTCTAAATTCTATTTCCTATAAGATTATTTTATTCTGTTTCTTTTGTAGGAGTATTATAAATTTCTTTCCATTCTACGTCTTTTCAACTGAAATTTGTTTAGGAGATATAAACCCCCATTGCCTATGTAATCGGGCTTGACCCGCTGATCCTTTCGCATTGGATGAGCCTAGGCACTTAACCTCGCTTGCAAACGCAAGCCTCACTACGCCGGGTGTAACGTAATTGACGACGTACTTGAGGTGCTCGGGCCAACCTTGTCTGGGATGTGGTGCATATGGCCGTTTAACCAGAGCACAAGTCGATGTACCTTAGTGTAGTTCCAATCTTTTCAAATTTTCCTTTAATATTTATAGGGGCGGTGCCATATTAAGCTGCTCCGCCGTTTCCTTGTGTCGAGATGAAAAATGTCCACAATACTCTTTAAGAAGCGTACGACTTGAACTAGGACTGTCCTTAACAATCAAGTGGGGGAGAATCGATTGTTATATCATCTTTTGAACTTTTTCATGCAAAACAACATGAAAACCTTAAAACAGTCTTTGCAGACGAAATATGCAATGCAGGGCAAAGATCTTCGATAAAAAAAAATGTAAAGAGTGATGGGGATGGAACAGATTGTCAAGCTATTGAAAGTGAATTTGGAGAAAACGTAAGAAGATATTTTTCAGTATTTTTCAAAAGAAGAAGTGTATAGATTTCATTTAGGATTGCGGGTTAAAACACTAGTCATGGTAGCGAAACGGCTAATAGTTCCAAATGCTAGGCCCTACTTATCAAGGATCCGTCCCTCCTTCCAGTAGCTCTATCGATCGAGACAATACATTCAACTGGTCCACCGTGATTGCAAGTTGCGCCAAGCTTCGCTGGAAAAGACTTGCCATTAATGAGAGGAGAGTGCACAGCATCGAGGGAGACAGCAATCTTGATAATGCAAACGGCCCACTCATGCCAGCATGCATTTACTATGCTACGACATTTAATAGGGGATGTCGCAAGTTGGAAAATGATTGGAAAGCAAACTCACGACACTTTTCAGGATGGTTATAACCATCAAACTTTCAATATGTCCAGCTTGAGATAGTACGTAATCCGCGTGTTTTTACATGTCGGTCAATCATTCATCGATGTAACAAAGGGGCCTTCGAGTTTCGCCCTCGACTTCAATCCTACGTCGAAGGTGTGTGGGTGTGAGGGTGGATTTATAAGTTTGCGCGCCGAGCCATAGTCAGTCAGGCAATTATGCGAATGAAGAAAGGCTCTCATTTATCAAATGCAATGCAAGATCGCCATAGAAGAGACAGCTGCCCTATTGGGTTTACATGGCCGAGTGGCTGATGTTGCCCACAATCAATGAGTTAACCTTCTGGATTGAGGGAAACTGTCTCTCTGCGGACTAGAATATTTTAGCTAGTTGCATGTTGAAGGCCATTCATCGCTCCATCCGTCTCTTTAATGACCGACATCAGAAACGATTACCAAAATAGTTATAATTTATTATATAAATTATAATTCAGTTTTAATTTTTTTAATTTGGCTAATTTAATCTTAAATGTTTTGATCATTTGTCAATTTAGTCTTTTCGGCTAATTAGATTGGCCATTTTACGTGGCTCGGTTAGCGTAGACGTGGACGATCTTTATAACTTTTAACAAAATTTCTAAGCTTTGAATATATTATTTTTTATTATATTTTCTTTTTTTCCATCGTGGCCAACTACACTAGGCAAGGGTTTGCAAGCCCTTGCCAAATGTAGGTGAGTGTGGCCTCGCCCTGTGGTAGGTCACTGTGAAAAAAAAAAAGGAAAAAGGGACAATAAAATTAATATATAAAAATATAAAATAGATTCAGAATTTTTTTATAAAAACTGTAAAAATTTGTTCAGATCAGCTCCAGCCATATTACGTCAGCCCGAGTTTAAATTAGTGATTTCTGGTCAAAATTAGCCGTAAATGCTATATTTATAAATTTTTTAAAAAATTTATGATTAAATTGATATAATTAAAAAGTTTATGATTAAATTAATATTTAAATAATAAATTTATAATTTTTTTGGGTTATGTCCTCGGGAGACCCAGCTTCTGACCCTGTAAATCCAATTTAAAATCGTTAAAAAGTGAGGAACCCTGTGGTCAAAAAGGTTTTAACGTGAGCAGTCAAGTCGTGATCGGTTTTTGTCCTTTTCTTTTTTCTTGTTTTTCCTAATTGTTGCGAAACACTATGAAATGTTTACGAAAAGGACCCAAGCATAAGATGTTGGAGAATTCTTCCTCATGAATTTGAATTGGTGTACAGCAGGATAAATTTCGATACTACATGATATAGACCCGGAATCAACTGAAACCACTAAAAAAAGAAGAACATCGTCCTAATTACAAACAATGTGCTTGTGCTATGATCTTCTATAATACAAATTAGGATTAATTTATTCCGTATATATATAAAGATAAATCTTATCGGAAAGTGCTACAAGACACTTATTAATAATTATTATATACGATGAATATGTATTCTAAACAAGTAATTGAATTTGACCACGGGAAAGATAAATACACGAAAGCGATACTATTTCGACAATGGTCACTATAGAAGTCACTGTTCGACATTGTGGCAGTATTGTAGTATCACCATAGCAAGAATCCAACTATGGACATCTGAAATGAGGAAACTCCTAGTGCTCGGGTGGCCCCCTGCCTCCTATTCCAACTGTTTAGGAGTAGGATCCGGTCACTTCCTATTAAAATAAGGTTTCCCATCTCTCAAGCTTGAAGTCTTTCCTGTTATTAAACGATTTGCTGAAATAATTTCTTTATATATGAATAAAGAGCATTTATAAAGTACATTACTAAGTATTTTGGTCAAAGATAAAAAAATTTCCGCTCTATGATGCTATGTGTCAATACTAAATATTTTAATTGACGAATGAGTAAATATAATTGTCGAGCCATTATCATTCTTGGCGCTTTTTTTTTTTTATTATCTTCTATCCACAAGGAATTGTTGTTAACCAAGTAATTAAATGTTGAGAAAATGATACAAACAGTCAATGAACTTTGACATAATGTACAAGGTGGTCCCTGAACTTTTAATTTATTCAGTATCGTCCTTGAATTTTTTGTTAATGTTCAATTTAGTTCACATGGAACATTTTCATACGGTTCATGAATTATATTGATTGTCGCGACTTAAATTTCTCAGGTTAATAGATTATTAAGACTAAGCCTAACTTGGTCCCTTCTAAGCCCTATCAATTTATAACTTAAGATTTAAGTTCTTAACATGCAAAAGTTGTCTTGCTTGGAGTCGCTCCTAATCTATTTGTGATAGGTCGATTAGAAACCCAAAGAAAACATAGGGAGATATGTTTTATTCCTATGAACCAGAGATTAAAAGCTCGAGGACTTAGTTACGCTAGATCTAGTCTAATGCCCTTTCAGTACATTTTCTTTTCAAAAAATGCCTATGCAGACAGTTTGAATCCATTTTATTATTTAATCACTAACATGTGAGGTGTTCGTACGGGTGTGCAAATCATCACTTTAACATCCAAGAAAGCAATAAATAAATTGCAAGATTAAAAGAATGACGTACCTTAGAGCAACGCAAGCATCTACATTGTTAGTAAAAAATCATACAGACAATCTTATTATGATTTCTAATTAACAAAGCAAGGCACTCAAGATGTTCTTTAGGTTTTATGCTTTACTAAAATCCAAATTAACCTATATGCAATGGCGTGCAAAAAATGACGTGTGATTAATGCAACCTACCATGCGAACTATATATCATGCGACGACGTGACCTAATTCTAATGACGGACAAATGATTTATTTTTGATATTTTTCCAATGATATTTGGGATAAAAAAATAACATAAATAATCTATTAAGATTAGAATAACACCTAATCTAAACTAGGAAATAAATTATCTTAAATCCTAATTTAAATTAAATAATTATCCTATCTTCTAGATACCTTTAGGGTTTCCTAAACATGCAAAATTTCTAATATAAATCCTAACAAACATATTTTGGGATTTTCTTTATTTAAAAAAAACAATCAAACAAATATAACAACCGCATTCAAACAATCCACGCAATCCACAAGATTATTCTTATCAAATTTGAATTAAGAAAAAAAAATCAAATTAATAGCCATATATGTAGGGTTATAGATATCAACGGAAAACTGATTATTTGAATTTGGAAAGTAAATAAAATATATTATCATATCCAAGTGATTATGGTTAAGATAATGATTTTCCGTATCGCTGTGTATCGAATCTTATGGATAAGGTCGGATAGTCGTCCAGACGATAAAGGCTTTTACAAATGACAGACGACTACAAAGACTTTTCGAATTGACAAATGACTGACAGGCTCATAATAAACTCTTGGAAGATAGTTTTCCTTTTTGCTACAATACTGTTATGGTGTTGCTATAGTACAGTTATAATGATGAACAATGACTGCTACAATGATGAATAGTACATTTTTGTAGTATTTTGCTACAGTAACTTCCCGACAACGAGCCATTTTTTTCAACCGTGCTCGGTATGTCTTTAGAGGTCATATTTATGAATCGATTTTTCAGTATTGTCGTCATCAAAGTTATCTGAACTCCCTCCATCGTTTTGTCTCATGTGTTCTTTAAGGAGTCTTTCCACTTCTGCAATTTCTAGGCCCACATCTTCATGAAGTTCTAAAAACTTTTTGTCTTTTTTGTAGAGACTCATAGGTAGGGGTGAGCGTGGTTCCAGGGTAGAACCAGGAACCGGAGAACCGTATCCGGTGGATCCAGTTCGGTTTCAGGTTCCAAGATAAGAGGTTCGGTTCCCAGTTCCTAATATGAATCTGTGCGGAAGATGATAGTTCTACGAAGATCTATGAGTTACGAATTGCTGACCTCGACGTCCAATCGACCCTGTGATTGGTAATCTCGGTATGAATGCGACTTGTTGATAAACTTATGTCAACCAATCCACGCTATAACGCCACAAACAAGAGAATTCGCGATCTTGCTCGATAAGTTGAATTCGATCGTCACAAGAAAACCTTGATAAGATACGCTTCTCAAAAGAACTCAAGAAAAAAACTTCTCTATATAAAATTCTGCCTCCTCTTAGAAATTGTCGCGACCCTAAAAAAAATTTGATCATTTTCCTCGGGCTAATGGATTATTAAGACTAATCTTAACTCGGGCCCTCCCAAGCCCTACCAATTCGCAACTTAGGGTTTAAATTCTTAACATGCAATCGTTTTCATGTTTGGAGTCGCCACTAATCTATTGACGGTAGGTCGATTAGAAACCTAAATAAAATATAGGGAGATATGTTTTATTCATACGAACCAGAGATTCTAAGCCCGGGGACTTGATTACGCTAGATCTAGTCTAACGCCCTTTCGGTACCTTTTCATTTCAAAAATGTTTTGGCAGGCAGTTTGGATCCATTTTAACTTAACCACTAACATGTGAGGTGTTCATGCGGGTGCGCAAACCACCAATTTAACACCCAGAAATCAAAGCATTAAATAAATTGCAAGTTGGGAAGAATTACTTACCTCGAATCCAGCAAGCATATGCATTGTTAGCGAAAAATCATACAGACAGCCCTAATATGATTTCTAATTAACAAAGCATTCACTCAATTTTTTTTTATTTTCACTTTATTAAATGAAACTTAAACTATATGCAATGACGTGCAAATATGACATACGAAATAATGCAACCTAACATGTATACTATATGTCATGCGACGACGTGACTTAATTCTAATGACGTGCAATGATGTATTTTTTTTGGTATTTTTCAACGAAATTCGGAATTAAGTGAAATTCGGAATTAATGAAAATGCCTAAAACAACATGCAACCTAATGATTTCTATTTTTGGTATTTTCTGTTTAAAATTCGAAATTCAAAAAATACCTAAGTTAACATGCAATCTATGATGACTTAATCTACCTTAGAATGATTTTTTTTTGGGATTTTTTTGATTAAAATTCGGAATTATAAAATTGATGAAATAATCTGTTAGGATTAGAATATTACTTAATTTAAACTAGGAACTAGATCGTCTCACGTCCTAATTTAAATTAAATAATTACTCTATCCTCTAGATATATTCAAAATTCCTAGACATGCAAAAATTCTAATTCAAACTCTAACTAATATTTTTTTTGAATTTTTCTGTTTTATTTGAAAAGGAAAACAATCAAAACAAGTAAAGATAGCAACCAATTCAAATCCACCACGCGATCCGCCAAATTTGTTTCAAACTCGGATTAGGCACAAAAATCAAATTATCGGTCATATCTATGGGGTTATAGATATTAACGAATAATTGATCATTCGAATTTGGAAAGCTAGTGAAATTTATCATCGTATCTAAGTGATTATAGATAGGATGATAATTTCCCGTATCGCCGCGTATCGTACCTTAGGGATAAGGTCGGATAGACATCCAAATACGTTGCTAAATTAGGAAATTTTCCTAATTTGAATATTTGAAAATATTGCGGATATCTAGCACATCATCTTAATGTATCTAATTATCCACTAAATATTCATGCAATATTCCAAACAATTCAAAACAGGAAATTAAATATTTGAAGGAAATATTCAGCATATATCCACTTACCTAATTTGAAAAATTTCCAAATTTGGACTTGGATCGGGATTGCGTCTTTGCGGATCGGGATCGCGACGACGACGGTGAGGCACGACAACAACGGTTCGACGTGGGAACGAACGGCAACGTTGGCTATTCCGGTGGGGCTGCTCCGGTGGGTTTCCGGTGGCTGTGCCGTGAGGACGTCGCGACAACGGCAAGGTTGGACGTCTTCGTGCAGCAGGGATGATTCAACGCTGTCTCGGGATCACGATTTGGCCATGCAATCACGGTGGAGGAAAAGTTCGCTGGATGGTGTTTCGTTGGACTGTTGTGGCGAGCGGAACCAGAGCAATGCCCGCTGGACGTTGGTGAAGTGCATGGGCGCAAGGAGCTGCTACGTCTTCAATAAAAATCCACCGAGGAGTTCCCCTCGTGAAAAATCAAATCCCGCCTTTGACTTTTCTTTCTTTTCCTTCACTCGTGAATCTCTCTTTTTGCATGTCAATTCTTCTCCTTTTTCCACGTTTTCCTCTTCTCCCCTGTAGGTACGCCTTGCATGGACAGATTGTATTCTGTGGAGTGTTGCAGCGAAAGTGGAAGCTTGTCCAGGTCAACGAAATCAACGTTGGGGAGTGCTGCTTGACTTGTTGGAAGTTGACCACACCCGGCAGCAGCAGCGAAAACTAGAATCACTCCTGGACGTTCGAAGGCTTGGTTTTCTCTGAAGAAGAATTGCTGAAGTTGTTCACGTGATCGGCGTAGGAGAAACTACAGTCCGCAGCAGCTCGTCAGCGTCTGAGGGGAGTCCGAATCAACAAAGCTGGTCGTCTTGACGATGGGGAATAGCAACACGTCATGGACAAACCCGGATCAGTTGGCTTGTCGAAGTAGCAAGCACGGCACCAGCAGGGGACGTGCGTCGCGGCGGTGATGGCGTCGTGCTCGGAGGGCAGCTCCGTCGCGCGGCGAGGACGGCGATGCGACGCGGCAAGGGTGATGACACCAACTTCTCTCTCGTTTCTCTTTCCCACTCTCTAAAATTCTGATATGCAAATTTGTTCTGAAATTTTTTGACGTGTCCCCCTTCTAATTTGACCTAATGTGATGTTTATATAGGCTAATCCTAGGTCAATTTAGATGGGCTCTAATCCTAGTGGGCTTAGGCTAGGGCTTAGGCTTAATTAAAATTTAAATGGGCTGATTTAATGTGGGCTTTAATTAATTCAGACTAAATCAAGCCCAAATTAAAAACACCCGAGCCCGTTTGTCTTGAAATTTCGGGCCCTTGCATTCCCGAGCGTCCCATTTTTTGTTCAATGAAATTTAAACTCGCTCGCAATCACCGGTTCGATGCAATAATGCAATTAAACCAAAATAAACCTAAACTAAATGTTATGCAAAAACTAAATATTTTTGTTTAGGGGTTAAAAATTAATCCCTAATTTTATATGCAAATTACACTAAATGTCGTACCAAAATTTAGGTGTCAACAGAAATCTATAAGCAACCTTATATAAGGTGCTAACCCTAATCCTAATCCTACTAGGATTAAAATTACAAAAATAACCTTAATTACTAAAAATTCGTCCAAAAATAGAAAAATGCCTAAAAGTTCATCTAAACAACTCCAAATTGCTAAAAAAAACGTCATCAATCACTACTAGAGTAGTGAGTATTAATTAGAGGCTCGTTTCCAAGCGTCCATCCAAATTTAAGCCAATTCGGAGTTCGTCAATTCTAAGCTCCTTTGGAATTCGCTGGACCAAGAGTAATCATGTTGCGCCAATGAGCTTCAGAATCTTTAAGTTTCGAATCCAGATTGTCTCCATTCCAGATATATTGAACCATGATACCGACAGCTTGTTTGAATTCCTTTGCTCTCGCTCTAGTAATCGGGCCTGGCGGATAGAACAACGGGTCCCTAGCACCTCCTCCTTGATAGGGTTCGATGTCCACATCATTCCCTCCCCTGTGCAAAGGATTTGCCCTCAAATTAGCGTCTACATCAAAAAGAGTCAAATCAGAAACATTAAAAGTAGTACTAATACCATACTCACTTGGAAGGTCAAGCTTGTAAGCATTATCGTTAACTCTTTCCAACACCATAAATGGTTCATCCCCTCGCGATAGCAATTTAGAGTGTCGCTGTTTGGGGAAATGCTCTATGGGCATATGGACCCAAACCCAATCATCGGGCTCAAACACTACTTTCTTGCGCCCTTTGTTGGCTTGTTTTGCATACTACTTTATCTTTAGCTCAATATTCAACCGTGGCTTCTCATGCAAAGTCTTCACAAATTCATCTTTCTTAGCACCATCTAAATCCACACGCTCAGCAACAGGCAAAGGAGTTAAATCTAACGGAGTTAAGAGATTAAAACCATAGACAACCTCAAACGGTGTGAATTTAGTAACAGAATGCACGCTCTTATTATAAGCAAACTCAACATGCGGTAAACAATCTTCCCAAGACTTAATGTTCTTTTTAATGATAGCACGCAACAATGTCCCTAAAGTCTTATTAACTACTTCAATTTGACCATCAGTTTGTGGATGACAAGTAGTAGAGAATAAAAGTTGTGTACCTAATTTCTTCCACAATGTCTTCCAAAAGTAACTTAGAAATTTAGTATCTCGATCAGAAACAATGGACCTAGGCATGTCATGCAATCGCACAACCTCTTGAAAGAAGAATTCAGTAACATTCGATGCATCATCAGATTTATGACAAGGTATAATATGAGCCATCTTTGAAAATCGATCAACAACAACAAAAATAGAATCCTTGCCATGCTTAGACCTAGGCAATCCTAATACAAAATCCATAGAGATATCAACCCAAGGATGCGTTGGGATAGGCAAAGGTGTATACAAACCATGTGGTTTAATCGTAAACTTAGTTTGCTTACATGCGATACATCTCTCACAAATTCGTGTGACATCTCGTTTCATGTGTGGCAAAAAAAATGTTCATGCAGCACTTCATAAGTCTTATTGATTCCAAAATGCCCCATTAAACCACCACTATGTGCCTCTGGCATTAACAACTTGCACAAAAAGCATCTAGGCAAACACAACTTATTTTCACGAAAGAGATATCCATCATGCCTATAAAACTTTTCAAACGCAGTATGCTCACAAACTTCAAATACTTTTCCAAAATCATCATCGTCAGCGTATAAACCTTTGATATGCTCAAAACCTAGACACTTTGCTCCTAGAGTAGTTAGAATTGTGTACCTTCGAGAAAGTGCATCAGCTACTACATTTTCCTTACCTTTTTTGTACTTGATTACATGTGGAAAAGTCTCAATGAACTTCATCCATTTGGCATGTCTTTTGTTCAACTTTTTCTGCTCCCTCAAGTGCTTTTAAGGTCTCGTGATCGGTGTAGATCACAAACTCCTTTGGCCACAAGTAATGTTGCCAATTCTCCAAAGTTCACACTAAAGCATACATCTCTTTATCATAAGTCGGATAATTCAATGTCGTTCCGCTTAACTTCTCGTTGAAATACGCTATGGGACGTCCTCCTTGCATCAACACGGCTCCAATTCCTGTACCAAAAGCATCGCATTCTATCTCAAAAGTAATATTGAAATTCTGTAAAGATAACAAATGAGCATTAGTCAATTTATCCTCTAATAGGTTGAATGCTCTCTCTTGCTCTTCTCCCCACGTAAAACCCACGTGCTTCTTGATAATCTCGATTAAAGGTGCGGCGATGGTATTGAAATCTTTTACAAAACTACAATAGAAACTGACTAAATCATGAAAACTGCGTACATCTCCTACTGTCTTAGGTGTTGGCCATTCACGGATTACTTTCACATTTTCTTCATCAACCCGTATTCCATCAGCACCAACAACAAAGCCTAGAAATACTAATTTATCAGTTACAAAACAGTACTTCTTTATGTTAGCATATAATTATTTAGCCCTTAAAAACTGTAAAACAGCTCGCACATGCTCAATATGATCATCAAGGTTTCGACTATATATTAGGATATCATCAAAATAGACAACTATAAATCGACCAATAAAAGCACGTAGAACATGATTCATAAGTCGCATGAAAATACTAGGTGCGTTAGTTAAACCGAATGGCATGACTAACCACTCATATAATATGTACTTAGTTTTAAATGCAGTTTTCCATTCATCCCTCTCCTTCATCTTAATTTGATGATAACCACTTTTCAGATCAATTTTAGTCAATATGCAAGCTCCATGCAATTCATCCAATATGTCATCTAGCCTAGGAATAAGATGTCGATACTTTACCGTTATGTTATTGATTGATTGACAATCAACACACATTCGCCAATACCCATCCTTTTTTGACACCAACAAAATGGGAACAATACACGGGATAAGAAACTTTCTCACATATTCTTGCTTTAGTAATTCGCTAACTTGCTGCTGAAGTTCCTTTGTCTCTTCAGGATTGCTTTGATATGCTGGTCGATTAGGCAATGGTGCACTAGGAATCAAATCGATTTGATGCTCTATGCCTCGAATCGGTGGTAAACCTCCAGGAAGTTTATCAGGAAAGACATCTTCAAATTCCTACAATAAAGACACGACAGAACTTGGCAAATTCGGGTCAAGTTCGTTAGTAGTAAATAGTGCCTCATTGTACAAAAGTACAAGTATCGGTCGGTCTAGAATCAAATCTCTCTTCACTTCGCTCGATTTTGTATAGAAATTCTTTTCTCTTTTTTCTTTTCTCTTTCCTTTTCTCTCGGTTTTTACCACTCTACTCTTATCTTCCTCTCCTTTTACTTGCGTATCAGAGTTTCCACGCAGGCCTTCAGTTTTATCACTTTCTCTCTCTCTCTTAGCCTCACGTTGTAGTTTCAATTGATCTTCATACACCTCAGTAGGTGTCATTGGTACCGATGTGTATGTCTTCTGATTCATCACCAATGAATATCGATTAGTGTACCCGTCATGATGTATCTTTCGATCATACTGCCATGGCCTACCAAGCAAAAGATGCCCTGCTTGCATAGGTATAACATTACACATCACCTCATCCTTATATCGCCCTATTTCAAATGGAACTCGGACTTGCTTCGATACTTTTACTTCACCACTATCATTTAACCACTGCAATCTATATGGTCTTGGATACTTTGTAATCTTCATTCCCACCTTCTCCACCATGGTACAATTTGCTACATTTGTACAACTACCTCCATCAACAATCAAGCTACAAATCTTACCATTCACCAAGCATCTTGTATGGAACAAGTTATCGCGTTGCTAGTGATGCTCCTCCTCTTTGACTTGAACACTAAGAGAACGCCTAACCACTATCAATTCACTCTTTACTAGCATCTCAACATCACTACAATCCTCCAATGGTGGCATGTCATCATCCTCTTCCTCCTTCTTACTTTCTGATTCAACATCATTATGTCCAATCATGATCATCACCCTCCTATTAGGGCACTAATTTGCCATATGACCCCTACCCAAACAATCAAAACACTTAATATCACGAGTCTTAATGTTAGGGTTTTTAGTTTTACCTGAAGTCAGATTTGAAACAACTTTACCATCCTTATCTTTCTCCTTCAAAGTTTCAGTCTTGATATTGTTTCCCTTCCAATTCAGCTTCTCATCTCTCTTCCAATTAGACTTCCAATTCGAGCTTGAACCTCCACCACTCTTGTAATTTTGATCCAACTTTAATTGCCGCTCAACTTTGATGGCTTTGTTCACTAATTCCTTCAATTCGACGTAGTGTTACAGCTCTACCACCTTTGCTATATCTCGGCTCAAACCACACAAAAATCGTGACATTGTGGCCTCACGGTCTTCCACCACATTAGTATGGATCATAGCAATCTACATCTCTTTATAGTATTCTTCCACACTCCTGTTACCTGGTGTGAGATTTTGCAGCTTATGGAACAAATCTCCGTGATAATGACTAGGTATAAAGCGCCTCCTCATCTCTGCTTTCATCGCATCCCACGTTTCTATTGGTCTTTCACCATTGCGTCTCCTGCTAGTCACAAGTTGATCTTACTAAATTATAGCATAGTCAGTGAATTCAACAGCTGTAATTTTTTACCTTTTTGAGCTCCGAATATCGCTGGCAATTGAATACCATTTCCATCCGTTTCTCCCATTCTAGATACGCATCAGGATCATTCTTTCCTTGAAAAGATGGAATCTTCATCTTGATGTTGCTAAGCTCATCATCTTCTCGACGTCTAAATCCTTAGCGTTTGTTTCTCCTTTCAAACCTGCCATCTCGATCATCTTCTGTATCGAACACATATCCATCATCAAATTGCCGCTACCATCTAGGTTGTGCCCTAGGCTCCTCTTGCTGATTTTGTGGCTTCTATCGTGGTGGCTTTCAATCATCTTCAAGTCTTGTCTCATATCTTGCAACTCAGTTGCTAAGTACTTCAATTTGTAAACTCAATTGCTAGATGCCTGCTAGAATCGCATCATCCCTTGAATGAGTGCGATCCTCCCTTTGATTCACACTTCCCTGGCCTGAGTTTGACATTTTTATTTTTAAACCTGCAAGAAAATGTTAGAGATAAAAGAAATCTCACTAATCACACCCTCACATTTTCCGCTCAAAGTGTTTGTCACTTTTCTCGTGTTTAACTCAATTTCGGCTTTTTCTTTCCTCAATTAAACTCACACACTCTGGCCTTTTACCTCTCGTTTCCTTCTAGCAAGCTCTTTTTTTTTTCAGACTTGAATCCAGTCTCACAAGATCCTCACAATAATCAATAAACCACCAAGCAAGATCAAATTCAGCAATATACCACTTAACTCAGCAATTCAGTAAATTTTCGTGAGATTCGAATTCATATTCAATTTCTGCTACTAAATTTTTTTTTTCTATTCAGTCTAACTATCAATGAAAAGAAAAAGAAAAAAAATGAGTCGTCCTCTTGAATTTTTTTTTCTTTGCTTTTTTTGGCACTTTTTTTTGCTCTTTTTTTGCTTTTTTTGGCTTTTTTTTTACAAACTCAAGTACAATATAAAAAAAAACAACTAGGACCGACAACCCTAAATCAAAATTGAAATCATAGCAAGAATAAATTCAGAACCCTAATTCAATTAATAACGAAATTCTAATTCTATAAACCCTAAATTGATGAATGAAAAGTAGTAAAAGTAGGATAATTAGACCTTATAGAACCAGCTTTGATACCAAATGATATGAATCTGTGCGAAAGATGATCATTCTACGAAGATCTGTGAGTTACGAATTGCTGACCTCGACCCTCAATTGACCTTGTGATTGGTAATCTCGGTATGAACGCGACCTGTTGACGAACCTGTGTCAACCTATCTACGCTATAATGCCACGAACAAGAGAATTCGCGATCTTAGTCGATAAATTGAATTCGATCACCACAAGAAAATCTTGATAAGATCCAATTTTCAAGAGAACTCAAGAAGAAAACTTCTCTATATAAAATTTTGCCTCTTCTTAGAAATCTATAAGCAACCTCATATAAGGTGTTAACCCTAATCCTAATCCTACTAGGATTAAAATTACAAAAATAACCTTAATTACTAAAAATTAGTCCAAAAATAGAAAAATGCCTAAAAGTTCATCTAAACGACTCCAAATCGCTAAAAAACGTCATTACTCACTACCAAAGTAGTGAGTATTGATCAGCAACTCGTTTTCAAGCAACCATCCAAATTTGAGCCAATTCGGAGTTTGTCAATTCTAATCTCTTTCGAAATTCGTTAGACCAAGAGTAATCATGTTGCGTTAAGGAGCTTCAGAATCTTCAAGTTTCGAATCCAGATTGTCTCCATTCCAAATATCTTGAACCATGATGCCGACAGCTTGTTTGAATTCCTTCGCTCTCGCTTGAGTGATCGGGCATGGCAGATAGAACAATGGGTCCCTAGCACCTCTTCCTCGATAGGGTTTGATGTCCACATCAGTTCCCCATTTTTAGGAACCGGGTGTTCCGGTTCCGGTTCCTGATTCCTATAGGAACCGAAAATCGGAATTGGAACTGGAGCCAGAATTGGAACCTGGAACCGGAACCGGGGAATCGGAACCGATTTACTTTACTCTCTAAAAACCCTAACTTTCGTTAGTTTCTTGTTTCTTCCCCATATTTCCCCTCGCTCGGTCCTTCTCCAGTCTGCTCTCTCTCGCACTCCTCACGCCCACGACTCGACGAGCTTGCCTCTTCTCTCTCCGTTTGGCGTCGCTTCGGCTCTTCCTTTGTCTTCATCAACCGCACCCAGCAGAGGAGTTCCGCTACAGCGGCGCCAATCGCGAGGGCGGGCTACAGTGGCACATAGCGGCATATTGAGGGCGGCGGCAACAAGAATAGGGGTGGCAGCAACGAGAATAGGAGGGTGGTCGACGACGATGACAATTCGGACGTCAAGATGCTGAGCATCTCGAGCGAGGATGAGGATTCTGCTAAGGATCGTGCGGGTTTGAGGGCCAGAGGTGGCGCAAGTAGTGGTTCGAGGCCCATGAGGGACGACGACAGAGCGTGGGATGGCGAAGAACCTGATTGCTGGAGGCGCGTGGACGAAGACGAGATGAGTTCGAGATGGTAAACCTAAGGAGAAAGGGAGAAGTTTTAGAGCACAACAAGAACGGGGGATGAAGGAGGGTCTTCCATGTCCGCTTTGGTTCCAGGGTATGTCCGAGTCAACATCTCTCTCTCTCTCTCTTCGCAAAACCCTTGTTAGTTTTCATCACTATTACGCACTTGCACAATTTGAACTTTATGCGCTGCATTAAGGGGAGAAGAAGAAGAGAGATTGATTGTTGAAGCTTAATCGATGGAGAAAGAGAAATAGAAAGGATCGTCTTTGGGTGTGGAAATGTTACATTTTCTTGTTTTTTCGTTGACCCTTTTTCTTATCGTTGTCGTTGTGATTGCTAGAGAGTAGCGAGAACAAGAAATATGGTGTTGGTGTTGGCATTGGGGGATCTGCATATACAGTACAAGGCGTCTGATCTGTCCGCCAAGTTCAAGTCCCTGCTCATCCCTGCCAAGATCCAACACATCATCTGCACCGGCAATTTATGCATCAAAGTGGGTCCCTTTATCCTTCTCTTGTTATTGTTGTTGACTGAATTCCCCGACCCATTTGCGATCATGATCTTATTTGGATTTCTTTTAGCAATTTCGCGTTGCTTGGTCGATGTTGTCTTTGTTTTCTTTTTCGTTTTTGGCTGCAGCTCCCATAAGGTGATGTAGCGATGGCATTTTTTGATTCATTGTTGTTTTCGTTTGATGTCATTTTAGTCTATGCCCTCTAGCATATTGTGGGGATTTTTTGTTTTAGTAAGGGGGTTGGGGGTTACAATCATTGTTCTGTTGGTAATTTTTACTTTCCTTATTTTTGGCCTTACTTATGGGGCCTTACCTTGCGGCTCATGGATGCAGTTGAAAGTTTTGTTTGAATCACTAGACTGGTGTATTCTTGGCACTCCGCGGTTCAGCCTTTTTTCCTGAGAGAGGAGGCTTTTAGATTGCTGACCTCAAGTGCCTCATTATGCAATTACCGGTTGTTTCGCAAATTTCTTTGATTTGTGGAAATTGACAATGTTCTTCGTCACTTTTGCTGTGTAGTTGCTGTGTCAAGGTTCCTTGCTTGTGTTGCAAATGGCAGTTCACTTACATGCAAGTTGCAAGTAGCTCTGTTGGGCATGCTATATGATAGGAATGTGTCTTATCTGTCATATCCTCCATTGTTTCCGCTAAATTCTAATAAAATAACACTTTGGAAAGAATAGTCTGAGCTGCTGCCTACAGTATGAAGGATTCTTGCATTTATTTTCGTTTTGTTTAATTCAAAACGAAATTAAAAAAAAGAACTTGTTGGAACCTGGAACCGACCCTGGAACTTATGACAGGGTAGGTTCTAGGTTCTATGTTTCAATGGGTAAGTTTCAGGTTCCTCATTTTGAGGAACTTGTACCTGAGGGTAGGTTCCAGGTTCCAGACGGAACCTACCCGGAACCTGTAACCACTCACCCCTACTCATAGGAAGTACCTGGAACGTCTGTCGAACTTGAAACGATATTAACGGGACATGATGGAATAGTTGGCTGGGGAAAGTTTTCTAATTGTAGTGATGGACTGTTTCTATCAAGACCTAGATTGAGTGCAAGTTGTAGCTCACTGTAATCATACGGGTCTTGTGATAATGGTCCTTCCCATATATCCTGTGATTGAGGGACTTGGGCTGAGGACGAGATCTCTTGAGATGACGATGAGGCAACAACATCCATATTAGCTTGTATATTTATGCCATAATATTGTCCCAATACTATATTAATTATTGTCTGATACTTGTGATCAGCTAGATGATCCTAAGATATGTTGCTAGAACTAGTTGGTCATACCTATGGTGGTATCACTTGGTTGTTTTGACATAAAAGTCTCTAGAGCTCTTTATATTTTTAAGGAAGTGCCGAGATTTTGTATAGAAGAGTTTTGAAGAACTTCGTTAGAATCGGCTGAGGCTTGTATGTAGTTACTCCTACATCAACTGGAGTTTTACTCATGCCTCCATTTGGACGAATAAATAACCATGGCCTATGAAATAAGATTGTTGTATATAACTTCGAATTGGATCAACAGGTTCTAAGTTGTTCTTGAAATATGCACTCCCAAGCTCCCAATGGTTTGAACCAATTAAGCATATAACCTAAATGCTAAAACTTCTTTTCTCCCAAGAGAACTCTACCAATAATGAAAATAATTTTAATTGTTGGAAATCAATGGCTATGGCATAAAGATTGAATAGATACTAATAAAACTACTTGAATTCTTCTGGGAACTCATCTTCAAGATTAAGAGAGATAGAACGGATGAAAGGATAATCTGGATACAGTCCACTAAGACTGAGACTTAATCTTCCATACCTGCTAAAAATCAGTGGTTGATATTTCCACATTAGTGACGACGGATTTTCAAAAAGAGTGTTGTCTTGGATGTATGTAGGAACTTCCGGCTGGTACTGCCTGTTGGGCTAAGAAAGTTTCATCTTGATGAATTTGAATCCACCGAATGGATTTCGTGATACATACATATTTATGGATGTAATTGGTGTAACAAATTCTTTTGTCCATGATAAGAAATTAGCAAACACATTTTTCTTTCCTACTATATGCTTGGTTTTAAAGGAAACCTTTAAAAACTATTCCGCCCATATGAGGAGTTAAGGAGGAAGAATTTGCTACCGTTTGAACTTTAGCATTTGAGAGAAATAGGACATATCTAGTTCAACTAGAAAGTGATATCCAAGAACATAAAATTCAAACTTCTTGATGCCATACCTTATCGCCAAGATTTCCTTGAAGTAGAATGATAATGCATTTCGCTTTGCGTAAATCTTCCACTTTTGTGTCCACATATTTTACGCTTTCCATTTATTTTTTTGAAAAGAATGGCAGCCCAATACTCATCACTAGCATCTGTTTATAAATTCTCTTCCTAATAGAAGGGATTTGCAAAGAAGGAAGATGTTGCAAAACTTTTTGAGACGTCTAATTGATTTAGTCTGTTGAAGTTCCCATGAAGGAGTATCTTTTTTTAGCATTTGCTGCAGTGGACTCACTCTGAGATAATTGACTATCCCAAGAAACTGTTGAATCTATTTGAGAGAAAGATTCTCATCAAGAAATTTGTGCAATTCTTCAGCAATATGGGGATCACGATAATATGACCTGTCCTTAAGATGCATTCCGATAAATTCGATTTCTCATGGGGCAATAATCATCTTTTTCTAGGATAGCATAATGCTATATTTTTGGATCAATTCAACCAATTGGCCTAGCAGTTTACAATGAGAATCCTCATTAGGATTGTAGATGAGGATATCATCAATGTAAATTTGGCCATTAGCCAAAATAGGATGGAAGATTCTGTATATAGCCTTTTGGAATAATGAAGAAGCAGTTTTAAGACCAAAGGGGAGCACTGTCCACTGAAAATGTTGATTAGGGATGCAAAATCTAGTTTTGTGCCTGTCATTTGAATGAATTCCCAATTACCAGAACTCGGCTTTAAGGTTGAATTTGGAATAGACCTTAGCTTGAGTTAGACTGAAAGATAATGAGTTTCAATGGGGTAATGGAAACTTAACGTCTTGGAGGAACTGATTAAGAGGTTGGCAATTGATGACTAACCTCATTTTCCCTATATTTAGCTTAGAACGCTTATTCATGTAAAACACTTCACAAGACCACTGAGAGTCAAATGGCTCGATTAATCCTTAATGAAGTAAGTCTGAACATTCCTTTTGTGCCAAGATCAAATGGTCTGGATTCATCTCTGAATGAGTTGCTTTGGTGGGATTGATATCTTCATTTTTCTTAAAAGACAGATGGATGAAAAATTCAGGATTTTTCCACAAAGGGTTTGAACATTTAAGGACAAATTTTGAATGAGATTCTGCGTATCCATCAAGAAGGGTTTACATGATAGGATCTAGTATATTCATTTGGATAGCAAAAAATCGTTGGATGTCCACAAACTCTTTGAATTATCCTTTGAACCAGAGTCTATTAGACAAAATTCTAAGTTTGGGAATCTGGGTGAACATGTCCCATCTAATGATGATGTCTTTATCTGGTGAGCTAGAACCAAGGATTTTAGTGGTGAGAGAACATTGTGGGGAGAAATGAAGGGTAATAGGTTTGCTTCAAACTCTTGTGGCAAAAGTATCTCTAGAAGCAAAATTAAAATACCGGGTGTATGAATTCTAGCATTTTTCTGGAAGAATTTTGGTGTCAAGCATCGAAGCACTGGCTCTAGTATCTATAAGGGCTATAAGAGAAATAGTTTTAGCATATTTGGAAAGATAGATTTTGATGGGAAATTGTGGAAGGAGTGTATGCACAAAAATCTTGGATCGTTAGAGGTTTTGGACTTTTAGAAGAAAAGGAGTAAACTCTTTTTTCTACTTCTTCAAATGAGTCTTCAGTATCACTGGACTAGGATCATGTCTGGATAGCGCATATGGTGTGCATTGTTGATTCATCTTCTAAAGAGAGGACGGATTCAACATCATCCTAAAGACAAATTTCAGTTTCTTTTTCAAGCTCTTAGATTAAATGAGAATTTCTTCTCTAAGCTTTCGGACAATTCTTCGTAAAGTGGCCTCTTTTGTTACAAATGTAACATCGGTCGGATTTCTTATGTCTTCCAAACTGGTCGCATTTTGATCATTTTCTTCTCAAGAAATGCCATTTATGTATTCTTCCTAGATTGAGGGAGAATCGTTTGAAGTGTTTTTTTTTTTGTTTTACGCCGATCTTCGCAAGAAGGCTCATTACAGGATTCTTTCTTTGGACACTTGATTCTTAATTTTGGTCTTCAACATGCTCGATCAAGTTCTTTATTGCTCTTAAGATAACTTCTGAATGCCTTTCAACGAATACAAAGGTCATCAAGAGCCAAATATATCTCCTGCTGCAGTTCTCCTATCGAGATATCAACAATTTTTCGTTGCTTATTCTGAAGGGATCTTTCTACAACATGACCAATTTCTTTTGGAATAGAAGATAGAAATACTTGCTTCAGATTCGGATCGGCTCCAAGGGCATAAAACAATTTAAGCATTTCATGAAAATGCTTATTCATGTGTTTTCGAAGTATCAAAAAACTCTCTCCTTTGAGTTCAAGAAGGTCCATTGGTTTACCAATAAAGAAATGGTGGATGATGCAGATTACATAATGAAAATCTGTTTGGAGTAAGAATGTCATCTGATATTGATCAGAAACAGTTTTTTGCTACCAATAAATCTGCTAACGAACTCAGTCAGTATATCATACCGACTTTCATCAGTAAAGGCTCTAGTGTTGAGCCAAGTATGGAACTCCTGTAATCTTTCTGGCCATTTAGAGCCCATTTGGCAACTTGCTAAATAGTAAAAATTTTTGTTCTTTTGTTCCCATAATTAATTTAGAAACAAAAATCCGTTTGTAAAATTTTTTGTGCATGGGCAGAATTTTGCAAAAAATTATTCCTATAATCAGTTTTGAAACAAAATCAACAAGTAAAAAACAGTAACTTCTTAATTCTAAAACAATTTTTCCATTTATGATTCTTCTTGATTTTCTTCTTTTTTTCTTGATTTGTTGTTCTTCTCTTTCTAGCCCGCAGCCGCCTACCACTCGCCTGCCACAACCTGCCGTCGCCTGCCTTCGGTCGGCCGCCGCCACCACTAGCCATCGGCCATAGACCAGGGTTGATGAGGGCATCACAACCCTCACCGCTTGGGCTAGCGTGGCTTGCGGCGGTGACAACAACAGCAAGGCCTCGCCTAGCCATGGCGTGGCTGGCCTCGCCCAGATCTGGCGACGGCGAGGTCGACCTTGCTAGATCTAGGCGAGGTCGGCCTCGTTGGCTCTAGCCCCTCGCTAACCCTGGCCACTAGCCATGGCCAAGGAAGGGAGGAAAAAAATAACAATAAATAAATAAAGGAAAAAAAGAGAAAGAAATATTAAAATATTTAAAATATTATTAATAAAAAGAAATTTTATGTAGTTACCAAACATATTTCTATTTTTTTTCTATTCTAAGAATAGAAATTTTGGACAGTTACCAAACGTATTCAAATGCTTAGAAATTGTTCCCGAGTATAGAATAAAAAAGAATCATTTTTGAACAGAATCTATTCCCAGATACAGAATTATTGTCATGTGCAACATTAGTGTATGGAATATCATCGAGAGTTAAATAGTATTTGGAGGTCAAAGTTCCAGAATAAGAGTTCTGACTATGAATGTTTACTAATTTTGGTTCAGATGAGTTTGATTCCATATCCACCTCAGAGGGATCGGCCATAAGAATAGCAGGTTTAGGGAAATTTGATATCTCAGGGTCAGAAAGTGAGGTTTCTCCTAGAGAAAAAGAGGTTGTTTCAGAGTTGAAAGGGTATTTTGTTGGGATGGATCGATTGTAGCAATGACTGGCAGCTTCTATTGGCATTGATCTCGCAAAAAAGCCTCTAATGGATTTGAAACCATGTGGGAAGAAGGAGGCTCTTGAGAAGGTTCAGGAACATCTAATTATTCTCTTGTAAGGTTCACAAACATCTAACTTATTCTCTTGCTGCATCTTCTTTTGTTTTTCTATTTCATGAATATGATTTCGAAGTGTAACAATATCACTCCGATCTTCTTTTAGGGCTTCTACAATGATTGAGGCAAATGAAGTGACTTTTGGAGAGAAGATTTCCTTCCAATTTGGGT
The DNA here is from genome assembly GCA_031216185.1 of Syzygium aqueum. NCBI lineage: Eukaryota > Viridiplantae > Streptophyta > Magnoliopsida > Myrtales > Myrtaceae > Syzygium > Syzygium aqueum. The sequence goes on along the minus strand of CM062238.1, from coordinate 7,223,092 downwards.
ACCAAGATTAAGAAAATGGATCTAGCGTAGCAACAAATTTTCTTTCTTGAAGGAGTTTAATTTGTTTACGTAGCTTTTCCATTTTAGAGTCTAGTCTTCCAAATAATTATGAAAAATATATTTATCCGGTTTCATCTGTTGCAGTTTTTTCTGGAATGTCTCAAGCAATTTATTTGTGACCAAAGCCATTTGATCAACCTTTTGATTGGTCAAGGTGGGCTTGGATGGTTGAAAGTTTTGTATTAATTATCTTGAGGACATTATTTTGTGCCAGAGCATTTTATGATTGCCAATTCAGAACGGCTTTAGCGGCAGTAACTTTCTTTTGTGTCCCATGACCATCGATATCTGTAGGGTTTGGAATCTTTAGCATGTGTCGGAACCGATGGTGTGTATCTGTAAATTCTTTTAATATTGGAAAAGGAGCACTAGAATTTGTTCTTTCCAAGGGCGAAAAGTTCGAGGGTTGGAACATACAAATAGCCAGGAGTATTGGTGGTGGTTCAGGCTTTGAAACATATGAAGGCTAGGGTGTTTTGAGTAATTGCAAAGGATAGAAAATTTTCCTAACTCATTTTTAGATGGGTTTAGAGAAGAGTAAAACAACTGGCTTTTGCGGTAGAGTTTTTCTTGGCAGTGCTTATGGAGGTGACGGAGGTTTACAAGGTTCAGGAACTGGAGGAGGAATTTGTAGCCGGGATGGTCCATATGAAATCATAAATTGGTAACTTCCTCCATCCTCATCAAGGGGTCCTATGGTAGGATCCCCATCAAAATATCTCTAGTAGAGACTATCTTTGGATGTTTTCTTTTTCTTTTTAGATAGTCTATCATCTTCTTCGTCATTAAGAGGGCTTATGCAAAGGGAACATTGACAATCTAGATCCCAGAAGCAATATCCAATTCGAGGATCTTTGTAAAAATGAATAGGTCGTCCCTCTTGATCAAAAGACTGGATCATAGTCTTCGGATCAAAGTCACCTTCCTCCATAGGAACATTAGCATGACATGATTGCATCATAAAAATAGTAGGAAAAATAGAAGAAGAGGTTTCTTCCTTTCCCTTACTAAATTTAATGATAACGGTACCATCTTTCTTTTTTGTGAATTGAGATTCCATGCACCGGATAGGCCTGGAGTTTTGATGGAGTTTTTCATAGTTAATTACCCAAATATCATGGAGTAACTTAACTAATTGATCCTAAGGAATTTGTCTTGGTACATGGATACAAGAAGTTTGATCATTATCCACTGAGATGAAAAGAGCATGAAAATTAAGATCCATAGATGGTTTTGGAGCCCGATATACCATTTGATAATATAAAATAGCAGCTATAGAATCAGAGGTCTGAGAAGCTCCGGAGAACTGCAGTTGAACTTTAAGAACAGAAAGGAGTCTTTGATCCGTAAGAGCCATGTTGAAATTTGAAAATAGTGTAACAAACACTATTCCAGCATTGAGGGTGGTTTGAATTGTACCAATACAAGCATATTGGTAATCCAAGAAATGAGTATCCAGAAGGGCTATTCGGGCAACAACTGGTAATCATTTTCTACCATGAAAGGATAGTGCAAGACGGATAGCACCAAAGTGAAGATTCATATACTCCTGTTGTACCCATTAACGTGGAAAATCAAAACGTATCTAGAGGGTAACAAAATGTTCTTGTTGGGTAGTAGAAATAGGATGCTAATCGAATCGAGATGACCGAACATATTCCTTAATTTATCGAGATGTATGTTTGATAAGATATTTGATGGAACGGAGAGGGGAGAAAGAAGGGGTTTCGCAAAAGCAGAATACAGATTAATAAGTGGAAGGTGAGTTTCCAAAATTTTATTTTCTTCATTAAATTATGAAACCTCATAAAGATAGTCAAATTTTAGAAACGTTTGAAGTGCGAAGATCTAAAGAGGCATTTACAATGACCGGTGGACTGGAATCAGTAGAATTACTCATGATAGAACAAGTCTACCTTTTCCATCTGGTATTTCATCTAAAAAAAAGTCTGCCCTCGACACCCAAGATGAACAGCAGAAAAGGGAAAAAAGAGAAGAAACAAAAAGAAAAAAAATTCAAAAAATTTTAAAGAAAATTGCAAGACGACTCTCTTCATATAAAATCGTCTATCAACCGATGATCGTAGCATGTATGATGGCCGGCATTAAATCAGACCACCACGTCAATGACTTCCGATCTAAATCGGCTTAACGGACTATATTGAAAAATCGCATCGAAATATTTAAGATTATATTGGCCAAAACGGAAAGTTTCTAATCAAATAAGTGACCACACAATAGCTTCAGGACCTTGGGACTGTTACCCTCGTCGTCAAAGTCGTCGTCAATTTTGCCGGACAAATTTCGTCAAAAATTACCATCACCCATCATGAAACTCACTGCTAACGTCGACGTACGCAACTTCTTGTGGCGCACGCAACAGTCGCGTGGACATAGACTTCACGATAGCAATAATTTCAGCTGACGGAATCGCAAGCCAACAGCTTTTCAGTTCCACATGCGAGCATCTCAGCGACTCAGATCGGGACACGTTTGTAAGCGATGAGGAAAGTTCCGCCGTATTTCGACCGTTATCTGTCGGTCAACCAACTTGCAGACTTGGGATGGCCATTGGCACCCCGGCCAAATTGGAAAATAAGATGAGGAGTCATTACCTCCAATACATGGCGGAAGTGGGAAAAGCTATGATTTTCACATCAGTGGGACACACACATGATAATGTAGTTTGTACGTATATGATGATATGGTTAAAATACTAACACGATTCCCGGCAAATGTGTCAATTAGGTCTGTCCAAGCTAACTAATTGAAAAGAGTAATTATAGCATACCTCGCTTTTATAGTATTTACCCACAAAGGAAGTAAATACTATAAAAGTTTCCCTTTGCCGAAAATTGAGTCTATTTGGTGTTACTTTTAGCTTTTATTTTTTACTACTATTCCTTTCTTGTTTAACTTTTTATTTTAAACCTGCTATCGAAAGCTTAAAAAGAATTTTAAGCGCATAAATGTCAATATGCATATATGGGGGAAAGTAAAAAAAAAAATCATAAATCTATTGCATTAGCACCAATTCAATTTTAAATCTTTTAATTAAACCAATTTAATTCTATACATTTTTTTATTTGTGCCAATTGAGTCCATCCAACAAATTTTGGCTAGAAATCGCTAACATGAGTGTCAGTTGTCCTATGTGGCACAATTGATACTGATGTGGACAAATTTTACAATTTTTTATTATTTTTCTGAATTTTTTTCTTTTTATTTTTGTTTTTTTTTATTTTGGCCGGCGAGGGTTGCAGCTCTTGCCTCCCTCACCCAAGCCATCATCCGCCGCCGGCGATGGCCAAGGTGAGGGCCAAGACCCTTGCTAGCGGCTGGTGAGGATTAGCAAACATTGTCACTGGCCACAATGAAAAAAAATAAAACAAAAAATAATTTAAAAAATTTATTTATTATTTGTTCACGTCAGTGGCGGTCATGTCATGTAAAATGATCAAAGTCTATGTTGGCGATTTCCAATCAAAATTGACTGAACGGTTTTAATTAGCACAAATACAAAAGATTTGGTCTAATTGAAAAGTTTAAAGTTGAATCGGTATCAATGTAATAGATTTAGGACTTTTTTAGCAATTTCCCCAAGTATATGGAGTCATGTGAAATTTTTCATATTGTTTTAAAACTTACAGTATGGCGGTCTCGAAAATGCATAGATAAAATCAGAAAAAATAAGTATGGCGATACAAATAACTAGAGGTGAGCATGGTCTAGGTAGGCGGTTCCTATCTTAGAACCGGAAATTACCCACTAAGGATCAGTTCCGAAAAATTAAAATCGAGAATCGCTCATTGGTTTCATAGGTCCACCGGGGACCCGATCACTAATCCGGTCCAATTTTTGAGTGGGTACATGGAATCGGTCCCACTAGCCAAGGACAGAGACAGAAAGACAAAGATGGAGATAGAGAGTTGGAGACAGTAAGGTGAGCATCGAACGAGAAAAGTAAGAGAATGAGAGTGAGCGTGAGGCGAAAGCAAAAGAAAGTGTTTTTCAGCTCAATGAGATTGTAAACGTCTAGCGTGTTATGTTTAGTTTAGAGATTTATTATTTTTATTTTTTTTTAAAAAAATAAAAATAAATTAATATATTATATTTATTATTTTATTACCTTTCCAGTCTAAATGGTGGGTGGGCGGTTCCACATCTGGAATAGGGAACCAGACTAGTACCCACTGATTCCTAAAAATTGAAATTAGAAATCGAATCGATTTTCTTAAAAATCATCAATTTCAAGCGATTCAGACGATGCTAGTAATTTCTGGTTCTTTTGCACGCCCCCACAGACAATCCCCTGGAATTGCATGTGTGGTTTCTCCCTCCGTCGGTCTGAACTCGTACGCCCACTTGATCGGGCCTAATAAAGCCAAGGGATGACAATGAATAGGTAGGCACATCATAGCAACTTGGAAAAAGTGACCATACATATCTACTTCCAAACTAGGGGTCAATAGATATTTCACCAATACAATATTCACTATTCAGTAAGATACATATGTAATTGTTCCCTTATACAACTCTTATCCTGTAGATACTTCTTGATTATCAACTCGTCTTCGCTATAAATACCACTTTCACGAACCCATTCATTCATGCAACACAACCCAACACAAAACGCAATCCCGAACCCCAAAATCCTCTTTGCTAAGTCCTCTCTCTTGTTTGCCCTAGAAAAGCTAGCCATGCAAACCCAAAAGCCTCATGCAGCTCTCCTCGCGAGCCCTGGCATGGGCCACCTCATCCCCGTCGTGGAGCTCGGGAAGCGCCTCGGTGCCCACCACGGCTTTGACATCACCATCTTCGTGGTGGCGGCCGACTCATCGACTGGGAAATCCCCCATCTTCGCCTCGGTGTCAGGTCTGAACCACCTGAAGCTCGTCTTGCTCCCCCCGGTGGATGTTTCTGGGCTCATCGACTTGACCGCCTCGGTCGTGACCCAGCTAGTGATGATGATGCGCGAGGCCTTGCCTTCATTGAGGGCCGCGATCTCCGCCATGAGGACACGTCCGACGGCTCTCGTGGTCGATTTGTTCGGAACCGAAGCTCTGGCTGTGGCTGAGGAGTTTGACATGCTCAAGTACGTTTTCATTACCTCGACGGCGCGGTTTCTTGCGGCCACCATTCACTTGCCCACCATAGATGCGAAGGCAGAACATGAGCATCGTATTATGAAAAAGCCTTGGGAAATTCCAGGTCTTGAACCTGTCCGATTCGAGGACACCTTGGACCTGTTCCTGAACCAGACCGATAAGAGCCTTTACGCCGAGTATACTCGAATCGGGAGGGAAATACCGACGGCCGATGGAATGCTGGTGAACACGTGGCAAGATCTAGAGCCTTCAACCTTACATGCACTAGAAGACGATGAGTTCTTGGGCCGGGTCGCCAAGGCGCCGGTTCACCCGGTCGGTCCATTGGTTAGACCAGTCGGACCGAATTTCAAGAGTGACGTGACGAACTGGTTGGACAAGCAACCCGTCGAATCGGTAATTTACGTTTCGTTCGGGAGCGGCGGGACCCTATCGGCGGAGCAAACCACCGAGCTGGCCTGGGGGCTGGAGCTGAGCCGGCAGAGATTCGTTTGGGTGGTGCGCCCGCCCGTGGACAACGACGCGTCCGGGAATTTCTTCAACGTGTCCAACAGCCAGGACGGGACGCCGAATTATCTCCCCCAGGGGTTCTACACCCGGGTCAGCGATAGGGGAGTGGTGGTGCCCATGTGGGCCCCGCAGACCGAGATCCTAGCCCACAAGTCCGTGGGAGGGTTCGTGTCACACTGCGGCTGGAACTCAACCCTGGAGAGCATAGTGAACGGAGTGCCGATGGTGGCGTGGCCGCTCTACGCGGAGCAGGGGATGAACGCTGCCATGCTGGTGGAGATGCTCGGCACAGCGGTCCGGCCGAGGACGAGGCCAGCCAACCGGGCGATTGGGAGGGAGGAGATAGCGGACACAGTGAGGAGAATCATGGATTCGAAAGGGAACGGGATGAGGACCAGGGCCAGGGAACTGCAGCGTGGGGCGACGGGAGCCGTATGCAAGGGTGGTTCATCGTACAACTCACTGACCCAAGTGGCCAAGGAATGCGAAATCAAGCTGCACCGCCTAAGTGGCAAGGCTCTTGGTGCTTAGAAATTGCATAGATTTAGCTGCTTCCTCTTTTGTTTTTCTCATACTTTTGGAGATTATCTTTCGTTCTCCTTCTTTCGGTTTCGAAATGCGTGGAACAACGGCGGTGGATCTATGTGCACAGGCTCTTCTCTAGTTTTGTCACACTGATTTTTCTTAATACATAACGTATGTGACAGGGGAATGTATATGGACCGACCCCACATGACGATAAGGCACACCGTCTCTCAAACAACTCCACACGGACGTCGTATTAAGTTTGTGATTACGTTTGCTAGAGTTTAAGGCACGTGGAATAGATAAATAAATAAAAGTTCATTTTGGGTTCCAACGTCTAGATCAGTGGGTCGACATCCATCTCAAACGTTGATCCACAATTAAAGATCCTTAATTTAAATTGGAGTTTAAAGCATAGGGAAATAAAGAAGGTATGGGCCATCACATCGGCAAAAAGAATCAAACAAATCCCATAGGACATTGACGTAGACTTTGGCAATTACGAAGACAGCAATTCGTGCTCTGTTCCAAGTTCCAGGTCCCTTGTCACGTGGCCGATGACTGAGATGAATGAAAGTCTACGCAAATGAATGAGCAGAGATCTTCTTTGTCCCTTCCAAAACTATGTGCCCCAATGCTCTGTCCACATATTACATGGGCTGAGCTTGCGGGTTCCTGTCGATCATATAATATATGACTTACAAAGTATACCCAACGCAAAATATTGCAATATTCAAAATATTAATTTCCACTAGCATTGTTTTGTCGAAAAGTGTGGGCAAAGCACCTTTCGAAATGTGAATCAATATGGAAATCAACAAAAGATGGGAAGAGTTCTTTGTTAATTTTTGGACAGAAATTGTGGATTGACCAAAAAATTAAAAGTACGAAAATTGGAGGCAATCAACATCGGCCATGTAAAAGGGAACTAAAATTGTAAAGATAACAAGAAGATAAAATACAACATTAATTGATTTGCGGTCATTTGCTCTAATCACAATCTAAATACTTAGAGCTAGTAGAAACAATTAACAACAATTACAAAGAAAGTAAATAACATCCTATGTGACTCCTAAAATTCAGTAACATGTATTTACAAACGGTTACCAAAAGATCCATTACTCAACGATTATGGCCTCATCACTCGCCCCACGTCAACAATTTCTTCCACAACTTGTAAACTTTCTCGCTAATGGTTATAATAACCCACATTTCTCGGCCATTATCATTAATGGCTTTTGAGATTCACAGATTTTACGGATGGGTGATCCTGCTCACCGAAATTATTGGCCTCATGACTCAACAGCTTATCTCACTTTTGATTCGTCAATCTTCATCTTAGCTTCAATTCTTTTGTCTATCAAATCAAGTTTCATTTGCCGACACTTTGTGACTCAACACTTAGCAATTTTCTTTTATATTATCCGTTGGCAACTCCGCATCATCTTTTTCGATTTTCCATAGTTGCTAACCTAAAGGACTTAGCAAATTTTATGGGAAAAGTGCCAAAAAAAAGCCCTAAACCTTTTGCATTAGTGCCAATTTAGTTCTAAACATTTTTTTATGCCAATTCAGTACTAAACCTTTTGTATTGGTGCCAATTTAGTCCTAAACCTTTTTTTGGTGCCAATTAAGTCATAAACCTTTTAAATTGGTGCCAATTTAGTCCTAAACCTTTTTTTGGTGCCAATTAAGTCCTAAACCTTTTAAATTGGTGCCAATTTAGTCCTAAACCTTTTTTTGATGCCAATTCAGTCCTAAACCTTTTGCATTGGTGCTAATTTAGTCCTAAACCTTTTTTTGGTGCTAATTAAGTCCTAAACTTTTTAAATTGGTGCCAATTTAGTCCTAAACATTTTGTTTTTGTGTCAATTTTGACCAGAATTTACTGACGTGGATGCCTGCCGGCTGGCGACCTGTCACCGGCGCCAATGTGGCGATGACATGGACAACTTAAATAATATTTTAATATTTTTTGAATTTTTTTCCTTTTTTATTATTTTTTTCACTTTTTTTTGGTTTCTCCTTCCTCTGGCCAATCACTGGTCCGGCGACCCGTCAGGGGAAGGAGAAACAAAAAAAAAAGTTAAAAAAAAGGAAAAAATTCAAAATTCAAAAAAATATTAAAATATTATTTAAGTTGTCCACGTCAGCGCCACATCAGTGTCGGTGACCGATCACCAGCCGGCAGGCGTCTACATCGACAAATTCCGGTCAAAATTGACCGAAAGGACTAAATTGGCACAAAAACAAAAAGTTTAGGACTGAATTGGCATCAATTTAAAAGGTTTAGGACTTAATTAGCACCAAAAAAAGTTTATGACTAAATTGATACCAATGCAAAAGGTTTAGGACTAAATTGACACAAAAAAAGGTTTAGGGCTAAATTGGCACTAATGCAAAAAATTTAGGACTTTTTTGGTACTTTTCCCCAAATTTTATCATCTTCATGTCTACTCGATCTTATTCACCCTGAGTCGACAGTAATGACTGGGGCAATTTGGGTAATAATAAATATGAAGAAATAATGTTTTGCAAATCATAAAATTTTACGTAACCAATGCATCGAAACACTAATGAACTGCAAGTATAGGGACCGATATCCCACGGTCCATCCAATATAATCCCTCTTAGATAATTTAATATTTTAAGACGCCCCTTCACTTGATTTGGAAACTTTATTAATCACTACCTAACATTACCCTTCTAAGTTTTGAGTCGCTGATTTGGTACTGTAACTATTAGCTATGGCTGTGATGCTTTTGCCTTGATTGTTTCGGAGAACATCTTCTTCACGAAGTTCCTTCAACGTTTGAGATTATCCAATCTGACAGCTATTATTGAACAAAGCATCTCCTCCCTTCTTTGCGCGCAAGCTTCCATACTAGTTGGAACTTAGGCGATTATCAATTCAGGAAAAAAAACAAAGACACCACAAAATAAAGTCAGGCCAACATATGTTCTTCCAGCTTTCTTAAGAATAATATGAGATTTGGCGAATCAGCCATGACTTTTTCCCTTTTTCCTACTATGGCGTAAAGTCGCCAGAAAAGGACCTTTCGTTATTCTTGATAGCATTCCAGAAACTGAGTAAACGTAAGCAGGAATCCCAAAATGGTGCACTCTTCCTCTTTCTTTAACCAACCAAGAAATACTAGTCGGGAGGCAGGCAATGCAAAACTAGAGAACCACTAGCAGGGGTTGCTGCTCAGGTCTGATCTTTGCCCAATTGATCTACAAACCTCTCATGCAAGCTAAAGAATTGTCTTATCTATGATGCCTTCGATCGATGGTTTACAAATATAGATGTCACATATATTTAATATTAGTTATATTTGCACGTGGGTGATATCTATAACTCGTAACCCTCTAATCAGAGATCTCCAACTAGGAATGGAGGATAATATGGCTCTTCTTGATATCACACAATGGTCACGCGATGTGGAATATAGAAAATCGGTGCGAGTGTCCCACGTCCGCATTTCACAAGAACATGGTTGGATTACGGTTGTGAAAGTGTAGTTTGTTGGGTGATTGAATCAAAATTCAGTGCTTGATTGCAAAATTTTAACTATAGTCTAATGAACATTGACGGAATTTTCTTACCTGATGAAACGTACCATTGTAGGGAGAATAATGTCAACTAATTTAAAAGTTGTTTTAATATCTATAGACCGTAACTACTAGCTAGAAGTACTGTTAGAGGCACATTGCATGACATGATTTATGGAGCTACCTAACTTTCCTAACACGTACATAAATTCCCAAGTCATCAATGACGTTGAAAAGTATATGTTCAGCTGAGTCAAACCTAGGGTTTCAAGATTCTCATGCCGTGGTCATTGGAGTAAGCCATTTGCGTATCAAAAACTTCAATAAATAATCCGAGGAGGTCGCGCGTTCAGTTCAGACACACTCTTATTCTCCTGGGCTGGGTATAAAAAGCAATTTGTACGTGTTCGAACTCTCTCACTCATGACTGACAGATGGTAATCGAACGAATAATTTTAATTGATAGGAAACGACAATGCATGAGAACAAAACAGAGATTAAACAAGTGGAAATGGAGGATTAAAGGGAAATTTCGTAATTTGTTTATGTTATTGGACATGAACGTGGCCACTTTGTTAGCTAGGGCATGATAATTCGGGCTTTAGTATCCAAGTGGGGTTTTCACTTTTCATATTTGTCACTCATCGTTTGAGAGTTGATTAGGACAAAGAAGAGGACAATGTTTTGAAAAAGGAACAATGACACAAATAATCCATGAACTTTGGTCCAATGTGCAATATGATTCATAAATTTTTGATTTATTCAATGTAGTCCCTAAACTTTAGCCCAATGTGCAATGTGATCTTTGAACATTTGATTTTTTTAATATAGTTCTTGAACTTTTGGTACATGTTTAACTTAGTCTCCCAATAATATGAAAATATTCAATGATGTGCTTCTATTAACTCAAATTTGGAGACATTAGTTCTCATAACTCCACACCACCTCATAGTCGGGTCGGGTTGTAATAAAGTTTCCCATAATTTGAAAGCAAAGCTTGAAGAATTAACAAAATCTAGAATTCTAGATGGTCTATCTTGAAGTCCCATGACCCTTGCTACTTGGGCAAAGAACCAGGTGGAAGAAAGACTAAGATTGGACTATACGAGAGAGAGAGAGAGAGAGAGAGAGAGAGAGAGAGAGAGAATGATATTGAATGCAATTAAAGGTTGAAGAAAGATTTTGTTCACGCACATTAACTTGTCTTTTGGGTTCCAGGGGTCCTAGTCTAATTTCCATCTAGAAATGCTGATTCGAGAAGTGCTTATGATCATTGACTCCATGATGATCACCCAAATGGAAAGAAATTGAGGCACTAATAGTTTCCCATCGGTGAATGTACTGAATGCTAATTCCAAAAACTAAGCTATAGAGGAAAGAAGAATATCACTTTCACAAAGCCAACTGGACCTACAGGACAAGGATTTGAAGAGTCTCATGCCGTGCTCATTGGAGTAAAACTTGTGGCTACGCAAAAGTTTTGCCAAGAAAATTCGAGCAGCTCGCGTCTTTTTCATCATCGTAGTGCTTTGTTTCTGTTCTCTGTCTCCTTCAATATAAAGAGGCAATGAAATGGAGGTTACAGAGAAACTTCGCTGTTATTGTGGACTGTAATGTGCCCAAAACAGAGATCTCCATTACCAAACGAACACGACAATACATGCGTAGGTTACGGAGAAGTTCCGCTGTTTATGGAGGCCTCGAACTGCTATGAACCCCTCTTCAAAGAGGATTTGACAAAGAGTTGGGCCTAATTCCCTAAAAAACCCCCCAACTTTAGGTCAAGTCCCAAATCTGTTCCGAACTTTTTTTTGTCTCAGACAAAACCCCAAACTTTAGATCAAGTCTCAAATCTGTCCTGAACTTTTTCTTATCTCGGACAAAATCCTAAACTTTAGATCAAGTCCCAAATCTGCCCTGAACTTTTTTTTGTCTCAAATAAAGCCCCAAATTTTATGTCCAGTCCTAAATTTGCCCCGAACCTTTTTTTATCTTAGGAAAAACCTCAAACATTAAGTCCAGTTCCAAATCTATCCCAAATTATATTTTGTGTGAAAAAATCACCAAAATTCAATTTGTTTTCAAATATATACCTCTATGATCCAATCCCTACTTGACGTAGCACTTCCACGTCGATAACAAATCAATATCAACAAAGTAATGGGGCTTTTTTTTAGACAAAGAAAAATTTAGGACAAATTTGGATTGAACGTAAAAGTTGGGTTTTTCTTTAAATTAAAAAAAGTTTTGTGGGATGAATTTGTTATCGTCCCTAACTTTCATATCCCAGAACGGCTTTATTTTGAAGAATTTCAACAATTTTATTGGGTTGGATTTGATATCGAAGTGGAAATGCAACGTCGGTTTGTACCTATTACCCCATTACTTTGCTGATATGAATTTGTTATCAATGCGGAAGTGTCACGTCAAGTTGGAACGAGATTACAGGGGTATATTTTTTAAAATAAATTGAAATTTACTTTTTTTTACATAAAACAAAATTCGTGCTAGATTTGAGACTGAACTTAAAGTTTGGAGTTTTTGCTTGGATAAAAAAAAGTTCGGGATAAATTTGAGACTGGACCTAAAGTTGAGGGTTTTTTCTGAGATAAATAAAAGTTGGAGCTCATTTGGGACTAAATCTAAAGTTTTGAGTTTTTTCTTAGATAAAAAAAATTTAGGATAAATTTGAGCCTTGACTTAATGTTGGTGTTTTTTTGGGGGAATTCACCCAAAGAGTTATTAGACAAAAGTATTCAGTAGACCTCGCGATGGAATTTGGCCACAGAAAATGCCAAGCAGGTGCATGTTAGTTGACCACCTAGTTTGACACTAGATTTCTTTTTCTTTGTTTTTGGGTCAAAATTTCATACTAGCTTTCATGTAAACATCGACGTGGCTTCTGACCAAAAAAGAAAACATTAGCGTGGGTGTGGGTGCGTCTCGATTAATATACAAAAAGTAATGAAAGAGAATCAGAAATAGATGTTTGACTCTGCCTATAAATATCATTCAACCAAACTCATGCAAATCCATCCCTACGAGTCCCAAATCAAGTACTGCGTAGATCTCTCAAGTATTAAGCCATGCAAAACCCAAACCCTCGTGCGGTCCTCCTCGCCAGCCCCGGCATGGGCCACCTCATCCCCGTGTTGGAGCTCGGGAAACGCCTCGTCACCCACCACGGCTTTGACGTGACCATCTTCGTGGTTGCCGCCGATGCCTCCATCACAAAATCTTCACTCTTTGAGCCGTCACAGTCGAGTCGGCTGACTCTCGCACTGCTGCCTCCGGTGGACATTTCCGGCCTCGTTGATTCAACCGCCTCTGTCGTGACCCAGCTCGTGATCATGATGCATGAGGCTCTGCCATCGCTTCGGGCCGCCATCTCTGCCATGAAGTCACACCCCACCGCTCTCATAGTCGACTTGTTCGGAACCGAGGCTTTTGCGGTAGCGGAGGAGTTCAACATGCTAAAGTACATCTTCATCACATCGACGGCATGGTTTCTTGCGGTCACCGTTCACTTACCGTATATAGATGAAGAAGCAGAACAGGAGCACCGCATCATGAAAAGGCCGCTTGACGTCCCAGGGTGTCGGTCCATTCGCTTCGAGGATACCTTGGACCTGTTCCTCGACCAAAGCGATAAGAATCTCTATGCGAACTTCACTCGCATTGGGATGCAGATATCGAACGCTGATGGGATCTTAGTGAACACGTGGCAGGATCTCGAACCGTTGACCTTGAGTGCACTGGAAAATGAGAAGTTCCTGGGTCGGGTCGTCAAGGCACCGGTTTACCCGGTGGGTCCGCTCGTTAGTCCTGTCGGGCAAAGTTCCCAAAGTGAGGTGATGGATTGGCTAGACATGCAACCGATGGAGTCGGTGATCTACGTCTCGTTCGGTAGTGGCGGAACCTTGTCGGTGAAGCAAACTTCCGAGCTCGCCTGGGGGTTGGAGATGAGCCAACATAGATTCATCTGGGTGGTGCGCCCGCCCGTGGATGGTGATGTGTCCGCAAACTTCTTCAACGTGACAAACAGCCATGACGGAAACCTGAGCTATCTCCCCGATGGCTTCTTCACTAGAATCCGGAACAGGGGCATGGTGTTGCCCATGTGGGCGCCGCAGACTGAGATCTTGGCACACGAATCAATCGGCGGGTTCTTCACACACTGCGGTTGGAATTCAACCCTAGGGAGTGTGTTCAACGGGGTGCCCATGGTGGCGTGGCCACTCTACGCCGAGCAACAAATGAATGCGGCAATGTTAGCAGAAGAGCTCGGGGTGGCAGTCCGGCCAAAGACACAGCCAAACGCCAGCGTGATCGAGAGGGAGGAGATAGCGGAGATGGTGAGAAGGGTCATGGAATGGAAGGGCAATGAGCTGAGAGATAAAGTTAAGGAGCTACAAGGAAGTGCCAAGCAAGCGCTAATGCAAGGTGGTTCCTCTTACAATTCACTGTCGAGAGTGTCAAAGGAGTGTGAACTCAAGCTACATCGTCTGAGTGCTATGGCTCTTGGTGGTTGAGGAAGATGGATTTAGCATTTTGTGTGTTTGATTCTTTCTGTCGATTCTCGATAATGTCTTCATTTCGTCATTCATGCATTATGATTTTGTAGACACGAGAGCTGTTGATACTGTCTTCATTTGGTGATCAAGTTACCTCTTCCTGACCCTCCAATCCAATTTAAAATCACAGGATTAAGATTGTGACGTCTATTGGAAATATAACACAAAAACGACAGGATCTTACAAATTAAGTCAATGCGAAAATACCAAAAAAATAAACGAGAAACAATAAAAGACATCAGAGATTTACGTGGTTCGGTCTGAATATCGATACTTACATCCACGGGAGAGCCAGCAACAAATAATCCACTATAATCAGAGAATCAGAGTTACAATTCGCTCATATGCTCGAGTATTTTTCACACCTAAATTTAAGCTCAAACCCAAAGTATTTATGAATAAATAACTTAATTGGACAAAATAAACTCACTGCATAAATCACCGTGCTCGGAGAGTTCGTTCGTACGATTTCTCTTTGGCGATCGCAACTTCTTCCTGCGTTGCTCTTCGTGGCTCAAAAGAAATACCCACGGTTCTCTTCCCTTATATATCCACGCGGCCACCATAGGTCAAAGAAGAGAAAAAAACAAACCCTTATTTTTGATGTTTTCTGATACAATGACCTTTATGCCCTTTGATAATACAAAAGCACAAACTTTTCGACCGCACAACGTGAATGCTCTTATCTTCATTTTTTTTATCCTTGGTCCCACAAACTACCCATAAAAGAAATACATAAATTGTAAAATATGTGTGCCCATCTTTTGTCCTGTAGTGCCAACATGCCCCTTTTTGCTAAAGAGGTCCACAGTATGTACCAGGAGAGGATTTCCTTTCGTGAACGATCTATGATATTATTCCCAATAGAAAAGATATATTTATCCGAGCAAGACATGTTCCGTAAAGAGCTCAAACTCGAGCCATAATTTGACAAGGTCGATCAACTCTATGGTATTTAATCGACGAGTGATAAACCTCCTGATCAAAAAGGTGCTGGTGGGAAGAGTCGAAAAGTGCGTTTATAAGGATACTTGGCCCTGCATTCATGCAGCTAATTACATATAATCACAGTGTCTAACGAATCAGTTTTGGTTTGTTTCCGTCTGTTTCTTTATTTTCTGTGAGAACGGACCGAAACACACGATGTTGGAGAGACCCATGAATACGACTAAGTGTGTAAGTGTGTAAAACAGTTGTTGTTATTAATTTTTTGGGTGACGGCAGGAAAATTTTCGATATCGCATGATATATATATCTAACATTAGCTGAAGTTGTTGATATGTGCGTGTGAGTTTTATTAAAAAAAAATTCTTATATTGGGAAATTGATGTGGTGTGCGGTAGTTAATTATCCTAAGAGACTCATAACTCATAACTCATTAGTTTAAATTTTTAAGTGAACGTGAGCTTAATCATATATGTTGACGGACTCGAACTTTGATTCTCCCTTGGCAATCTCTCCACATTAATGTATTGGGCTTTTGCTATGCACTCTTAACAATTGGTGGCAGAGCCGATAGTTGATCAATGTCCCACTCACAATATGTATCGAAGTTTGGTAAATATCTCAATAAAGGAATCCCGTGACCAATGCAATTTTCAAGCAACCTTCATTGTTCGTTTTGGCAAAAGAGACTGGGTGAAGGTGGTGTGGCAGTCCTTCAAAACAATTATTGAAATACACATGTGAATTGTGGTAAAATAAAATCCAATATCGAAAAATTGGAATGGTGTGGAGTTGCTTATATATATTCTAGTTGGCATATAACTCATTTTCTTAACCTTTTGAGTGAAGGTGGAACTAAGTGAATATGTTAACGGGTTGAGATTTTGGCTCTCCCTTTGCGATTTCTCCAAGCAAAGGTATTGGACTTCTATTTTGCACTCCCAACAGAAACTTCTACCTTAAGGAAACTATCCAAAAAGTCATAAACCTATTGTATAAAGGTCAATTTGGTCTAAAATTTTTCAATTTTGCTAATTTAGTCATCAATCTTTTGACGATTTGCCAATGTAGTCATTCTGATAAATTTTGGCTGGAAATTGCTGATATGGATATCGACCATCTTATGTGACACCATTGTCACTGACATGGACGAAGGAAACAAATAAAAAGAAAAGAAAAGAAAAAGGGAAAAAAGAGAAAAATTAGAAAATTATAAAAAAAAATTACAAAAATCGCCTACGTTAACACCAGTCGTGCCCCATAGGACAACCGATACTAACTGAACCACCACATCAGCAACTTTTAGCCAAAATTGGCTGAAATGATTAAATTAGTAATTTATTAAAAGGTGTAGAACTAAATTTGACAAAATTAAAAGTTTTGAACTAAATTAGCCATCGTACAATATCATGACTTTTTGGATAATTATTCCGAAGAAGAACATCCTAACTAAAAACAATGTTTTTGTGCTCTAATCTTCCATAACAAGAATTAGCATTCGCTTATTCAATATGCTCTGGCGTCTTGATCTTTATCTTATCAGAAAACACCACAAAACACTTGTTAACAATAACTACATATATAATAAATATGTATTCTTAAGATATTGAATACTAAACAAGTAATTGAATTTTGACTTATCAGGAGGGAAATAAATGCACACAAGTGATGCTGTTTAGACAATATTTTGAAATATTTTGTTGATATAGTTGCTTTCATTAATTAGCTAGACAGTCCTAAACTTCTTATCAGTTGGTCGGTAATGTGTCTAACGGCCAATTACATGACCTTAACCTTTCATTCGTTTTTTTATTTTTATTTTTGATTGATCAAGTTCTAAAAAGAAGTACCAAAAAAGTCCTAAACTATTATACTTGTGGTATTTCAATCATAAACCTTTCAATGATACCAATTGAGTCCTAAATATTTTTACATTTTGTTAATTGAATCCATCTGACCAATTTTAACAGAATATTGCTAACATAGACGCTAGCCGTCCTAGGTAACACGATCGGCACTAACATGGACTTTTTAAATAATAGTATAATAATTTTTTATAATGTTTTTGGTTTTTTTTCCTTTTTTGTTCTTTACTGTCTCTCTCTTTTGGCTGAGGGTCGACAAGGACTGCCAATCGACCCTCACCAGCCACTAGCAAGGGCCAACGGCCCTCGCCAACTCTAGGTGAGGGCATGGTGCCCTTGCTTAATGCCCTCACTATGGTTAGTGAGGGCCTGGTGAGGGGCACGATGCCCTCTCCTGATTTGGGCAAGGCCACAACGCCTAGATCGGGCGAGGGCTTTGTGGCCCTCACCTCGATCCGACAAGGCTCAGCCAGCAACCTTTACTGGCCCTCAGCAAAAAAAAAAAAGAGAGTAAAGAACATAAAAGAAATAAACATTAAAAAAATCAAAAAAATTCAAAAAATTATTAAGATATTATTATTAAATGTCTATGCTAACACTGGGCATGCCACGTAAGACGGCCAAGATCTACTTCAACGATTTCCAGCCAAAATTGGCCGGATAAACTCAATTAGCAAAATATAAAAAGGTTTAGGACTCAATTGACACAATTGAAACGTGTAGGACTGAATTGACACAAATACAATAAGTTTTAAAAAAAAAATTGTACTTTTCTCGTAAAAAAAGGAATAAATACTAGAATTCTATGTTCCGGTGCTGTGAAGTGTTGGTCACGGACTCATCAAGAAGAATAAAAAAAATTGGAGGTGGACTAGAACTACAATTCTAGATGCTCTAAGTCCCACCACCCATGTTTCTTGGGCAAAGACCGTGGTGGAAGAAAGACTAGTTTGGACTATACTAGAGAGAGAGAGAGAGAGAGAGAGAGAGAGAGAGAGAGAGAGAGAGAGAGAGAGAGAGAGAGAGAGATTGAACGTAGTTAAAGGTTGATGAAAGATTCTGTTCGCGCACGTTAACTGGTATTTTGGGTTCCTGAGGTCCAAGTCTGAGAGAGAGAGAGAGAGAGAGAGAGAGAGAGAGAGAGATTGAACGTAATTAAAGGTTGAAGAAAAATTTTGTTCGCCCACGTTAACTGGTCTTTTGGGTTCCAAAGGTCCAAGTCTGTTTCATCTAGTAATGATGAATCAAGAAGTGCTCATGACCATTGATTCCATGATGATCAATCCCATAAGATTTGAAAATGAGGTACTAATAAAGTCCGATTATAAGCATGCTAGATGTGATATAATGAGATCTAATACCATGTCGCAAAGCTTCCAAAAACTAAGTTATAAAGAAAATGAATCCACATCGTATATTTCGTATGTTTTGGTGTGTTGACACAGAAGACCTTGCCTCAGAGCTCACATGCGTTTCAGGCTTTACCTTGTATTATCGTAGTCATGAATCTTTAAATGTCCCACACCTTCGTCCGATAACCAATCTCTTTTTATCATACATGTTGGTCAAAACCTCATTCACAAAAAGTTTCAAAGAACATATTATGATGGTATGCTACTAGCTGATAGTGCTATCCGAAGAACAAATTACATGACGTCGCTCATGAAAATTTAAGCATGCACAATTTTTCTAGTCACCAATTACTATTTAAAGAAGAAGACGCATCTCTTTCACTGACTTAATCCTAGTAAAAAGCCAACTAGACCTCCTGGACACGGATTTCACGAGTCTCATGCCGTGGTCGTCGGGGTAAAACCTTTTGGCTTAGCAAAAGTTTACCAATAAAATTCGAGGAGGTCGCGTCTTTCTCATCATCGTCATCGTCATCGTCGTCATTATGCTTCGCTTCTGTTCTTTGTCTACGACACAAAACAGCAATTTTCACGCGGGGCATGACAATTTGGACTCTTGTCCATGTTCTGTAGCCTTTTAAGGTTGGTAACTTTATTTCCGTCGTTTCTCATTGTTTTTCGAGGCCTCGGACCGCTATCACTTCAAAAGCGGATTACACGCGATTTCATGATGAAGCCTTGGACAAAAGAATCGTAAGGACTTTGAGAGCTAGTGTGTAATTGACCCTGTGAAGGAATTTGACCGCAGAAAATGCCAAAACAGGTGTTTGATTGTTGACCACCTGGTTGGATACAAGTTTTCGTGTGAACATGAACGTGTGTCTCGATTACTTTACAAAAAGTCATGAAAGAAAAAATAGAAGCTTAATTCTGCCTATAAGTATCATTCATTCGAACTCATGCAAATTCATCACAACGAGTCCCATATCAAGTACCGCATAGTTTTCTCTCAAGTACTGAGCCATGCAAAACACAAACCCTCATGCAGTCCTCCTTGCCAGCCCCGGCATGGGCCACTTCATCCCCATGGTGGAGCTCGGAAAACGCCTCGCCACCCATCATGGCTTCGACGTGACCATCTTTGTGGTCGCCGCCAATGCCTCCATAACAGAATCTCCACTCTTTAAGCCGCCGCGGACTCCAAATCCGCTGAACCTCGTGTTGCTTCCTCCAGTCGACATTTCCGCCCTTGTCGATTCGACCTCCTCGGTCGCAAGCCAACTGGTGATCATGATGCGTGAGGCTCTGCCATCGCTTCGGGCTGCCATCTCCGCCATGAAGTATCACCCCACCGCTCTCATAGTCGACTTATTCGGAACTGAAGCTTTAGCAATAGCAGAGGAGTTCGACATGCTTAAGTACGTCTTCATCACGTCGACAGCATGGTTTCTTGCGGTCACCGTGCACTTTCCATATATAGATGAAGAAGCAGAACACAAACACCGCGTTATGAAAAGACCGCTCGACATCCCCGGGTGTCGGTCCATTCGCTTCGAGGATACCTTGGACCTGTTCCTTGACCAAACCGGCGATAGGAATCTCTTTTCGGGCTTCACTCGCGTTGGGATGGAGATCTCGAATGCTGATGGGATCTTAGTGAACACGTGGCGGGATCTCGAGCCGTTGACTTTGCGTGCACTCGAAAATGAGAAGTTCCTGGGTCGGGTCGTCAAGGCGTCGGTTTATCCGGTGGGTCCGCTCGTTAGGCCAACCGGGCAAAGTTCAAAAAGTGAGGTGATGGATTGGCTAGACATGCAACCGATGGAGTCGGTGATCTACGTCTCTTTCGGGAGTGGCGGAACCTTGTCGGCGAAGCAAACTTCTGAGCTCGCCTGGGGCTTGGAGCTGAGCCAACATAGATTCATCTGGGTGGTGCGGCCACCAGTGGACGGCGATGCGTCTGCAAACTTCTTCAACGTGACAAACAGCCACGACGGAACCCCAAGCTATCTCCCTGATGGCTTTTTCACTAGAATCCGGAACAGGGGCATGGTGGTAGCCATGTGGGCGCCGCAGACCGAGATCTTGGCACACAAATCTATTGGCGGGTTCTTCTCGCACTGTGGTTGGAATTCGACCCTGGAGAGTATGGTCAATGGGGTGCCTATGGTGGCGTGGCCACTCTATGCCGAGCAACAGATGAACGCAGCGATGTTAACAGAAGAGCTCGAGGTGGCGGTCCAGCCAAAGATACGGCCGAATGCCAGCGTGATCGAGAGGGAGGAGATAGCAGAGATGGTGAGGAGGGTCATGGAATTGAAGGGCAATGAGATGAGGGATAAAGTTAAGGAGCTACAAAGAAGTGCCAACCATGTACTGATGCAAGGTGGTTCCTCTTACAATTCACTGTCAAGTGTGTCAAAGGAGTGTGAACTCAAGCTGCATCGTCTGAGTGCCATGGCTCTTGGCGCTTGAAGATATGGATTTTTGCATTTTGTATGTTTGATATTTTCGGAAGATTCTCGATAACATGTTGATCTCGTCGTTCATCCACAATAATATCGTCGACAGAGAGTTGTTGATTATGGTTGAAGATGATATGGATAATAGTCAACAATAAAATGGTAACCAAATTGACGCGAATTTGAATCCGATTCCCAAGTCCTAGTCATTTAATAGCACCGGAAACGTAAAAAGAAATCCGTTTTTTTGTCGCAGAAAAAGGACATAAGTGCATTAGAATATCCCCGTGATTCGATTATTACTGATATGTATGAAATGAAAAGAGCTGAAGAGTCGTCGTTAAAAAGTTCACAATTACCCAACTACTATCACACTGATTCCGTGCAAACTTCGCCTCCAGTGGAGACCTCAGTGACTCGCACGCTAGCAAGATTCATAGAAGCATGCAATGCTCATTCCTTATGTTTTAAATGTGAGTCACTTCCTCGCTTGCCTCACCAGCCGTCCGATTATTTCTCGCACTTCTAGGTCCAATAGTAACTGTCTAGGGCTTGTTTGTTTGGATTAAGAAAAACTAAAACAGATGTTAGTTTTCAAGCCTAAATCTAAAATTAAATCCTTTGAAACGTCGAGTGTTTCACGCTGAAAAAAGTCGAAGCGAGTGCACCACAAAACTTTCGAAACAAGAGTGGCGAGCACGGTCTTCAAAGGCATGCTTTCGGTATAAATTTTGCAAATGCTTATGCGTGGGTATCGCCATACGAGTTTAGTGTGTTGAATGGCAAATTCTATGGTTCAACGCATAGTATAAGTCGCTGACCAGCCTGCGTGACCATCAATGATCGAGACAACATACAAAGTCCAAAATCGATTCTAGATTGCTTCGATTTGCCTTTTGAAATCGGCTTTCAACCTTTTCACGTTAAATGCGTCACCACTCTTTACATTAAATGCACAAAAGCCTTTAAACCATACATATTGACAGTTAAAGTCACTCTAAATTCTTTGAAATCTTTTCAGAAATTGTTACATAATTACGTTTTGATGGAAAATTCAGACTTGACGTATTATATGGCTTAAAACCATAAAAGGGTCCAAACCCAAACGCCCTCAAAAGTACTATGTTTGGCGTGAATCTTACGGAGCTACTGACTCTTCCGTTAGGAACTTTTGACAATGGAAGCGAACCTACCACCCAAAGCCTGAATATCGAGCCAAACAACTTTTCAAATCCTACTTAGGCCAAACTTCATATTCCCAGAAATTGGCAATTTCGAAGGGTTTACTCTAAGTTGAGGCAGAAAAGTAATGATCTTTAGCCAATCAAAGGAAAAGGACTTTGCAGGTCTGAAGCATATATGATGCTCGCAAGAGAGAGAGAGAGAGAGATGGATAGCTATTAGCTCACAGATGAAACCATGGAGACAGATCAACCCTCAAAACCAAGCTCCACGGTCTTTTTAACTACTTAACCACCCCCCAAAAAAAGGCAGAAACTATTTTTCCCTTTCCTTCTACCCCAGCGAGTCAATTCGTGTGCGTTTTGTGTGTGTGTGCGTGTGTGAATATTTTCTCGAGATCGAGATCGAGATCGAGATCGAGAGAGAGAGAGAGAGAGAGAGAGAGAGAGAGAGAGAGAGAGAGAGAGAGAAGGAGGCATGGAACCTTGGCTGCCTGCTCAATTCAATTGTGTGGAAGATGGCCTCAACGAAATTGACAGCCCAAACTCATTTCTCTTTTTCCCTTTTATAAAGATGACCGAATTTTTGACACCGTGACTCATTTTCTGCACAATCTATATCTCAATTTCTCTCACCTAGCTCAAGTTCTGCTCAAATTAAAGGCTACCCCAGCCCATCCACAAAATTATCCCCAAAAAGACCGCAAAAGGGTCAGATGATGCAACCATAAGAACTGAAGTACAAATTGGTAAAAGGCAATTGACATTCAGGATGAAAATAGAATCAACAGTTTCTCTGCCAAAGAAGCCTCTCCAAAATATCGAAAAACACACTTTCTGAGTCACATCACATGATTAACATATGGCAAGAACAGGGTCTAAAGAAACATAAGAAAATGCAGATCAAAGTTCACCACGAACCTTCTGCACCAACAGTGGGGTTCTTGTATGCTTCAAAGCCCCAGAAGGTTTTCAAAGAGTAGGGTGGAAAAAGTGTTGCTCCTTCTTCAGTGATTTTTGCAATCTGCAGGTCAAGTGCACCATGTCATTTAGATGTTTCAAAATCAAGCCACTGTCAGTACTACAAAAAAAGATGTGAATGCCCATAGACAGAACTACATATAAGCAAATGCAAGAGAACAAACAGAAGAGCATGTGAGACAACTGCAACAAAACATGACCAGTATGAAGCTTCTCCACCATCTTGATTATGATTTAATTTCTCTTATCATCGTAACTACTATTTGTCCAAATTTACCAAGCAACTTGTCAGCCCCAGGCACTAGGAAACCAACTTGTCCACCCCCTCCTTCTCTCCATTCATGCTCGGTGCTCGGTACACTTCATTAGTTTACAACATTGATTTTGTGGTAGCTCGGTAAATATCAGAAATTGCTATGAAGCAAGAAAGTACAGACCTCAAATAAACTACAAATTCAAGCTCTAGCAGTTCTCAAATGTCAAGATTAAAGGCTAAAATCCTTTAAAAAGCCAAAAAACAGTATGATATCTCTTGGGTTCCAATTTTGACTTAGAATATGGGTTTTCCTAATGAAGTTCAAAAAGTAATATACTGGAAAGAAGATTTGGGGGACAAAGAGCTTGAAAACAACTTGACATTCATCCTCATTAATCTTCATCAAGATGCGGAATTCAAAACTCTCTGTAAACATCTCCACAGAATTTTTACGATACAAACCAACACAAGTCATCCATGACTAATCATTGTACAACTAGGTGTTAATCATGCATCACAGGTGGGTTGGACTGCTTAGGTGGAAATGTAGTGAGGGCATGGACCGTATTGTGGTGGATCCAAGAGGGGGTCAGAGTGCAGGTTTTCTAATGCAGGGGCTGGATGTGCTGGGCATGGACCTGTGTATTGGCAATGGTGGATCCAAGAGGGGGCCAGAGTGCAGGTTTTCTAATGCAGGGGCTGGATGTGCAATTACGTAATCCACAAAAGGGTACTCTGTAATTCTTCCTCTTAGCCCCAGATAGGACAGCCCTTCCTTGACAAAAGGAGGAAGCACAAGTGTGCGCATAAGTGCGCATCAGTTCACCAAAATCACACAGTTATACGAGGAAGAGAAAGCACATTCCAACAACTGATACGATACAATCACATCCCAACCTTATACTATGCTGCCATATGCAACCATTGAGAAATAGAGAACCATAAACTATAACACAGAGAAGATTAGAACCTGAAGCTTGTTAACTGCAGATCTGTCACGATACAGAAGCACACGCATGCACTTCTCCAACAGCTTAACACCATCTTCAAAACTCAAGTTCTCGTTCCACTCGTCACGAAGAATTGGCCGTGCAAGGTGATTGCCAAACCCAGTAGCCACATGGTTATCTTCGAAATTCACACCTATCATGCTAACCTGTATAAAACCGCACGACAGGTGAACGAGTATCCGACAACATTCTGAAAAATTAAATCAATCTAACCAAGGGTCGAGACCTACCATGCCAAGATATTTTTGTCCATTCTTAACTCCACCTAGAACCAGTGAGTTCCACAATGGATTGAACTTATTCCGCCTATTGTACATAACCCGAGTCAGATAATTATGCACCTCTTTCGGCCCCAAGGAATTCCCATCATCCCACATGTTGTCATAAAGACTGCAACAACGGACACCAGAATCATCATTCTTGGTCAAAAGCAGCCTCAAAGTTCAAAAAGCAGGGTAACTAATATTCGGTGATAAAAAAAAATACTGCTGCTTGTAATCTCGATCAATTGATACATACATCAGTTCATCAAGATATCGTAATATCTCCTGAAAATCACTTATCTCTCCACTCGCCCCCAGGAGAGAATGTTTTCCAATAGGCTTTATTCGCTCAACAGTTTTGTATCTCAGGGTGGATCCATAAGATCCTGTAAAATATTCGTCACTATCAGAGCACATAGATGAACAGAACACTGACATAGTCACAAATAAGGAGAATGGAGGACTCAATAACTATGTTACTAAAAACGGTTAGCAAACAACAGAGTAAACCGGTTCTAAGATCACTATACTATCTAAAGTTAAAGAGCTTTGAAAGTAATGTAGTTATGATAACTTAACTAGGTAGTTATAGTTGAAAAGGAAGAAAATAGGCAAGCAGTAGAATGCTTCCTTCTGGCATGGCTAGTCAAGACTAATGTACATAATGAGTAGATATATAGCATGCCAAACAAAAGGAGAACTGAAACTGCAAACAGCTTCTCTAATTTTCCTTGAAAAGCAACAACAGGCGGGTGCCACCAAAAAAGACATTCAGCAACCCAGTTTCTAATGAAAAGCAGAAGCATCAAGCTTCAGTATTCAAATCAAACCAAATTCTCATATTTCATTATGGATTACATAGAGCTGAAATTTTCCTCAATTAAAAATTTCAGAAGTAATAGCATATATTCAGAAATACAAGTGTGTCATTTAAAAGATGGGTGAATCAGCACCTGTCTGCATTAGTAACAACCAGCCATATTTAATGGAACATCGATACAAGTCAATGGAATACTGACAGAATTATCTGTATCCATAAAGGGTACGAGAAGACCATCTCGATGCCTTGCAAATCAGTCTACCCTTAAAACACCTCAAAGCGACACTTGCTAGCACTCTCTCACCATTAATTGTGATCTTTGTAAACGATAAAATTGACAAACAGCCTTTTCCGCTCTCTTTGGATAGTTTCACCCAGAAAAGATCATCATCTAAAATCCAACAATTCCAATCTTAAGACAATGCCATTGGAGATGTTCCTAAATTCCCAGCATACACGATAACTGGGCCAATTGTTATAATGGGTTCCCTCCTAACCATCTTCCGGGGATATCCCTGCATATCTTCAGAGATATTCGGTCGACCGAGAAATTAACCTTGATCCCTCAATCATCTAAGGAAGCAACCAAAAGAAAAGGCATCTTAAACTAATCCAAAATCGACTCAAAATCATTCTGGGGGGATCGACAGCCATCTAACTCCCTACCACAGACAGATAATCAGATGTTCCCCCAAAGCGAAAGTTCCCAAATTGTTCAAATCAAAGTGCTGCAGCAGCAGCATAAGGGAGTCACAAAAACCCGATCGAGCAAACGAAGCTAACCTCCCATGTCGGCCGCCATCAGAATCCCATCCCTGTACTTGAAAGCCACCACGGACGTGCCCGTCACGTACGGATACCTACATCGCGCGAGCCCAAAAAATCCGCGGTCAATTCCACGCGCGGGAAAGAGACGCGCCCGCATCGTCCGCCGGCGGGGTGCTGGAAACCCCTAGACGCGCGACGAGCGATCGGAGATGGAGGGAAGGTTTTGCTTACAGAGTTCTCTCGGAGTCCAACGAGAGAGACGAGGCGTCCGGGCCCCGTTCCCCATCCATGACCGGCATCTTGGAGAGAGACATGCTTCGATCGGCGACGGCGACGGCGACAGCGACGGCGACTGAAGGAGGAGGAAGAAGAAGAGAAGTATCTACCAGTCTTAAATAGCAGATAGCGTTTGCCCTCCTCTGCTCAAGCCCAGCAAGAGCTAGCCAGCGAAATGAATTCGTATTTTTATTGCAGCAAATGTTTTTGTCGTATTTCTAGCAAACAAAAAATGTTTTTGTCGTATTTTTTGCAAAGACCCTATAATTAAAAATGCTGCATACTTCTTGTCCGCGTCGTCGAGATAAAATGGATATATACACTGAGCATATATTCCGTTTCTTTAATCTTTCATATGGAAATATTCGATTTCGTGACACGTCGAACGGAAGTTCAGAGCGCACCATTTTTTTTTAAGATAATAAATAGATTTTTTTCTTCTTTTTTTAACATAAGAAAAGTCGGCTGGCTTGTTACATGCCTTCATGAGAAAAAACTACTCTTTTCACCTAAGAAAATGTTAGCTAGCTTGCAAGTTTTATTTGTGCGAAAACAAAATATGTGAAATCGTGCGGTTTTGGAAGGTTGGATTAGGGGTGAGCAAGATGGACCGCCCAAACTGGGACTAGGCCAAATCGACCGGTTTGGTCATGTTCTCGGTAATATCGATCCAGTTCCCGGTTTCTAAAAGTGGAACCGGATTGCCGGGCGATCCGGTTCCCGATCTAGGATGAGAACCGGATTGGACCGGACTGATAAATATATATTTTTCTAATTTTTTCATATATATATAATATTTAATATTTGTCCTATTGTAACCGATTGTTCAATTTTTTTTATATATTTTATATTTTTTCAAATTTTTCCATGACCTTATGGGATCAAATTAGAACTACAAAGGAAAAAAGGGAGTAATCAGTTCCCGATTCACAAATAATATTTAATATTGATCTCATTAGAACCCGACCGGACCTTCAATCTAGTCTGGTCCACGGACCCAAGACTAGCCGATCAGGTCCCCAGTCCTAGAAATAGGAAACCGGTCCTTCCGATCCGGTTTCCGGTTTTTGGGTTGGACCGGACTGAACTGGGAACCGCTTACCCCTAGTTTGCATTGGGCTTCGGACTTGGATCCCATATGGGCTACAGAGTTTAGTGGGCGGGCTTGACATGGGCCTTCACAGTTCATGGATGGCAGAGAGATAGATACCCAAACTGCTCATATGGTGAGCCTGGTTGACTGGTGGAGAACTTGCTAAATGAGCATAATCATTGTTAGATCTACCTCCTCGGTATGGTTGCAAAGGCAAGGCATCGATATTGGGACCGTGGATTCATGATGAATTACTTATTTGTGATCCGATCCTAAGATGTGCTGAGTGAGAATTAATCAATTGGAGACCTCACGTTTTTTAAAACTCTAGATTCCAATAGCTTTTCCGCTCGATCAATCCCGTAATTGAACATAGAGAACTTAGATTTTATTGTCGCCGCGTCTGTCTGATAGCTACTGCTAGCTTTGCAATTAGTAACCTAACAAGTCTAAAATAAATTAGGATTATGAATATAGAAGACGAATGATTATGTACTCATTCCTGATTAATAGAGATCCTCTCAGTTAAGTATGATTAAAGTGCTAACTAGGCAAGTTCCTTTCCATTATTATCTCATGCTAAACTCGCGCTCATCACAAGTTGGAATTGTGATTCTCAATTTTTTTTTTACTAAAGCCCTTGAATGGAATGATCTTGAGTTAAAACCTGCTAAGCTGTTGGTTTAGATGGCATGAGAGTTGGCTCATCTCTTTGTAGTCTTGAATTGAAGCCTTGCTAGGAGACTACTGCAAGAGTAAATCTCAAATGCACTAGGCCAACGTGAGAGAGTCAGCTCTTAACATCGTCCGAGGACGTGAATTAGTCGAAATGCGTGAGAGCCAGCCCAAACATCGCCTAATTGCTAAAACGAAAACCCCACTACTACAACATTTTATGTCCTAGATCATCCTGCCCTTTCTCTTTTTCATACTCCTTTTAGAAATATATTGGCCAAATTGCTCTTCGTATTTCAATCCTCACATCCCTTCTCCATCTATCCCTCTAAATTAAGAATAGAATGAAAATGGGTGTTGTTGACAAGCATGCACAAGGATACATTTGATATGATAAAACGAAATGAGCATTCTTGAACACAACGGGAACGGTGACACAATTTGCATCGTATCAAAGAGGAAGAACGTTAGCGGGTGAAATCGGAGGCATTGGCATCCTATTAACAAGGGAAGAAAAATACTCTCACTCGACCGATTAAAAAAAGAAAGGTTTGATTCCTTCGGACCAAACACAAAACATCCAAGACATGAGCCGTGAAAAAGAACCAAGTAATGCCACAGGACCACTCTGCAAAACCTTTCTTGAGACTTTCCATCGCATACTGCAGAGAAACCGAAAGCGTAGCCTAAAAAGATCGTCATCACATGTACAGATCTGTAAAGTTCCAAGAACGAAAATAGCATCCACCGCTTCTCTACCAAAGAAGCCTCTACGAAACATCTGCAAGCACATTTCATTAGTGCTACATCACATGATTGTCATGACAAGATTAGGGTCTGAACAAACAGAAGAATATGCAGATCAAAGTCCAACATGAATGTTCTGCACCAACAGAGGGGTCAACAGAGGTTTTCAAGGTGTGCTTTTACACTGCTTTGGGTTTCAGCAAGGCACACTTCCATTCCGGTACCTAGGTGTGCCTATCATCTCAACCAGGCTCACCAAAGAGGAGTGCAAGATCCTGGTGGATACTATAACAGCCCGTGCCCGCTCTGGGACACACCGATTTTTATCCTTTGCAGTGCGCCTTCAGCTCATCAAATCAGTGTTACACTCCATTCATATGTATTGGGCTACCATATTTACTCTTCCCCAATCGGTGATTCAAGGTATTGAGAAAATATTGAAGCAGTTTTTATGGAAAGGGCCGGATCTTGGTACAGGTGGGGCTAAGATTGCATGGGACTCCATATGTCTCCCTAAGAATGAAGGAGGGTTGGGGATTAGACGCCTTCAAGAGTACAATACAGCTATGACTCTCAAACACATATGGCTTCTTTTCACTGATAAGGAAGCCATATGGTGTAAATGGATTCATTCCACTTTCTTACACAAATCCAACTTCTGGATTGTTTCGAAACCCACCTTTTGCTCCTGGACTTGAAAGAAACTCCTAGATTTGCGCTCCAATGCCCAAGGATTATTTCGGTGGACTATTGGTAATGGTCGCTCGGTCTCTTTTTGGTTTGATTGGTGGCATGTCAAAGGGCCCCTATACCAGATCTTCTCCAATGCCAGCATCTATCAATCTAGGATTCCCCGTGAGTCCTCGGTTCGAGATTTCTATGATGGTATTTGGCTTCCTTCAGAAGTGCTTGACACCATCCTTAGCTGGACCGATCCACATCCTATTTTCAGGGATGACATTCCGGATGTATTGACGTGGGCTCCATCCCCTTCTCTCCCTTTTTCTGTCTCCCGAGCATGGAACCATATTAGAACCACAAGACAATCAGTCCCGTGGCATTCCTTTGTTTGGGATAAACATATGGCCCATCGATACGCCTTTCTACTGTGGGTTATATCTCTTAACCGTTTGCCCACTCAGACATTACTCCTACAAAATCGTAGGATTGAAGCCGCTGTATGTGCGTTTTGCGGTGAGGTCCTGGACTCCATCAACCATTTATTCTTCGAGTGCTCCGCTACAAGAAGGCTTGCCTTTTTCTGGGCGACTAGATGCAACCTCCCATGGCGTAATATGGCCTGGCTCGATCTTGTTACCTGGGCAATGAAAGTCTATAATTCTTCCTCCTTTGCCCATAGTCTTTCCAGATTTGCATTTGGAGCCTTATGTCACATCATATGGACAGAAAGGAACAACTCCATCTTCAGGAACAAGGATGTTTTTATCCTAGGAATGTTCAAGCACCTTCTCAAGGTTGTGAAAGACAAAGCTCTTGCCATGGGGACAATTCCTGACACACCTCCAAATCGGAGAATCCAAAGGAATTGGGGCCTCTCTGCCACGATCTTTGACGCTAGCTCAGCTACTAGTTAGGCTGTTTGTTTGTTTCCTTTATGTATACTCCTCTTTTTGTCGGTGTATATTTCCCGCTAAGGCCTTTGACCCCATTTTGACATGTTGTCCTTATTAGGTCCTTGGGTGCCTCTAGCATTAGGTTGTACTTGGTTGTTTGAAAGTTATAAATTTTTACCTTACCAAAAAAAAAAAAAAACAGAGGTTTTCAAGGAGTAGGGCGGAAAATTTGTTGCTGCTTCTTCAGTGATTTTTTGCATTCTGCAAGTCAAGTGCGCCGTGTCGTTTAGATGGTTCGAAATCAAGCTACTGTAAAAAATAAAAGAACAAGTCCAATGCCCGTGGACAGAACTGGATATTAGCAGATGAAAGAGATTAAACAGAAGAACATGCGCGACAATTGCAACAAAAGAGTGCGAAGTGAAGTCACGCACCAGAGGAGATCAATTGCTGTCTGTAAGGAATATGACTAGTGAGAAGCTTCTGTGCTGTCTTAATTAGGATTTAATTTCTCTAGTCATTGTAATTGCTATCTGTCAAATATTTATAAAGCAACTTGTCATTAGTTTATAACATAGATTGTGTAATAGCTCAGTAAATATGGAACCTCAAATTACCTACAAATTCAAGCGCCAGCAGTTCTCAAATGTCAAGATAAAAGGCTAAAATCAATGGCCAAAGAACAGTAGGATATCTCTTGGGGTTCCAATTGTGACTTAGAATCTGGGGTATCCCAATGAATTTCAAAACCAAACATACTGGGAAGAAGATTTAGGGGACAAAGAACTTACAACTTGACATTCATTCTCATTAATCTTCATCAAAATGCAAACTTCAAATCTGTCTGAAAGCATCTCCTCAGAATTTTCAAGACACGAACCAACACGAGGCATCCATGACTAATCATTGTACAACCAGGTAATAATCATGCATCACGGGTGGGTTGGACTGCTCAGGTGAAAATGTAGAGAGGGCAGGGACCATATTGGCAATGGAGGATCCAAGAGGGGGTCAGGGTGCAGATTTTCTAATGAAGTGCTGGAGGTGCAATTTCGTAATCCGCAAAAGAGTACACTGTAATTCTCCCTCCCTGTCCCAGATAAGACATCCTTTCCTTAACAGAAGGCAGACACATTAGTGTGCATCAGTTCCCCAAGATCACACAGTTATATGAGGAAGATGAAAACACTTGCTAACGACAGGTAAGACAAAGAGGACTAGAAGTCTAGAACCTGAAGTTCGTTGACTGCAGATCTGTCGCGACGCAAAAGCAAACGCATGCACTTCTCCAATAGCTCAACACCATCTTCAAAACTCAAGTTCTCGTTCCACTCTTCGCGAAGAATAGGCAGTGCGAGGGGATTGCCAAACCCAGTAGCCACATGATTATCTTCGAAACTCGCACTTATCATGCTAACCTGGATAAAATTGCATGGCAAGCGTATGAGAATTCGACAACAATCTGAAAAGTCAAATGAATCTAAACAAGGGTCGCGAACTACCATGCCAAGATATTTTTGTCCATTTTAAACTCCACCCAGTACCTGTCAGTTCCCCAACGGGTTGAACTTGTTCCGCCTACTAGACATAATCGGAGTCAGATGATTTTGCACCTCTTTGGGCCCCTAGGAATTCCCATCATCCCACATTTTGTCGTGAAGACTGCAACAACGGACCCCAGAATCAAAAGTCTTGTTCAGAAGCAGCCTCAAAGTTAGAGAAGCTGAGTAACAAGTATACGTCAATTAGAAAGAAACTGCTGCTTGTAATCTTAATCAAGTGATACATACATCAGTTCATCAAGATGACGCAACATCTCTTGAAAATCACTCATCTCTCCACTCGCACCCAGGAGAGAATGTTTGCCAATTGGTGTTGTCGCTCAATAGTTTTGTATCTCAAGGTGGATCCATTAGAACCGGAAAATTATATGTCGCTATCGGAACACCGATTTGACCAGAACGCTAATATAGTCATAACGT
The DNA here is from genome assembly GCA_031216185.1 of Syzygium aqueum. Classification (NCBI taxonomy): domain Eukaryota; kingdom Viridiplantae; phylum Streptophyta; class Magnoliopsida; order Myrtales; family Myrtaceae; genus Syzygium; species Syzygium aqueum. Next base: position 7,190,513 of record CM062238.1, on the reverse strand, counting down.
ACTATAAGAAAACCAGTAAATTAAGAACTACGAACTAATATATCAAAAAAAAGAACGACGAACTTTCCTCCAACATGACGTAGAACTCCTTCTCAATGCGCCTATTGCTTGAACCGCTAACTAATATTATATACTGAAAAAAATACAGAAGTTAAACGGGTCTTGCAATCTAAAGCTTAGAAGAAGAAATTACCGAGGAATTCAACTAGGAACGATCAGAGCACCAAAGTTTTATGGGGTTTTGTCGAAGTGTCGGTACTACTCCACTGAGAGAGCCGGCCAGTTTACAGTAGCTCAAGTGCTCAAGTCTTTCTTGCCTTTCCTAAATGCGTTTGTTTCGCACAAAATGAATGGTTTGGAAAACATTTTCCTAAAAAAACTGTTTGCCTCAATTATAAAAATGAATAAACAAAAAATATTTCCATCATCCACGAAGACATTTATATATAAATCGTTGTTAATATTGAATATTTTCCATGAACTAATTATTTCAAGCTATATAAGCAATTATTTTTAGAAAAATGTTCTCACAATCATTCATTTTTTAGCAAAACAAACGAAACTTTCGCGTATAGTCACCTAGTAGAATTCCATCTCTCGTATATATATAATTTTGTATCTATTTTGCCATAATTGCACTTGCAACGAAATCTCTTTTTACCAAAAGTTGTTCTTCGATTTTTATTAAAGGAGAAACTAAGGTTCTACACCAACTCTCGACAGGAAGCATCACAGGCAAAAGGGACCAACGTATTAGAATAGGATCAAACAAGTATAAACCATGCCGAAATTTGATTGACTATAAGGCTTGGAAGGTGTAGACTCAATGAAGTAACCATATGTAAGCAAACTATGCTAGAATTTAATCAACGACACAACTGGAGAACATCAAGATATTATGCCAAAAGTTAATTAGCGACACGGCATCCAAGATAGAGATTACATGCCAAAATTTAATTGATGACACAAATCGATAAGTTACGGCTATGAAATAAGATACAGTACATGAAAGCAAAGACGCTCAAAAGATAGTAAATTTGTTTGATTTGTGCGAGGTGCTTCTAGTAGCCGACTAATAGTATTTATAATGATCTAATGATAACTGCTTTTTGACGGTTTCCAACCGTTTTGTTCCCTCGAGCAGTTTTCGCCAATTGCTTCCATGAATTTTTTGTGCTCACGTTCTTATGATGCGTGTCAACTATTCCACGATCTTACTTTTGCATGATCCTGTTTTTTAGTTGGTAATTGTTCCCTCCAACGATGCAAGTCCATCTCCCCTCAATCTCAACAGTTTCGCTGATTTCGAACTTCGCAGTCGTGCTTTGATGCTCTTCAAGTAAACGTCTCCCGGTTTTTTCATCGCCCCAATTGCTTTGTCTCAAACATCCTCGTGTCCTTCATGTTTTCAAAGAGCTCTAAAGGCGATCCGCCATTCACCCATTGCCAGCATCTATCTCAATGGTTACTAACTCTCCGTCATCGTCTATTGATAATCGCACATGTACCACAGATGCATATCAATGTCAATCAACAAAAATTAATTTTCACGGCGGACAACTCCATTGTTTTTTTGTGTAAACAGTGTCCTAAGTGGGAAACCTATTTAATTTAGAATACCACTCAAGCTAGGAAAATAAAGCATATTAGGAGTCCAACTCCAATACGAAAGGTATTCCTAAAACTTTTAACTTTCTTATTTGGAATTGAAACTTTTTGCTTGGATAGGATTTGATTTTCCTATTTGGATTTAGAATTCCTATCACCTTTTTTTTGCTTAGGAGTTAACAATCCACCTTCGAACAAACGCATGGCGTGATCACCAATCCCGAGGGCGACACCAATCCCGAGGGGGTGCCTTGGAATCGTCGCATTGTCCCGACCAATGGATGCGACGGAATCGAGTGACGTGGTTGGGCGGGCGACCAAGTAAATTTTAGTGCCCCTTCGCCTTGAATTGAGAGCTCAAAATACGACACTCACGTCCATCACCCCCCCTAAGATATTATATAATGAGTTGCCCTAAATCAAGGCGTAACTTGTGGATTGTTCATGTCCGGACTCAGAAAAAATAATTTTCTTTGGGTTACATTGCCGAGAGAGGCCTCTAGCCATTGGATGCGCGACGGCAGAAATCGATCGGTGTGCGAGAGAAGAAGATGAGGACAAAGTCCTGTAATGTCACGTCCCTCTCACATCACATGATAACATGGTATGTACGTATCAATTTTGCTACTATTAATCTCTGGAATATATGTCGCCGGAGTGTGATAATAACACTCGATTGGTCGATGACATCACGTTGATGTACCACGCGTTATCTTCGTTTGATTCCGGATTTTTTTTCTTTTCTTTTAATTAGAGAGAGAGATCACAGTCAGAAAAGATATATAGCAAAGTTAAGTCTATTTACCTGATATACACGTTCAAAGGAAACAGCTTGATCAATCTGCTGTGATTAATCATGAAACATGCACATGGATCTTCACAGGATAGACATGTTTATGAACCTAGCTGACTGGGAGAAAACTTACTAACGAGTAGATCATTAGTGATGTTGGGAGTTTTTTTATGCACTCTTTAGGTGATGTTTTAGCTAATTTTCACGTACCATATTGGATCGACCTTCTCGATTTGGTTGCAAAAGGATATCGTTCACATGAGATTAGAGATTCACAAGGAATTACTTCCTTGTGATCCGACCCCACGAGGTTGGGCTGAGTGGGAATTGATCAATTTGTGACCTTGCTTTTTGACACGCAAAATTCTGAGTCTTATCGCTTGACGAACCCCTTGAGTATAGAGAAACTTAAATATTATTGGCGCCACGAATGTTTGATAGGTGGTCCCTAGCTTTATGATTAGGAATCGAATGTGTCCAAAAAAATTTTTTGATTGTGAATATAGAAATAAATTATTATGGACTCATTCTGATGGATGGAGATCCTTTCAATTAATTATGATCGACGCACTAACGAGGAATTTTCCTTTCACTAACTATCTCATGCTCATAACAAATTGATATTGTGATTTGACTAAAGTCCTCGATGGAAAGCTGCAAGAGCAAAATCGTGAATCCAGGCCAACTTGAGGAAGTGGGCCTTTAAGATCGTTCGAGCAACTGGATTAATCGAGGTGTGTAAAAACTGTCCCCGACACCAGCCGACCGCTAAAAACAAAAAGAAAAAACAAAACAAAAGAACCATCGGTACATTTTATGTCCTAGAGCAACCTTCCCTTTCTCTTTTTCATACTCTTTTTGGCCATTTTGGTGTTCATTTTCCAATCCTCGCGTCCCTCCTCTATCTAACCGGAAACCTAGGAAGAACATTAGCAGGCGAAATCGGAGGCATCGGTGGCACCCCTTTTAACAAGACGAAGCAAAACCCTATTGCTCAACCAAATAGAAAACAGTTCAATTCCGTCCAACCAAATTAAACACATCCAAGACACAAACCGTAAAAAAAATACCCAGGTAATGCCACATGACCACCCTGCAAAACCTTCTTTAAATTTCCATCGCACGATGCAAAGAAACCGACAGCGCAGCCTAAACTAATTGCCGTCGTATGTAAGATGGCCAGTGGCAGCGAGCCTCCCTTAGCTCGAGGAAGAGCATGATTAGCCCATTAAACAAATACAATTGGCAATCCGATCACCAATTATCATCCCGACACAAGAGTTGTAAGTAACATGGGGAACCATGTCTACATGTGTCGGGAGAAACATGACACCCTGACGTACGACGTTTATAAATTCGATAGTTTGGTACGAAATAATGCAAATCGAACTCTGTAAAACAACTCAAAAGCATGTGTGAGGGAATCAATCCCACGCCATGCGCATCTTCTCCAAACCTTTTCTTTATCCTCTTCTTGTTTCATCCTTATCCTTTCTTACTTACCTTTATTATCATTGTTTACACTATTTTACTTTAACCATAAACAGTAAAATACGTCAAAAGTCTTCTAGGTTATCTGTCTTTCTGCTTAATATAACATTTCGACTTGAACTGGAATTTACCAACCCTAGGACGGGAGACCATTTTGCTTAGGTAACAAGGAACTTAGGGACGTGACAGACCCGTTTTGCTATAAAAAGTCGAGTTAAAGAGATAGAGGAAACAAAAAAAATGGTTTTGAAGCAATAAACAAAAGCAACAAACCAAGTATATCGTGCATCATCATATTTTACCCTACAATATCATGCGAATAAGATCCGTATCTTGACTTGAAGTTACATGGAGATATATGAACACGACACAATATCTAGTTAACTGTTGAAGCGTCTAATGTTTGAGTCATGCAGCACACGCACGACAACACAGGCACAAGCACGAGCATGGTAGCGGTCATTAGAGCTTGGGCCATCGGCCGACACCAATGAAGCGAGATAAGTCGGCCTGCCATATAACTAGGTCGGGCATGACCCATTAAAGTGTCACACTCCCCCGGCATCATAGGTTGGTCTGAGATTCGACACAGCCCGAATCCATGACTCTCGGAGAGTACAAGTAACACACAAAACAACATACGAAATGGAATGGCAGGAAAATCCACTGAACACGCGGTGACCTTTTGCAAGAGCTACATCCATTGAACATGTGGGCAGAAACATCCGGAAAAAGACACATCATGAAACTCTTGAAAGTTTACTGCAAGATGACCATGCGCACAAGGAAACCCCAAAAATGAGAACTTACCCATTTTGTTAATATGGCCAAAGAGAGCTTGGTGTCATGTTCTCATCTAAGTGAGCTGAACCTATCACCAAAACAAAAAGAATTTGACCAAAAATGCTGCAAAGCAGCTTATGTTTCTCCCACCACGGCACTGTACATAGACAATGTTGTCTCTTACTCTTGGTAGTTAATAATGGCTATTGTAAAAGCTCTCCTATATCTTTCTGAGATCGATCACTACACAGAAGTTGAGTGCGTGAGGGATATGTTGCCAAAGAAAGAAATTAAAAAAAGAGAGAGAATACTACAATTAAACCTCACTTATGACCTAATAACCATTTATGTCTATTTCTTGCTAGTGTCGCTCAAGTGCTTCAAAAAAAAAACCCCACACTGGAAAGACGAAATTGCTCTTCTATGCAAACTCAATTTAGCAACTCACGTAGGGTTTGGACGATTTTTTTCTTATTTGGTTTTGAGTGTTTCAAATGGGTTTGAGAATTTAAGATTTGGAAATGGGTATAGCTAGAGCATGAGGATAATTGATGTGAATGTACAAAATGAAGTCCAGAGATAAAACTTGGGTATTGATTTGATATTACTAAATATAGAGCTATAGAGCGGGGTGGTTATTGGGTGAAACGCAAGGTGCGTTTTTAGCATTTTTCAAAAAAAAAAAAGTTCTTATGCATGTTTAGCATGTGAGGGTTTGCCATGACAATATTCATATCCACATTTCATGTCTTTGAACTATACAAAAAACTAAGTCCTTGAACTTTGTGATTAGCATATGATAATAATTTGGCAAAAACACAATGTGGTACATATATATACATAGGTTGGTCAACCAAGATGGATCGATACAGTTCGATCCTTTTGCAAGCCATTGGACCATAAAAATGACTGTTGATGATAAATCAAATGGTCATGTCGGTAGAGCAGCAGGTGTGGACGCTTCGAAGCTCTTACCAGTCGACACGTAACCCTATTTCGGCTGAACAAACGTGCTCATCTTTGGTTCATGCTCTCTCTCTCTCTCTCTCTCTCTCTCTCTCTCTCTCGTCACTCCCAAAGGGAAGTCTCGATCTCAATTGGCTTGGCTCCATGTCTAAAGACATCAGTTCGTGCGTCGATTCTATGCACGGGGATTCGTGTTTCGACATCTGACTTGTCAGCGTCATCTTCGAATTCAATGAGGTTAGGCAACGTACCAGAGGCGGAAGGAATATCGCGGACTTAATGCCGATGTGGTTAGGTGGCGATTGCATGTTTGTGATTGGCTATTTGAATTATCTGCGATTGGCTAACTAATAAAGATCGCGTCGCTAATCTTTGCTGACCTTTGATGTCGATTAGGGTAAGTAGTGTTAGTACTAGTTCTGGCGGGAACCGTGGGGATAGTCTAATAACTCGATGGAAAAAGTCTCGTGTTGACCCTAGCCAGTTGTGGATTTCCATAACAATGTTATGGGTGTGGTAAGACACATGCACATGTTTGTACCTGGTGACAGCTTATTAGCAAAACATGACTAAAGTTAAAAAATGAGAGAGCGAGAGAGATATGGAGAGGGACGGTAGTCCGAACCCTAACCGAGTGAAGGTTGCCTGAGTGCAACGGGATTGATGGATAAGACACTGCACATGTTTATACTTGGTGACAGCTTATTAGCAAAATGTGATTCAAATTCGAAGATAGGAGAGATATACATATGTATAGAGAGAGAGAGGATTGTCCAAATCCTAACCGAACGCTGAGGTCTCGCTCAGGCGACCCCTGTTAGCCACCAGCAAAGGTTGCCCAAGCATGATGGGCGGGTCAACGGAGGGACCCTCGTCGACGGAACCATCTGCTACTTGCGCCCTCTTCCTAAAGTTAACTTGCGAAATGACATCACGAGCTCCACGTACATATTAAGCAAGAAGGTGCAAATGATGCTCAAATACTCTTTCCAACATCACGTGGTTCATTGTTTCTAGTCATGAAAAGCAGCAACATCTCTGGGACTGGGTTTATTTCGATTTCAAGCATACGATCAGGGGCCTTCTCTAGGACTATGGGAACTTTTGCCATTTTTCCAACTATATAGAGTAATGATATAAGATAGGATGTGTAGTCACTTATCCAACCTTGACGTAAATTAGACGTAAAATCAATAATATACCCAAATGAGCTATCATGTTGTAAAGATGATGGTCCCAAGCCGATGACGAGTCACGTGATTGAACCAACCTCCTTGTCTTACCCCTTTTTTCCTTTCTCTATTCTGTTTTTTTATTATTATTATTTTCATTTCGTTGGTAGCTATAGAACATTGATAGAATGCAGGTAACATGTTCCCCAACCACGAATAAAGCAGCTAACCCTTTTCCTAAGTACAAGAAAACCTTTCTGATGCCGGAAAGATACAAAAATAAAAATAAAAAAATTAGAAGACCCGATTGTTTGCTCTATCTGTTCATCGATGCGTGTGTGAGGATGTTAATGAAATAAAATCTCTGATAAGATAAATACATACATGGTAAGAAGCAGTTAATACACGTCTTTAACCCACGATTTAGCTACTTAAATTTGGAGAGATAATTGTCCAAAAAATCCTAAATCGATCGTACAGTAGTCAATTCGGTTATAAATCTTTCAACAATGTCAATTCAGTCCTAAACATTTTAACGATTTGCTAATTTAGTCTTAAACATTTTAATTATGTCAATTTAATTCTAGACATTATGATAATTTATCAATTTAGTCCTAAACTCAATGTAGTCATTCATGCCAAATATCTAAATAATAGGTGTATGACTAAATTGGTAAATCATCAAAAGGTTCATGATTAAATTTATATAATTGAAGAATTTATAATCAAATTGGTCTATGCATAATAAGTTTAGAATTTTTAAAACAAAATTTTCCCGATTTCGGGCTTTCTCTTCACTCTCAAAAGGACGTTTTTACCAAGCTAGGCTTGCCCTTTGTTTCCTTAGAAGTCAGTGCCACCCGTACCCTCCCTCTATCTCCCTATCTCTATCTCTATCTCTCAACCAAAAGCTAAACACGGCTGCTGCCCCATTTCCCATTGGGCGTGTACGATCGTCGAATTTTGGGTCACTTTAAAGTTTGCATGTACCTCTTGAGCGACGCCACGTGGTGAATTGTTAATTAATTTGCAAAACTCTAAAGCCAAAAGCTGCGCTCAAAGACGTAATCAAACCCCCAGTTAGGCACCGAGATTAACCCTTTATTTTAATTAGTTTACCACAACCGAGATGGTCGGTTTTGGGATCATCCACGAAACCCTTGTTCACACATTAAGGTGTACTACTGAACGCACTAGAATGATATTATCAACTAATCGACTCTTGTCTTATTTATTTGATTATGTGGATAAATCAAATTCGCACATGGTATAGCAATAAATCAAGTACGTTTAGAGCCAAAGTTTTCATTTTACATGAGGGAAAAAACCAAGCTTGATATTTAAAAAGGGTTACTACCACGAAAAATCCCAAACTGATATACTTGTGATAAATTTACCTTCGAATTAATTTTTCTATCACAAAAAACCATAAATTAATACATATGTAATAAATTTACCCCAAACTAATTTTTTGACCGTTAAAAATCTCAGATTTGTACATTTGTGACAAATTTACCCTCCGTTCAATTTAATTAATAGCACAAAAGACCACAAATTGGTACATATATGATAAATGGACGATATAATCTCAAATCGATACACTCGTCAACTGTTACATATCATCCAACTCAGAAATTTGATGATAAAATTTAACGGAAACTAACAGAGAGTAAAATTATCACAGATGTACTAGTTTGGAGGTTTTGACGGTCAAAATTTGTCACGGATATATCAGTTTAAGATTTTTCGTGATATTAACCCATTTAAAAATCAAGGTTTCCCTCGCTCACAAACGTCATGGAGGCCGTAGAGCTGTAAATATTGTAATTGCATTTTTTGCTTGATTAATCTATGACTTTGTTACCATCGTTTTGGGCCGCAAATGTCTGATTTGAGCTTGACCCCGAATTGTTCGTTTATTTGGTTAAAATCAAGTGCCAAGAAGTAGCACCAGTCTTGCTATGTTGTTGCATGCGGCGAGTAAACTTCGCGCATACTAGAGACGAGGCATCTCTAAGTTGAGCAACATTTGGAATACTTAAATCTCATTGCTCTTGGTGATTCATTCGGGAGAATCATTTATACGCTTGGATTTTGGACGGTGTCTATGGATGTCCCCCAATTTCTTTTATCGATTTTGGTAATGCGATTTTCTATGTCCATCCAAATCAATCGCTCTCGTCGTTTAAGTGTGACCAAACGTTTTAAATAAGTAAGGTTGGATGTTGATTGAATTGGCTGACACCAACATACGATATGTACTCGAGTCTTGAGAGAGTGTGCGTGTAAGTTTGCCTTGTCTGTCCTCCACGAGTGGCAAAAAGCGTGATTTCGATGCATATTGGGGGTGCTTTCAAACTTGAGCTCTATAAAGTTCCTCTCCATCATCGTCCATCCAGCTCTTCACTCGGACGCGGGACCAGAGTCTCTTCCTTGTCAAAGCAAAACAGCAACCTCGTCACTGATCAGAGAGAGAGAGAGAGACGGGCACGCCATGAACGACCTGAGCGAAGATGACATGGCACTCATCTCTCAGCTCTACCCTGGAGTGTACACGCGATTAGCTCCCCCACAAGGTCGCACAGATTTCCACGCACCAGCACAACACACTATCGTGTTTACACGTGAGTTGCCTAACTTGGGGTGTCTATCTCTACGCAGAGGCGAAGCCGCGGAGGAGGCGGAAGAAGAGCAGCAGAGGACCCGAGGGCGAGGGCGAGGGCGAGGGCGGGGGAGGAGGGGAAGCGGGGCGGGGGAAGCGGAAGCTGAGCGCGGAGCAGGTAGAGCGCCTCGAGCGGAACTTCAGGGACGAGCACAAGCTCGAGTCGGAGCGGAAGGACAGGCTGGCGGCGGAGCTCGGGCTCGAGCCGCGGCAGGTGGCGGTGTGGTTCCAGAACAGGAGGGCGCGGTGGAAGAGCAAGAAGCTGGAGGAGGAGTACGCCAAGCTGAAGTCCGTCCACGAGACCGCCGTGGTTGATAAATGCCGTCTCGAGTCTGAGGTCTCATTTCACTCTATTAATTTTGATTTAATTTAATTTCCACTGTTTAGAGCCAAGTATCAATGTTTTTTTCTCTCTAATCATGAATAACATTTTAAATTTTGACAGCTAAATAATCAAATATTTTTTTACTTATTTTTTAAGTGCAAACGACCGGCCCCAAAATATTTTCCCTTGTTTTTTCCATTACCATGCATCCCATTTTTATATATGACTTGATGCCATCTTTTGGAAACGAGAAAAAACACAAAATTCATAAATTAAATCTTCAACATGAAAGCACGAATGCTTCTTTGCTTTGTTAATCAGAATACCAGAGTGTGAAAAAGAATTTCGGACAATAAATAGAAGGAAAAATAATTAATAATAACTTATATAATCACCGTTGGATGGACAATATGTGTACTTTGGAATTAATTGGGCCACCAAATTTTTGTACATCCGTGGAAATTACTTTTTACCCTAACGATTAATTAAGATGATTGGTTTCCGAAACGAAATGGGATTTTCTGGATAATGGAATTTCCTAATTTTTCATTTATAGGGAGATTTTTTATTATATTGGATATACAACTTTGGTAATAATTCATGATTCCAAATTCATGATTTAATCCTTAATTGGACAGATCCGAGTTTTCCGGCAACTGATCCAATTGGCTGCCATTTTAAACCTATAGTTCAACTCGGCTTTGACAGTGTTTTCTTCTTTTTACTTTTTTCGGACAACACTCGAAGATCTTTGGATGTTTGGTCTGCATTTGGATTAGTCATGCTAGAATCCACAGACAAGATTGAGCTCTTAATCTCAGGAGAAATTAGGCATCTCATTTGTGATGATCATTTATCTGCCAAATTTAAAACCTCGAACACGGATGTCGGGTTTAAATCTCACCACAGTTCGTGTCAAAGCCGCCTTCATCAAATTCGTCTCGTGTTTCGTTAATGAATCGAGCATGCGTGCTCTCAAACTCGACATGTCCCGTGAGACCATTCGACCGCACTCAACCAAGCTTGTGCCGAGGCCTCTTGGAAGGCCACACGGGGTCACGTGCGAATGTCCCGTTTTTCTATCCGGCTCGGGGTTTATACCGGACCTAAGTACGACCTTTATGTCCTTAAGTACCCCCCCAGAGTACTGATGTCTGTGTTTCATTCATCAATGTTGTCTGCAGGTTCTGAAGCTCAAGGAGCAACTTTCAGAGGCGGAGATGGAGATAAAGAGGCTCTCTAGCAGCAACAGCCCCTGCTCCTCGGCCACCATTGATGCTGCGGACAATCCCTTTTGGAGAGATTATGGAGTTGCTGAGGAATGCGATGACCACCAAGATGTGTTGTATTACGCGCCACAGAATGCTTACCTTCAAGGCACGGAGTGGTATAATCTTTATGTGTAGCGTAGTATAGTGGTCAATTAGTGGCAAAATTATTGCTCTATAGGATATGTGTGGATACTGACCGTCCACTGTAAAGTTTGTCTTCTAATAATTGACTTTTAGCTGTTGCGTTAAAATACGTTGCCCGGCAAGATGATAGGCCGATCGAGGTAAATAAATATGACGTCAGATTTACGTAATTCGGTTAGCATGACATGCTTCGCAATAAGAGCAGCATGGGATTTAATTATAAAATTAATCGTTCCAGTGGAGACGGCAACCACACTTTTGAACCATCAAAAACAACCGTCTATGATGATCAAAATGGTAGCGTTTTGATTTGATGAATCCGTTGCATTGACATTACCAACTCTATTCAGTTTATTATAAAGCAAATCAGTTGAACATTTTTAACTTAAATCTAAACTTTTGACCCGACATTGTATTTGTTACTCGTGCCTTTCTATTCCGAACACGAGGGTTCCATCGGGACACAATTGACAGACGGATCTCATGCGTAGCAGACCATCATGGTTCAATCGGGTAATGTGTTGTTCGAATTTGTTATCAAGCCGTTCCGAAAGAAACACGTCATACATACCATGTTTGTGGAAGCATCCAAAATCGGAGTCTCTCAAACCTTTGGGACCACACCTGCCACCGCATGTTTTGCACAACCAGCACTTAAGTTTCTTTTATTTTACAGAAAATAAATAATTTAAAATTTATTTTCTTGAAAATAATTATTTTTATAGAATGAAATAATTAGTTAATAAAAAATATTTTCATTATCGATAATAATTTATATTTAAATATTTTCATGAACAATGAAAATATTTTCTATTCACTCGTTTTTACCAATGATCTTTTAAGGAAAATATTTTCTAAAACATTCAATTTACACGAAACAAACGGAGTATTAGACAGATCCCAGGCCAACCAAATACTATCATATTTCTACGCACCGATGTTGTTGAGAATGGCGGGGCTTAACGCAGAGACAAAGCCGCTGCTGGAGGCAGAAGAAGAGCAAAGGATCTGAGAGAAGGGACAGAGGGCTAGGACCGGGGAAGGGGAAGCTGAGCGCAAAGCAAGTGGAGCTCCTCGAGTGAAACTTTGGGGACGAGCACAAAATCAAGTCAGGGAGGAAGGACAGACCGGTGGCAAGTCGCGGTATGGTTTTAGAATAGGAGAGCCCGGTGGAAGAGCAAAAGAAGCTGGAGGTGGAGTAAGCCAAGCTGAAGAAATGCCTTCTTGAGTCTAAGGTCTCTCTCTCTCTCTCATTTGGTTACTTAATCTTTTGTTTTTTTTTTCTACATTAATTTGCTTTCCACTGTTCAAGGGAAACATCAATTGTTTCCAATAATGTTATTTTTATTTTTTCCTTAATTTCAAATTATGCGGCGCACATACATAATCTTTCTTATAAATTGAAAATGTTGACATATAAATTCGAACGTAAATTTTTCATAAGTTTTTTGATGTATATGTAATATTCTAAAATTTGACAACAAAATAATAATATACCTTTTACTCATCATGCCCATTTCTTTTCCCTGTTTTTTTTTTCCATTATGCTCATATAAATCATCATGCATTCAATTTTTATCTGACTCGGTGCCCCTTTTGGAAATGAGAAAAACAGATAATTCATAATTGAATAAATTCTTCAACAATAAAGCACGAATAAATTCTTTTTTTTTCTTTTTTGATTTTTCCTTCTGATTTGGCTCCGATCCAGCACTAATGGTGAGCGGTTCCAGATTCTTTACATGTTCCACTTATAACCTATCCGCCAAAACAGATTTATCATTTTTTAGCATCTAAACATATCTTACATATCATGGAACCTAAAACCTAGAACTTACCATGTCACAAGTTTCAGGTTTACTCAAGTTCCACCTATATTTATAATTAAATGATCGTAGTGAATCATCACCTTCAATGACTACCATATGATGTTACAATCTACTGACCACAACTTATTTTTAGACATCCGAAGAATATAAAACGTTAACAAAATAAAAGTCTCAATCATTGAATGGACACTATGTGTGATTTGGAATTAGTTATGTAACCAAATTGTTTCAAATGTCAAACATCTGACGGGGATCGTGAAAAGAACTTTATACACTAAACTTGAGAAAATTCGAAAACGAAATGACATTTTTTGGATAATGAAGAAATTTTTTTAATAAATAACCTTTGCTGTCTCGCCAACATTCATATTAAAGGGCGGATAAAGTTGATATTTAATAATTTTTTCTTCAAAGAAGATGGGTTTTCCTCTTTTGGAAATTTTAATTAGTTCATAGTACCAAATTATGATTATTCCTTATTGAAAACTTTTAAAAAAAAATTCTTGAATAAGTGCATTAGAAGTCTCATAACTTGTCGTGAGAATACAATTGATAACACAAAACTTTCAGAAAGTGCAATCCACTCTTAAAATTTGTCAAATTGATTCAATCAAGTTCTTCCGTTAATATCGTCAATTTGACTAATGAAAAATGTTGCTGTGGCATTTTTTAATTAATTTCTCGTTCTTACGTGACAGGGCTTCGTTGATGGAGTGTTACCACCACCGCCTAGCCCCAAATCCTTAAGTTAAGTTGCCCTACTTGCTAGCGAGGCCTTGCCCAGGCCTTGCGAGGGCTAGTCGCCGGCCCCTCCGATGATAGATGGCGGTGGCGGGGCCCTGCCATTCTTTTTTTTTTCAGTGTTGTTTTTTTAAAATAAAATTTTAGCTTTTTTAATTTTTTAATCTAATTTAAATAAGATTTAAAGAAGAAATAAATTTAAAAGTGTCATGTAGGAGAGAGAAATTAATTTGAAAATGCCACATTGGCATTTTCTATTAGACTCATTGATGGTAACGGAAAAGAACTTGATTGCACTAATTTGATAAATTTTGAGACCTGATTGCACTTTTTGAAAGTTTTATAAGTCAATTGCACTTTTGCAATAAGCTTTAAGATTTTTAGTGCACTTATCCTTTTCTTTTTTTTGGGACAGATCTGAATGCCATTTTTTTTTTGCTCTAGTTTATACTACACCTAAGTCTGTAGATCCTGATCATCCAATGTTAATTTATCTTCCAATAATCGACTTTAGCTGTTGTGAAGAATAACTAATCGGACAAAATAATAATATAAACGGGAAAATTGTAAAAAAAAAAAAGTCTTAAACCTATTGCATTTTTGCCAATTCAATTCTAAACTTTTTAAGTTTGTCAATTCAGTCCTAAACCTTTTCACTTATTGCAAATTCAGTCCATTTGGCTAGTCGACGTTGACATGACAATTTTTAAATATTTTTTTCAAATTTTTAAATATTTTTTTCTCTTTTTTCCTTTGACCGATCCGGCAACCGGTCAGAGGTGCGGGCCGGCGAGGTCAACCTCGAAGCTCGCCGCAACCGGCCACTGGCAATGGCGAGTCTTGCCCGCCGTTACGAGACCGACCTCGCCGTCACTAGGTTTTGTGACGGCAAGGCTAGCCTCTCCTCAGCTAGGCCAGGCTCGACCTCGCCGGATCTGGGCGAGGTCGAGCCTTGCCAAGCCATGGTGAGGCTAACCTCGCTGTCATTGGGTTTCACTAACCTAACGACAGCGAGGTCAACCTCGGCCAACCAAGGCAAAGCTCAACCTCGCCCAGTAGGCCTCGCCGTTGCGAAACCCAGCAACGACGAGGCCGACCTCGACTCGGCTAGGCGAGGCCGACCTTGCCGTACCCAATGATGACGAGGTTGGCCTCACCCAACCATGGCGAGGTCGGCCTCGTAGTGGCAAGCGAGGTTCGCCCTCGCTGGCCCACACCTCTAGTCGATCACCGAACTAGCTAGAGGGAAAAGACATAAAAAATTCAAAAAAATATTTAATAATTACCACATTAGGGTTGGCCGGCTGCCACATCAGCGCCAACCGGCGGCCACATCAATGTCAGCCAACCAAATGGACTGAATTGATAAGAAGTGAAAAGATTTAGGACTAAATTGGCAAACTTAAAAAATTTAGGACTGAATTGGTAAAAATGTAATAGATTTAGGACTTTTTTGACAATTTTCCCTAACATAAACAAAGAAATGAACCCAACATTGGGCCAACCAATCCTTCGCCAGGTAGCGAGCCCTTGCATCTTCACGACATGCATGAGCTCGTCAGTCACGGAAATTCGATCGACCGATGAGTTCGGAGCCTTATTTAAAACTGAATTAGCCAACTCAAGATCTTGGTTGAGGCAAGTTCAACGCCGAACCCTTTTCTTTTTCTTTTGGAGAAAATGGCATCACTTCAAATTCTTTTATGTGCTTATCGTCGTAATTAATTGGGCTTTAATGAATTTCCAATTATGCATGATGCAAAAAAAATGAGATACCTTAACTTTTCCTTGTATGGCTTTCCTCGCAATCCCATTCATGACCCTGCCAAATTCGACCCTTATTTCGACCATTCGTCTTAATATGGTAAATTAAATCCATAAGTTAACTCCAGTCCATGGACTAGTCATAAAAATAATGATACCATGCATCCAATTATTTTCAGAAAATTTTTGTAAGATTAACACAAAGTGACAGTCTAAATCAAAACGTTAATGCATTGCCCTTCTTTTGGGGATATTATGGCTTCGAAAATATTTCAAAAAAACGAATGGACTTCACATCTTGATTCGACCCTTTAATAAAAGCCTAGTTTCCTCATTTCATTTCCATTCTATATAAGTCCCCCTCGTTTCCAAAACAGCTACCATTTTTACCTTTTAGTCTCCACAGCAAGGTAATTATGGAGCAGCAGCACCCCAGTGAACTCATTCCATTGTCGATGCTGCAACATGGGTCGTCCCAGGATGAGCTCTTCAACCTCTCCATTGACAACATTCGCAGAGCTCTCTTTGGATTCAGGAACGACGACAGCTATGGCGATGCCGACACCAACGTTTGTGACGATCCAGTCGAGATTGATGAGAGCCTGCTCATCGATACGAGCCAGGTGTGGATTGGTAAAATGATCGGGGAAGGTCGTCACTCCATTGTCTATGAAGGACTGTAGGTTCCTCTTTTCCTTGCTCCTCTAAATTAAAAATGGTTTAAAAAAATTCATTTTATTTCCTCGTTTGGATAATTCATTTTTGCTTGCTCTTGAGAATTCATCAAACCCTATCTGGCTAGAACAAAAAAGAATCATTTTTTGTCTGAAACTTGCTTTGCTTAGATCTATGGCGGGCATTCTGGTGCTAAATCTTTGTTTTCTCTTCGGATTGGCGCGGGGAAAAAGACACGTGGATGTCTGGGTAGAGTTTCGGTACGGACCGTGTCCACGTGGACGATGACGGCCGAATTGACAGATCAAGTAATAGGCTCTTGGATACGGAAAAATCTAATCGCATTAACGATTTATTGATCGGTTGTTTGATCTCACGCCGATCAGACACGTGACACATTGTCATAATACCGTTATAGATACATCCAAAAGGGTGCTCCATAACGCTCGATGTAGGTCATTGGATAACGGGAATTGGATTGGATTGGCCATGATCGACGATGCGAGGTCTTCCAACCCCGAAAAAACCCAACACGGCATATGATGTAAAAAGATTCACGGGGCTATCTGTTAATCTTTTAATCCTAATTTTTTCAGAGAAAATTACTAAATAAAATGTCACAAAAGAAGTTAGTAGCATCGATATAATCATTCGAATCCCACATTTCAGGTACGATTCCATGTCAGTCGCAGTGAAAGTCATACGGCCCCATGGAGAATCAGCGACTAACGAGGATTACAAAGAGAGATTCAGAAGGGAGGTCTTGCTTCTCTCCAGGGCCAGCCACCAAAACATTGTGAAGGTATATTCTTACTTTTGGTGTGTTTGACATTAATTTAGATACCACATATAGCCTTTTATTTTCTTCAAGGATAAATAGTATTTTTTCCTCCTTTCTCATCATTAAGAAATTATGCCTTTTTTAATCATTCCGGGCTTTTTTAGGAAGATTAATAAGCTAATATGATGTTCGAGCAAAAGTTGCGAACACGGCGGCTTATGAAAGAGCTCGACATTCTTGCATTATAAGGAAACTTGAGCTACCATAAATCGTCAATGGAAAGTGGACTTGTCTTTCATATCTATATGAAATAGAACGCGACGACTTTTTGACCTAAAAAGTATATCTCAAACTATATATCCCGATATTATTTTTTTGTGACAAGCTCTCCATGTTGGCTTACAAGAATTATGTGAACCTAGCTTGCATACCTCTGGGAACAGTAATGTTAATGGCTATGGAAAAGCATAGTGAAATAAGTAAAAATTCCTAGGGTTAGGTTTCTTTTCTTTCGATGCTGTGATAATTTGGGTTTAATTTAAATTAATGGGAATATTTTTTTCCCTACATATACATCGTGTTTATACTTCATTCCTTTAAGTGCAAACATTTTCATTTTTATTTTATATCAATTTTTCGAAAATTATTCGACATTATAGATACACAATACTTGTCGTCACTGGCCTCAATTAGATAGAAAATATCATGCACAATACCATCATTCTTTGAATGGCAAGCCCCAGGCTCACCTTCGGTACAATCAATCTGTAATTGATAGTTAAGGTCACGTGATTAATACTCGGGCTGATGTAATTAATCGTGCTAACTTTGGTATAGAAAGTATGCATGAATAATGTAGTCTAGATCTAGCGGCCGTCGAAACTCCATCTATAAATGGATAAAACTTAGGCCTTAGTGTAAGTGTAGGCGAATTTGTGTCAATCAAGACTTCTCTACTTGGGATAACTTCGATTTTCAATGCAATCTACATCTAATTAAACCACAATATTAAGAATGCTAGTGATTTAACTTATTCTTAAAAATTTTCTTTGTATATCGTAAAACAAGTTCGTGGGGGCTAGCGTGCAACCAGCGATGCTGATCGTGACTGAGCTGATGAGAGATGGCAATCTCCACAAGCACCTGAGCAGCCTTCGACCACAGACTCTGGATCTGAAGCTCTCGATTGGCTTCGCGCTCGACATTGCCGGAGCCATGGAGTATCTGCATGCCAACAACATCATCCACCGAGACCTCAAGCCAAGTACGTGATCATTCATTCTTTTTCTGCTATTTTCCGTCTGGTGTTTCTTTCCGAGTTCGTGTCTCGAACTTCCGCAAGACCCTCGCCGATCTTTCTAGGACTGAACTCGGGATGTCGCCGACAGGGTTTAGGGTTTGAATACGTGCCCACGATTTATATCTACTGTTATTAGGGTTTTACAACGAGTGGATTATATTCACTAGATGTAGATGGATTCTAAGGATTTATATCATATGCCCTTTTGCCAAACTGATGCTGCCTAGGCAATCTGCTCCTGACGGAGGACAAGAAGCACCTGAAACTGGCAGATTTTGGGCTTGCTAGAGAAGAAGTATCCACTGAAATGACTGGTGAAATGGGCACTTATAGATGGATGGCTCCTGAGGTATACTTTAAATTATTTTCAATACCAATTTACTGATTAATGCCGGCTCTTTTGATTAGAACAGTATCATCTAATTCAGTCTTTCACCTTCTTCTCTTTTGTTTTTTTTTCTTTTGGGTCTCTGTGTTCAGCTGTACAGCACTGAACCATGCCCGAGGGGAACAAAGAGGCACTACGATCACAAGGCGGATGTCTACAGCTTCTCGCTTATTCTGTGGGAGCTGCTCACCAACATGACTCCGTTCCATGGGAGGAACACCATACTCGCGGCCTACGACACATGCCGTGTACGTATTACACTTTTAATGCACACTCGAGAAACTGTCCGCCCCGATTTAGGCTAACATTCTTTGAGCCCGCGATAGTAATTTCCTTGAAGTGACCGTCATTTCTAATGTTGCGGTTTTGGTTTTCAGAACATCAGGCCCAGTGTGGAGGCCATTCCCCAGGAAATCATCCCTCTCCTGGAGTCCTGCTGGGCGCAGGACCCGAGCCACCGCCCCGAGTTCGCGGAAGTCACGGGCTTCCTCTCGGGTATCCTCAACAAACTGGCGAGCAAGGCAGAAGCGGAGGCGAAGGGGGAGACCAAGGCGGAACCGGCCAAGGGAGCCAACGAGGAGGAACCAGAGGATATCAAGCAGGCGATGATCGTGGCCGTGCCCAAGGAATGCAAGCATAAGCGTAAAAAGAGCGGCTTCCTGCCGAGGGTCCGCTGCTGCTTCTATGTCTGCACCTACAAGGCGGCTAAGTGAGTGCTTTGCCTCTGCACTCCGCAGAGATGCATGTAGGATAAATCGGGAGAAATCCTGAAGAGACATCTTTATAAAGTTCTTGCTCATGGGTTGAATCAAACGAATGATTTCGATCCTAAGACACAATTCCTAAAGGTTGACTGTCGTGTTTTTGACTTCGGTTGAGTGGTGCTTCAATCTTCATGCTTCCTACAGTTATCTTGACCGTTGGTTTTCAAGTTAACCTCCTGTTCTTTGCCTTTCTAGGTTTGTGCTTGCCTATGATTTTGAGCTTGCTTTATATTTATAATCGTCGGTAGTATTTGATTATGCCTTTATGTGCTTTAACAAAAATCTATTTTAAAAGTATATTACATAGCACAATTTCATAAATTTAGTTAAATAAATTGTTTTATAATCATTTTTAATTAGTTTGCCGTGCTTTAGAATTGTGTTTGGCAACTTCTTATACAACATTTTGATAAAAACCCGAAATTAAATTTGTCGAAACATCCGTTCCATTTCCATATTTTTTGTAATCCAACAACCAATTCTCATTCCATTCCATTCCATTTCTCTTCAATTTTATTTCCTCGATCGTTTCTATTCCGCTACACCATGTTTGGCGTAAAATTTAGTGGTCTAGCTTCAAATTAGGATATGATAGGATAGGATAAGGTAGGATTAGAAATTCTCCAAATATCCTTCGGATCGTAGAACATCCGATCATATGTTTGGTGCAACCTACGATGGAATTAAATGTTTTAAAAATCCTCCTTGTTGAAAAGGAAGCTTCCCCTTCCTCAAGCTCAGGATTGTTCTCATCCATCTCGCACACAACTCGCAAACCTTGACAACCTAAAAGCCAACTACCCCCAAAACCCTAACCTTAATCCCACCTCCCAGAAATCCACCATAACTCACACCTCCACAACCCCAGACGCCAAGAAAAATCCCTAATTCGATCGTCCCTCGTGCAAAACATTCAGTGAATGACCGGAAGTAACTCCAATAGCTACGAAGGATGAAAAAGTGAAATTATCATACAATAGTTGATGGGATTGGTGGAAATTCACAGTGGTTATGTGAAGATTGGAGGGCCCGAATCGGGGTATCGATCGGCGACGAATTGGAATTGAAGTGACCAGAGCAACCTCTCGATTGCGAGTTCAAAATATGTTTGATCCGTGACGGAATGGAATTGAGTGGTGAGAAAACCTTGTGATTAGGGGTGTTAGAACCGAATCAAAAAACCGAACCGAGATATGAACCGAACTGAACCAAAAATTCGTGAATTTTCAGTTTAGTTCGGGTTTCAGTTTGGTTAATGAAAATAACCAATATTTTTATACCAGTTCGGGTTGTATCAGTTTAGTTCGGCTCAGTTCAGCCCATAAATCAAATTGAACCGATATTGAGAAGCCCTTCACGCTTTCACGCTTACTGTCTCAAACCCTAATATAAATTTTGTCTCTGTACTCACCTCTCTGCTTCCCTTGCAACTTCATCTCCAGATTCTCCACCACCACCACCACCACACCACCTCCCACCAACAGCCACATTGTGCACAATCGCCAGTCAACCACCAAACCCGACCACCGGACACAAGCACCGCCAGCCAAGCCTCCGCCTCCTCTAGCAAGGCCCCATATGGCGTCATCCAAAGCTGGGTCGCGACGCTCAATCTTCTCTTTCTTCCCTTCTCTACTCACCCTTTGCTTTGGTTGCCGCCAACATCGAGTCTCGAAATTTTGCACGAGCTTTGACTCTCGTACTCGGCTGCGCTTGACCAGAGCCCTAATCTCGGATCTAGGGTCGCCCAAGTCCTAGATCTCGGGATTTTGGGCTCGCTCAACGCCGAATCGAGGTTGATTAGGTTAGCAATGGCCGAAGAGCATAGGCGGGCTCATGGACCCGAGCTGTGGACAATGGGGGAGGTGG
Source organism: Syzygium aqueum (assembly GCA_031216185.1). Taxonomy (NCBI): domain Eukaryota; kingdom Viridiplantae; phylum Streptophyta; class Magnoliopsida; order Myrtales; family Myrtaceae; genus Syzygium; species Syzygium aqueum. The sequence goes on along the minus strand of CM062238.1, from coordinate 7,169,187 downwards.
GAGTTAACTGTCATATAGTCTGAGATTGGAGGTTTTGTTGGTTTAAGACTCTGAAGTGGAAGGTATGGTGGTGGTCGCTCATGGAGTTCGGCTTTGGAGCTGCCGGAGACGGTGGGGTCGAGCGGCAGTGTGGTGGAGGCAAGGCAAAGGAGAGCGAGGGGAGGAGAGTGTGTGCCACACAATTGTGAAGACAAAATAGGAAAATCGAAGCAGGCCAAAAAAAGGGAAAATTGAAAATCCGAACCGAACCAAACCGAATTTCAGTTTGGTTCGCATTCAGTTTGGATGCGATTCGGTTCAGTTCAACCGCTATCTTTAACGGTTCGGTTCGGTTTGGGTTTTCAAGAAACCCGAACTGAACCAAACCAATGACACCCCTACTTATGATTGCGAGTTCAGAATCAATTCAAATCTTTCTTTCTTTTTCTTCTTTTTGGTTCCACTTCTCCCTCTCTCTAGTTTTCAACCGGAACAAAATACAAAGAAGGTGTTGTGTCTATTTTTTTCATTTTGTTAAGTTATTTTTGAAAAAAATTTGTCCAATCCTGGTTTATCCCACTCCTACTCCGGATTTCTTGTCCAACATTTTATCCTGGTTTATGCAATCTGGAGGACGTTACCAAACACCCAATTGGATAACCAAACTCAAATTTGGGCTACCAAACGTAGCTCGAGCATCTCTCATATCTGGCGGATCCATTTAACAATTTCTTTTGCACAAGCATTGATATTCACATGCAAGGACGGATCTAGAACGTTTGGTCGGTGCGACAAATGATACCCACCAAATTAGGTACAAAAAATAACTTATATTATTCAGACATCGAGTACAATGTTTTAGAAACTTAGTTAGAAATGCGTAGTTCTTGTGGCAAAAATAAGTTTTCACACGAATTTTGCCATCCTTATTCTCTTATATTGTGAGAGCAAAATAAAAGGCAATATTAAATCTTGACTAATCAGTCCTTGTTAGAATTCAATATATGCTTTACTGAAGAAATTTTCAAAGTTTTAAATATTGTTTAAAAAGTACAATCTAGAAAAAATTTAGAGATGTAAGTGGGGGCAACAGTAGTAGCCCCGCGAATCACTCCCCTAGTCTGCTCTTGGCTGTCGTGTTTAGGGATTCAGTGTCTTAAAGTAATTAATTTTGTACATGTCATTGTTGTCTTAAGTATTAGAAAACACGACGGCACGGTGAAAAGAATTAATTAACCATAATGGGTGTAATAACAATAAAGGTTAAGTACAAGTTTTAGCTTTTTAAGTTTCATTATCGGTGACTGACCAAAAAAAAAAGAAAGTTTCATTATTGGTACAATTTGTCCGTTTGTCTTACATTTTTGTGCAATCGAGTTTCATATTTCTTTCCTTCGCGTGATCATGTCCTTGCATCAACACTATCGAATCGAAGATCGGGCACAAAACGAACACGTGAGGTCGATGGGGCCTCAAATGAGCACCGTGTCAACGAACGGTGAGCAAGAAAAAAGTAAAGAAAAGGAAGACGGTAGAGCGGAAAATAAAGGGAGGGAGGGGGGAGCAACCGAGTCTATCTAGCAGCCAGCAAGAGTCCCACGATCCTCATCCGGGTGAGGTGAGGGTACTAAGTATCGAAGTCGGACAAGGGTTGTCAAAATAGCCTGCAGTAATCGCTGATAGGGTCCTACGATCCTCGCAAAATGGCGATAGTGAGATTGTACGATCCTTATTAGGGCGTCGCACTAACCCTCACCTCAACCGTGTCCGGCAAGGGTTGCCGGAAGTTTCATCGGCCTCTTTTTCCCTCTTCCTCTTTTCTCTTGTATGTAGAAATACTTTACCCTTGTCTATTGTTTGCTAATTCAGCACACGATGTCCATTATGTTCCGCATCAACAATGCCATATCATCAATTTATTAGTGTTGGTAATGGAGCCATTGACAAAGGCAAACCATTGCACAAATCGAAAAGAAACATAGGAATTGATTGCGTAAAAATAAAAGTAGAGCATCACATCGAATAAAATAGTATAATTCAGAGGACAAAAACTATATATAACTCTATTAATGTTATTATTCTTATTATTTTTCATAAGTAAAGTGAAGATGAAAAGGAAGAGAGGCGTGACTTACCCGAATGCATAGTTTATGCAACTGATCTTCTACACAGAAGTGACATATGATGGAACCGACCAATCAAAAGCGAGATGTATGTGCAAATGAACCAAATAAAATGAGATTCATCATACACGTGTAGGTATAAAAATGATTGGTTGATGATATTGCATCATCGCAAATAGAAAACTATCCATTGCATAAAACACTTTTTTGCACCTTACACTTGCAAATACTTATTAGGGAAAAGACCACCAAAAACCCAAAATTATCCTCATTATGATATATTTATCCCAATTTTTTTTTACATCAAAATCCTCAAACTATGAACATTGTGACATATTTACCCTCCGTTAGGGTTCTATTAAAAATTTCCGTTAAAACTTTAATGTGCGCTGACATGGCGCTTGTGTGAAGGCACATTAGAAAAAAAAAATTCAAAAAAAGTCACTGTTCATCGCAAGTTACTATTCATCATTTTTCGAAGTTACTGTTCATCGTCTTCTTGCTCGACCAAAGCTCTTCCGAAGCTTCTCCGTCGCTGCCTACTACCTGTGTGGACCTCTAGGAGCTTCATCATAGCTACTGACCATGACGGCCTCGAGCTCGAATCTTAGCCATGGTGGCCGCTCAAGCTTGAAACTTGGCTGAAGTTGATCTTTACCTTATGGGAGCTTCGTCGCCGCGAGAGCAACCATGGCAAAGCTTCAAGCTCGCGGTGATGAAGCTCCCAGAAGTCAAAGATCCACTTCGGCTAAACTTCGAGCTCAAGCGGCCACCATGGCCAAGCTTTAAGCACAAGTGGAGCGATCATGGCCAAGCTTCAAGCTCGTGGCGAAGAAGCTCCCGGAAGATGAAGATCCATTTCGGCCCAGCTTCAAGCTCGCAATGATGAAGCTCTCGAAAGGCGAAGATCTACTTTGGCCAAGCTTCGAGCTCAAGCGCCCATCATGGCCCACCTTCGAGCTCGCGGCGACGAAGCTCCGAGAAGGCGAAGACCCACTTCAACCAAGCTTCAAGCTCGCGGAGACGAAGCTCCCGAAAGGCGAAGATCCACTTCGGCCAAGCTTCGAGCGGCCACCATGGCCAAGCTTAGAGTTCACGGCGATGAAGCTCCCCGGAAGGCGAAGATCCACTTCAGCCAAGCTTCGAGCTCGAGCGGCCGCCATGGCCAAGCTTTAAGCTCGCGGTGACAAAGCTCCCAGAAGGCAAAGATCCACTTCGGCCAAGCTTCGAGCTTGAGTGGAGCGGCTACCACAAAAAAAAACTGGAATTTTGCCATGGAAATTAGCGACGAAAAATTTTTTCGTCGCAAAAATCGTCGAAAATTGGCAACGAAAAATTTTTCGTCGCACAATTCGTCGGAAATTAACGACAAAAAATTTTTCATTATAAACATCGTTGGAAATTAGCAACGAAAAATTTTTCATGGCAAATTTTGTCGGAAATTAGCAACGAAAATTTTTTCGTTGCAAAATTCGTTGGCAATCAGCGACGAAAAACTTTTTGTTGCAAAAATCATCGGAAATAAGCAACGAAAAAACTTGTCGTCCCAAAAATCGTCGGAAATTTGCGACGAAATATATTTGTGGCAAATTTGCGATGAAAAATTACTCGTGGCTAATTTACGAAAGAAAAAAATTTTAATTTTCCGGACAATTATTGCAGTGTGTACTATTTTCGTTGCAAAATTCGTGGGAAATTTCCCATAAATTTTGCAACGAAATTCAATAGGCACCTTTTTCAAATTCGTGGCAAAATTCGTTGGAAATTTCTCACGAATTTTGCCATAAATTCAAAAAAACCTAGTATTGTTACGCTTAACTGAAATTCGTGAGAAAAGTAGTTGGAAATTTCCAACGAATTTTGCCACGAAATTAGGACATAGGGCATCTTCCAAATTCGTGGCAAAATTCGTGGGAAATTTCCAACTAATTTTCACGCAAATTTCAATTTTTGAGGCAATTATTGCAGTGTGTTCTTTTTTCGTTGCAAAATTCGTGGGAAATTTCCCATGAATTTTGCAACAAAATTCAATAGGTGCCTTTTTCAAATTCGTGGGAAATTTTCTACGAATTTTCCCACGAATTCACAAAAACCCGGTCTTGTTCGGCTTAATTGAAATTCGTGGGAAAATTCGTTGGAAATTTCCCACGAATGTTGCCACAAAATTAGCACATGAGACTATAGGTGAGCGGTTCCTGGTTTGGTCCGGTCCCATCCAAGAACCGAGAACTGGACCGGGAAGACCAATTCCCAATTTTTAGGACTGAGGATCGAAAAGGCTAGTCCTGGAACCGTGGACCGAACTGAACCATCGGTCCGGTCTGGTCCGATTCCAATGGAATCAATCACTTATTTGAATGAATTGAAACTTTATGTAGTAAAGTTTTCATGACTAGTATCCAAGGTTGATGTCGGACCTTAGCCTAACAAAACTAGATGCAGGTGAATTATATACATAACCAAAGGAATGTTGAACAATTACCCCAATTGAAACTCCTCCCAACACGCTTTAAGCATTAGCCCAATCACCAATACAAATAATAAAGAAAACATAGTCATAACTAATCTAGAACAAACTCTTTGAGGAGTAAAAAACAAAATCAAATTCTACAATAAGAGCAAGGGCGTTCAAAATTAAACTGTCAAACTCCACACATCTCACTAAATCACTCACTGTTGTATACCCTTGGAAGAACAGATTCTTTGATTAAGTAAGCAAAATATGATCAAAGCCAAGATCCCAAAAAATCACGACTAAACTTGTTGATAGTCCTGCAAATATATTAAATATTATTATTGAACATTAGTTTTAAACTAGAATTATCAGTAATCAAACTCAAATAATTAATGGAAAACTCACCACATATATTTCTTCCACTTCAACTTACAAACTCTATTTACCGGTAAACTCCGAATGAACATCGTCCATATCTAACAAAAACAAAATATTAAATTAAGCATTCACTTGTTAGATATATGAAAGAATTACAAGATAAAAAGATATATTTAGACTTACCCCACTCAAACATTTTAGCATTCTCGATGTACTCTTCAACATTAATCGGCATGATAGTCACTCTTAACCAATCTTGAGTACAAATCAAAGCTTCTACCACTCTAGGAGTCAAGGAACTTCGAAAGCCATCAAGCACATGACCGGATGTACTGAAAGTTGACTCCAAAGCAACGGTTGTCACATGAATAGACAAAATATCTCGAGCCATCAAAGATAGGATTTTAAACTTTTGGCCAGCAGTTTTCCACCACATCAAAAGGTCAAGATCACGACATTCTTTACATTCGGTTTTAAGATACTTATCAAGCTCAGATAAGTTACCCGCGGACATTTTTTTCTCCTCTTAAAGAAAGAATTCGTATGCCATTTCCGAATCAAAATCCGCAACCAAATCAAGCTCATCCTTGTCACCCTCCTCATGACTATCAGAATCCCAACTACCAACAGTATCAATGGAAAGTTGACCACCCAAATTTTCGTCATTAGAACCAAGAAAAGATTTTTCATAAAAATGAAACAAACATTCTAATGCAATCCTCACCTTATTGGACATCTCATCAACTTTCGCACTATCATCATAGATTAGTCTAAAACATTACCGCACATAATTCATCTTTTTTCTTGGATCCAATATTACCGCAATCAACACCATCATATTTACTTTTTCGAAACTCCCATAATATTTGTCAAACTTATCATTTATCTTTGCACCATAGCTTTCACCGTAGTATCTAAAGCCTTCTTCGCTTGTTTCAGAATTTTATATAAAGTAGCTATCTCGTTGGAATAATCATTTGAAGTAACTTACAAAGTCCCGGACATCCTGTTGATGGCATCATAAAACTTCTTCAAAATATGGAAAGAATTTTGGCATTTTGCCAATCTTCATGTTTAGGAGTTTCATAATCAAGCTCGGTTAAGAAAGAAACATCATCCTCTTCCATCCTTTCAAAAGCTTTTTTGAACTTTAAGGCGGTGTCTAAATGAGGTAAGTGGAGTTTCACCTAGTTGTGATATCAAGACAAACTGAACCCTTGTAAGTGATCCTTGCACTTTCAATGCAATCTTGAAATGTTTTAGCTCTCATGGGAGAACTTCTCACATACTTAACCACATTGCGAATACGTGCAATAGAATCACGTACCTTGATCAATCCATCCCACACAATCAAGTTTAAAATATGAGCCGTGCATCTCATGTGTAGAACATCACCATCTAAGATCAATAGCCTATCTTTTAATAATTTTTCTTTCAAAAAACCAATGGCAACATCATTCGAACTAGCATTATCCACAGTGATTGTGGATACTTTTTTCTCTATTCCCCGCTCATAGATGCATTTCTCAACCATTTTCCTAATATCCTTCCTCTTATGACTAGGCATCACCATAAAATTGATTATTCTTTTGTGCAATTTTCAATCGTCATCAATAAAATGTGCAGTGAGACATAGATAGTTCAAATTCTGAATGGAAATCCATGTATCGGTTGTGAGTGCAACCCTAGACTTAAGCTTGCGAAAGTAAGTCTTCAAACTTGTTTTTTCGCAAAGATGCAACTTCATGCAATCTCTAGCCATTGTAAATTGTGAGATGTGATTGAAGAGAGATTGTAACTGATTAATAAAATCACAAAATCCAACACGCTCAACCATCGAAAAAGGTTGTTCATCCATTATCATCATCCGAACAAGCATTTGCTTACAACGATCTTGATCAAATGTCTATGTCGATAAGACATTAGCATTATCTATACTAGTATGCCCCCTTGTCATTTGAGTCCCATCTATTCTACGTGCAACAAATAATTTTTGCTTCTTATCTATATTACAAGAATACTTGTTGCACCGTTTCAAGTGCTTCAACATAGCAGAAGTACCATTAGCAACACTGTACGTATAATGTGCCCCACAATAATTGCAAAACATCTCAGTTTTTCCATTTTCGATTTTTCCTTTACGAAAATGAAGCCAGGCTACTGATTTTTGTTTACCATAAGAACAAGTATTAGATACCTTGTTTGTGTCGAATCCCTCCATGAAGTCTTCTTCACCTTCATCTTCTAGTGAGTCAATTATTGGCTTCATAAAATCATTGGATTTATCCACTTCCATCGACATTTAAATAGATTTCCTGAATCAAGCAAAACATAATTGGAGCCATCAAACCAAAAAAACCCACCAAATTTAGTAATAATTGTAATTGTACCATTAGATACACAACAAATCCACATATCTTCAAGAAAGAGGCTGAAGAGGCCTTTGCTCGTGTTAGAGATAAGGTCGGTTTACACAATTTTTAGCTGTACATTTTCATATTTTTAGGTTCAATCCTTAGCTACTTTGCCTTAGAATAGAGAGTGCTATTACATCTATTCGTATGTTTGCGCACAAGGCATGTCCTCAGCAAGGCAATTCCCAAATATGTAGGTAAATCACAGAGGCTATAAATCTTTATCGTATCGAAGATTCTTAACTTGGTCTCTAATAGAGGATGGATTGACTTGACTCAACACATCCCAATTTGCGGATTGGAGTCGCATATGTCGATGCAAGGACATGTATTGTTTCTTAATTTTATTTCAAAAGTACCATAAAATTCTTCTTTTTTTTGTAGAATGCATAAGTTCATGTTATACACCGTTGCATATTTGAAAACAATTGTTGTGGGGTAAAGCTTTCCATAATAAATGGATACGGTGGGAAAAAAAAAACCAGATTTTTAGTGTATATTCTCGATTGTGTCCTGTTTTTTTATCTTCTTCTGTCTCTATACAAGAAAACCTCCTGAACTAGGTCTGAGCCATTGATAACTAAATTTATGCAAAACAAAGTCACAGAGCACAAGCAAAGAAAACAAACCAAAAAATCCATAGGACTTCACTTGTCCATATAAAAAACCAAATTCAATCACATTCGTAGAATTGAAATGAGCAAATCTTAAAGAAGAATGCCACAGCTTGACCCCAAGAGAAATTATATGCAAACCCTCACTTCAATAGAAAGTCGAGCGAGAAAAACTTACCGATTACAAGAAATCAAGGGCTGTTCGTCGGAGACTAAGCGCTGTCGATGTCGACCGAGGCATTAAGCAAGAGGGAAAGGTGTAGATGTTAAGCGAGGCATGAGGCGAGGCAGCAAGAGGGAAAGTTGTCGACGTCGAACAAGGCTTAAGGAAAGAAGGAAAGGCGTCAATGTCAAGCGAGGCGTGAGGCGACTAGCGAGGCCACAAGAAAGAAAGGCGTCGAGTGAGGTATGAGCGAGGTCAAGAGAGAGAAAGATGTTCTAGGCTTCAAGCAACGAAGCAAGAGAGGCAAGCTGAGTGAGAAATTTGGCAAAGCCTCATAGGCAAGGGAGAGAGTAAATTGGGGATAATAGATTAGGGCTTCTAGTTTTGAATCTCAGAGCATTCGATCATGTATTTTCTATATGGGAAGCAAAAGGGACTTTTAGTCCTTTACTGCAGAGGTAACTAGTAAAAGCCTAAATATATTTAGGCTTTTTATTTTTTCAGAATTTTTAAAAAGTAAATAAATCTATATTTTCTTAACAAAAAAAAATAAATATATATTTGTCGGTCCGGTCTGGTCCGGTTCCCATCCTAGAACCAAGAACCAGACCGCCTGAAAACCGGTTCCACTTTTAGGAACCGGAACAAATCTGCCGGTCCAGTCCCAGTTTGGGTGGTCCACCATGCTCACTCCTACATGGGGCATCTTTCAAATTCGTTACAAAATTCATGGAAAATTTACCATGAATTTTAATATTCGGTGCAATTATTGCAATGTGTACTATTTTCGTTGAAACATTTGTGAGAAATTTTCCACGAATTTTCCTACGAATTTGAAAAAATTTGATATTGTTCGGCTTAATTTGAAAAATTTTTGTGATACCTACACCCACCCTTAATTTCTCTCTCTCTACTGATTCTTCATATCCCCTTACTGTTCTCTCTCCGTCTCTCTCTTTCGTTTTTCTCGATTTACCTATCTGCACACGCGTAAATCAATTTTGGTAAATCTTTTCTGCCGGTAAGTGTCATGACTAATTGGCGACAAAAACGATTCGTCGCAATACTATTCATCGTTGGATTTGTATTTTTTGGTGTTATTGAAATTTTTTTCCCTTCCTTACTGGTTTGGGCGGTCACCAGAGATATCGCCGTCTGTAGGTCGAGGTCTAGCGGCCTAGCCATGGCCGCTGGTAGACCTCGCCAACACCCAGGTGGGCTAGCCTCATTTGGGCCTCACCATGGCTGGAGCTCAACCCTCGCCAGTGCTGGCGAGGGCTAGCCTTGCATGGGCTGACGGCGAAGGCCAAGCTCGTGCTCGCCGGCAGCGTGGCTGGCCCTCGCCGGCACTGGCGAGGGCCGAGCTTGCTGGCCATGGCGAGCTCAGCCCTTCCCATAGCAAACAAGCTCGAGCTCACCCGGAATTCGCCCAGATCTAGGCAAGCTCGAGCTCGCCTAGCCTCGCCGGCACTGGCGAAGGCCAAGCTCGCCATGGCTGGCGAGTTCGAGCTCGCCCAAATCTGAGCGAGATCACCAGCGGCGAGGCGGCCCTCGCCAACACTGGTGAGGGCCGAGCTCACCGACGGCGAGGCTAGACGGCACTAGCAAAGGCCGAGCTCGCCATGGCCAACGACCTTGAGCTTGCCTAGAACTTGCCCAGGCGAGCTCGCCGATCGCCGGACCGGTGACCGGCCAAGAAGAAAGGAAAAAAAAAAGGAAAAGAAAAAGAAAGAAAAAAAATAAAAGATATTTAATAAATGAATCTTATGTAATTTGTTTTTATTTTACGTAAGTGTCCATTTGAAGGTCTTGCAATCCAAGTGAACGGTGCAATTCTCATCAAATTGTCCACTTTCTACTACAAAGATTTCAGTCAAATACTTGATAAGTTTTCTTAACATGGTAATTTTTTCATTTTTTTCAAGTTCAAAGTAATTGTTTCGTAAAAAACAAAATTTTAATTTTTGGAATTTTATGGTTTTAATTGACAATATTAAACAATAGATATGATATTTTCAATAAATTAGGATAATTTTTTTTTATTTTTATACAGACACAATGCAAAGAGATAGGGGTTGGATGTATAATAAGAATTTACCTGGACGTCGAGGATTGACCGATGAGTTTCGTATCGGGTTGGAACTATTTTTGAACTTTGATAGTAGTAAATATGAGTTCATGGATGGAAATAAGTTGAGGTGTCCATGTAAAAAATGCGGTAATGAAAAATTTCAAGACAATGATATAGAGAATATCTTTGTAGATTTGGGTTTACTCCAAACTATTATAATTGGTCTTGTCATGGTGAATCATTTATATCTAATAACGAATATCGAAGAAATGACCAACTTTCAGTTAGAGAAGAATGTAGCTATTATGACCATTTGAACCCATACTAAGGGATGGTGTTTGATGAAGCCGGTCATAATTTTGTTTCAGAATCGAATCACGCAAGTACTAATTTTATTCTTACACTTGAACAAATGGGAACTAGTCTTGCATCATAATTAGAAGAGATAGGAGTTACAGGTTTTGATAAGAATGTGTGTGATGAAACTTTTCAATCTAATCAGTTCTGAAAAGTGTTGAAAACAGCAGATGAATCTTTATAGGTAGGTTGTGACAACCATATGAAAGTATCAGTGACAGTAAGACTGTTAAATATCAAGACAGAGCATAATGTGTCTGTGGATTGCTTCAACTCTTTTATTGAAGTAATACAGAAAACAATGCCTTGTGATAACATCATGTCAAGTGACTTTTACAATATGAAAAAGCTAATGGATAACTTAGGTCTTCCAGTTGTAAGATTTGATGAATGTCCTATGGGTTATATGTTATATTGGAGAGATGATAAAAATGCAAAATCATGCAAATTCTGTAATCAACCTAGGTACAAGATTAACAGGAGGCAGGGCCGTAATCAAAAAGGTAGATCATGCAAGCAAATGTTTTATTTTCCCTTAATCCCTAGGTTGCAAAGGCTTTATGCGTCTCAAGCCACTGCTGAACACATGACTTGGCATGTAAATCATGAAACAAAAGAAGATCTAATGTGTCATCCTTCATATGCAAAGGTATAGAAACATTTTGATAGAACATACCCCGAGTTTGCGATAGAGCCTCGAAACATAAGGTTAGGTCTATATGCTGATGGATTTACCCCATTTAGGAAATCAGAAAAAAGTTATTCATGTTAACCAGTTATCTTAACTCTATACAATCTTTCATCAGGTATATGCATGAAGACACCTTACATGTTTTTGACATTGATCGTAACTGGCCCGCAAAATCCGAAAAAATTGATAGATGTTTATATGCAACCATTGATTGAAGAGTTGCAATGGCTATATGTTGAAGGTGTCCCTACGTGGACGTTTCTACCGATCAAATATTTGTGATGAAGGCTGCTCTTCTTTGGACGATAAATGACTTTCCAACTTATGGAATGTTATCTAGATGGAGTACAGCTGAGATATTAGGATGTCCGATATATATGGAGAGATTCAAGGCATTCAGATTAAAACATGATAAGAAGCCCAACTATTTTGATTGTCACAGTCAATATTTGCTGCTAAATCATACATTCAGAAGGAATAAAAAAGAGTTCATCAATAATAGGATCGAAAAAACATATCTACCATTGAGGTTGATCAGTCATCAAATTTGGGAGTGAGTACAAGAGTTTCCAACTGTTGTTGAAAACTCTCACAACATAACTTTTACGTACGGAAGTACAAATAAGTTGACTAAATGCAATATATTTTGGGATCTATCATATTGGAAGGTTCATCTTATTCATCATAATTTTGAAGTCATACACATAAAGAAGAACGTTTTTGACAATGTCATAAATACTATGATGGATGTCACTGGAAAAACAAAAGACAACTTGAACGCAATAAAAGATACGAGGGATATTTGCAATTGGCCAACATTAAATGCGGATGCAAGCAGCAGGGGACCTAAACCAAAAACAGTTTATACATTGGACAAGGAGCAGAGACGGGTTGTTTGTCAATGGTTAAAATCGATGCGATTTCCTGATGGATATGCTTCTGTCGCGACCCTTAAAAAAATTTTGTCAATTTTCTCGGGTTAATGGATTATTAAAACTAATCTTAACTCGAGCCCTCCCAAGCCCTACCAATTCGCAACTTAGGATTTAAGTTCTTAACATGCAAATGTTTTCATGCTTGGAGTCGCCACTAATCATTTTACGGTAGGTCGATTAGAAACCAAAATAAAACATAGGGAGATATGTTTTATTCCTACGAACCAGAGATTCTAAGCCCGGGGACTTGATTACGCTAGATTTAGACTAACGCCCTTTCGGTACCTTTTCATTTCAAAAAAAATATTTTGGCAGGCAGTTTGGATCCATTTTAGCTTATTTACTAACATGTGAGGTGTTCATGCGGGTGCGCAAAACCACCAATTTAACACCCAGAAATCAAAGCATTAAATAAATTGTAAGTTGGGAGGGATTACTTACCTCGAATCCAGCAAGCATCTGCGTTGTTAGCGAAAAATCATACAGACAGCCCTTATATGATTTCTAATTAACAAGCATTCACTCAATTTCTTTTTTTTTGGATTTTCACTTTATTTAAATGAAATCTAACCTATATGCAATGACGTGCAAAATATGACATGCGAATTAATGCAACCTAGCATGTAAACTATATGTCATGCGACAACGTGACCTAATTCTAATGACGTGCAATGATGTATTTTTGGTATTTTTCTTTAAGGAAATTCGGAATTAAATAAAATTCGGAATTATGAAAATTGCCTAAAATAACATGCAACCTAATGATTTCTATTTTTGGTATTTTCTATTTAAAATTCGAAATTCAAAAATACCTAAGTTAACATGCAATCTATGATGCCTTAATCTATTCTAGAATGATTTTTTTTTGGGATTTTTTATTAAAATTCGGAATAGTAAATTACTTAAATTAAAATGCAATCTATTCTAATAAAACATGAAACAATTCACCATTTTTTGGGGTTTTTTTATGAAAATTCGGAATAATAAAATAACGTGAATATTCCGTTAGGATTTGAAATAATGCCTAATTTAAATTAGGAAACTTGCCACGTTAAGTCCTAATTTAAATTAGATATTTATCTTATCCTTCGGGACATATTCAAAACTCCTAGACATGCAAAAATTATAATTTAAATCTCAAAAAAAAAAATTTGGGGTTTTCTTTTTATTTGAAAAGGAAAACAATCAAAACAAGGATAACAATCAAATTCAAATCAACCACGCGATCCGCCAAATTCGTTTCAAACTCGGATTAGGCACAAAAATCAAATTATCGGTCATATCTATAGGGTTATAGATATTAACGGATAATCGATCATTCAAATTTGGAAAGCTAATGAAATTTATCATCGTATCCAAATAGTTATGGATAGGATAATAATTTCCCGTATTGCCGCGTATCGGACTTTAGGGTTAAAGTCGGATAGTCGTCCCGATACGTTGCTAAATTAGGAAACGATTCCTAATTTGAATATTTCGAATATTGCGGATATCGAACATTACCCAAATATATCTAGATATCTACCGGATAATCATGCAATATTCTAAATGATTCAAAACAGGAAATTAAATATTTAAAAATTCAACGGATAATATCATTACCTAATTTGCAATATTTCCAAATTCTGAATTGGATCGGGATCGAGATTGATTGCGGATCGGGATCGCGACGAACGACGACGGGATGGGTCGACGGCGAGGCACGACACCGACGTCGGGATCACCGGCAAGGGGAACTCCGGCAACGTTGGGTATTTTCGGCACGGCGACGGAACAATGGACTGCAACTTCGGTGGGGGCTGCTCCGGTATGGTGTCGCGGCTATTCCGGCTTGGGCATCTCAGCGGCGTTGCAAAGGACGAAGGGGTCTTCACGGATGTCTTCCCCTTCGATTTTTCTTGAACGCTGCTGAGGACGTGGATTCCTCTTCAAGTCTACTGAAGGCGTGGACTGGGCGACTTTCTTCCGAAGAGATCCAGTGGGGTCTTCTCCTTTTAATTCCTCTCTGTGGGTTCTACGTGACTTTGCATGGCTGTGCAGCGAAGATGGAGACTCGTCCAAGTCAGTGAAGTAGTTTGGCGCAGCAACAAGGACCCGCGGGGATGCTGACTTTTTTTTAATCTGGGCGTGACTGCGTGAAGGTATTGCTGGAATGCCACGGGAATCGGAGAAGCTCAGCAGGTTGCAGCGTTGAAGTGGAACATCCCCTCTCCGAAATTGTTTTCTCTGCAAGCTCTCTGTGGCGTGAATTCCTCTCCTCTCTGTGGCTTTTTTTAATTCTCTGACCTCCACTTTGACTTATTCCTTTAATTCTCCCTTTTGTTGACCGATTCTTCTCTTGATGGTAGCCTTGTCTCTGTACGTGTTCTACGTACTTTGCATGGGAACGTTCTCCTCCTCCTTTGCTTGTGTTTCTCACGATGAGATCTTCAAGGCTATGGGGGCGTCAGTGAAGATGGAAGGACGTGGCATGGGCCAGCGAACGGCAAAGCAGCAACACTCGCGGATCTTGCGTGGTGGTGGTGGTACCGTGCGGAGGCGCGAGGAACGACGCGAACGGCGGTGACGATGTAGCGACGCCGATCTCCCTTTCTCTCTCACACTTGTTTTTTCTCTGAATTTTCTGATATGAGAATTGTGTTGTGTCCCCTAATTTTGACCTAAAAACATGTATATATAGTACTAATCCTAGGTCAATTAGGATGGGCTCTCTAATCCTAGTGGGCTTAGGTTTAATTAAACTTAAATGGACTGAATTAACTTGGGCTGAATTAATTAAATTCAACAAACTAAATCAAGCCCAAATTAAAAACAACCAAGCCCGTGCGACGTGAATTTCCCGGCCCTTGTATTCCCGAGCGTCCCGTTTTTTGTTCGATGAATTTTAAGCTTGCTCGCAATCGTCGGTCCGATGCAAAAAATGCAATGAAATGAAAATGAACCTAAATTACATGTTATGCAATTTAAATATTTTTGTTTAGGGGTTAAAAATTTAATCCCTAATTTTTCTATGCAAATTACGACTAGATGTATGTCGGTAAAATTTAGGTGTCAACAGCTTCCAATCTCAAGAGATACGTTGATATGAATGAATGCAAGTTGACAGGTTTGACGAGTCACGATTGTCACATATTTATGGAAAGACTAATTCCAATAATCTTCAAGGAAATTCTACCAAACTTTGTATGGGGTGCCATTACAGAGTTAAGTAATTTTCTGCATGATATTTGCTCAACAACGTTGAAAGCATCACACATGGAGAAACTAGAGAGAGATATTTCAATTATTTTTTGCAACTTAGAAAGGATATTTCCTTAATCGTTCTTTGATTCAATGGAGCATCTCTTAGTTCATTACCTTATGAGGCCAAAGTTACAGGTCCCGTCCAATTTCGATAGATGTATCCATTTAAGAGGTTAATTTTTTTAAAATAAATTTGAAATTACTTCATTATATATTATATTCCGATAAACTTTTTTCTATTGCAACTAGGCTCTTATATTATTTGAAGAAAAAAGTGAAAAATAAACCATGTGTCGAAGCTTCAATCTATAATGCATATATTATGGAAGAAGTGACAACATTTGTATCATACTATTTTGAGCCGCATGTGCAGTGCAAGAGGTGGAGAGCAAGAAGAAATGATGAGGGCCCCATTGATCTCAATTGCAAATCATTATCTATTTTCAATTATTTGGGTCGACCAAGTGGTGCATGTAAGTTTCGTCACTTAACAGGGGAAGAAAAGCAGGTAGCCCATACATATATTTTACTGAACTATCCAGAAGTTGAGCCATACTTCGAGTTAGTGTACATTTGTAAGTATATGTATTGTGTGTCAAATATTTGCTAATACATAAATGGCATTGGTTAATAGGAATTTCTGAAATTCAATGTATGGACTATCACCAAATGAGTTTGACCGTTTGTGCTAGGAACAATTTGCAACATGGTTCAAAACATATGTAAGTTGCATATGGACGAAATTCAAGTTATTCGAATTTTTTATACATCATATATTAAAATATATATTATTGACATTGCGTGTGTCATCTTATGTTCATAGTATTCATGATCAAGTTGGAGAGCAAGGATTGCTATATCATCTGTCATGGGGTCCAAAGTCAAGAGTACGAAGTTGGCCAGCATATTTCATAAACGAGTATAATTTTCACACTCGAAAATATGGAATAGGAAAAGCCATAATAAATAGTAGTGTGTGTTCAGTCATCCAATAATTGTAGTTCGCAAGATGATTTTTATGGCTTGTTGGATGAAATCATAGAGATAGAGTACCATGGACCATTAATGCGGGTTGTGTTATTTAAGTGCATGTGGTTTGACCCCGTCAAAGGAATGAATGTGCATAAGAAATTTAATTTGGTTGAAATAAATCACAAAAAAAGAAATATGAAATATAAACCATTTGTCTTGGCACAACAAGCAATTCAAGTATATTATACATCATATCCTAGTTTGAAACGTGACAAAGCTGATTGGTGAGCTGTATGTAAAACCAAAGCAAGAAAAAAAATCGAGAAACACTGGAAGGACACAGCATATTAACAAGAGGAAGTTCGTAATATGATTGAAACTAATGAATATAACATTCCTACTTTATGAGATTCATGTGAAACAATGATCGATGTAGATCCAACTGAAATTCGCGAATCAAATTTTGAAGTGGGTACAAAATGTGATTTTGAGACAAAGGATGAAGACGATGCTCATGAAGAAGATGAAGACGAAGAAGAAGGTGAAGATGAAGATTACGATTTTTGAGACTTTTTAATAATTATGTGTAATTATTATTATTGCGACATGTGTTTTTTGTTGTTGTCATAATTTTTAATATTGTTGTTGTCGTAATCATTATTGTTGTTGTTGTCATTGTTATTATCATTAGAATCCATGGCTAATTAGCCTCAGATTTAGCCACGGAATTGAAATAGTCGGGAAAAAGCCACGCGACTAAATTTCCCACGAATTAAAAAAAAGCTACAAAATACCAAGTATTCGAATTTCGTGGCAAAATTTGTGGGAAATTTCCTAAGAATTTTGCCATAAAAATAGTACAAAGGTAGGCTGCAGTTTCTTTTAAATTCGTGAGAAATTTTTCACAAATTTTGCCACAAAAATAGTACATAGTATTATTTAACCCCGGGTATTTGAATTTCAAGGCAAAATTCGTGGGAAATTTCCCATGAATTTTCCAACAAAATTAGTACACCAGGTATGATGTGGCATCTTCAAAATTCGTGGCAAAATTCATGGGAAAGTTCTAACAAATTTGGCAACGAATTTTAATTTTTCGAGCAATTAGTGCAATGTGTACTATTTTCGTTGCAAAATTCGTGAAAAATTTCCCAAGAATTTTGCAATGAAACTCAATAGCCGGGTTTTTTTGAATTCGTGGCAAAATTTGTTGGAAATTTCCAACAAATTTTGCCACGAATTCAAAAAAACCTAGCATTGTTAGGCTTAATCGAAATTCGTGGGAAAATTTGTTGAAAATTTCCAATGAATTTTGCCTCGAAATTAGTACATAGGGCATCTTCCAAATTCGTGGCAAAATTCGTGGGAAATTTCCAACTAATTTTATCACGAATTTCAATTTTCGGGGCAATTATTGCAATGCGTACATTTTTCATTGCAAAATTCATGGGAAATTTCCACGAATTTTGCAACGAAATTCTATAGGCGCCTTTTTCAAATTCAAGGAAAAATTCATAGGAAATTTCCCACGAATTTTGCGATGAATTTGAAAAAACCCGGTATTGTTATGCTTAAATGAAATTCGTGGGAAAATTCATTGAAAATTTCCAACGAATTTTCCCATGAAATTAGTACGCGGGGGCATCTTTCAATTCCCACGAATTTTGTGATGAATTTCAATTTTCGAGAGAATTATTGTAGTGTGTACTACTTTCGTTGCAAAATTCACGGGAAATTTCCCATGAATTTTGCAACGAAATTCTATGGGCACCTTTTTCAAATTTGTGGCAAAATTCGTGGGAAATTTCCCACGAATTTTGTGACGAGTTTGAAAAAACCCGGTATTATTCAGCTTAATTGAAATTCATGGGAAAATTCGTTGGAAATTTCCAACGAATTTCGCCACGAAATTAGTACGTGGGAGCATCTCTCAAATTCGTTGCAAAATTCGTGGAAAATTTCTCACGAATTTTGCAACGAATTTCAATTTTCGGGGGAATTATTGAAGTGTGTACTACTTTCATTGTAAAATTTGAAGGGAAATTTCCCACGAATTTTGCAACGAAATTCTATAGGCTTCTTTTTCAAATTGGTGGAAAAATTCGTGGGAAATTTCCCACGAATTTTGCGACAAATTTGAAAAAACCCAGTATTTTTCGGCTTAATTAAAATTTGTGGGAAAATTTGTTGGAATGCCACAAAATTAGTACATGGGTCATCTTCCAAATTCGTGGCAAAATTCATGAGAAATTTCCAACTAATTTTCCCACGAATTTCAATTTTTGGGGGAATTAGTGCAATGTGTACTACTTTCATTGCAAAATTCATGGGAAATTTCTCACGAATTTTGCAACGAAATTCTATAGGTGCCTTTTTCAAATTTGTGGGAAAAATCGTGGCAAATTTCCCACGAATTTTGCGATGAATTTGAAAAAAACTGGTATTTTTCGGCTTAATTGAAATTCGTTGGAAATTTCCAACGAATTTTGCCACAAAATTAGTACGTGGGGGAATCTCTCAAATCCATTGCAAAATTTGTGGGAAATTTCTCATGAATTTTGCGACAAATTTCAATTTTCGGGGGAATTATTGCAATGTGTACTACTTTCGTTGCAAAATTCGTGGAAAATTTCCCACGAATTTTGCAACGAAATTCTATAGGCGCCTTTTTCAAATTCGTGGCAAAATTCATGGGAAATTTCCCATGAATTTTGCCACGAATTTGAAAAAGGCGCCTATAGAATTTCGTCTCCCATGAATTTTGCCACGAATTTGAAAAAACCCATAATTGTTCAGCTTAATTGAATTTCGTGGGAAAATTCGTTAGAAATTTCCAACAAATTTTCCCACGAAATTAGTACATAGGGCAACTCTCAAATTCATTGTAAAATTCGTGAGAAATTATTACAATATGTACTATTTTCATTGCAAAACCCACGAAAATAGTACATTGTGCAATCAATGCCCCGATATTTGAAATTCGTAGAAAAATTTGTTAGAATTTGAAAAAAAGCGCCACATTAGCCGGTTATTTGAATTTCGTGGGAAAATTTGTGGGAAATTTCCCATAAATTTTCCCATGAAAATAGTACATAGTGTAATAATTGCCCCAAAATTTGAAATTCGTGGGAAATTTTCCAAGAAAATAGTACATAGTGCAATAATTGCCCTGAAATTTGAAATTCGTGGGAAAATTCATTAGAATTTGAAAAAAAGCGCCACATTACCCGGTTGTTTGAATTTCGTGGGAAAATTCGTCGGAATTTTCCCACGAAATTCAAAACCTTGTTGCAATTATTGTTATATATACTATTTTCGTTGCAAAACTCGTGGTAAATTGGCCACAAATTTTGCCACGAAAATAAAAACACATGTTTATATTGTTCGGCCAACTACTTCGTGTCTACCGAGTAATTTTGGCCCAACCAAATCTCCTTCTCGCCATCCTCGTCGCCATCGAGTTGTCGCAAAGTCAACGCCATCCTCCTCTCCGTCACCGCACTTGCCGTCACCTCCCTCGCCATCCACCTCACCCGGCACGGTAAGTAATCGACCTCCATTCCTTGAATAACATCGTGTCACCGTTGGGAGTCCGGGGGGGCCGCGGCCGGGATTCCGGGGAGAGGGGTCGCGGCCGTGATTCCGGCGGGGGAGGGGGTCGCAGCCACGATTCCGGCTGGGGGGGTCGCGATCGCAATTCCGAGGAGGGTCGCTGCCGGGATTCCGAGGAGGGGGCTCGCGACCGAATTTCGGCAGGGGGGTCGCGGCCGGATTTCGGCGGGGGGGTCATCGCTGCAATTAGTTGCTATTTATTTTGTTTTGTTTTTGCCGGTCAATGGAAAAAAGGTAGGCTTAGAGAGGATAATTCAGACCAGACTTCTCATGAAATTTGGCTTATACACTTGCTGATTTTGCATGACATGCACTATTGTCGATTTTTGTTAATGATTTTTCTGCTAAAATCTAAATTTAGGTAAAAGGAAGCTTAAACATGGAACAAATTAATGGGTTGCATTCGTGGCAAATTTGCTTGTTCAACATAATTTGTGATCTTTTTTCTAGGGTTGTACTAGAACTTTGCGAAATGGGATATTCGAGGCATATATTTGCAGAAATTTGGCATCGGACTTGATACTAGTTGCAATTCGTTTTGCACATTTAATATGCTTCCTTAGCAGTTTAGTGGAATCTGATGTGGTCAAAATTACAATAGGTTCTTCCGACGAGGGCTAGTGACTTGGCTATTTATTAGAGGCGATAGTCTATTTATTTCATTTTCGCAAGTTTATTTCTTGCTCTTTGAAACAAAATGGTAAGAAAAATGATTTCATTTTCTGTCCCTAATAAATGTTCTTATTTTTTACTATATTTGGCTAACATTTTTATTTGTCAGTATAAACGTGGAGGTCACATGCGTGATGCGGTTTCACAAAGAAGACCAGCCCCTTCCACTTTCTCGTCCTCGTCCTCGTCCCTCTCTTCTTCCCCTGCCCTTTCATCTAACCCTCAACCATCACATGTTCATGGATAACACGGACACATTGGCCCATCCTCCGACCCTCAGCAACATATTAGGGGAGAACTTGGAGACATGCTAACTGAATTTACTTTAGTTCTATCTCCTTCAGTTATACCTTCTTCTTCAATGCAACACTCGAACGATGAAGAAGATAGCCTATTCATTATATGCCCATATGAAGATTCATAAGTACTTTATTTTTTTACGTATATGTAAATTATGGATGCAAACAAAATTATCCATGTTGCGAATTTTCCATATGCTTCATTGTCTTATTGTCTATATTGTTATAACATGTTTTCAGATTCACAGATTCTACGTATGTTGTAAGGAAACTTAATAGAATAGTCAATAACTATTGGATAGGACAGTTTACTACTTTCAACAAGGCTCCTAAAGAAGTAAAGACTTTGTGGTGCAATGAGTTCAAGGTTACTGTTGTCCTTCTATTTTCTCACAACCTAAGTTCAGTGTAGCATATTGATGGTCAATAATGAATTTTGTCATGAATTGTCTGATGCATTGTAATGGACATGTCAACTGTGACCCTTATAATAACTTTCAGTTACTTTTGCTATTGATTGTAGCATAATTTTTTTTTTTGGGTAAGGATTGTAGCGTAATTTCACGTGGGATGAAATGGAAGAGGCTGAGGTTAGAAGAATTTTTAAGAAGAAAGTCGGTGATCACATGCGATATGTGATAAATAGAGCGAAGAGAATAACAGAAAAGCCGGATTTCATCACAGCTGACAATTGAACGGAAAAGGCAAGAATTTAGGAAACTGAGAAGCATAAGCGAAGGTATGAACAGAACAAGAAGAATCGAACTTCTAGTTCTAGTGACGGGTCTGCATTTGCCACGCATGCTGGGGGTTATATCAGCATCGGCGAGCGTAAAAGAAGAATGGTAAGTCTGTTTAAACTTGTCAGTGCATCTAATTCAATGATTACTCATTTATTTTTAAATTTTGTAGGCAAATGAATTGGGGACGGAACCCACTTTCACAGCTACATTTGAACGCACATTTCAGAAAGATTATAAGACATGGACTAGTGCTCGAGCACGAGCTATTAAGGTATGTAAGGTTATAGTTTTGACTTTATGGAAACTATAATGAAAATCATGAATGTTTTTAATATTTATGGTAATATATATGAATTTATTTTATTTTTATCTATATTGTTAATATAGGAAAAATATAATGAACTGTTAATGAACACTGCTAGTGGTGATGGTGGTGGTGTTGATGGTGTTACTATGTCTGAGCCATCGGTTGACAATATGACATTATGGGTGGAGGTAGTGGGTAGGATGAAAGGAGAAAAAATATTTGGGATGGGATCCTTGTCAAGGATGTACAAAACAAAGACTACTGTAACTTCATCCTCTAATGCGGTTGCTTCAAGGAGGACATGACATGAGAAGCAAATGACCCAAGAATTGAGCCAACTGAAACAGTTGCTTGTATAGAAGGACGAAGAAATGAAGCTTTTAATTGGACAGAAGGACGAAGAAATGAAAGTGATGCAACAACAAATGCAAATTATCATGTGACACCTCGACATCGATCGCGATGAGGTTCTCCCTGTACCTCCTATTAATCTAATAAGTGGTGGGCATAATGATAAGCCATACAATGATGCACCGATTAGTGATGATGATGATGCTTTTATTGTCAATCCTTCCTAGTTCAGTCTCTTCGGGGTCGACCAGTCGCTGTCGTCATCCCCTCCCGGCGAGCTGCCTCTTTAGTCTGAGGACAAGCTTAAGGTGACGTCCTTGTCTCTCGGCTTTAGGAGTTAGAATTGTGAAGTTCGTGCTGATTTCATATGGTTTTCTAATGGACGTGAAAGTTGACTTATATTTAAACGTAAGAACATTTTTTTATAGCTAGTTCCACGTCTATGCATAAATCTTTTTTTTTTGTATTTTGGACAAATTCCACATCTTTATTTATGTATCCATATTTCATCAGGTGTCGATAAAGATGACTATTCCTGATATCATGCCCAGTATCAAAGCTGCTAACGTTTTATGGTTGTCCCTCGTTCTTTCAATATTTTGAATGTATTACATGATATTCATTAGTGCTTAGCTACCTCTATGTATTATAAGATTGAATATCGAATACCATCATGTGAGACTTTGCAACTTATACATTGTATAAATTAATATTGCCGCTAATTAGATTTCAAATCGAAATTGTCCCTAAACAAAATTTGTCGCAAACGTACCGATGAAATTTGTCACGAATAGATTTCGTCGCAATTTAGCGACCCAAAAACAAAATTGCTTCGCAAACTAGCGACGAATATAGTTCGTGGAAATTTAGCAACGAATTTTTTCACAAAAAATTACCGACGAATTTTGTCATGAACAATTAGTGACAAAATTTGCAACGAATTATTGGCGACAAATTTTGCCACAAATTTAATTTTTTTTCGTCGGTAATTTTGTGGAAAATTCATTTTGCAACGAACAATTAGTGATGAATTTTGCAACGAACTTTTTTTCGTCGCAAATTACCAACAAACATTGAAGTTTTTTGTCGGAAAAATTCACGATTTCTCACGATTTTTCCAATGAATAATTAGCGACAAATTTTGCAAGTAATTTTCCCACGAATTTTTTGTCGTCGCAAATTACCAAAGAAAATTGAAATTTTTTGTTGGAAAATTACGCTATTTCGCACGATATTTGCAGCGAATATTTAGCAACAAATTTCGCAACAAATTTCCAATGAATTTAGCGACGAATTTTTTTCGTTGCAAATTACCAACGAAAATTGAATTTTTTTGTCGCAAAAATTCGCGAATCGATGAATTTTTTTTCATCCCTAATTTCGTTGGAAATTCGTTGTGTCACGAATTTTACAACAAATAATTACTAGCAAATTTGGCAACACTTTTTACAACGAATAATTACCAACGAATTTTGCCACGAACTTTCAACGAATAATTAGCCACGAATTGGTTTTCGTCGTAAATTACCAACAAAAATTCAAATTTATTTTGCGAAAATTTGCGACAAAAAATTTGCGAAGAATTTTTTTGTTTGTCGATAATTTCGCGGAAAATTCTTTTTGCCACGAAAAATTAGCGACGAATTTTGCCACGATTTTACCAAAGAATAATTAGCGATAAATTTTGTAATGAATTTAGCCACGAATTTATCTACGAATTTTGCTACAAATTTTGCCATGACTCTATTTTTGTCGCAAAAATTTTTTGACACTGAATTAGCGACGAATTTTTTTTCCTCGGAAATTCATTTTGCCACGAATTTTACCACGAATAATTACCAACGAATTTTGCCATGATTTTTGCAACGAATAATTAGCGATGAATTTTGCAACAAACTTTCCAACGAATTTAGCCACGAATTTTGCGACGAAAAAATTTCGTCGCAAATTTCCAACGAAAATTGAAATTTTTTGTCGGAAAAATTTGCAACGACGAATTACCGACAAATTTTTGTTCATCACAAATTCCGTTGGAAATTCGTTTTCCAACGAATTTTTCCAAATTTTTCGTTGGAAAAAGGTTGTTTTTTTTGTAGTGGCCATGGCCAAGCTTCGAGCTCACGGCCACCATGGTTGACAGCTACGGCGAAGCTCCCAGAGATCCAGGCGGCAATGGGTGGTGATGGATGAGCTCTGGAAGAGCTTTGGCCAAGTGAGAAGACAATGAACAGTGACCTTTTTTTCAATTTTTTTTAAATTTTTTTCTGATGTAGCGCCACATCAGCGCCATGTTAAAGTTTTAATGGAGATTTTTAACAGAACTCTAACGGAGGTTAATTGTGTCACAATGTGCATAATTTGGGATTTTTTGTGTCACAAAATTTTTTTTTTTTGGTAAATGTATCATAATGAGTATAATTTAGGGTTTTTTATGGTATTTTCCCTACTTATTATAGTTACTTGAATTTTCTTACGATAAATATCACCAAAAATTATAAACTAATACATCCGCGCGACATTTACCGAAATTAATTTTCGTTTTACAAAAAATCTTAAACCCGTACACCTGTATCACATTTACCCTAAGCTAGTACACACATCTGCATTTATCCTAAATTGTGGCAAACTTGAGATTTTTCGGTGATACACGAGGCACATGTGTACCAATTTAGAAGTTTTGCTGACACTAAAATTAGTCCGAGATGAATCTGGGATTAATTTTTTTTTCCTTTTGTTGCGTTAAAACCTATTCTCCTATCATTGTCAAAACTCTACCTAATCCCCAATTTTTTTTTTTTAATTTGTTTGGCCCCCCTCTCTATTGTATCCTCCCATACATTCGACCACAGGAAAATTTCGGTCCGCGCGCGACAGGGTGTTGATTCGTTGGTTGGTTGGTTGGTTGACCAGGAGCGCGCGGATCCCCTCGCAGCTGACGTGGCAGGGCGTGCGCGACCGGGGGGGAGACAAAAGAAACGCGAAGCTTTCCACGGCCGCCCGGCTGTTATAATCACGAGCAGATAATGCACGCACCCGAGGAAAATAAGCGGGGGCCAATTATTAATTGGAAAAATATATTGGAGATTATCCAGATCGGCGGGGCCCACCTGATGAGCGGGGGGAGCTCGGGGGGTGGGTGGTGCGGGGGGCGGGTGGTGGTGGTGGTGGGGGAGGGCACGGCCCTATGGGACGTGGACAGCTGGATAGCCTCCCCCGGGCCGCACGTGTCGCCCCAGCGAAACCCTAAGTCACCGCCCTATCGGACACGGCCACACCACATCGCGGAGCAGGCCATCGCACAATATCTCTCTCTCTCTCTCTCTCCTCCCCCTCAACCCTGTCTGTCGCTCGCTCGTTCGGACACGCTGCTTCGTGCGCGCGCGCGCTCTGCAGCCGCAGCTGCAACGAGGACCGTGTTCAATCTCCGCCCGACCGTCCGTCCGTCCGTCTGTCTTGGTGGTGTTGCGGGTGTGATTCGTTCTTTGGCGCGTTCGGCGATTGGTCGGAGGGTGCGGGCTGGAGCCCTAATCGTCGAGCGTTTCGGATCCGACTCAAAGGAGGAGAAGGAGGAGGCGGTTGTTCGAAGGGCGGAAGTTTCTAGTAGCTTCGTGGGATTCCAGCTGGATTTCCTCCTCTGTGTGTGTGTCACTCTCTCTCTGTCTAACCAGGTCTCTCTCTCTCTCTCTCTCTCTCTCTCTCTTTGTCTCTCTGTCTCTTTCTATCTCCGTGCACGTATGCGTGCGCCGCGCGCGTGCGGGGTGTGGATAAGTTTCTCTCCGTGGGCGGTTGTTTTTTTCTCCGGAGCTAATTTTGTGGCGGGGCGGGGCGGGGCGTGACGGCGGCGCTGCTCGACGGCGAGCAAAGTTTTGTCTGTCGAGCGTTTCGTCATGTGTGGTGGTTGGGATTCGTGTGGTGGGAGGGAGATTTGAGCTTGACTTTACGTGGACGTGCTCTGCTGCGGCTTATCTGGTTTTTTTTGGGTGTCTTGGATTTGCTCTTCGGGCGTCTCGGGGATACTTGTCGGGGAAGTTGGCCGGAGATTCGGCAGTTTGTAGAAGGATTGTTTTTATCGGATTTCGTACCGTTCAGAGGTCGCGACGGTCAGGAAGTGCCCTTGCGAAGATTGTGTGCGAGGGGGCTACTGTCCATCTAAATTTTTGGGACAGTAGAGAGAGCTTTGGCATTGATGCTGCGACTGTTAAGGAAAGTTATGTACCATCTAGCGGTTCTCTCTCGAGAGTTAGATTTGGCTTTGTGGAAAAATTAGAGGGGTTGCAGACCGATGTCCCTGTTGTAACCTTGCTCTTGGAATTGTCGAATCGAAATAAGGATGGCGAACATGAAATCTCAAAGTTACGAGTGGTGTGAAATATATTGTGTGGAATAAGAAGTTTTTAAGTAGGATCTCTCAGTGACGACTTTAGAGTAAATGGACCGATCTGTAGTCAGTGCAGCGCATTGTCAAGTACCGCAATTCAAACATACAGAGCAATCGTTCGTGGGCAGAACTTAGTTTATGGTGTTAAACTATCGGTATCTACTGTTGCATCATTTGATAGGTTAAATATGATGTATAATGATGAGCACGCAGATTCAGATCAAATCAGCAGATTCGCTCACGATTCAATAGTTTAAATATCCGCCTAACAGTTACATATTGCATGGACCTTTAATTGAATTGAATCAAGATATACCGATCATGGCTGGCTGAAATTAATGACTATGCTTGCTGTGATAAAAAAGAAAAAAAGGAGTTTTCAGCTCAGGATTCCTTGATGGTCAAAAAGATGGAACAAAATAGAAGAACAGCCGATCCTGTGCTTTGGATATGACTTCATCCCTGATTTTGTCTAGGGGATGAAATTATTTTTTCTTGTACAATTGCTCATTATAATTTGCAGAATAAGCTCCTGTAGCATCTTTTTTGCCTGACCCTGTCTGTTGATTGTTGTGGATCTTAAAGGTAGAAGTGCCCGTTAATGTATTGCAGACTGGCCGTTTTACTGATTGCTCGTCACTCTGATGCTGTTTGATCATATTGTTTGGATATGTAGTAGTACCATTGTTCTTTGGACCCTCAAGTTGATGCACAATGATCTGGAGTTGTTTGATAATATATTTGGTCTTTAACATGTTAATACAATCATGGAGGGGGGTGTGCTCACACACGTGAGCATATACCCTACTATATATATATATATATATATATATATATGAGAGAGAGAGAGAGATGTAGTCGGTCGGTCTCTTCTTTTGGGCATGCATAATTAGAGGTCTGTCCTGGATCTTTTGTTATGTGGAATGCATGCGTTAGGAAAGGGAGCTGCGATGTGGTGGACTGGATTTTCTGTTTGTTATCAACTAAAGAGCTGACGGATATACCACGGAACAGTTGTTTATGTGTGATTAATTCTACTCAATGATGCCTGCAGGTGTCTCATAGATATTACAAAGTGTAAGTGTGATTAGCTAGGGACAATTGACCATTAAAGGGCTTTGGGATCTCTCCTGAATGGGAACCGGGGAAGAAAGCACAACTCCTAAGCCTTCCAAACCTACTTCTTCAACTCAGGTATGATATCAGGATTATGTTTCGCTGAGCGATGTACAACTTTTATCTTTCTGGAAGAAGGTATTTGATGTCAGTGTCTCCTATGCAGGAAATACCAACTACACCATCATATCCTGATTGGTCAAGTCCTATGCAGGTCCTAAGCAGAAACTTTTTGGGTTTCTTTTGATATGCAAGTCTAGTTATATGTGGAGAAAATGCAGGTGATGTCCTGATAAGTTATTTATTAACTTCCTTGTTAGGCTTACTATGGCCCTGGAGCCACACCACCGCCTTTTTTTGCTTCTACTGTTGCTTCTCCGGGCCCTCACCCTTATCTATGGGGAAGCCAGGTGAATTTCCTCTTTATTTGGAAACAATGTGCCTGTAATATTTTCACTAACATACAAATGTGCTGTTAGTCTGGATGGATGAGACAAACTTATATATTAATTTTTTTTTGAAATGTGTGCAGCATCCTTTGATCCCGCCATATGGCACGCCAGTGCCATACCCTGCCATATATCCTCCTTATGCCCATCCTAATATGGCTCCGGTAGTATCTTCTCTCTTGACTAGATTGGAATATGCTCCTGAACACCTAGTGGTTCTCTGTCTAATGCAAACCAGGAAAAAAAACTTGGGAATTTAAGAACGAACAAAGAGTAGGAGCAGACTCTCCATCTGATTAGAGGAAAGCATCGATCCCATTAGATTAATCTGTCATTGCTACTTGTGTAGACTCCAGTTGCAGCACAAACCAATGTAGAACCAGATGGGAAAGGTGCTGACGGAAGAGATGGAGCTTCAGCTAAAAAATCCAAAGGAACTTCTGGAAACAGCGGTTTGGTTGGTGGGAAGGCTGCAGATGGTGTAAAGGCTACTTCAGGCTCAGGAAATGATGGGGCATCCCAGAGGTTGGTATAATTGCTCTCCTTTCTCGGATCTGGGATAGAAGAGCTGCTTGAATTTGTTGGGTCAGATAATGTCTTTGCTTGTTCGCAGTGCTGACAGTGGTAGTGAGGGTTCATCTGATGGAAATGAGGACAACAGCCAACAGGTGTGTCTTGAACATCATTTTTTTGGTGCGTACTGGAACACTGTAACGTCGCATTCTTGTAGTGGTGAACTTCGTCTGAAGCATTTGTAATCCATGTTGAGTTATACTTATTCTGGGAGCTTAGGTTTTTGATCCATTGATAGATTGAGATGGTCGTTTACATGCTCTAATTATAAATACTCCAATTATTCTTCAGGAATTCGCTGCAGGTAAGAAAGGAAGCTTTGATCAGATGCTTGCAGATGGTATGTATCTCACTTTTCTTTCAAAGCTAAAGACTTCGAATTTTCTTACTATATGTTGAAGTCTCTAACCATGGTGGCTTTTTGCAGGAGCTAATGCGCGAAATAATACGGCAATAATGCAAGCTTCTGTAACAGGGAAGCCTGCAGTCGCCACTCCTGCAACTAATTTGAATATCGGAATGGATTTGTGGAATGCATCCTCTGCTAGTGGAGCTGCAAAGATCAGGCCAAATACTGGCGTTTCTTCATCAGCTCTTGTCCCAACAGGAATGATGCCTGATCAATGGGTCCAAGTACGATACTGGAACTAGGATCATCATAAGCGTGCTGACATTTTCCCATCGTTGATAATAATGAAGAACAAACCGACAATAAAGCAAGGAAAAATCCTTTTTTCCTTTTCATGTGGTAGAAAAAGTATTTTATGTGTCGGTCACTTGGCTGATAAGGTATAATCGACCAATCATATTGTCCACATGATATGCTTGTGATCCTACATGACGCTTAAATTTTGAAACCACCCATTTGTGATTGGCTTGTTACACTCTGCTGCTACCACATTGTTGTGATGAGCCACTTTGACATTTGTGTGCTCAAAGCTCTTAATATTATCGACTCAACTGATAGTGTGTGCTTAGGAAGAAAATATCCCCCTTCTCTTTTAGGTAAACGATACCCCAAAAAACAGAGAAAAGTAGTTTCAGGAAGTAATGGTCATGAGATGGTGTCAGCTTTCCCTTGGATTGGTCATTCCCAATCTGGAGGTAACATGGACCAGATGTGTTCGATGGATGTTTGACCCTCTCACAAGGCATCTGCCTAGCTAGTGATTTGTTTATCGACATGTTTTTACAGGATTTTGCTATCCTACCGGGCATATTGTCTTTAATGTGGCATGCTGATACGGATGAACTTTTTCTTAATATTTTTATAACTTGACAGGATGAACGTGAATTAAAAAGGCAGAGAAGGAAGCAATCTAACAGGGAGTCAGCTAGAAGGTCAAGACTACGAAAGCAGGTATGATGCACATTCGAGTGCTTTTGTATTTGTTATGTTCCTTGTGTTTCCCAGTTAACCTTCTTCAACAAAGCTCCTTGTATCTCAATAGGCACATGTGCAGTCCATACGCATCCAGTTTGCACTTTATTTTGTTATCATTGTACTTGTATTTGGGAATTATCAGAATTTTTACATGGGTCAACAGGTCCTTTCCAATACTTACATGGGAAAATGACGCAATCAGTCCCTAAACCTTGATTTAATCTGTAATGTGGTCTCTAAACTTTTAATTTGTTCAATGGGATCCCTGAACTTTAACCCAATGTGTAATGTAGTCCTTAACCTTTTAATTTGTTGAATATCGTCCTTGAACTTTTGGCTCATGTTCGATTTAGTTCTTGAACTATATGAAAATGTTCAATATAATCCTTTCATTAATTTTAGCGTAGGGACTACACTGAACATTTTCATGTAGTTCAGAGATTATATTGAAC
This sequence comes from Syzygium aqueum, assembly GCA_031216185.1. NCBI lineage: Eukaryota > Viridiplantae > Streptophyta > Magnoliopsida > Myrtales > Myrtaceae > Syzygium > Syzygium aqueum. Next base: position 7,138,456 of record CM062238.1, on the reverse strand, counting down.
ATGTACCAAAAGTTCAAGGACTACATTAAACATTAGGCTATAGTTCAGGGATTATATTGAACAAATTAAAAGTTTAGGGATCACATTGCACATTAGGCTAAAGTTCAAGGACTTTGTGTTATTATCCCTACTTACACTGATAAAATCAAAGTACCCCGCTTTTGTAGTTTTTTCTTTTTAATGAATAGTAACTGTGGTATGAAGTCATTGATTTCGGTGCGCTTAATTTTTATCATTATGTCGATACTTGAGTTCTGTGATAATGTTTGTTCATCATGTTAGCCACTTGTCTGATTTATACATAACTTTATCTCTCTCTTTGGTAAAGGCGGAGTGCGAAGAACTACAGGCACGGGTGGAGACACTAAGCAATGAGAATCGCACTTTGAGAGAAGAGCTTCATAGGCTTTCAGAGGAATGCGAGAAACTTACATCTGAGAACAGTGCTATCAAGGTTTTGGATAGAGCAGACTGTTGCATTCAGTTCTCTCCTTATTTTACCAACACTCTCGAATTACCTGCTCTATCTTAGTGCTGGCAGATAGTGCAGAGCCGGCAAATGGACAAATTTCATTATTCGCACCTGTTTCTGTGCATCTTTTTTATTTCTGTTTTGATGCTTGCTTAACAGGAGGAATTAACCCGAATCTGCGGCCCTGATGCGGTCGCTAACCTTGAACACAACTCCACTTCAGTCCTTCAATCACACGGAAGTGAGGAGAACAGTTGAAGGAGGAGAGAGTTTCTCTTGAGAATAATGAAACACAGTATGCAGCAGAAATAATATCGACCTTTTCAAGCTATTCTATTGACGGCGACTCAACACGGATCTCCTTGGTCTCACTAATCTTATACCCTTGACCCCTTTCTTTATGTAACTGTAATTCTAGTATACATGGTTTCTTCTTAAGTTTGAGCCATAGTAGACAACATGCACATTGCTTGTAACACTAAATGGCCAGAGCAGATGAGGACGGATCTGGAGGTTACAACACTATCGCACTTTCTTTTTTTTCTTGTGAAGTGCTACCATCCATAATTCTTTGTATCATGAAGCAGTGTGATCTCTTGCCCAATTCTTTGTACTCCTATGAATACTTGTCTGTTTCTTTTTCAATTGGAGTTTTGATTGGTCATTCTATGGTCGTTAGGAGGGACGGCGAACCTAAAGAAAGATGACTAGGATTATGTGCATTTCAGCAAAGTCTACACATGATCGTGCACATCCAGAGATTCCAGTTGCGTATGCGCAGGCGCAAGGAGATGAAACATCCTCAGCATACGAAAGCTTGTCAACTTGCTTGCAAGAAGGAAATCGCGTTGTTGAAGTGGTGGTGGTTTTTCGATTGTCATGCAAAATCCTTTCGGCCTCAAGCTCGGTCAGACAGTTTGAGTTTTGCCTACGTCCTAATATTGCAAATTCTTGATACCTCCAATGATTCAGTCTCCATCGAGTCACCGTATGCAGACTCCATTGCATCCATGTCAACCGATGGTGATGGGTTGGACAGAAGTCGCCATGAAATGCGCATCGGCTGTGAACTAGAACCACAGCAAATCAGCAGCACTTTCTAAAAACCTCTTGTCGATGTTTGGTTCGACGCACTTCCTGGTCATCCCATCGAATAATCAATCTCATGTCTTGTCCGCGCATATTAAGCCGACGACGCGACACTCCTTAAAATTGGTCGAATTCCTCGGAAGATTTGTCAATGAAAAGTAGGAAGTCCATCAACCTCAGGGTCACTCAAATCACATGACCAACAGAAAGAGGACAGCCACATCTAAACTTGGGATCGAAAAATTCAGACAACCACAACAACAATAGTATCGTCACGTGCTCGCACGTGTTGGCTCCTCCTCCTCCTCCTTCTATTCCTCGTTTTCTCCCACGATAGACATTGGTTTTCTCACCGATTTAATCCGCGCATTCTCGATTTACCTTAGTTGATACTATTATCATGTCGTCTGGTTTCCATACCCTCTCTGCTCGGAGCATCGATACAAGAAAAGGGCAGAAATGAAAATTAGAATAAAATAAAGGGGGGGTGAAAAAAATCACAACACGAAGGTCGAGGATGAGAAGAAGAGGACGAAAACCTATGATGTATACCCGCCAAACATGTTTGTGTTTGGATTTTATATATGCAAGTAAGCCGAGAGCTTTAACCAGGAAAGACGAAATCACACCCCAATAAGACACCATCATCACCACAAAAAAAAAAAAAAGAAAGAAGAAGAAGAAACAAAAAATAGGGTCAACGGGGACTATTTTGCAATTAACGGAACCCTCGAGGACCCTAAACCCTCCACCAACCCCCTCGCTCCTAAGCGAAAACTAAAACCTCCACGCTGACGTGGCGACGAGGGCCCTGTCGTGCCAGCACAGCACCAGCTCGGCCTGCCGCTTCGCCACGTGGAACCCCCTCACCTGCACCTTCCCCAGCAGGCACTCCGCCTGGTAGTCGGCGAACTGGCTCAGCCTCACCGCCCTCATCCCCGCCCCGTGGAACGCCTCCCTCCACGGCGGCGCCGCCCTCCTGGCCGCCGCAGCCTCCACCGCCGCCGCTATCCTCGGCCGCAGCAGGTACGCCTCGATCTTCCTCGCCCAGTCCCCGCCGCCGTTCGCCGCGTCCACGGACTCGAACACGGTCGCGTAGTGCTCGAAGCAGCCGAGGAAGCTCCTCTTGAACGACGCCGGGGGGCCGGCGTCCGCCCACGGCTCGGTGTCGACGAACACGACGATGCTGGGGTTCAGCCGCCGGACGTCGCCGAGGAACCTCGCGACGTTGCTCGCCGGCCCGAGGCGGTGCAGGATCGCCGGCGACAGGTGGACCGCCAGGCTCTCCCCATCGACAAACCTGATGGACTTGAAGGACAGCATCTCGAAGGCGCGGACGAGGACGAACTCGACCTCGCACCGGAGCTTGAGCTCGTGCGCGTACTGCGAGAGGCTGTCCCTGATGAGCTTCGTCTCGATCGCGAACTCCTCCGGCACGACGGCGGTGATCCTCACGATCGGCGGCTGGACCTTGCACGAGTCGGCTCGCTCCGCGATCTCCTTCATGAACGAAGCGTAGTGGCCACCGAAGCCGATGTCGAAGTCGACGACGTGGAAGAGCATGGAGCCGTCGAACGACTCGAGGAAGGCCTGTATCGCCGTGAACTGCGTAAACATGGAGATCGGAGAGTTACCGGAGAAGGCTTTGTAGGCTCGGATCGTCTGGACGATGTCCGGCCAAGAGGAGAGCCGAGCCGGAGCCCGGTTGGAGCCGGACTGGAGGGGAAGCAGCGACTGGAACGCTTCCTTGAAGTAAAAGGCGGCTCGCTGGAGGGGCTTGCCGGCCGGAGAACGGAGCCGTTGATTGAGCCGCGCCAATATCATCTGCGCCAGCTGGAGCTCGCTCGAGTCGAAGCATTCGGCGGCCTGGATCAGCTCACCGAAGAAATCGGGCCCGAGACCGCCGTTCCATCCGGCGGGGAAGTCGGCGCACGACTCGAGCGGGTTCGCGTAGGCGTCGGAGAGGGCGAAGTCGTGGGGGAGAAAGTGACCCGGCGGCTCGAGGTGGTGGTTGTGGTGGTGCTGGTGGTGCTGCTGCTGCTGCTGCTGGTGCGGGGGTGGAGGCGGCGGCGGCGGGAAGGCGTCGGAGGGGCAGACGTGAGGGTTGGCCTTGAAGGGAGGGACGGAATCGTCATGGAGGCCCAAGTCCCTCATAATGGAGTCCCAGTCCAGGGTCTGGAGGACATGCTCGTCCCAATGAAGGGCGGCCGACCCATCCTCGCCGTCGCCGCCGCCGCCGCCGCCGCCGCCCCCTGTCAGGGCGGAGACCTCGGGGTGCTTGTCCGACGCGGGGCTGCGGAGGTCGAGGACAGAGGTGGGCTCGTAGCAGAGGGGCGGGGGAGCGGCGGCGGAGGCGGGCTTGAGGGACTGGGCTGCTGCTGCTGCGGCGGCGGCGGCGGTTGTTTGCGGTTGGGAAGTGACGGGAACTCTCATAGCTCGGGGGAGACGCACCCTTTTGGCCCCTTGGTCCCCTGTTTCGATGGGATTCTGGTCTTTGGGTGTTGGCCGCGGCGGAGGAGGAGGGAGGAGGAGGGGAGGGCGGGGGGGAGTTCGGTGGAGATGGAGGGGGTGGGGTTATATGGTAGCGGGAGGGACCGGGGATGGGGCGGTGGAGGTGGAGGTGGTGGAGGGGATGGATGGACGAAGGAGGTAGGAGGATGACATGGTCGACAAGTGTCGGAGATGATGGGCATAATAATCTCTTTGCGGCTTCAACCTCAAGCCTCGCCTCTTCCCTTCTTCTCCTCCTCCTCCTCCCCCCTTTTTCTCTCGTGTCAAATTTACGATTGGGACCTCGGCCCCACCCTCCCCCTCTCTTTCTTTTTTTTTTTGTTTTTTTTTCTTGATGAGCATCTAAAAGCGACGAGAGGAGGCGACTGGCGCTGGCGAACGGTTGTGATGGCCCCGGGGTAACATGGCGCAAGCCGTTCGAAGACTCGCCCAAAAAACTTGGATCGAATTTGTGATCTCGTTAGGAGACGGATGGCCTCCTTAGGAAGAAGGGATTACCTCATGTCAATGTCAAAGCATACCACGGGCCTTAAAGGACTTATAGTGGATTTACATATCGCCTACCAAAGAGGACTTGCTGGAAGTGGGATTCGAATTGGGTATGATGTGCAGAGAGTTCGAACCTAATCAGCTGAGCTAATTCACTTTGACGTTATTTGACAAGTTTAAACTTCAATCGTAACTCTTGTTCACGTTTTATACACCTTCATTCTCTCTCTCTCCGATCAATGGTAAATAAGGTCGCTTGTTAATATATATATATATATATATATATATATATATATATATGTTGGGGTGTATGTTACAATCACTCAAAAAAATCAACTAAATTACCGATTTTTCTTTGTGACAGGAAAAGGTTCCTTTCTTTTGTTGTTAGCATGATTTTGCTAACAAGAGATTTCTTTTTTCCTTTCTTCCCAAGTTGATTAGAGAATCCAATGGCAATCCTTTTGAATTAAGTACATGTGTTTAACATACTAAAACAAAGGGAAAATGACACAAATAACCTTTGAACTTTGGCTTAACGTGTAATATTGTCTCCGAACTTTCAATTCATTCAATATGATCCATGAACTTTACCCAATATGTCATGCAGTCCCTAAACTTTTAAATTATTCAATATTATTCATGTACTTTTTGTAGATGTTCACTTTAGTCCATGTGCTTAATGAAAATGTTCAAATTTGTCATTGATCTTGAATTAATGAATGGACAATATTCAACATTTTCATATAGTTTAGGAATTAAATTGAACATATATCAAAAGTTTAAGATTCGAAGATCACATTGCACATAGGGGTAAAGTTCATGAATCATGTTGAACAAATTAAAAATTCGGAGATCAAATTATACTTGAGGCCAAAGTTCATAAACCATTTATTTCGTTTTCCCTCAATCGAAAGTACAAATCGCTTGGGACCTAGCTCAAGCTCCAAGAAATGATCAATGGATGATTGCCCTAGAGTTTACACAATCGAGCCTTGACAACAAGTTGGCAAGCACATCATAATCTCTCCATCATTAGTCACTAATCTCATCATGATTATGGCAAAAGACTGCTTCCGTGCTTTGCTTCCTTCCTTTTGACCGCGGCAAGCGAGGAAGAGAGACTCGAGAGAGGAGGGAGGGAGATGGGAGGGACCTTATCGTGATGAGAGTCCCAAAAGGCAGAACACCATTATAACTCGGGAAAGCAAATCTCCCCGAAGCGCCAAGCCCTTTCACCAACCGACAAACGACAAAGGGGGTCAAATTGCGGGCGTTAAAGCTCCGAAAGCTTGGAGTTCGCATCCCCCTCGAAGTCCCCAAAGCTCAAAGGAGGAGGAAAACAAAGCAAAAGGCGGAGCCAGGCCACCCAAAAAGACGCGGGGAAGCAAAAGGAAAAGGTGAAAACAGAAGCCAGCACAAAGCCCACCTCCCCACTCAAAGTCGCACTTGTGAAAGGGGGCGAAAAAGGTGGAGAAAGCGGTCTTCCAACCTTCAAAAGTTTATGCAAAGTCATGGTTTTCACAACTTGGCCCACAAGAGAGCATGGCTTGGCATGAATACGGTGGAAGCGCGAGGTAATGTACCGAGACTCTCGTTGAGGATTCAACATGTTGAGATACACGTGTCAGATAAGTAGTGTGGCATGAAATAGTTAACATATTATAAGTGACCCATAATTCTTTGGTTTAAACTTTAGAGTGAAGGTAGGTCAACCGGATATGTTGATAGGCTCGGAGTTATGTTCTCTTTTGGCCTCTTCCGCGGGGTAAGGTATCGGGCTTTTGTACGTATCAAAACCAACGGTTGATTAGTGCTCCACTTCTAACCCGATATTTGTTCTTGCTCCACCCCCAATCTATTCATGTTCCGATGAAGGAATCTCGTGATCTATTATAACTCATTGGTTTAAGCTTTTAAGTGAATATATGTCCAATTGGATATATTAACAGACTTGGTTTTAGGTTTTCTTTTGACAATTTCTCCGGATAAAGGTAATGAACTTTTGTTGCGCACTGGCAACGCAACGCATGACCTACTTGGTTAACCATCGACCCACGGTCAATCACGTTATTATGTTTGACATCAGTCTGGCCAAAAACCCGCATAGCAAAGGCCAGATGCAGTGCCCCCATCAGGGAGCGTGAAAAATAAGCTAGACCGACCGCTCTCCCGATGTGAATGGAACCCGTGGAAAGGGTTTTGCGTTGTACTTACATGACGAGGAGGAGGCAAGCCGCCATTCAGTCTTCCTTTGAACATAGATGGAAATTATTGACAAGAACATACCTTCTTTCTTTAAATAGTAACGGTCACTTTTCTTCTTTAATATAAAAAAAAATAGCAAAAAAGAACAAGCGCCTCTCTCTACATCACAGTAGCCAATTTTCGACCGTTAATGAGGGGTTAAAAGGGGTTTAGTTGAGAAATATTTTCTCCAATATTTGAACTTTCTAGGGGGCATTGACTAATATTTCCAGAGTAAACACAAGGGAAGTGCTCGAAGAAGCAACAAAATTGGAAAAATGTTAGCTCGCGTGCTCAGGACATTTATTTCGATATAAATCTACCTAAGAAATAAAAATAAAAATCACTTTTCTGGTTTTTACTATGTTCTTATACCTTATAAGATTATTGGGCTCGAGTATATGTACATGAAGAGGGAGCAAGGACGGTCATTAGGTTGTCGTAATTAATGGAGTTAATAACACAAAAAGCTCAAAAGATATACCCTTTCACCAATGTCTCAATTTTTTTTTTATTTTGTCACCAAAAATTATAAACTATTCCCATTGGAATACCAATAAGTGTCACCAAAATCTCCAAATTTATATCAGTGTGACGATAAAAAAAAACCCTAAATTTTTGCATTTTTGTTACACGAATACAAGTTTGGGCTATCGGTCACGCGAAAAAATAAGTTTTAAGTATTCATGTCACTACGGGCAAAGTTAATTATTTTCAAGTTGATATGCTCACATTATGGTTCATATTGTTCATTCTCCATTTTGTGGCACATAGATGGTCACGTCTGTCATACCAGCACAAATTTGGGGGTTTTGGCAACATGGAAAAAGTTTGGTCTATTGGTATTGCAGTGAGCATTATTTAGGATTTTCGATGGTATTTTTCCTAATTAATGTACTTGAAAAACGTAAGAGGGGTTCAAATAAATGTTCAAAATTAATATACCGAATTGCAAGCATTGACAATTGTAAGTGCTGAAAATAGAAATAAGAAATTGCTCAACATTAATTGAAATTTGATTACAAAACATAATTAACTATCATAGGTAATTTTTAGCCATGCAATCGATGAGATTCTAGTCACCGCCAATCACCATTTCTACTTAAGCGAATTAAGTATCTCGAAGTGATCTTCTTCTTTTTTCCCTTTAATGTAGCTGAATCTCCTGGGTCGATATTGGGAATAGTCGTCAAATAAATTAGTTCTCGCTGAGTGTGGAATTTCTTATTTTTCAACAGTTAAATAGGGGTTTTTACTTTTTATCAGTCACTCCTGGCCATTGGCGTGGATTGATCAAAAAGAAAAGGGCCAAAAAGCACCCGCTAGATTTCTTTCTTTTTGAACTCGGGGTAGGGGGGCCCCATCTGTAGACTTGCTCCTTAAGAATGTCCCATGCAACGCTTTCACACTATAAACACAGGTAAAAAGTAATGCCAAGGATACCCACCCACAAAAAAAAAAAAAAGAGAAATCGAATTGCAAAAACAATTTATTAAAATGGTGCACAAATATTACTTAGGATACCAGAAAAATCGAATTACAAAAGTGACGCACAAATAATACTCGGGCATTTCAATTTGTGGCACAAATTTAATCATCAATAATCGAACGAGTTAGTAATGGCAACTGTGTCTTGACCATTATGTGTCTATTTCTAATGTAATTTTTAGGTAGAGCTGCCTATAAAGTCTGTGAATTTGCATATAATATAATTCAATATGATCCTTAAACTCGTATCTCATGCAAGCAAGTCTCTGTATTGATAGAATTTTTCAAATCAAGCTTCTCCTTCATAAGACTCAACAAGTCGAAGTTGGTTTGTCGATCGATGCTGATTGAAAGTTTCATGCTGAAATAATAAGATCCACCGATGAATTGAAAAAGAAATATATATGTTCAAATTTTGCTTAGTCGTGCATTGAAGTATCATTCTTGTTCTCTGATCAACACAGACTCATCCTCGGTCTCGATAATTTTCTCGACCAACGCCGATGACTGGCAATGACACAAATACGTGCTTCATCTATGATTACTCGAAATCCGAGAAGCCATGTGAATAAGAATTTTCGTCGCATAAGCATTAGTTAAAAAAAAGTGCAAATTCCGAAAATTTATTACCATGTTCCATCGGACTGAGTCAATGAAATGGCTTAATTGCACAAAGTTGATAGATTTTAAGACTCGATTGTTCCTTCGTAATAAACTCTACGGACTTGATTATATTTTTTTAAAAAAATTTTAATATTTAATTGCATTTTCACGATAAGGCGTACAGCTTTCCAATTGCACTTATCCTTTGTTCAAAACATCGGGTAAAAACAAGGCACGCATCGCTGCCACGTCGATAAACAGGAAAATCGATTCCCCAAACGGTGCTGCGTCCCCCTCATTTTATTCTTGGAAATAAATTAATAAATAAGAAAAGAGAAAACAAATCCCCCCGTTGACGTGACTTGACGAGGGAGAACCCAACTTTCGGAGCGGGGCCCGCGACACGACAGGGGCGGAGCCGCAACACGATTGGCCCGTGTTTCGGGGCCCCACCATCGGCCAAAAAGGATGGGTGGGGCCCCCACACCACGGGGGCCGGCTTTCGGTCGGTCATGCATGGCCATGCTGCCCCCGCCCCCCCCCCCCATCCAGGTCAGCGCGTAGGACGCACGCACACGTGGGACGAAGGAGGGGGACGGGGGGCGCGCGCGCGGGCGCGGAGGGGGGGAATATATTCGCGTGCGCGTGGGTGCAATGATCACCGATCGGGATCAAATCCTGTCCGTCCATTTCTAGCGTACCATAAAGAGCGGAAGAAACATTATCTACACGTCCCCCCCTCTCCTCCTCCTCCCTTTTAATTATCATTATCGTTATTAATTATTATTAATTTCTCCCCCGTTAGGGCTTTTATGATAAAGTATGCAACCTACAAAAAAGATGTTTTTAGGCCCTCTTCTGTTATGTGTATATATATATATGCGCGCGCATTTTTTTTTGTAAGAATTATAGTTAATTTGCATGGAGCACTCATGTCTTAATCAGGGTTGCTTTTTTTTTTTTTTTGCTTTGATTAAATAAAACGAGGGTCGTTAAGCAAAAAAAACAAAAGAGCTCTTAGTGTGAACGCCCGGATCGGGTTGGATCCAATGCTGATTTGTTTAAGTGAAAGAGGGTCTAGCGTCGCCGCCGTCGAAATCGCGACCAAATTAGATAGGACGGTAAAAATCTCGGGAGAGGATTGGCATCGAATTCGGCATGACGGTTAAGTTTTGTAGAAGCGCTTGGCGAAGCTTCGTTTGTCTTTTCACGGAGAATGAATGATTTTGGAATGTATTTTCCTAAAAGTGATCGTTCCTATCCCTTAACAGAATTAGCCGTTGAAAAATATTTTAATCATTGATATTAATTTATGTTTAAATATTTTGTGGATGATAAAAATATATTTTTTTGTGTTTGTCCGTTTTTGTAAGCAATTTTATTTTAGGAAATGTTTTCTGGATCATTCATTTTTCAAAAAATAAATAGAGCTTGTACATTGGACCTGGAATTTTAACTTAAAGAGGGAAAGCCGACATATTTGGTTTAAGTTATGAAGTGAGGGGTGAGATATCGATCTTTACGTAAAATTTTTTCGAAAAGTGTAGAAAATACACGGAAGAATCACACCGAATGCACGACGACTAGGGGTGGCGGCTGCCGTCGGCCCTTACCAGGTTCACCCCTAGCTTTTCTGTGTTTTGATTCGAGTAAATGTGCATAGGGCGATATAGGATGAAGCTCGTAAAATATGTAGAGATTCAATACTATTTTAAAGTCCCACGTCAAGTAGGAGAGGTCTTATTAAGAGATTTATAAGTATCGAACCCCCCGACTAGTGGTCATGTCGCATGGTTTTTTCAAAGTACTCGTTCCGGGATGAATCAAAATAAGTACTTTTTTTGGGAGGCTAAGTGGCCAAAGTGGAACGAGCTATGTTATTACAATATAGTATCAAAACATAATCCGATGAGAGAACATGCCCACATTCATTGTGACGAGGACGACGGAGCAGGAATGGACAAGACCACACGTATAGGAGGAGTACCTAGCATCGGTCCTATAAGTGGTGGGAAATTTGTGAGGTCTCAAAGTTCCACATCGGACGAGAGAAGTCACACCCCCTACTTATCAATCGCGCCTCGTGTGGTTACTTAAAATACTCGTTTCGAGGGTTGACCGACGTGATGAAATTATAGATTACTTGTCAAGAAAATCCAAGATAGACTCCTTCATGTCCTAAACACATAAATTATGAAAAAGGACCAAAAGAGATTGGTGCAAACGAGAGATCTAGCAATTTAAACACAAAAGCGCTCATTTGGCTATCTGAGTTAAATCCTGTCAAAATTGAAACATTATCAGTTAATGTCAGCTTTTGAATTATTGAGATGAAAAGACTGTTTCATTGTCTATTATTCCAATAATAGATAATAATAATTTAATAAGATCACTCTAGCAAAATTGTTATCTTTATCTAGAGCACAGCTCAAAGCATATTCTTTTTTATTTTCCCTAGGCTTTCCTTTGGGCTAGAATTTTCTTGGCATTTAAGCATAGATTTATACTACTATATTGTAAGGTATCTCATTTTTAATTAGTTCAAATAAATCTAAGAACGGTCGGAATCTCATTTTAATTTAGTTAAATGAATCTAAGGACATAATCTTTGCATAGGTCCAAATGATACTATGTATTGTCAAAACTTAAATTATAAGAAACACACTCGCCTTATCTACCGTCCTGGGTTTATTCCTTAATATATCGTTTTATAAGTAAAACTACTCTTAGAAGTAAATAAATGATATAGACCATAACTTACTCAAATAGATAATCGAGAAACAAGAAGATGAATAATTGGCGGGGAATTAACAAGAATAGGGAGTCTCGAGATCAAGACGATCTCGAGCTTAAATATATGTTCGTGCCCTCGCCCATGTTAACCGTTTTATTTCAAAATATAACTTGTCAAAAAAAATCTCGTGACTCTTATCTCACCATTAGAGAGGACAACATGCTTCGCGGATACGTTCATTATTTTTACGTATCGGTGCTCGCACACCCCGTGTCTCTAAGTCCCCTTATATCTGTCTTTCCAGATAGAGAGAATACCTTCCGAAAGTTTCACATCCCGATGATATCAAGGCCCATACGAGAATTGAGATGAAACCTTTTAGGGATATGTTGGGGTCTAATTTCACTCATAGAAAGACACTGTTCTTATTGCTTCACGAAACGTCGATCTATGGAAAAATTAATTATAATCGTATGACATTACGAACAATAATTTCAAGTCCCACGTTGCGTTTTTCCGTCCCTCATCGACCCGACGCTTTCGAATATTGATTTATCATCATCATGTGATTCTCCCCACGCAAGAAAGTTGCTTCCAGGTGAAAAAGAAGAAGGAGAAGGAGAGGCCAAGAAAATTATCGAAGAAAATCAACGTGACGTCACGGTTGCCGATAATATTCGTCGCAATTATATGGCTTTGACAGGATTTTGTTGCGATTATATATATATATATATATATATATATATATATATACATGTAAAAAGCATTTCAAATCGAACTCCAACACTACTACTATCGCCAATTTGACATCCACCCATCATCTTTCAATCAGCCGGTTTTATTCCCTTTCGATTTCTTTTTCCATTCCCCTTTCTTTTACTTTTCCCTCCCCCCTTTTATTTACCCATTGAAAAGCCAATACTCCTTTTGCATGTTAAAGATGAAAAGACTATATATATACATATATATTATGTATATAAAAAAGACTCACAAATTATCTTAATTGTTGGATCGCAAACTAACCCACCTCCCCGTGCAAGAGATTTATAGAAATCTAATTTTTTTTTTACAGTACGGATATTCGAATCTCGCATCTCAATTCGGGTAGATCCTAGCTCGATTTTTTTTTTAAAATTTTGAAATGGTTTTACTTGAATTTAATTGTCAACATCGGTAGGCATAGCTCGATTAAAGCGCCAGTTGTTCCGAGCACATGGAATTGCCAGCGTAATTTAATGAATCGAGTCGCAATTTTTCGGGTCTGCCTTTTGAAGTGTCGGAATCGCGAATCAAACATGGTTTTTAAAAATACAACCGGGATGGTCAATTTTGTCTCCACTCGCGCTGAGGGAGAGCATTCCACGGGGGAATATTATCGTGGTGTGTCACAATACTTAGGTACTAAGGTTCTATTACGTAAGTACACGGGACACACGCGGTAGGAGAGATAGAGAGGAAGCTTGTGGAGTACAAAAGATTTGAAGATTGAGAGTGAGATTCTACTTAGAGAAAAAAAAAGATTTTTAACAATTGATTTGATTAAACAAAAAGGGCCTTTTTTATTTTGGAAAAAAGGGGTTTTAGGGCATGAGGCAATTGGGAGTGGGGGAGGATCTTCTATCGTCGATGGGTACAAGCAACCTTATGTTGTGGTGTCTTTGTCACCAGATTAGAAGATGATTCTAAGGATGTGCTGGGTTTGGGCTCTTTTGGGGTGGAAAACGAAAAAAATAAGACAAGAAAATGCTCAAATTGATTCAAAATTTTGTTTTCTTTGTGGCCACACACATTTTTCATCAATTTATGGAGTTTGATTCCTTTTCACATTTTTCTACGTGGCCTCTCCCTATCTCTCTCTAGGGTAGAAACAGTTAATTAGGTCGATTTTTCTTTAAATTTGAATTACTCAAATATTTAATCAAGTCGAGCTTGAGCTTGAAACGCTCGATTGACTAGCACATAAACACAATTGGGTAGTTTATTTTCGTGTATTTTACTAATATAAAATGTATAAACGAATAGAGTTATTTTTGAAATTTTGGGTTAATCTCGTAATATGAGCTCCATCTTGAGTTGAGGCTTCTTAGTTTGAGCTTAAACTTAAATTTGCCGACTAAATGATCGAGTCAAATCAAGCTCGAGCCTTTCTAAAACACGATTCGAGACGCTCACGAGCTTGAGCTCAGCAAAGCTTGAGAAATTAAGCCCGTTCAAAATAAAGCCGGATTGATTCAACTCGAGTCTGATTATATCCCCACTGATCATATAGAGACAACATAGTATAGCATTTATTTTTAGCTTTGAAACATGATAAATTTTAGGGAACATGATTTGGAGATTTGAATCCCAAAATCGGGAAAATTTTAAGTAACGTGCAAATAATAGAAGAATAGCATATTAAAAAGTCAGTGATTTTATTCTCTAGCATACACGGGTCAAACGCCGAGCAAACCCCAAAGGAAATTGCTTCCGTCTGACCGACGCACCTCTCGTTTACCACGCAAGAAGTTAACCCAACTTTGATAAAGCAAAGCAAAATCTCTGCTTCTCGAAGATTAGATCAGAGTACGAGTCTTTTGCCCTGAATCAATTTAATTTAAAAAGCTGCTGCCAATACCTTTTCGAAGCGTGGGACTTGTGAACAAGAAGTGACACTGTCGACGACAAATCTATCGGGAAGGACCACCATCCTTCCTTTTTCCCTTTTCTTTGTTTTATTTTCTGTTGCCTTTTTCCTGGATTTAGCTTTCATATTGTTGGACCATATTATAAAAGAAAAATCAGATGTTATATGGTCTAGAGTCACATAAAATCTCATTGTTTTTTTAGCCCACTTGTGTACTGTTCGACACTGACCAGATCGTGATGTCCAACTTCATTGAGGAATTTTCTTTTTGGGGGGTCACGATCTGAAAAACAACCACAAGTTGGGAAATAATGGTGATGAAGCCAAGACAGCAGATAAAGCCACACACCATCCCACCAAAGTCAATTTGTCTAAGCCGGATAAAAACAAAGTAATTTGTCCTCTAATTAAATCAAATCGAGCTGTCACGACAAGCTTAACCCCCCAATAAAAAAATTCAGGAAAAAAAAATTGTCTCGAGTATTAAATTGGTGCAACATTAGAGCGTGACCTCTATTGGCTATGATCTCTTCTCATGTTGCTCCGCTCGAAACAGACAAAAACATACGCACGTTCTTTAAAATAGTTCTTTTCCGAGACTACTTCGTGTCCACATGATTTATCATCCCCAGGGAAGTACGCAACCTTCGTTTGTATGTACAGAAAGCTGCGGGGTTTGCTAATGGATGATTGCCGGCTTCCGTATGAGAATTGAAGGGTATGTTTGACCAAGATTTCGGGATTTATTATTACAACACGCTCCTTATACAGAGACGATCAATAGCGATGAGACGAAATTAAGCGCATGCGCATTCATATTAGGTCAAGTTAACGACGTACCGCGCGTTATTTTCCGTCGCGATCGGCCTCGCCTTAGGTTTACCAAACTATTAGAATGACACGGAGTAAATCTATGTGTTCGTCAATAATTCGTTGTTTAGAATGAGATCATGGACCTAAGGGGGGGCACGAGGGGCCAGAAAATGTGGGGACGAAATGAGCAGAGCGTGGACGAATGTTTGGAGGCTTATGATTTGGACATTGATGTCATCTGAAGGGAATCTTTGGGCTTGACTTTCGTTTGGCCGGAGCCTAAAAATTAGATTCCGGCAGAATTCTCCACGCACTATTCATCTTGGACAATGCTTTCTTGGGTCTCAATTTTAATTTAATTTAGAGAAAAAAAAACATATCTTGGACTAGTGTCATTAAACTCGATGAATGAACTTAATGCTTTTTTTTTTTATAAAGTCATTCGCAACATACGTCGTAGTCAATCGAATTGTTAAAATGAGGACCACCGATAGCGAATAATTAATTTCACATGTTCATCAGTCATCACGCGTCATATTTGTACGTATCGCTTCACGTACTTCGATTTTGATACCGTATCATTAAGAACGAGTCAAAGAGGCGTGTCATGCCGGTAGACTTGTCGGAATGGGTCCTAGACCTATTTCTTAACTCGTATTTGATGGGTTAGATTGTTTTATGGGTTAGTTATATTTAATAAATGGATTTATACCAAATTCTATAGGTCATAAATGAGATTAATATAAGCATTAAATGGATTCATGACTTATTTAGACCCAACCCTCACTCGATCTCAGGCTCACTCACTCCATGCTCTTACTTTAGTTTGAATATAGAAGTGTTGGGTATGAGCCAATAAATTTGTATTGCATGGAAATCAATTAAAACGGGTTAAACGAGTCTATTTGGATCGAGCCAATTTCAACATAACCCGAACCCGAACCGCCCATCCGACAGGTCTATGTGCCGGGTCTGAGATAGTCAAGTTCAAGTCGCGCAGCATCTGGGGTTTCGCATTTCGAGTTGCGTTCGCGGGCCTCACCAAATGGCGGGGGCCCACGATCGATTCGAGACTTCCTTGGGCCCCGCGACCAACAAGAAGACAGTATAAAAGTCCGGCCCACGAGAAGGTTCCTCTGCTCTGGCGATCTTCATCTTCTTCCTCGGCCCAAACTCATCATCGTTCTGCTTCGACATCATCGGAGCGCGCGCTCTGCGTAACTCCCTACTCCTCCGTCGTGCACGGAATGGATCAACGAGAATCTCAACAGCTTCGTCGCGTGCCGAGCCTTGAGCGCCCGCTATGTGTTGCCCTCTCCCGCACGCGTCCCTCATTGAAGTGAAACTTTTGCCTGTGGCAACAATATATGTTTTGCCGCATTGAAGTTACGAAGTAATTTTGAAGATGTCTGCCGAAATGGAGCGATGCGATCATATTATTTTGGAATTCCATGGCGAATGAATGATGTAAATAGAACTTGGAGTCAACGGGAGGTTTGAACTTCATGCTAGACTAGCAGGGGGTTTAAGGAGAATTTATTGCTAGAACCACTATGATTGATTAGCTAATCATGCTTCCGGAAAATTAAAATTAACGCTGAATTGCATAATAAAGCATGGTCTTGTTAATCATATCGTTTACCGTATTGATTAGACAGGTCGACTATCCCAGCATAAATTGTGGCTATGCTGTAATGTTTTGAGTCAGAACAGAACTAAATTCGACTCAACCATGTGACCAGAAGAGAGGACTGTCTGATTTATCGCCTAATTGATAGCCAGAGAGTCAGTTGCCCAGATTTGATTGTCGTCTTGATGAATCCCTCTAGTAAATTTGTCTGCTAAAGCTCCGGCAACAACGATTTATCATAAAATTTCCATTCTCATGTCTGACATTAGAACTCTTAGATATCTTCTAGTACTTATGGTGATTGATCTTTCTAGGTTCCTAAGGAAGTGGTCGAAGAAATAATGAGTGCAGCAAGGCCACCGCCAACAGTCCACGCCCCATCTTCAGAGACAAGGACTAAGTACTGGGAATGGGAAGTGCGATTCCAGAAGACCTACCTGAGCAGCACCGGTTACCTCGCAGAGGGTCCCGGAAGCAACAACAAGATGAAGACGTTTAACCTATTCAAAGCGGACCACGATTTCGAGAATTGTAACGGATGGAGCCTGACAGTGACCAGGAAAGACATGCACGCGTTGAAGCACTCGAATATCGGGGTTTTCATGGTCAATCTCGCAAAGGTCAGTTCGAGACTGGTTTAAATTACAGGAGCCGATAAACAAGTACACTTGTGTAGGGGACATACATACGTCACCAAAGGTTTGTTTGGCCTAAGGATTAGGCTTTCAATGAAATGTGTGGTGCTAAAATGTTGCCATGTCTCTTGTGTGAGAGTCATCCACGAATCCTAACTTCTATATTGAAGCTTATCCAAGTGAAGCGATAGTGAAGTGATAATTATAGACAGGGGACGGGGACATGAATTTACGATCGCTCTGGCCAGATTAATTGGTCTTCTTGTTTTCTTGTCTTTGTTTTATATCCTGAACTCATGCTTTGCTTATAGACACTACTTCCAACAGGCTGAATGATGACGAGCATGTTCAGAAATCATACTTAAGCTCAAGTGAACTATGAGTTCTTGCTAACTTAATGCTCGCTATCGGACTAATTTCGGTTGTTTTTATGGATAATGTTCTGAAATTTGAGTGCAGTTCATGAATTTGGACGAACTTCTACGCATTTAGGACATGCACGTTCTCGTCTTCTAACCTAATAAATTCTGTTCTTTTTCGCTTCCTTGCTTCTTGGTCTCAAGGGCTCGATGATGGGGCCGCATTGGAACCCGAGAGGGATGGAAATAGCCATAGTTTTAGAAGGGCAAGGGATGATCCGAGTGGTGCGCTCGAGCACTGCCAAGGAATCGGAATGCAAGAACACAAGGTTCAAGGTGAGCGAAGGGGACGTGTTCGTCGTGCCGAGGTTCCACCCCATGGCTCAAATGTCCTTCAACAATGAGTCCTTTGTCTTCATGGGCTTCAGCACTTCAACAAAGAGAAACTACCCTCAATTCCTTGCGGGGAAGAGCTCGATCCTCCGAGCGTCGGGTAGAGACATCCTGGTGGCGGTGTTTGACGTCACCAAGACCACGATCGGGCAGATCCTGGCGCCGAAGACGGATTCAATCATATTGGATTGCACCTCATGCGCCAAGGAGGAGGAGATTAAGAAGGAAAGAAGAGAGGAGGAAGAGGCCAAAAGAAGAGAGGAGGAAGAGGTGGCTAAAAGAAGAGAAGAGGAGGAAAAGGCCAAAAAAAGAGAAGAGGAGAAGGAGAGAGAGAAGCAGGAAGAGGAAGAACGGGAATGAGAGAGACAGGAAGAAGAGGAAAGAGAGAGGGAGAGACAAGAAAAAGAACAAAGAAGACAAGAAGAAGAAGAACGAGAACAAGAGGGGGAAGAGGAAGAGGCCAGAAGAAGGGAAGAGGAGGAGAGAGAGAGAAGAAGAACAAAGGAGGAGGGAAGAAGGAGGAGGCGAGGAGAAGGGAAGAAGCGGGAGAGAGATGGGAGAGACAGAGACGAGAAGAAAGGCGGCGTCGGCAGGAGGCAGCAGAGAGAGAGCAAGAGGAGGCAAGAAGGCAAGAAGAGGAGATGCAGTGGCAGCACGAGGAAGAGTGGGGTGGATACGAGGGAAGGAGAGCTGTGGAGGAAGTGTGGATCAAGGCCTGAACCTTGGACCTTGGAGAGATTTGGCACGGCAAATCAGTAGATGAAACCGAATAAGGACCCTGTCTCTCAGTTTGTTTGGTCTAGTTAATGAACTTTTTTTTACCCTGCTTTATTTAGAATGTTTTGAGGCAAATCAACCTTGGTATGGATGCATGTAAATGTTGTTTGAGTACATCTAATCAAGCTTTCTCGCAAACTGAAGATTTCTGCTGCAGAAATAGCCATTTTGAAGTTGACGTTGTGTAGATTGGATAACCAGTTCATGAAGCATCTCGAATTTATTTGGACTGATGATCAATGCCAATGGTTGTCCCCATGATTAACACAAATGGTGTAGTATAGGGAACTACCATACTGGTCATTTGACAGGTAGAACAGGGTACCGTGATGATGTAAACCTTTGAGCATGAATGCAGCTTCATTCTTTACTTACTCTCTCAGCGCAGGAGGCGTGAATACAGAAATCATGTTCGGTTTTTGAACGACTTACGAAGGATATTGATACAATGGGCAAGTCAAAATGAACTGGAGACTGGAGAAGCTAGAGAGACAAGCCCGTGCTGATGACAGTTGTTGAGGCTCTCTCGATCCATCATCAAAACAGCTTGAGGTGTTTGTCTAGTAAGTTATATTATCACTGCAACCATGCATTGAGCTGTTGCAAATGGCCAAAGTAGAGCCGAAAGTCTACGAAGGATGAGTGCGAGAAGAAAGCTGAGCTTGCGAAAACAATTTCCGACAACAAAAATGTGGTACAAAGAGTAACTGCAATTAAAAAGACTCACTGGAATTGGATTGATCCAATTGAACAAAGCACAAGTATAGGGGAAAGGGTTCGCGAAACAAAAAGGAAGGACCCGCTCACAAGATGCCGGATCTAGTTACATAAGACACGACGACGGTGATGTCATCTAATTTGCCCCCGTGATACCGGAATCCAGCTTCTTGAGCAGAATCGGCAAATGGGGTCTGTCGGTATCTATCCAGTGCCCGTTGATGTGCGGCAGCAGCTATTTTTTGAGCTGTCGCTGGAGGATCCAAGCCAGATTTCACCGCCTCAACAACAAGGGCACTAACCTCTTCATCATACAAGTTGTCGAATAAACCATCTGTTCCAGCAACAATTCCATCTCCATCAGAAACAGGAATTCTGAAAACCTGCACGTATTTATTTGAGGTCATAAAAATTAACCATCCCAGGATGCTACTGGACTATAAAAATACTATATGCCCAGAACACTACTGGACAGTTCAAGCAGCTTCTCTTTATATAACTGATGATGCATAGAATGAGCATAAATGACCTCAAGCGCTAAGAACATAGAGTTTGAGCCTGTTTTCTTGCAGTAATGGAACAAGACTGTATGTAACAGCTATTATGCCAAAATATACTAAAAATGTAATTATTCTCAAACAGTTGGTTTCATGAATGATTACCTAAGGAGAAAGCATCAGAATTCCTAAACATCTCTTAATTCAGATTTAGGGGAATATAATAATTATCAATTAAATAGTCAATCATGATCATTTACGAGTTTAGCACTCTATAGATATTATTAGATATATAATTTGATTTATTATAAATTGCAATTTATAATAAATTTCAATACTGATTAATAATTTAGCGTTGTTAGAGCGTGTGGGGAAAAGAGACGGTTATTTTGGGAATATCTGTGGCAGTAATAGCTATTACAGCTTTTGGCGATAGGGATTACACCGTAATACTTATTACTATAAGCAAACACTGCAATAGGCAGTTAACCCATAATACACTCGTGATGTAATAGCTACTCTTGCAACCAAACCTGCTGTTAGGGGTAAGGATTTGAAATTAAAAAAATAAAATTCAAAGAGCTTCTATAGTAAAGCACATGGGATCACTTTCTAAGTTGTCCTAGATCTCAAAAGTTGAATTCAACAGAAATCACCTTAAAACTGTAATCTAGTTAGCACTTAATTCAGAAAAATAAAATCATGCCGAATAAAGCACAGCCGAAAGCAGAACTAGCAACAGAAGCTAAGAGAAGCTTTCTTGCAAGAATAGTAGAACAGTAATAGAACTGCAACCCCACTGTTATAGATACAAACTGTTCTGCTTATGGTTATCATGACTATACACACCTGACCAGAACTGGGTAGGTCGCCATTGCTACCATTTTCCAGTTGATATGTAAAGTTGAAACCGTGCTGCTGCACTGGGGATCTGAAGATAGTGCGCCCATCTCTAACCACTATGAATCCACTGTCGCCCAAATTGATAGCATGTAATCCCTGACGGATGAAGAAGAACTATGTGAGATTAGTTGTTGCTGTTTCTGGGGGCCATAGAAGGAAAAAAAATTGAGCTGAACGGAAGTTTTTTTCATCTATGAGCACATCTATACAGAAAAGGAGGACAGTTTATAGGGACCAAAAAACTTTGCCTGCTTACAGTTAAGCTAGATGTAAAAATTTGCTTCAGTAGGCACGGATGATAACTGAACGAGGTCCAAAATGATTGAATTCAATCATTTTCGGTTTGACCTTCAAAAGTTCTCCTCACAGTTTCAAAGCTATATTGTTCGGATACGTATGATCTGTGTCACAGTCTCAGAATTTATTGAGCAAAAGAAATTCTTTCTAGCTCAAGACACAGTTAAGCATTAATTCTGAAATAAGGGTCCAAGAGCACTTAGAATATCGACACTTATTTTGCCTAAACAGCTAATTCTCAAACTTATTTCATCAAAGTTAAGAAACCCTCCAACATGCATACATCTATGCAACCTTTATGAAAATCTAGGATTTCAAGATTTCTGTGACAAAGAAGTAAAAGGCCGTACTAAGTCTCATTAAGCCAACAATAGGATTACAAGAAAAGAACAAAAAATTCGAAATTCTGACATCAGGCTCACTTTTTTGCTTGGAGTCCATGTTAGTTAGTTTTCTAGATGAGAGCTTTTGATCCTTACAAATCCATTAGATCCTCATTGCTTGTTCAGACGTGAAGAATAGACTGATGATAAACCGAGATACCTCCAGCAACCTCCAGCACAGTCAAAGTAAGTTCCGATTTCAGTAACATAAACCAAACAAGCCATTCACTGAGACTTTTCTCAGTCAAAGTTGAAAGCAGATTACAGAATACATTTAACTAACATTACATAGAGGAAATACAACAAAATGGTCTGGCACATGGAAGAAGAAAAGAGAAAGAAACAAACCTCTTCTTTGAGGGCAATTATGCAGGCAGTCGAGGAACCTTTGGCTTTGGTATTCGCGTGAGCCTTCTCTAATATGATTGCCGGGTCAACAGAACCCTCAGTCTCCTCTTTTATTGCATTAACTGAATTAAACATAAGTTCCCGAGAATACAGCCCTGCATCAACACCAACATCTGCCCAACCACCTACACCATCTGCTACACCAATCACTTGCTCGTCTTCACATATAAAGTGAGCATCCTCTCCACCTTTGTGTTCCTTATCCGGATGTGGCAGGCAACATGATCCAGATAGCAGCTTCAAAGCTCTGTCACCTGGAAGAGCTCTGAAAATCAACACAAACCAAAGCATGTACGTTTAGACAAACCTATAAGCCACTCTTCCAAAGGAAGTATTATAACAGAAAGTTACTACGATCTGATCAATTCCCTAGCATGTAGGCAGGCATTTTTTCTCTCAAACATATCATATTGATCGTTCTCTCGTGAAAGAGCAATTATAAACGTTAGCCTGTCCATTAAATAAGCAAAGTTCTCCAGACCCGTCTATTAATCACTTAAAAATTATTTAGTATGAAATTTCCTCATGAAGGAGGATAATCAATTTTGACAATGCTAAAAAGGAAGTTTATATTTCGGAAATATAGAATATGAGAGAACGTACTGGCCAACTGAAGCTGTGGAAGTTGCAAGATCGCTTCTTGGATTGCCCTCAAACGAGATATCCTCAGCTGCCCCATCATTGTAACATGCAACCAGAGAAGTTTGGAAAGCTCTATATTGGGGACCAACAGATGGGGTAGAGATGCAAGTTGTCCATGCTTCTTGATATCTTGAATATCCACATACCAAGTGACCATTAGAAGGCTCTCGCCTTGTCAAGCTCACACTAGCTCTCCGGAAACTCCTATGGCTCCGATCAAAGAAAAAGACACCGGAGGGTTTAGTAAAGTCAACTGTGTTCCCGCCGCTGGAAAGTAAGCCATCCATGTAAACATCTCCAGAGACAGCTTTGGAACCAGAAGCAGCCATGGAAATTCTCCTCTGCACACGGCTTGGAGAATGAACCGCTTCAGTTGACAAAACAGTAGAGCGTGGACACTGGAGTAGCAGGTTCGCAGAGTTTTGCAACTGCCGCCCTGCTAATGCTCTTTGGAAACCACAAAACGCGGTAGTACTGAGCCTGGACAGAGCTGTAGATGGCATCCTAGCCCCTTATACAGGATACCCTCGAATTAATTTCCCTCCAAGACAAAACCATGCTCGGATTGCGAACCTGAAGACCAGATATCATCACCGCAGGTTCTCGAATCCCAACCCGAGCCTATCGTTGGCATCCAGAGCCCGCAGCCTCTGAAATTCATCAACAACAGCAAACACATTTCAAATCGCGACTCGAACAATACGGCTGACCCTCGATTCCTCCATTCATCCTCACATGCAGATTCTTCAGACAACAAATTTCACCCAATACACAAAATTCACCCTTTCCATTTTCAATCGACACCAAATGAATAATACATTGAGTCATGCAGCAGAACCCGTCGGGGCTGCCTAGAACTAGGAAGTTCCCTAAAACTCCTCGAGCAACAACCCTTCTCCCTCTACATCCACATCGTCCGAAAGACGAGAGTCCTCGGACCTATACCAAACCCTGAACAGACACCCCAAGCCAAAACACATCCAAAGACCGCGCAGCAACCGCGGAGGCAAAAACCCAGAAAACCAAGAAAGCCCACGAAACTCTCTCCGCGAAATCACCCGACCGAAAAAGAAGAAGAAAAACACGACAGAACGAAAACACCGGCGGCGAAAACTGAAAATGGGTACCTCGTCGAACGTCAACCGGAAGCTCCGAATCTCTCCATCCCCCTCTCTCCTTCGGACACTATACCTTTCTCGTTGGTTGTGTTGGCATCGAACTTATCTACGCCCGCTCTTCGAGAAGAGGAGCGAGAAAACCCAAGACGCACCGGCACCAGGAGGGGGGCCGCACGTGAGATCCAAAGGGCAAAAGCCAAATTTTGCCGTTCAAAACTCCCGAATCCTTCCTTCCCAATCGAGGACCGCCCAATCTCTTTCGGACCCAAATGCCCCTGTCACCCACCCCCGCGCCCGCACGTGAAGGGCAGCGTCGGGATTTCGCCCGCCCCGCCATCTGGAGTTTAGGTGGGAAATGCGGATTGATTGTGTAAGGCACGTAGTTCTTGGCATGAAGCTGTCTCTCGTGTGGCTACAAAAATAGAATTTCATTTTCTCTTTCCTTTTTAAATTTATTTAATCGTTTTTTTTTTGAGACAAATGTAGGTTTGGCCGGGGTCCCACAAATCGATGAGGGTTTTTTTGAACATGTGAGAGCTGGCGAGCCAACATTTAGGTGGACACAACCATGAATTCATTAGGACCAACAACACTAGTGACACTTTGCTAGGGGGGGTTCATTTTGCAAGGACGAAAAGGCGAGCCCGTCGAAACGAAACGATGTTATGTGAAACAGAAGTAAGATAAACACAATTTCCGCCGTAAAGTTTTGGATCTCAAACTTTTGTGGGGAAGTCTAGTGAAACATTCGTGTCCTTTGTTGACAAACTTAACAATACACATGGCTCGATAGAAACGGATAGATTCGCAATATGGAAAGTTAAAAGACGTCCGTTGAGGCTTTAGTGCAATTGATAGCTCGACGTGGTCTTGGATCGGTCAACCGCTCGTGTTAGTACTTTTAACAAGAAGTCTTTCGTCCCCTTCTTAAGAGCTAATTCCCTAAAAAACCATTAACTATAGGTTTGATCTTAATTCTATTCCAAAATTTTCTCTGTCTAAAGAAAGATCCTCAACTTTCGCTCTGGTCCCAAATCCACCAACGTATCCAAAAATCGCCATTGATTCCTTCCAAGATTATCAGCATCGGGAGGGTTGTTATCGTTCCGCACAAAGGTGCTGGTTTTGATGAAGACGCATGCTCTGATAATGGATCCCTAACTAGCCTTTATATTGGAAATTTCGAAGAAATCAGCCACAATTCTTTGACGGGCGGGGCAGATTCGGGACTAAAGCAAAAATCGGACGATTTCTTTCAGACAAAAAAGAAAAAAAGGAGCTTGGGGCAGAATTGAGATCGGACCTAAAGTTCGAGATTACTTTTGAAGGAAGTGGGGCCGTTCGCTAGAGCATATGGGCCCGATTTCAAATCATAGCCGGGCCCTGGAAACGGGCCTTCCGGGCCCATCTGTGTCCACAGATTTTCGGGAACCATAAGAGAGACTCTCACACTCTCTGTCTCTCTAGAGCACGCCAAAATCACCGACTCTTGCGCGCGCGGGGAAGGGAGGGGAGTGGAGGGAGATGGACCTCGACGACGATCTCGACGACCTCGGGAATCCGGCGCCGGCGCCGGCGCGAGCCACCAAGTTCGCTCCCAAGTTCGCTCCCAAGTCCTCCAAGGCACCGCTCAGGCCCAAGCCGAAGCTCGAGGACCCGGCGACGGCGACGGCGACGGCGACGGAGCCGCGGCGAGCCGATGCTCCGATCCCGAGCAAGAAGGAGGAAGGAGATGAAGAAGATGGGGAAGGGAAGGATTTGAAGCCGCCCGTCGGTGTCGCGGCGGCGGCGGCGGCGGCGCGGGAGGAGCCGGAGCCGGAGACCTCGAACGGGGTTGCGCCAATGGAAGCGGACCGCAAGCCGGAGGAGGAGGAGGATCGGCAGGAGGAAGCGGTGCCGATGGATGTGGACGGCGGCGGCGTGGGCGACGAGGTCGTGCGCGAGATCGACGTCTACTTCAATCCTTCCGTCGGCGCCAGCGCTCAGGTTGTTCTCGTCTTCGAGTCGAGGTTTTTCCGGGGAGTTTCTTTTTCCTGGAATTAGGATAGTCTGTTTGCCGGTTAATTCTCATCGCTTTGTGCTGTGAGGCTTGCGGAGGAGGATCTGAGGAGTGAATTCTCGTTTTCGTTTTCAGTTGTACGTGATGCAGTATCCGCTGAGACCGTCGTGGCGGCCGTACGAAATGGACGAGCGTTGCGAGCAGGCAAGCGGCTTGATTTTGTGATCGGCTAGCTTTGTTTTGCGCTGAAACTTTTGGGAGGAAAGAAGGTTTTTGTGTCTTGAATCTGCCTTTTTGTTACGTAGGTCAGGGTGAAATCGGGCTGTTCCGAAATCGAAGTCGATTTGTCCATTGACGTGGACTCCAAGAATTATGACGGCGAATGCAATAGCAGATTAACGATGACAAAGCAGGTTTGATCTTTATTTCAGTTTCCAGTGTCTGAGTAGCGAATTCTTAATGTGTGTCGTTTCTGCCTTAAGATAATGCGATAAGGCTGTTTGAATTTTGGAATTTTGAGGTATAATTTTTGGCTCCATATGATTTAATTTGTGAGGGAAATATCGGTATGACCACTTAAAAGGCTCGTAGATGCAGAATCTAGGTTTCTTAAGAGGGTCGTCAAAAGATGCAATACTGAAATATTTGGCAGGGAGAAATTTTCCCTCACAAACTTTTATGAGCCTCAGTAATTTGCTTGATCATGTCAATTTCTCTTCTCGCTCAGCCTTTTCCTTTTCCTTTTTGTTTTGCTTCGTTTCCCTTCATTTTGTGCTCTGCCTCTGCCTCTGCCTCTGCCTTTCAATCGATAGATGTTTTGGATGTTCCCATCCATGTGTCTGGTTTTGTATGTATCTGTTCGGATAAGTTCAGTGACACTCTAATGATTCGGTATTTAATATTTCTCTTCAGACTTTGTCATCTTCATGGAGTCCATCCTGTGCAACTGGCTATGCTGTTGGTGTTTTGATGGACAACAAGGTATTCGCATATCCTAACTTCCATTGTAGTGCTTTTTGAACATTTTTTTTCGTTAGCTACTGAAAATTCAGTTGTCATATGAGCTGCTATAATGGAGTGGCAAATAACTGCAAATGCTCACTGGAGAGAAACTTTGTGTCATGGCATGGTTTAGTCTGAGATGGAAGTTCAGCCATTATCTCTAATCCTTTTGCACAGCTTTCATACGGCAATAGATATATGAGGAGGAAGTCAATTAGAATCATGTCAGCTGATGGAATTGGTTTATTGAAAAGCGAAAACGCTTTTCTTCGTATCAGACATTTGGAGGAGAATCCGTGTTATTGGTTTCTCAATTAGACAGATTGCAGATTCTATATAATGGTAATGTGGGAGGCTTAAACATTAAAATATCTCTTTCAGCAAAAGTGAGATTGGCAAATTGTTGCTTGTATTATTGACTTAAATTGGAGGAATCGGTGTTCGAGGTTCTAGTTCTAACGTCATTTCAGCTGCCCCTTTTTCTCTTAATTTCCAGTGCTTTGAAATATCAAGTAAATGGGTAATTTGGTGCTTTTCATTCTTTGTGTGATTTAAGAGTTATCTTATGACATATGCTTGAATTTTGTTTAACGTTTAACCTTGAATGACTTGAAGTGTTGAAGGATACAATATGTCAGTTATCTCTCGTATTTATGATGGAGATATGAGAAGAGTTTAAGATGGTTTTTCCCCATGAACTGGAGTGATTATTTTTTCCCTCACTGATCATTAAACTAAAGCCATGTTTTGACTGTAAAAGGGCAGTTTGTTTGCACATGCCATGGATGAGGGTACTTCAAATTTCCCATCTTTTTGGTGAAAATGCTCTTAACTTTGTGGCTGAATTAGCAAGAACTGACATAACAGCCAATAATGCTTTTGTGCTGTATTATTCTTACAGCTTGGTCATTTGCCTTTTAGGAGTTATTTTAGGCCATTTCTTCCTTTTCATCTTGCAGCTATACTTGAACCCTGTACATGCAGTGGTACAGCTTCGACCGTCGATGGCACATCTTACTTCTGGTGCCTCAAAGAAGAACTATGTCAAGGGAGAAAATGAAGTCAGTGTTAAAGCAGAAGAATTGAACGGAGAAAAATCTGCCAGTTCATCTAAGAAGCAGGTTACGTTTCCATTTGATCATCTTCCGTTTTCCCTTTTACTGTAGCTTTTTATTCTGGACTAGGCATTTCAACCTTGTGATATGCCAACCCTGGTGCAACATTTCAATATATTCTACGCATTAGAAAAACCTGTACTAAAGGAGAAAGCAACATTTTTTGTATCCAGGAAGGCTCACTATATTTTCTAATTTCGGTGGTAACAATGTTATGGAAATTTAGTGAGCGACCGTAATAGAAAAATGAGAGTTTTGCACTTTTCTGTCAATTAATATGTACCTCGCAGTGGAGTTCCATTCTAATGTGATGCATGGCTGTGCTGAAACGTGTGCTTGTGTGAGTGTACAAAATCATAGATGTAGAGATACATACATACGTTGTTGCTTGTGTCTGTGATTTGCAGACACTTTGTTTTTCCCTTTTTCGTTATTTCATTTATTTTACAGTTCATTATGTATCTGTCTACCCTTTTGTGGTTGCTGATTGCGTAGCTATAGGACCAGGAGCAGTAATCAATGTTATTATTCCTTATTGTGTCAATCTCTATGGCAGGCCAAAAAAATGGCATCTTCTGCTGAACAAGAGTCAGATAATGATGAGGTATGAGACCCTTAATTATACACGCCAGAATGCTGATTATGCAGCATTTATTGGTTTGAAGCAGATAATCACGTTTCGTTTAATATATTGCCCTTTGTCATGAAGATAAATTCCCTTTATGACATTGTCTCTGATGCTTCATCTCTTTTTTTTCCCTCTATACTTATATGAATACTAAATGGGGCACCAAGTGAACTGGCATAGGCCATGCAGATAAACTTTACAATCCCTCTTCACTTAATTGTATTCTCCTAGACATATTCCTATTGTACATAAATTTGATGCATAGCTAGATTAGTTTGTGGAAAGATAACATGTTGGAGACACCAGCGACTTGGATTTTGAATTTTGGCAACTTCAGCCGGATCAGAAGAAATTTTACATTCTGTATCCAAGGATATGTGAAAAATATAATAAGACAGAAAAAGTATTTAAAAATCTGAGACTAGTATCATGCTCAGCATTCTGTTCACTTATATTCAATAAATATGTTATCTATAGATCCAAGCTGTTTTTTCCTTAAATTGCACAAGTTTTTACTAAATAGGTCTAGTACTGACAGACAGATGTTCCTCTAGAATAATCAAATGTAAAACAAATGTACACTACTTTTGATTTTCTCATCATGGATTTGGTTTTGCACAGAAGGAATCTTTAGTTGTTTATTTGATTGAGGGGTGTCAATGGGAGTTTGACTGTTATTCTTCTAAATGTTGGATCTTTTCAGCACTGGATTCAATTGGAGTACCATAGCTCAAAGAGTGATCTATCAACCCATTATCTACACGGAATGACAGCAGAGGAAAATTCTCCTATTCTTTTCGCAATGAATCCGTGTGTGCCATTCTCTGAAACCAAAATCTGTTTTCTCTCACTACTTAAATGTAGCACTGCAACTTGTTTCAAATCACAAAGTGTCTGGTTATATTTTACCTCATGTACTCCTAAGTCCTGGATATTGTATTCCTTTGCAGGTGTGATTATGTTGATTTATTATGTCCAGGAGTGCACAAGCAGAACCTCAAAACAAATGGTGCTTCGAGAAGGTAGGGTTGTTATCTAATCCTCCAAGGTTGTCATGATCGGGATTCTACGTAGGATCTTTTTGACGTCTGTGGAGATTGTTTTGTAAGATTGGATTGAGGATTGTAAAATTCCTACATTTTTTTTGGTCAAATTGAGGCCTAAAATCTGAAATTTACATATTTTTTTATGCAATTACATACTTGTTAATACTGGATAAGAGGGAGTAAAGCTACAAAATTAGACCTCTAACTAGTGAGGAGGTGAACGTCTGAAGTTTCGCATCATCTTTTGTTTTGTTTTTTTTTTTGGTAAGGTATCATCTTTTGTTTTGTTAATATCCAACTTACGCAAGAAATAGCTTTCTGGTATATTTTTTGGAAACAAGCATGCCATTTAGAAATTTAAATGACTATTCTTCCTTATTTTCTTCACAATTAATAAAGCTCCAAAGTAATAATTTGCCAAAGCTTCTGGTTCTGTTATTAGAAGTGTTCTTCCTTTTTCGCTAATTTGCTATTCTAACTAGACATTTTGCATTATTAATGTTCAACTTAAAGCAAAGCATAGCATCCTGGCATATATATGTCGTTTAGAAATTTAAATGACTGTTCTTCCTTATTTTCTTTAAAATTAATAAAGCTCCAAAATATTAACCTACCAAAGCTTCTGGTTCTGTTATTACAATCGTTTCCTTAGTAAGTTGCTGTTCTAACTAGTCATTTTGGGCCTGTCTTGATAGGCTTTTACTTTTTGCTTAGTATAAATCTTGCAATGGACGCACTATGACTTTTCTTAAATCGTAGCATCTGAAACATAAACAATATACAAATTTAGGCACTTATCCTTTTTTTTTTCTGCCTATGGAGATTATTTAATGGATTCAACTATTTCCTTTTCTTGCTTAACTTTCTTTTTCTAAAGAGTAGCAACGTAAAGATGATATTCATTACCTTACCAAAAAAAAAAAAAAGATATTCATTTTTTTTGCTGTCTACCGAATTTATTTATTGGATTCAACTATTCCTTTTTGTTTTTAAACTTTTTTTGAATGTCGATAAGACTTGTAATGTCATAACTGATTGTTGTGGGAACCAAGGTCTTGTGTTTGTCTTAATTGTTGCTGAACATCCCATGCGCTTGTCTATGGGGTTTCAATGGGTGTTATATTCAGGTAGTCTTCCTCTACTAATTGGCTTAAGATTTTTGGTTGGACTTTCTAACACTATATCAAAGAGCCAAGTACGGACCTATTTTATTTCTATTTGAGCTCACAATTTGTCAATTCCACAAGCCTTTCCTTGTTTGGTTTGAACGTGAGAGGGGGTGTTGAGTATCCTACGTTGTGGGGTTTCACTTGGCCTTATATTTATGTAGTCTCCGTCCACCTGTTGAATTAAACTTTTTTGGGTTGGACTTTCTTAGAATTGTGCAGCATTCTTGTACTTGATCTGCATAGATTGAGAAGGTTGCAATTTTTCGATCCAGGATTAGCTTGTTATTCGTGCACATGACCTTCAAAGTCATAATTATCCTTTTCAGGGCCCTATTGTCGACTCCACCGGATGAGAGAATTAGGATGATGCTTTGTCAGGTGTGTTGCCCCTTCACTTTTTTGTTCTATACACGCTTTGACGTGACAATGGCAGCATGTAGATAAATGTCTCAGAATGGTGAATTCTGTTTTATCTTTGTATGAATGGCTATATTTTTCTTCATCCTAGTTGGACGAAGGTTTCTGCAACCAGGCCTTTGATTGGTGATTAATAAGTGATGGACATTCTCCCAATACAAGCTTGACTACATATAAATATATGTGATATCCCTGTTTGTGACTCATCAATCAAATGATTGTTTGGATCAGGGAATAAGGATTAGTGGCCCTCCTCTAAATGCTTTCTATTTGTTCTAGGGGTTTTTGGGGTGAGGACTAAAGGGATGTCATTTCATATGATATATCTATATTTTTCTTTCACATGTCAAACTGAAATTCACTTTTTCTCTAGGGTCCTGCTGTGCATCGTTACAGTGCTCTAAGGTACAATGTTCCTGATGTTTCCGATGATGTCTTCCTGAGCGAATTACAGCGTAATGCTCTGTTGGTGCAAGGATGTTGGGTTCCCAAGACTGCATTGATATTACAAAGACCTTCTACTGAATCTCTGGTTAAAGGTTATCGCCTCGATGTGTGGGCTAGAGATTATACCCTTCTTAAGTTCAGCAAGAAGCCTGTGGTTCACATCTCAGAGCTACCTGTTAAGAAAATACTTGCTGATGCCATTAAAAAGTTCCTGACTGTCTTCGCCACTGAAAGGTCTTCCTTACGTGATTGGAAGTTTAAGCAGGAAACTGATGTTTCATTTATGAAAAAATATCCAGATATTGTAAGCAAGCAAAAGCGAATCTGGGAGGGCATTGAGACAGAAATAATGAAATCCTTGACAAAACCTGAGCAAGGCGACAAAATTGGAAAAGGTCAGGATAATTCAAAGAATGCTCAAACCAAAGTTGCCATGGCTAGTAGGGCAGACAAACCTCCAAGTTCAGACAAAACATCTATAAAAGCTACAAGCAGAGTTGCCTCTGGCAAGAGAACTATGTCAAATGAAACCCTTGAAGCTTTGCCAAAGGCTTTACTGAAAATCTTTCAGAGTCACAAGGTTTGCGAGTATGGATAAGTGTCTCCATCTCTTTCCCCATTTTCCTTTCTGCACTAGCAATCACATATGACTTACACTGAATCAGATGAGGACAATTATAAAGAAAGCTAGGTGCTTTTACTGGTCAGCAATTTTGAATTCCGCCATATTCTGTGTGCCCACATTTACTTTTTTCTTTTTTTGACTTTGCTTATGTGCTTTTAGTCTGTGAAGGCAATAATTCTTTTCTGTTCTTCCTTTTTTTTAGCTTTCCGTTTGGGAGGACTGTGGATAAGGGTGGTGTACAGTTTTGGATGGAATTAAATTCTAGTCTTTTTTTACATCTCAATTGGGTCATCAGTCTAATGACCAAGGGCGATGTGTTAAACAACAAATACCAATATGAAGTCCAAATGCATCGGCCCCCACCAGCCATTCTTCTGTCTTTGGTCCTGTTTCCTTCTATTTTTGTCCCCTAGCTTGTGATAAAGTCATCATGATTTTTGGATTTAACTTCTTCTGGAGAAATGTTTGAAACTTACTTAATGGTTGCCTTAAGTGGTTTCTGTTTTGGTTCTGTCCCCTGCTTTAGTATCTAACAGGGTTGAGTCAGGCCTTTTAGTATGATAAATCACAGTTGAGTTTTAACGTACGTGTATCATCTAAAGCCATCTGGCTAACCTAGTTCGGGCCAAGTCTTTGTTTCAAAGATGTACCCATAAAATTTAGAAAATATGTTCCCTTTCTTAACATGGCTGGACTAGTCACTTCTGAGAAGAGTTGTTAGATGAATTTTACATGGCAATTTATCTGCAGTTGTTCCGAGTTTCCCCTAGAGACTCATTGACCATGGTGGAATCATCTTGTTTGCAGCTTTCAGTTTATTTGTCAACGTCTGCGGGGTTTGGCACTTTCTCAGGCCACTCTTCCCAAAGCGGATCCTAGAATGGAAAAAGCTGCAGCACTTGGGGTTGATGCCCCTCCAGATGAACTTAAGAAAGTTATCGCACAAGTTGCAGTAAACATTCATGAGCTTTATGTTTTGAAGTCATCCCCAGAGCACCCAGAACTTGATCCATTGAGGTAATTAATGCAATAGCCGTGTTTTTTTATGTTCTTCTTCTGCGATAAAATCTATGAATTGTCCCTTTTGAGGTATGATTTTTTGGGAAATCTACTTTATCTATGTCATTGGCCTGATTTTCCAACAGTTTGTCTTTTTGGGACCAAGGGCTGCCATCTTTTAAGCTGCTGTTTGTTGTCTTGTTTTTGAAATTTTCCAGTCATCCTTGCAGGGAAGTTGTTGTTAACCTCCTGATAGGTAAAGGACCCAATGCAACACTCAAGAGGGCCGAAATATTTCAAGCTGCCAAGATGGCTCTGAAGAGAGACATTGCAAATGCTGAATATACAAAGGTCAGCTTTATAGATATAGCTTACAGAGGCTTCTCTTTTTCTGACAAAAATCTATTTACCTTGAAAATGGGACTTTCTTTTGATGAGAAGTTCCAAGGTCCTCGGTTCTTATAAACTTGAGGTATAGCTCTTCATTGGGCATAGACACGGCCACAGGACAAAAAAGAACTTATAATTGAACAAAAAGCAAATTCAATTGTGCTTGATTTTTCCTTTTTCTAATATTGCTTTAATGTACAGTATTGGCTAATCATATGATTGGCACGGAAGAGGCGAGAAAGCAGATTGATTTGAGCAAACTCTGGTTGTTTCTTTGCTTAACAGAAACTAAACTTTTTACAGGTCATGAATGATCTGTGTGAATCCAAGGGTTCTTTCTGGTTTCTGAAAAGCAGCAACGTATGATTTACATGATCAGAACAATCAAGTGATGCAAGACATGCTTCAGTGCCTGGCGGAGAGTCCACCTGGCATATCATAAGTTACTGACAGGAGAAGGTGAATTTACTTTGGGCTGAACCATCAAATATCAAGAGTGAAGTATCGCGATTTTGACCTAGTATTTTGCAGAGACGAGAAGACAGAAGAGTTAAATCTCACTATTGAATACGATGACTCTCTTATGCATACGAGGGAAAATCGACAATTGGTATAGTGGTATTAGTGTCTAATTAATTCCGACTTCTGTTTCTTGTCTTGCTCTTGCGGCATTTTGAAGCTCTTGTGAGGTATTTTCCTGTAATTGCTTGTCATGCACCTTGAGGCGCTTATGGGCTTCACGAAATCTAAAGAACAAGTGAAGACGAGGGGAAAGTTGGGTTCGTCTTGCTAGCTTAGAGCGGTTTTATTTGCATGTACTGTCTCGCTTGAATCCAATGCTCTTTCTTCTCATCACAGAAATATTCGGAAGCATCGCTGCTAGGCTCACATATGGTCAATTCTCTTTATTCGCAACTTTTTAACCATAATCGGTGCAGCGTTGGCAGCCTTCGGTGTAAATCATTTAAAAATTGCATGTGAATGATAAGATGGAGTATGGATCCGGAATGGAAGAACTTCCACTACGGTCTTTAACCATGCGTTACTAGCTAACCTGAGCGGGTCAAGCGTGTCTTGCTGCCTCTTGTGATCATATATTCCATGTTCTCGCTTTGCTTCGAAAGAGCGGGAGCAAATTTTGTGATTACCCAATTGCAGATTTTGGTAAATTATTGTTCTACAGCACACATGAACGTGTATAAATTTAGTAAAAACTAAATTGAAGTAGGGTTTTTCTTTTTGTTTTTCGGTCGGAAGATAAATATATTTTGATTTGGAGTACTTGTTGTAACTTCCGCTCATTTATATTATATCACATTGTAGGTCGTAGCAAGTGTCACATGTTAATGAAAAGATAGTCAATGATGCGCAATTTCATTTACAATTGGACTGCAAATGGCAGAACTTAGGGTACATCGGGAAATTTGATAAAAATGACTTCATTTGACACTTGAAGAGAATCGCAGAACTTAGGGTAAATCGGGAAATATGATAAACATGCTTATATCCAAATTGCTGTCGCGCTCTGGTCCCTACTAGGATTAAAGAGAATGGCATGGCCGCCCTCCAATAAATAAAAGGAGAAGCTCTGAAACTACTCAACTTAATTGTGTCGAAATGACAATTAGATGCAACTCTTACTGCAAAGTAATAGTCACCGGAAATACCTGATTGTCATGTAACAAATAATTTCCATGTACCTAACATTGCTATAAATTAACCAACAAAGAATCATATTCTCGAACCAACCCTGTGTACTCTTGTTAATGTAACAATCACTAATCCTTAGCCTCAGATTAGGAAAGGTAGAAAGGGGGGGGGGGTGTGGTTTTCACAGCAAGTGGTTAATAACACTTCTGTGGGATCAAGTTATGAATGACACAATCTTAAGATAGAAATGCATTCACATCAAACAAGTGGTTGAATAACCTCATGCAGAATATCCATATATTACATAATAAATAAGAGCCAACATGAACTAAAACTCAATTACCCACGTCAAGAACCCTTGGAGTCATCCTTCGTCAAGCGACAAGATCCAAAAAATCATATCGATTATAGTAATGCCCTGAAATTACGACCGTCGTGAATATCATCACGATGAACATATTTCCTGAAGGATTTTCTTTCCTTTTTTTCGAAAAATAAAACATTATTTTGTCTGTCGTTGATTTGTTTTGTGTGTGGACGTCGACATTGTATGACTTGAAAAGCTGCCGACAAAGGGCTAAGAATCTTCAGGCCAAACTAGTCAACTGCAATTATTGTCACTTGTCCTTTTCGATTAATGACACTTGGAGACTTGTACACATTTTTTTTCCTTTTCGAGTTATTACAATAATCAAACCATATCTAACTGGGGACTTTCTCCTTTCTTTGGGCCAGAACAAGAGGCAGTATAATCGAAGAGCTGTCTTTCTGCGTAAACTCCAAAAAGAGGGAAATGCTTTCTGAATATTCAAATATGAGAAGGTTGGAAGAATCAAAATTCACTTCTCTTCTGACTTCATTTAGGTAACAAGAGACGGATAGATAAAGAATCACAATTCGTGGGTCGTCCCCAGTCGTAGCACAGCACAGATGCCGACTTCATTTAGGTAAAAAGAGACGGAAAGTCTAGTGACATTGCACGTACAAAACATCTATTCCATGGATTCATAAATGAATTTTATAAATCTAGTCATTAGTGTGAAACCAAGAAGAAGTCAGCATTAGCACAAACTTAAAGCAGATCGATTGCACATTTAACAAGAGTCTGTTTTTTTTTTGTAAAGATTTAACAAGAGTCTGTACTCATGGGCGGCCTTGAAAGAAGGAGCAGGTTGGGTAATTCGAACTCTGAACTTGAGTGAGTGGCCTGAACACGCTTATCACATGAGCTGCTCTTTGCGGTTGATCTTAAGCTAAAGTATTGCGTATGCAACCCTACTTCATCCTTGAATGTTTTCGCTTTACTTTTCTTTCTCATAGTTAATCTCGAAAGAGTTGATACTTTATCTCGACACAACATTTCTTTGTCGCGCCCAATTAATAGACTGAAATGCTCACTGTTATACCACCTCAATACAGTGTATGCCCCTTTTCTATGCCAAAACACATGATTTGCAAGGTGATGATTGAAGAAAAAGCTTGTCTACTCTCAGTCTACGATGTACACATCAATACTAGATTCATCATCTGTTCATCGCCGTCACCACCATGCACTAGGACTCCAAGAGCTGCCACTGGAAGACAAGATATCACAAAGTCTATATCATCGAGGCAGGCCACTTAGCTTTCATTTTCCATATAATTGATCTAAACTTTGTCGTTAGTAGACAAGAAAATCTATTCATTAATACGAGCCTCAGATATACCCATCTATACTAGATTCACTGTTCGTTCATAGCCGCCGCCACCACCACCACCACCACCACCACCATGCGCTAGGATTCGAAGATCTGCCTTTTGGAAACTAAGATGTCATGATTCTGCATCATCAAGCAGGCCCCTTATCTGTTACTGTGCAAATAATTCACCTAGACTTGTCATTCATGTGGGATTTGGGGCCAACGGCAGAGACGCTTGGACCACTCACGGATCCTGAAATTGGCCATGCTCTTAGGGGTCCTTCATTTGATGGAGAGCTTACCATCTTGTCTTGTTGAGCCCGCTTGAAGCATGGGGTTAATGTAACCTTAGGCCACCTTTTGACTCTTTCTCCAGTACATTGGAATGGACCAACAACAACGAGAGTGACTAATTGTTTTGTCGGAATTACAATAAATACTTATCTACAAGAAGTTACAAAAATCTCACAATAGCACCTATTATCTAGTAACACTTATCTAAAAGAAGTTACATATCTGAAAATATGGCTACTCGGTAGTTACATTTCGATGTCGATGACTTTATCCCCAGTAAAGGTTCTCATCAATTGCTATGTTTGCTATTGATAACTTTCTTGGCAAGTTGTCAATTATTTTCAAGATATCGATCGTTCTTTCCATCGACGACTTCTATTGTTCACCAAACTTTGCTATTATCAACTAAGTCAGTTACTTTTTTATTATAAGTAATAGTTCGTCATTTTGCGTGTTAACACTAATCAAGTGATGTAACTGTACACGTGGAAATAACAAGACCGACTTATGAAAATGGTGTTACGGAATCCAACTCGATATCGAAATAAGTATGTTGTACTCTGCATCCGGTAATTAGATGTTATTTAATCTTTTCACTTTACATTATTAATGAATACGATTAAATTTTCATGACAATTAAATGTTGTCACTAAATTAATTGTTTTGGACCAAGATTGTGCGGAAGGGTAGCCGCCCCAAAGGTAGGAGTTAAACTTGCTATCCTAATTAATCATTTTGTTTTAATCCATAACTTTTCAGAGTTCGCGGATTGAAGGGTTCCAAAGTTCAAGAATGCATTATAACTTTCCGTAGTTCAGCACCTATATTATGTAACGGTGCCAAAGCTTATGGGGTTTATTGAGCAATTATCCGTTTACTTTCATTTAATAATCCAAGGACACGAGTACAATGACGCAGTTACCTGACATGAAACATCATGCGAGCTTTATGTCCTGGTTAAGTCCAAGCTCTTTAATATCTGCAAAAAAGTTTAGGCGTAATTGGTCAGATTTTAACATATAACCTTCAGTTTATCAGCTGGAAATCTCTTGACGCTCAAGCTCAACGCGCCACTCTAAGGGTTTACTTATTTTGCCTTGAATAAGATCAAATTGAAATCGCCAAAGCTATTGACATAATACAACTTTTACTTTTACCAGGTGAATTCATTCCCTAAACGGGTCGATATTTCCTTTTCGTGACCGTTCGCTAGAAAAAACAATCGGTACACTGACAATTTGTTCAAACCCTTTAATTAATTTTTGGTGGGCATGAAATTCCAGCCCCGCAAGTTGGCTTAAAGCAAAATTTTTTCCAGCCGACAAAAGTCATTGTACAATTCGCACCTACTCGAGATTGGTAAGCCTATGTTAATCCTAACCTTAATGATCCGGATCAAGGTTGTCAGGATCGCCCCGTCGTGTACTTAGCATCACCTCGATTTGGTCGGCAACCCCTTTTCTCCGCTAATCATTTGGGATTAAAAAGATGAAATCATCTCCCACAGAGAGTTAACTGCTTAGCTGTCCCTTAATTAGAGGGTAAGATGTTATCCTGGTAACATACGACCGAGTCAAATGCGCCACGTCAGCTGAGAGGGATATCTTTTGTCTTTTTGTTTTTTTGGTCGCACGCGGAGAGGAATATCGGCCAGAAGATTTCGTCGGCCGGGTACGGTACGCCGGTCAAAATTGTCCCCGTCCCCTATCCACGTGTCCAATAAAGATTCACAGGTGATGACGTGGCGAATCGCGGTTCGAACTCGAGGATAATGGCCTCTGAAAAATTCCTTCGGATTGAAGGAGTACGGTGAGTGACTCTGGTGCTGTGCTATAAAGGGTCAGCTGGGACTGCGATTGTTTAAGGAGCTTTCTTAGAGAGAGAGAGAGAGAGACAGAGAGACAGAGAGACAGAGAGAGAGAGAGAGAGAGAGAGAGAGAGAGAGAGAGAGAGAGAGAGAGAGAGAGAGAGAGAGAGAGGCACTAGTAGTAGTAGTAGTAGTAGTGGGAGTCGTAAGCAGAAGGTTGTGATGATGAGAATGGAGAAGTTGGGAGATGGGGGTGGTGAGGCTGAGAAGCTTTCTGGGTTCAACAGATACGCCTGTGCTTGCGTCATCGTTGCCTCCATGATCTCCATCATCTTTGGCTATGGTAATCTCTCTCTCTCTCTCTCTGGTCATCTTTTAAATTTGGTGGCATTTCTCGTTTGCTTCTTGAGATCTTTACTCGAGCGAACAGCTTTGTAAAGGATGAGACTACTTCTCTACTCCTTCTGTTCGAACGAAAATTTTCTACTTTGGTGTAGAGGCCATGCAGTCTGTACTTTCGCGTATACTGATCGTGTCCTCAAAGCCGAACCTCGAAGCATCCAATGTTTCTTTTTGATCGAAAGTTAATGCGATCGGAATAGGTCTATTATGCCGACTAACATGTGAACTGATTTGCCTTTACACTGGAAATGAATTGACGATGAAATATTTTTCGACTATATGTGGAACGATGCGTGAATCGACAAATGATATGAAGGGTCCTTTGTTTATTTTGGACATGAAAGTAAATGACAAGATAATTAAAGGTACGAAGATTGGAGGTATTCGCAACTAGCCATTTAAATTGAGGAACAGTAAAGATAAAGATGAATTTGTAAAGAACATTGAGTTTTGTGATTAATTGAGGGTTTTACAAAGAGTACGGTATGGTTATTTAAATCCTATAATCGATGGTTACAAAAGATTATTGAATTTAAAAAAGATGACTTTTAATCCTATTAATCAGAACAAATAACTTCCTAATCCAATTTGCTGTTACAAGAAGTTACAATAACACTAATTCACAAAAAGTTACAAAAATCCTAACTTAGCAGCAATAAACATAACCACTCAGCAATTACCTATTATCTAGTGACAATTATATAAAAGAAGCTATAGATTCGAAACTTGTTTGATATTTGTATTTTGATGTCGATGACTTCATCTCTACTGAAGGTTCTTATCGATAACTGAAGTTTGTTATCGATAAACTTTATTGGCGAGTTGTCAATTCTCTTCAAGTTTTCGATTGTTCTTTTCATGGATGACTTTTGTTTTTCACCGAACTCTACTCTTGTCAATCAAGTATATCACTTGTCGATTATAAGTAAAAGTTGGTCACTTTTGTGTTAACAATAATTGAGTTATGTAACGATACTCATGGAAATAACAAGACCGATTAATGAAAATGGTGTGACCGAATCTAACTTGATATTGAAATAAGTAGACCGTACTTTGCATCCAATAATTAGATGTTATCGAATCTTTTCAATTTCCATTATTAGCGAATTATTTCACAAGACTAGAGATTAAATTTTCATGACATTTAAATGTTGTCACTAAATGAATTGTTTTGGACCAAGGTTATGCGGAAGGGTCGCCGCCCAAAAGGTTGGAGTTAACCTTGCTATCCTAATTAATCACTTTGTTTATCTGATGGGATCGTCAAAGCTTAGAGTGGTAACCCGTATCTTTCTAAAATTCGTGGCTATTGTTGGGGGGTTCCAAAGTTCAAGAATGCATTATAACTTTCCAAAGTTCGGCACCTATATTATGTAATGGTGCCAAAGCTTATGGGGTGTTTTGAGCAATCATCATCTTATTTTCATTTTATAATCTAGGGATACGGATACAATGATACAGTTACCTGAAAGCCCATGAAACGTCATGCAAGCTTCGTGGCCTCGTTAAGTCCATGCTCTTTGGCATCTGCAAAAAAGTTTAGACATAATTGGTCAGATTTGAACATATAACCTTCGGTTTCTCAGCTGAAAATCTTTTGACACTCAAGCTAATTGTGCCAATCTAATGGGTTACTTATTTTGCCTTTAAAAAAATCAAATTGAAACTGCCAGTGTTAGCTAACAGGATTTA
This sequence comes from Syzygium aqueum, assembly GCA_031216185.1. Lineage (NCBI taxonomy): Eukaryota > Viridiplantae > Streptophyta > Magnoliopsida > Myrtales > Myrtaceae > Syzygium > Syzygium aqueum. The sequence continues at coordinate 7,097,264 of CM062238.1, read as the reverse complement.
GATAATTGGAATTCAATCCATAAACTGGTTGATATTTCCCTTTCGAGACTGTTTGCGTAGAAAAAACAATTTGCAAACTAACGAAGTATTTAAATTATTAATTAATTTGTCGTCAAAAGTCTAGCCCTGCAAGTTGCCTTAAAGCAAAATTTTCCAGCTGGCAAAAGTCATTATACAATTCGCATCTACTCGAGTTTGGTAAGCCTATCTTAATCCTAACCTTAATGATCCAAATTAAGGTTTTCGGGATCTCCCCGTCCTGTAATAAATATAGGTGCAAAGCATTTGGGACTATGAGATGAAATCTCCCATAGAGTAATAGCTTAGCTGTCCATTAATAAAATGGATAATGATATAAATGATCCCTAAAATTTAACACAATATATTCAGTGGTCCCTGAAATTTAACACAATGTAGATGCAGTCCCTAAATTTTGAATATATTTGATGTGATTCATGAACTTTTGGTACATATCCAATTTGTTCCTTGAATTATATGAAAATGTTCAATATTGTCCTTCTATTAATTTAAGTTCAAAGACAACATTGAACATTTTCATATAATTCACGGTCTAAATTGAATACGTACTGCAAATTCAGGAACTGCACTGAATAATTTAAAAATTCAGGGATCATATTGCATATTGGGCTAAAATTTAGAGACTATATTAAATAAATTAAAATTTCAAGGATCACACAGGTCAAAGTTCAGGTACAATTTTTATAATTTTCCCTTAATTAGAGGGAAGAGGGCATTCTACTAATAAAAAATCAAGTGCCTCCCCCGGTCTTGTTTCTGTATCTGTCCCTGTCCTTAGCCAAGTCGCTGATGATGACGTGGCAGAGACGGGGCAAAGTGCCCCTCATTAAGATTTTGTCGACCCAGCTAAAATCAAGGTTGATTTCTTGCCAAAGTGGTTTATATTGATTTCCTTTTTCGATTCTGCTGGTTGGGATTAGCCAGTTTGGCAGTAATAGATGACGTTCTTGAAGGGCATACAGCCTCTCTAGCATCGCTGAAAGCAACCGCTGCTCAGTGTGCGACTGTGTGTTGTGCGATAAAAAGGGTCAGTTGGGACTGCGATAGTTCAAGGAGCCTTCTTGTATTGTTAGAGAGAGAGAGAGAGAGAGAGAGAGAGAGAGAGAGAGAGAGAGAGAGAGAGAGAGAGAGAGAGAGAGAGAGAGAGAGAGTTGACCAAGAACAAGACTGATGAGTATGGAGAAGTTGGGTGATGGCGGTGGTGAGGCTGCGAAGCTTTCTGGGATCAACATATATGCCTTTGCTAGTGCCATCGTTGCCTCCGTGATCTCCATTATTTTTGGCTATGGTCATCTCTCTCTCTCTGTCTCTCTCTCTCTCTCTCTCTCTCTCTCTCTCTCTCTCTCTCTCTCCATATGGTTTGTTTTGTCGAGATCTTGCTTTCGTATCACTGTTCGCTTTGTGGATGTTGAAACGTAACGTTCTACTTGTTTGACTGGAACGAGAAATCTTCATGTGAAGTACAGGCCATGCACTCTTTATTTTCACGTACCGATCGTATCCGCGATACCAAATCTTCAAATCATCCAAGGTTTCTTTGATATAGAAGATGATGCGGTCAAAATAGTCTCTTTCTGGGAAGTTTATCCGGATTCAAGATATCATCTTCTGAATGATTGTCTATAAGTATCAAAGCCTGCTAACATGTGAACTAATTTACCTTTTTATACACGTAGAAAACCTCTTATAATTCATATTATATGGGTGTCTTTTAACTAGAAGAGAGATTGTTGATTGATTTATAGTAAAGTTGTGATTAGGAATCGCATCTAAACATGTAGCATGAAAGAACTATTTTGGTTATTGTTCCCGGCTACATACGTGCCCAACAGTTACATTTTCGTAACCCTATTTTATATAGATGGTATTCGCTAAAGTAATTGATTTCGTCTGGCAATATCTACTATAGATTCCACAAAATTTTTTTTTTTGGTAAAGGTAAAGATTGTATTACTTTTCATTACTTTTTTTTGTGATTCCACAAGATTTTTTTTTTGATTCCACAAGATTTTTAGTCTCAATAGATTTCGAAAAATCCCATGAAAAGGATCTGTCTTGTCTGAATTGGAACACTCTTCTGGATTGTGTATGACCATGCTATTCTTGGAAAATTTTTGTTGCCCTTTCTTGTCCTGATTTCACTTTCGATTTTGCAATTACACTCCAGACACTGGTGTTATGAGTGGGGCCATGATCTTCATAAAAGAGGACCTCAAGATAAACGACACGCAGGTCGCAATCCTCGCTGGAATCCTCAACATTTGTGCCCTCGTGGGCTCTCTCATCGCCGGAAGAACGTCAGACTACATCGGCCGCCGTTACACCATCGTGCTCGCCTCCATCATCTTCTTACTCGGTTCAGTTATAATGGGCTATGGGCCATCCTACGCGATCTTGATGACGGGGCGGTGCATTGCCGGCATTGGGGTTGGCTTCGCCCTATTGGTTGCGCCTGTCTACTCTGCAGAAATCTCCTCCGCCACGCACCGAGGATTCTTAACCTCTTTGCCGGAGATATGCATAAGTGTAGGGGCCTTGCTTGGCTATGTATCGAATTACTTCTTTGCGAAAATGACCCTAAAGCTAGGGTGGAGGATGATGCTAGGTGTCGCGGCCATCCCTTCCCTCGCCTTGGCATTCGGGATCCTTAAGATGCCTGAATCGCCGAGGTGGCTGGTATTGCAAGGCCGGCTGACTGATGCGAAAAGGGTCTTGCTCCTAGTTTGTAATTCAGAGCAAGAAGCAGAAACCCGATTCCAAGACATAAAAATAGCAGCCGGGATCGACGAGGACTGCAAGGAGGATGTTGTCAAGCTTCTGAGGAAAACTCGTGGCGAAGGTGTGTGGAAAGAGCTCTTTCTAAGGCCCTCGCCCTCAGTGCGGTGGATCTTGTTGGCTGCGGTTGGACTCCATTTCTTCGAGCACGCGACGGGGATCGAAGCAGTCATCCTCTACAGCCCACGGATCTTCAAGAAAGCCGGAGTGACCAGCAAGGAAAGGCTCTTGCTTGCCACAGTTGGGGTTGGCCTCACAAAGTGCACATTCGTCATAATAGCCACATTTTTGCTCGACAGAGTTGGTAGGAGGAAATTGCTCCTAGTGAGCTCAGGAGGAATCATCATCGCCCTAACCGGATTAGGGTTTTGCTTGACCATGGTGGAGCATGCGAAGGGACAACTTTTGTGGGCTCTTGTCTCAAGTATTGTGTCCACGTACACATACGTGGCCTTCTTGTCGGTCGGGCTTGTCCCAGTCACGTGGGTCTACAGCTCGGAGATATTCCCGTTGAAGCTGAGGGCTCAGGGGGTAAGCATCGGCGTCGCGGTGAACCGGCTCATGAACGCGGTCGTGTCGATTAGCTTCCTCCCGATGTCAAAAGCCATAACCATCGGCGGGAGCTTCTTCATGTTTGCTTGCGTATCCGTGTTGGCTCTGGGATTCTTCTATTTCTTATTGCCTGAGACGAAAGGCAAGTCCTTGGAAGAGATTGAGATGCTCTTCACAAGGAAGAATAGTGAGGCCATTAACAAAGGCATAGAGATCCAGCCAAGCAATGTCTAGTGTAGACTGTACAACTTGGATTAGTGTGTTATATTACGCAGCACATATAATTTGACATGCGCTGGGAAGTTGGAATATACAAGAGAGCTAAGCTTTAAGTTATATCAGGAATCCTGTAATTTAAATCAAATATGGTTGAGAAAGTGTACATCGCTCGAACTCTGATCAATATTAATGCATCTTTTCCTTATCCCTCTCGTTACAACTGTAAATTTCCTCTAGATCTAATGGTAGACGTTGCATCTCCCCATTTACCAATTGCCGACATCTATAACAACAGTGCTCTAGAACCGGATACATTTACCATATCGTCCATCCCTAGGAATGCTCTAGAGGAATCAAGAAACCCTAAAAGACTTGTTGGGTCTTCTTGGATTGTACATGGTCCTTTGTTCATGGAATCCCTCGGGACCGTGACATTCTCGCCCTCTCATTTGAGCGATGTCCCTGGTGCTCTCGACTCGGTGTGTTTGGCTTGCCCGACCACATCCTTCTCTTGGATTGTCGGTTTCTTTGGACGTTGGCAATTCTTCCATTTCCGATGTTGCTTTGTTTTTGGTTTCTTGACTTGTCGCGCACACGGCTCTTGCATTCCTAATCCTTCCACAAGGAACTCTTCTTCAGTTTGGTTATCTCTATGTTGTCCGGCAAGTTCTCCACTTCTGGAAAGAGCATATGAATTGGCATCTCATGTTAAATTGGTGTAGGACGCCCCAACTCTACCTTCGGCTTTTCCAAAGGTTGTGGCTTCGTGCTTGGCTCAGTTGTGAGCTCCTCAACTCTTGGCCCTTCATCCACGAGTCATAACATGGAGATGCTCTTGATGTCCATCAACCCATGGATCATAGGTACCTGGGCATTTTGGGTCAATGATGATAATCGACTTGATTATCATGTCTAATCTATCATGGCCTTTGCACTATCAAGAATTCCAAACCCAAGATAAGATCATATTCATTGAGTGAAATAACCTTGAAAGTGACATTGCCCTTCCATTCGCCGACTTGTAGTTCCACATTCCGAGCAATGCCAATGACCAATACATCCTCCGAGTTGTTTGTCTGGAATCGATGTCTGGTTGGCTCCCCATGAAGTCCCTAACTCTTCGCTGCTTTGCTTGACAAGAACATGTTCCACGCACCCGTGCCAACCAAGACATAGAGTTTTGTGCTGCGTACCTTGACTTCCATGAATTGCAAACTACTTGGAGGCTTCTTGGGTGGTGCTAGGTCTTTACAGAATTGACGGAATTGAGAATTTTTACGATTTTGAGTCACAATTCCCTCATCTCTTGCTTCGGCTTTTCCTCTTTTAAGGCTAGTCATGCGATGAGCTTGTTCTTCTTTGGGCATTCTCGAGTCTAGTGGGGACCGTTGCAAATGAAGCAAGGGAATGGTAGTGGCTTCTTTCCCCTTTCTTTGATGGAGTCATTTTGGGAGGGATAAGAATACTAGGAGTGTCATAACTTTTGTACGGCGCTCACTGAGTGCCATAACTTTTTTTTCGCTTACTTGAATGCCATAAATTTGAAAAAACAATCACTTAAGTGCCATCGGCAATTTGTCTCGTTGGAAAATCCAACGCGGATGCCAGTCGCCCGACGTGGCTTTCCTGGCGCTAACATGGACAATTTTTAAATATATTTTTGAATTACTTTTTTTGAATTTTTCTTTTCCTTTTTTTTAGCTTTTTTTTTTTAATGCCGACGAGGGTCATCGACAACCCTTGCCGGTTGTGAAGCCCTTGCCCAGATGGGCGATGGTCACCTTGCCTTTTGCCGCGAAGGCCTAGGCGAGGTCATTGCGGCCTCACAAGTAGTGGGTGAGGTCACAAAGGCCGTCACTAGATTTGGGCTGCCATGGGCAAGGCGTCATAGCCAAATCTGGCAAGGCCGCCTTGCCCACGACCGCCTAGATCTGGCAACAGCCTTTGCGGCCTCACCCATTGTCGACATGGCCGCGATGGCCTCGCTCGAGCCTTCGCGGCAGAGGGCAAGGAGGCCCTCGCCCATTGGGGGAGGGCTTCACAATCGGCCCTAAAAGAAAAAAAGAAAATTAAAAAAGAAAAACAAATACTAAAAATAAATAAATAAATAAATATTTTAAAAATCCATGTCAGATGGAAAATTAATTAAAAAAGCCACGTAGGATGATTTGCTAGAAATGGCACTCAAATGATTAAATTTACTCTAATGTGATACTTAAATGAGCGAAGAAAAAGTTATAGTACTCAAATGAGTGCCTTATAAAAGTTATGGCACTTGCGCCGTTCTTATATCCATTTTGGGGTTAGTTCCACCTTTGGTGGGATTGTTTGGAACAGCAATTTCATTGGTCTCTTCAGCCACTGGTAACTTCGCCATCCTGGTCTTCGTCATGGTGCCGATCCATTCTCCACCCATTCCCTTTGGACTTGGAAGATTCGACTTTGGTGAAGTTAGCGAGAGACTTGGTTATGGTGAGTGTCTTTGAGATGCTTCGAATATCTCATCGTTTGAATTCGAGTGGGGCCAAAGGCTTCAATCCATCCATGAATGTCCTGAGAACCTCCTCCTCCCCTAGGTTGAGAATTTGGAACTTGAGTTCAGTAAACTCCTTCACATACTCTCGGACTGAGCCTTTTTGCTCAAGGCGATAGGGTTTGCTAAGGGCCTCTCATTAAGCCAATTCAAGGAAGAAGTAATCTCGAGATTCCAAGACGAAGTCATCCCACGTGTTGATAGAATCGACATCTTGCTTGGTCTCATCATGTCTATTATGCCACCAAAGCATGACATTATTGGTGAGGAACATAAAAGCGTTTCTTACCATGGCCATCTTGTCTTGAATGTCAAGGGCACCAAAGTATCGCTCCATGCTCCAAAAGAAGTTGTAAACCTCTTTAGCAAATCGGTTGCCCTTGAACTTCTTGGGCTTCAGCACATCGAGCTTGTGTGCCACTTGAATGAGTATGGCACTGTTCATAACACTAGTCTTGCACAAGACTAGCTCGGCCTTGAGTTGTTGGACCTTCATTTTCAAACCTTCGGCCTCAATTTTATGGGAGTTGTCCTCTTTGAGCTCAAGGACTTCCATTTTCAAGTCTTCAATCAAGGCTTCGAGGGCTTCGTCCTTCAAACGCAAGGAGGCCGTGGATTGATTCACAACGGTAGTGAATTCGAGGCAAAGCATCTTTTCAACCTCGTTAATTTTCCCTTTCACCTCTCGAGTTCGTCCATGAACTCTTTCATGGCAGCACTCATTTTAGTGAGCTTTTCATCAAGGGCGGACATGACGTTCGATGGAACTCCCCCTCTTCTTGGATCTCCTGTGAGTCTCCTTCTCTTGGGGAGCATTATGATTCACGATAAAGGGGCACTCATTCATGTACTCCTCAATCTCTTTGAATGACTCTCCTCTACTTAGCTCTAATACCACTTATCACGGGCCAATACTTGGGGATTGAGATCATACGGTGACTTAAGCTTCCTTGTATGGTTGGAGCGCTTAAGCTAAGCCTTCTCCCAAGGATTGATTGCTCACTCACCCAAATCATAGAGAGAGTGTTAAGAGAGAAAGCTTTGGGAGAGAATGTTTCTTATTGCTCAAGTGTTGGATGAATGCAAATGAGGGGAAGGTAGCCCCTACTTTTACAAAATTTCCTCTTGTTACGACTGTAGATTTCCTCTAGATCTAATAGTGGAGATACATCTACCAACTACTGATATTTATGACAATAATACTCTAAAACATAGTACATTTACCGTATCATCCATCCTTAGGAATATTCTAGAGGACTTAGAAAATCCTAAGAGATTTGCCTAGTCTTCTTGGATCGTACACAATTCTTTGTTTATGGAAACTCTCGAAACCAAGACACTTGCCGATCTCTTTTATCTTCCTCATGATTTGGAGCTAGCTACTGGTGGTTGATCTGTAAGCCATCGCCGCCGCCGCCGCCGCCACCAGTAGATCACTATGACCCACGAAGCGCGGTTTTGTTACTATGACATGAGGCGATCCTGACTCTTATTTAGGTACCGGAAGCAACTTTGTGCCTAAACTTTTCAAAACAGGGATTTCCATCATTTGAGTATCCATACATTCTTGGGTGATTATTTTATTTTTTATTTTTTTTATTTTTTTATTTTTGATGACCCGGGAACCTCCCTTTCGCCCGACAGGCTATTCGGTACTAAACCCGGGGTGACGCTAGCGCAGGACCCACCACCACGGCGCCACACTTAAGACTCCCTAACGACTACGCTGGGGTTCGAACTCTGATCTCTTCGTGGGGGGACCAGAGCGCAAGCCAACGCAGCCGCTGCGGGCGGTGGTCATTCTTGGGTGATTATCGGCTCTTAAGGATCATAAATTTTTGAATTTGGATTATTCATTCGAGCATGTTATCGAATTATCGAATGGCATAATTATTAACTCGGTTTTGGACCATGTCATGTGCAAGGGTCGTGACAATTGGTCCAATTGAACAAAGTATATGGTTAGGGAGGAAAAGGATCCGCTCACAAGATGCTGGATTTAGTTACGTAAGACACGATGACTGTGATGTCATCTAATTTGCCCCAGCTTCTGGAGCAGCAGCTATTTTTCGAGCCGTCGCTTGAGGATCCAAGCAACAAATCTTCCACAGATATTTAGAATATTTTCTCTGATTTTTTTTTCTATATATATTTAATTTTATTATCATTGATTTCCTTAGATATTTATCTATTAAATCCTATAAACAGGTTTTTCATGCACTCTTTTACACACATCGAAATATATACAAAATTTCCCATTTTCTCTCTTTCGCATTTTTACATTTAACTTAGTATTGGAGCCACCATTCTTGAGGAAACCTACATGTCAACCCCAAGCATCCGTGCACCCCATGCATCCCATCCAAATAAATATGTCCTCACCACTCAAGAGTGTTCACTTCGTACGCACAAATCTCATTTGAGGAAGCACTTAATCGAGTCCATTCCATAATAGTCGTGTTTCAACAGTAAGCGCATTGACCACATCGCCTAGTCGAGCCTTTTTCAAGGAGATGGCTTTCTTTTGAGGTTAGCCACACATGCCGCATCCCAGTAACTTTTTTCCAAGCTAGTTGTATGAACCACTTCATGCTATGATGCCAATCATATAGGCCAACTCAAATGCTATTTGTAGGCCAGTCGCATTGGCCGTTTGCTGTTTTCCCTCTGATTCTTGACCTTTCTAATGTTATTTAGAGAAAGCCAAAGACTCGTCGCTCTCAGACAGGAGGTTTGCCTAGAAGTAGCCATCCTTGAAAGAGTGCGTAATAGCTCAACTAGATCCGGAAGTTTCACTACAAACAACTATCGGATGCCGCCACTACCTCATCTCAATTGCCGGACGCTGTTTGACTTGATTACCTAAGGAGAAAGGCATCATAATGTCCTAAAAATATCTCTTAATTAAGATATCATTTATCAGTTTAACAGCATAAAGATATTATAAGATATAGAATTTAATTTATTATAGATTGCAATTTATATTAAATTTCAATACTGAATAATAATTTGACGTTGTTAGAGTGAGTGGGGAAAAGAGACGGTCATTTTGGGAATGTCTGTTATTGTAATAGCTACTACAGCTTTTGGTGATAGGGATTAGGCCGTAATAATTATTAGTATAAGCAAACACTGTAATAGGCTGTTAACCCACAGTACACCTGTGATTTAACAGCTACTCTTGCAACCAAATGTGCTGTTAGGGGTAAGGATTTGAAATGTAAAAAAAAAAAAAGAAAATCAAAGAGCTTCTATAGTAAAGCACAGGGGATCACTTTCCAAATCGTCCTAGATTTCAAAAGTTGAATTCAAGGGAAATCACCTTAAAACTGTAATCTGGTTAACACTTAATTCAGGAAAATAAAATCATCCCCAAATAAATTACAGTCGAAAGCACAAGTAGCTCGGCAAGGGTTGGCGTGGCCCTTGCTGGCCCTCAGCCAAAAAAGAGAGAGTAAAAGAACAAAACCAAAAAAAATTGGAAAAAAAAATTAAAACATTATTTATAAAGGTTCACGTTAATGTTGATCATACCATGTAAGATGGTCAGCATTTACGTCAACGATTTTTGGCCAAAATTGACTGAATGTACTGAATTGATACAAATGCAAAAGATTTGGGACTAAATTAGACAAATTGAAATGTTAGGACCAAATTGGCACCGATGCAATAGGTTTAGAATTTTTTTAGTACCTTTCCCCATGGAAATAACAAGACCGATACACGAAAATGGTGCAATCGAACCTAACTCGATATTGAAATAAGTAGACTATACTCTATATCAAATAATTATATGTTATTGAATCTTTTTACTTTCCATTATTAACAAATTATTTCACAAGGGTAGAGATTAAATTTTCATGACATTCGATTGTTGTCACTAGATTAAATTTTCTGGACCAAGATTATGCGGAAGAGTCGCCGCCCCAAAGGTACGAGTTAAAGGAATCTACTCGCTATCCTAATCAATCACTTTGTTTTGCAGTTGGGACCATCAAAGTTCAAGAATGCATTATAACTTTCCAAAGTCCGGCACCTATATTATGTAACAGTGCCAAAGCCTAGGGGGTTTTTTGAGCAATTATTATTATACTTTCACAATATAATCCACGGACACGAGTACAACGATGCGGTTACCCGGACACTGGAAAACATCATGCAAGCTTCATGATCTAGCTAAGTCCCACGCTCTTTCTCCTTTGCAAGAAAGTTTAGACATAATTGGTCTAATTTGAACTTATAACCTTTCTATTTCTCAAATGGAAATCGTTTGACGCTCAAGCTTATTGCACAGATATAATGGATTCCCTATTTTGCCTTGAATAATATCAATTTGAAATCGCGAATGCTAGCTAACAAAATTTAGATGATTGACATAATACAATTTTCGCTTTTACAAGTGAATTCATTCTATTAACGAGCTGATATTTTCATTTCGAGACCGTTTGAGTTTACAATTTGTACACTAACGAAGTATTTAAACTGTTAATTATTTTCTGTCCGGCATAAAAGTCTAGCCCCGCAAGTATTTTCCAGCCGACAAAGTCATTATACAATTCGCAACTGCTCGAGGTTGGTAAGCCTATGTTAACCCTAACCTCAATGATCCAGATTAATGTTGTCAGGATCTTGCCGTCCTGCAATTAAGCACCTTCATTTGGTTAGCACCCCCTTTTCTCCACTAATCATTTGGGATTAAGATGAAATCTCCCTGACAGATATTGCCTAGGTGTCCGTTAATTAGAGGGGAAAAGGGTATTCCAGTAATGAACTCATGAACAATCAAGTCAAAGTTGCCACGTCAGCGGGGAGGAATATCAGGTCTCCTCGGGGAGAAAATATTACTATCGTCGAGCTGGTTTCTTGCAAATTTAAATGAGTTCCTACATTTGTTCGATTCTGCTGCTGGGATTGTATCGTACCTGCTTGGCAGTAAATAGGCATTGTTCTTGAAGAAGATACAACCTCTCTAGCGTCGCGTTGAAAGAAACCGCTGCCCAGTGTGAGACTTCGGTGTTGTGCGATAAAAAGGGTCTGTTGCGACTGCTATTGTTTAAGGAGCTTTCTTATATTTATTAGAAGAGAGAGAGAGAGAGAGAGAGAGAGAGAGAGAGAGAGAGAGAGAGAGAGAGAGAGAGAGATTGCGATGAGCATGGACAAATTCAGTGATGGTGGTGGGGAGACCGAGAATCTATCTGGGTTCAACAGATATGCCTGTGTGCCATCGTTGCCTCCATGATCTCCATCATCTTTGGCTATGGTCATCTCTGTCTGTCTGTCTGTCTGTCTCTCTCCTCATTGTTGTCCTTTCTTGTGCTGATTCCACTTTCAATTTTGCAATTTCACTCTAGACACTGGTGTCATGAGTGGGGCCATGATTTTCATAAAAGAGGACCACAAGATAAACGACACGCAGGTTGAAATCCTCTCCGGAATCCTCAACATTTGTGCCCTTGCGGGCGCTCTCACCGCTGGAAGAACGTCTGACTACATCAGCCGCCGTTACACCATCGTTCTCGTCTCCCTCATCTTCTTACTTGGTTCAGTCCTAATGGGCTATGGGCCATCCTATGCGATCTTGATGACAGGGCGGTGCATCGCCGGCATCGGGGTTGGTTTTGCCCTAATGGTTGCACTCGTCTACTCTGTAGAAATCTCCTCCGCCATGCACCGAGGATTCTTAACCTCTGTGCCAGATCTAGGCACAAGCCTAGGGGTCTTGCTTGGCTATGTATCCAATTACTTCTTCGCGAAATTGACCCTAAAGCTAGGGTGGAGGATGATTCTAGGTGTTGCGGCAATCCCTTCCCTTGCCCTGGCATTCGGGATCCTTAAGATGCCTGAATCGCCAATGTGGCTGGTATTGCAAGGTCGGCTGGCTGAGGCAAAAAGGCTCTTGCTCCTAGTTTGTAATTCAGAGCAAGAAGTGGAAACCCGATTCCAAGACATAATAATAGCAGCTGGGATCGACAAGAATTGCAAGGAGGATGTTGTCGAGCTTCCAAGGAAGACTCCCGGCGAAGGTGTGTGGAAAGAGCTCTTGCTAAGGCCCTCGCCCTCAGTGCGGTGGATCTTGTTGGCTGCGATCAGGATTCATTTCTTCGGGCGCACAATGGAGATGTTAGCAGTCATCCTCTACAGCCCACGGATTTTCAAGAAAGCCGGAGCGACCAGCAATAATAGGCTTTTGCCTGCCACAGTTGACCTCACAAACACCACATTCACGATGATAGCCACAATTTTGTTTGACAAAGTTGGTAGGAGGAGATTGCTCCTGGTGAGCTCAGGAGGGATCATCATCACCCTAACTGGATTAGGGTTTTGCTTGACAATGGTGGAGCATGCGAGGGAACAACTCTCGTGGGCTCTCGTCTTGAGCAACGTGGCCACGTACATATATGTGGCCTTCTTCTCGGTCGGGATCTCCCCAGTCATGCGGGTCTACAGCTCGGAGATATTCCCGTTGAAGCTGAGGGCTCAGGGGGCAAGCATTGGCGTAGGGGTGAACCGGCTCATGAACATGGTCGTGTCGATGAGCTTCCTCTCGATATCGAAAGCCATAACCATCAGCGGGAGCTTCTTCATGTTTGCTTGCGTGTCCGTGTTGGTTCTGGAATTCTTCTATTTCTTTTTGCCTGAGACGAAAGGCAAGTCTTTGGAAGAGATTGAGAAGCTCTTCACAAGGAAGAATAGTAAGGCCATGAACAAAGGCATAGAGATCCAGCCAAACAATGTCTAGTGTAGACTGTACAACTTGGATTAGTGTAGTATATTACGCAGCACATGTCATTTGACATGTGCGGAAAGTTGGAATATACAAGAGAGCTAAGCTTTAAGTTATATCAGGAACTTGTAATTTAGATCAAATATGGTTGCGAAAGTGTACATCACTCCAACTCAGATCAATTTCATTGCAGCTTTTCCTTATCGTTATCTTTTAAGTGCTTCTGATCTCTTAAAACTTCAACTCACTCATTTTTTTTTTGTCGGATTCAACTCACTCATTAACTAAGCAGCATTCAACAACCTGTACCACAATTGATTCTTGTATATGTGAATGTGGACTTAGCATTGATGGTTTAAAATCGAGCCAAGTTGATCAGATAAAAAAAAGGAAAATAGTATTGTTTGGTTTAGGATTTCATTCTTGGGTTTGTTTGCTCTTTCGGCTGAAATTTTCTCAACCACGGTATCGCGTTGCAGCCTTAATATAGAGCTAAATACCATAAATACCCCAAATCGGTGAACTGGAGCCTCATTTACCCCCAAATTTATTTTCGTGACACCAAATCCGAAAGTTTGGTATGCTCGTGCCACATTTATCCCTAACTAATTTTCTGCCACAAAAAACCGCAAACTAGTAAACTAGTACCACATTTGCCTTCAAAATTAATTTTGGCGTCATAAAAAAAAATCGAAACTGACATACCCATGCCACATTTTTGAGTTTTTTGGTGGTATGAAAATTAGTTTTTTTTTCCTTACAAAAAAAATAGTTTGGAACAAATGTGGCATGAATGTACCGGTCTGGGATTTTGGTGAAGTGAAAAATAGTTTGGAGGGTAAATGGGACACAAGAGTATCGGTTTGGGACTTTTGGTGGTGCCTACTGTAAATATGTAGACCAAGTTTGAACCGAATTGAACCTCCCTATTAAAGTAGTGGCATGCCTTTGATGACCCGATCTGATATCACATGCTTGTGTCATGGGTCAATGCTTGGGATCGAGATCGTGTGGCAACTTAAGTTTCCTTGGATCGTTTGGAGTGCCTAGACTAACCTTCTCCCAAGGATCGATTGCTCGCTCACTTGGATCGTAGAGAGAGAAAGTATTTAGAGAGAGAAGCTCTGGAGAGAATACTTTCTATTGCTCAAGTGTTGGATGGATACAAACAAGAGAGATGGCACTTCTATTTATACAAGAGTCCCTCTCATTATGACTCTATGTTTCCTTTAGATCTAATGGTGGAGATTGAATTTCTTCATTTACGAACTATAGATATTTATTGCGAGAATGCTCAAGAACCTGATACATTTATCGTATCATGTCCATCTCTTGGGCGACCTTCTCTTGGGGAGCCTCACCATCCACGATAACTGGGGCAATGTCTTGCCTCGGCATTTTCTCAACCAGTTGATGTGCTCCCTGATCTCTTTGAACAATTCTCCTCTACTTAGCTTTGCTATCACTTGTCATAGGCCAGTATTTGGGGATTGAGATTATGCGACGACTTAGACTTCCTTGGATCGTTGCAGCGCTTAAGCTAAGCCTTCTCCCAAGGAACAATTGCTCGCTCACCCGGATTATAGAGAAAGTGTTTAAGGATAAGCTTTGGAAGAGAATGTTTTTTTATTGCTCAAGTGTTCGACGGATACAAATAAGGGAGATGGCACTCCTGTTTATACAAAAGTCCCTCTCATTACAATCATAGATTTCCTCTAGATCTAACGTTGGAAATTACATCTCTTTATCTAACAACTATCGAAATTTATGACAAGAATGCCCTAAAACAAGGTACATTTATCGTATTGCCCATCCCTAAGAATTTTCTAGAGGACTTAGGAAACCTTGGGAGACTTGCTCGGTCTTCTTGGATCATATACATCCTTTGTTCATGGAAACTCTCGAGACCATGATACTTGTCCATCTCTTTTATCTTCCTCATATTGTGGAGCAAGTGATCGACTGGTGCATGATCTGTAAGCCCCCACCATCACCAGTAGATCACTATGACATATTAATTGTGGTTTTGTTACTTTGACTTGAGGCCATCTTGACTCTTCTTCAGTTACCGAAAACGACTTTGTGTCTAAACTTTTCAAGACAAGGATTTCAGCATCTATAAATTCTTGTGTGATTATAGGTTCTCGAGGATAAAAAATATTTGAATTTGGATCAATGATTTGTGTATGTTACCGAATTTTTGAAGGGCATTAACTCAGTTTTGGACCATGTCATGTGTTTCTCATGCGTGATCTTGTAATACAATCTTGTGCAAGGGTTGTGACAGTTGGTCCAATAGGACAAAGTATATCATACAGGGACGAAAAGAGCCAACGCAACAACAAAAAATCCGCTCACAAGATGCTGGATCTAGTTACGTAAGACACGAGACAGTGATGTCATCTAATTGGCCCCCGTGATACCGGGATCCAGCTTCTTGAGCAGAATCCGCAAGTCGGGTCTGTCGGTATCTATCCGGTGCCCATTGACGTGCAGCGGTGGCAATTTTTTGAGTCGTCGCTTGAGGATCCAAGCCAGACTTCACTGCCTCAACAACGAGGGCACTAATCTCATCGTCATACGAGTTGTTGAATAAACTCTGTTCCAGGGACAATTACATCTCCATCAGAAATAGGAATTCCGAAAACCTGCACGTATTTATTTGAGGTCAGAAAAATTGATCCATCCTAGGATGCCACTGGACTAGACATACTGAATGCCCAGAACATTACTGGACAGTTCAAGCAGCTTCTCTTTATATAACTGATGAAGCATATAATGAGCATAAATGACCTCAAGAGCTAAGAACATAGACTTTGAGCTTTTTTTTTTGCAGCAATGGAACAAGATTGTATGTAATAGCTATTATGCTATAATATACTAAAAATTTAATAATTATTGTCGCGACCTTCCAGAGGTGAACTGATGCAGAATTTATTAGTGAAGCATTTATGGACCGGTTGGAGAAGCAAAAGTCCAAATGGAAGGCTAGACGGTGATGCAACTAGAACTGGCAGACCCGGTTGATGACATAAGATCGAGCTCAAATTCGGTTATTTGAAGTGAAACGGCGTCCTGAACAAAAATCACTGCTGTTGGCCGTGACTAACGATGGATTTTAGCGATTCGGGACCGTTTACATGGGTTTTTCTATTTTTTAATAATTTTTTATGGGTTTTAATTTTAAGGGCAATTTTGTAACTTTGATATTTTATAATCCTAGAGGGTTTGGTTTAGGGTATTTTATGTTTTATAATCCTAGTAGGGTTTGGTTTAGGGATATATAAGCTTGTTTTAAAGTTCTTTTTGAAGAACAGAACATTATCATCAATATTGAATTTCGAAATTTTTCTCTCTAAACAAGATTTTGCTTGAATTAATTGCTGAATGCTACATTAGGTGGTATCAAAGCCTATGGTGGCTGGCGGTGGTATTCATGACGATGATAATGAGACTGGAGCCCCAACCCTTGGGGACGATGCGCTGCAATGTTTGGAGCAGCGTTTAATGGAACACTTGGATCAACGCCTCGATCAAACTCTTCGTCATTTCGAAGAACGATTTGACGAGTTAACGGATTGATTCGAAGGTCTCGGCGGTGATGTGAACCGAAATCGGCGAAACGGCAGAAGACCGGGTGCAGATCTTGCTCACGGTGATCCTGTTGATAGGCCTATTCCTATCCGTAGGCACAATAACCCTCTGTTTTCAGAGAGTTCAGAAGAAGAAGAAAACAATTGTTTTGATGCAGAACGTGCTGATTATGGCGGCAGATATCGTCATGGAGGATTTCAAAGAGGACATGATTGGAGAGATGGAAGACGACGTTACGACGATCGTGAAGGTAACAACTTTAAATTGAAAGTCGATATTCCTTATTTTAACGGAAGTCTGGGCATAAAAGAATTTATGGATTGGACTGCTAATATAGATAGATTTTTCGATTATATGGAGACCCCTGGTGAGAAAAGGGTGTGATTAGTAGCATGTAGATTAAAGGGGGTGCGTCTGCATGGTGGGAAAGATTACAGAATAGGAGGAAACGAGAAGGGAAAGAGAGAGTTCGAACTTGGACTAGGATGAAGAGGCTGCTGCAATAGGAGTTCCTTCCACCCGATTATGAACAAATTATGTTCCAACAGTACCAACGTTGCCAACAGGGCAGTCGAACTATACATGAGTATATGGCCGAATTTATGAGATTGGTGGAGCAGAATAATCTAGCGGAGACGGAGGGACAGCAAGTGGTCAGATATTTCGATGGTTTGAAACCCTTCATTCGAGATAAAATTGGGGTGCAATTTCTGCGAAATTTAACTGAAGCGAAAAATATGGCGATGAAGACAGAATTGATGCAGCAAAACAGGGGAAGAAAAGGCTACGAAAATTATCGAGGTAGCAGTTTGAGCAGTTCGGTAAAGAAGGGCAGTTTCAATAATCGCTTTAATATAAGGTGAAATCAGGAAGATAAGACGGTAGAAAAGCACTCTATGAACGAGCCGAGGGATAAGGGAATGCAAGCACAGAAAACTGCGAACCCTAACCCTTATGCTAAACCAGTCACGATAAAGTATTACAAGTGTAATCAGCCGGGGCACTGATCTAATGAATGCCTTCAGAGAAAGACCGTAAATGTAGCAGCAAGAGAAGAGGAGGAAGATGGATATTGCTGTGCGTCGGATGGTGAGGACAATGATTTTGAAGATGAAGATGAGGAGCAAGTAAACTGTGTGGTGCGCAGGATAATGTTGGCCCCAAAACAGGAAGATGATTCGCAGCGCCATCAATTATTCCGAACCAGGTGCACCATTCTGAGAAAGATCTTTGTTGTAGTTATTGATAGTGGAAGCATGGAAAATATTATTGAGAAGGAGGTAGTGAAGAAGTTAGGAATACCTGTGGAGAAGCATCCTAATCCCTATACGTTAGGATGGATTAAATTTAGAGCGGAAAGCATTTAGGTGACTGAACGATGCAAAATTCCATTCTCCATCGATAAGTATCATGATGAGCTGTATTGTGATGTAGTAGATATGGATGTATGTCATGTGTTATTTGAGAGGCCGTGGCAATTTGATGTAGATACTCAGCATTTGGGAAGAAGCAGTCAGTATAACCTTGTGAAGGATGGAGTGAAGTATACGTTGCTGCCACTGAAGAACAAAGGAAAATAATCTGCTGAAAATAATTTCCCTGCCCTTACAAGGAAATTTGAAGCTGAGATTAAGGAGACCCGACAGATTCACGTGTTGGTTGTGAAATAAGCAATTGAGACTGAGGTTGAATTATAAGTGGAGGAGCAGCCTAAAGCAGTCAGGCCTTTATTGAAGGAATTTAGCGAACTAATGCATGAAGAGATTTTAGATGGGTTGCCGTCTATGCACGATATTCAACACCATATAGACTTACTTCCTGGTGCTAGTATGCCTAATTTATCGCACCACAGGATGAGTCTTAAATAGAGCGAGATTCTAAAAGAGAAGGTGAAAGAGTTGTTGTGAAAGGGGCACATTCAGAATAGTATGAGCCCATGTGCTATTCCAGCCTTGTTGACTCCTAAAAAAAATGGGAGTTGGCAGATGTGTGTAGATAGCAGGGCTATTAATAAAATAACCGTGGGTTACAAGTTTCCAATTCCGAGATTGGATGACATGTTGGATGGGTTGTACGGTGCTAAGTGATTTTCGAAGCTGGATTTGAAGAATGGATACCATTAGATTCAGATTCAGCCCGAAGATGAGTGGAAGACAACTTTCAAAATAAAGGAGGGGTTGTACGAATGGTTGGTGATGCCTTTCGGACTTTCCAATGCTCCAAGCACTTTTATGAGGCTTATGAATTAGGCTGTGAAATCTTTTATTGGCAAATTTGTTATATCTTATTTTGATGATATCCTGATTTATAGTAAGACCGAGGAGATCATCTAATGCACTTAAGGGAGATGTTGACAACTTTGCAGATTAATAAAATGTATATTAATCTTAAGAAGTGCAGTTTTTTAACTAATAAGCTGTTATTCTTTGAGTTTATTATTACTGCTGAAGAAATAGAGGTAGATGAGGTGAAGGTAAGAGCAATCAGAGAGTGGCCGACTCCTAAAACAGTTTTTGACGTTAGGAGTTTCCATGGGTTGGCTACTTTTATCTGCGATTTATTAAGAATTTTAGTACTATCGCAGCCCTAACTACTGAATGTATGAAGAAAGGCAAATTTCTATGGGGGAGAGGAAGTTGAAAATAGTTTTGCTATTTTGAAGGTGAAGTTATGTACTATACCTATTCTTGCTTTACCTGATTTTGATAAACTGTTTGAAATGGACTGTGATGCTAGTGGAGTGGGTATAAGAGTTGTTTTGTCTCAAGAGCGTAGACCAATTTGCTATTTCAGTAAGAAGTTTAGCGAGGCGAGGCAGAAGTAGAGCAATTATGACAAAAAATTATATTCTGTTGTAAGGGCTTTGAAGACATGGGAGCATTATCTGATTGGGAAAGAATTCATCCTTTATTCTGATCATGAAGTTTTGAAGTATCTAAATAGTCGAAAGAGGATTAGCAAGGATATGCACGTGCGATGGTGTCAATTTTTGCAAAAATTTCTTTTCAGATTACAGCACAAGTCAGATGTGCATAATATCATAGCAGATGTATTGAGTAGGAGAGCTGGCTTGTTGATTACGTTAAGCCAAGACATTTTGAGTTTCGAGTAGCTGAAAAATTGTTATGCAGATGATGATGACTTTGGGCAAATTTGGAAGTCACGTGTTTCTGGTCAACCTATGCAAGAATTTTATGTGCAGGATGACTATTTGACGCGTAGCAACCATCTTTACCTTCCTCGAACATTATTACGAGAGAAAGTAATTCGTGATTTACATGATAGAGGATTAGCTGCACACCTAGGTCGTGATAAAACTATTGTTGCAGTTCGGGAGCGATTTTACTGGCCTAGTTACGTAGAGATGTCAGTAGGTACGTACTCGTTGTCGCCGCCATCGCCGCCGCCGCTCGCCCTTGCGCATCCTTGTCGCTCTTCTTCTCGAGGTTGTCCCTCAGGATCACCTTGAGCGCCCAGGCCTGGTTCAGTGCGGCGTCCCAGACTAGGAACACCACCCCCTTGGCCCCGTGCCCCAGGGCGAAGACCACCTTCAAGCCCTCCAGGCTCGCCGCCGCGTCACCGCCCATGACAGAACTTGCCAGTGGGTAGGCTCCGATCAAGTCCACGATTCCAGTTTCGGTCTCAAGTGGGGATCCTGAAGAATTGGGGAGGAAAAATTGGTCGCTCCTCTCAAAATCGCCCGTCGCTTATATAGTGAGAGAGAGACTTTCTCTCACTTTCTCGGAGCACGGGAGTGGAATTTTTCAAATTTAATTAATAAATTAATAATAATTTATTTGTTTTTGGTCAAAATCAATTTTTGTTTTTGGTTGAATTTGATCCCTAATTTTTCAAATGACTAGGTGAAATAATCAAAATTTAGATGTCAACAATTATCAAACAGTTTGGTTTCATGAATGATTACATAAGGAGTAGGGGTGTCCAAAAGAATTGGGAACCACCGGAAATCAGACTAGATCGGCCCAAAACCGGCGGTTTCCGTGGGGAGCAATTCGGTTCCTAGTTCCAATTAATTGGAACTGATGAGTACATATTCGATTCCCGGTTCCAGGTGTGGAACTGTCCACCCGGACCGGACCGATACATACATATATATAATTTTTTACGTATAACATTTCGATTTCTCAGTTGGAAATCTCTTGACGCTCAAACTAAATGCACCCATATAACGGGTTACCTATTTTGCCTCGAGTAATATTAAATTGCAATAGCGAATACTAGCCAACGGAATTTAGACGATTGACAATACAATTTTTATCATTAGCAAGTGAATTCACTCTATTGAAGGGTTGATATTTTCATTTTGAGACCGTTTGAGTAGACCCATTTGTACACTAAAGAAGTATTTAAACTCCTAATTATTTTCTGTCTGGCGCAAAAGTCTAGCCCCCCGAGTTGCCGTAAAGCAAACTTTCCAAGCCGACAAAGTCATTACACAATTCGCAACTGCTCGAGATCGGTAAGCCTATGTCAACCCTAACCTTAATGATCCAGATTAAGGTTGTCAGGATCTTGCCGTCCTGCAAATAATCACCTTGATTTGCACCCTTTTCTCTACTAATCATTTGGGAAAAAAATGCAGTCTCCCTGACAGCAATTGCTAAGGTGTCCGTTAATTGGAGGGGAAAAGGGTATTCTAGTAATGAATAATCAAGTCCAAAGATGCCACGGCAGCGGGGATGAATATCGGGTCTTGTCGGGTATGCAGGTCGAATGGTCCCCTCTCACCGTCCTTGTTCTTGATGTCGCAAGCTGGTTTCCTACATTTGTTCGATTCTGCTGGTGGGATGTATCGGGACGGGTTTTGGCAGTAAACACACATCGTTCTTGAATAGGATTACAATCTCTCTAGCGTCGCGTAGAAAGCAACCACTGCTCAGTGTGTGACTGTAGCGTTGTGCTATATACAAAGGGTCAGTTGGGACTGCGATTGCTTATGGATATTTCTTATTTTTGTTAGAGAGAGAGAGAAAGAGAGATAGAAGCAGTAGTTGTAGTGAGAGTCATAAGCAGAAGATTGCGATGAGCATGGACGAATTCAGTGATGGTGGTGGTGAGGCTGAGAATCTTTCTGGGTTCAACAGATATGCCTGTGCTTGTGCCATCGTTGCTTCCATGATCTCCATCATTTTTGGCTATGGTCATCTCTCTCTGTCTCTCTGTCTGTCTGTCTCTCTCTCTCCCCTTATCGTGGTCCTTTCTTGTACTGATTTTTTTTTTTTTGGGTAAACCTTTCTTTTTCTTGTACTGATTCCACTTTCAATTTTGCAATTTCACTCCAGATACTGGTGTCATCAGTGGGGCCATGATTTTCATTAAAGAGGACCTCAAGATAAACGACACGCAGGTTGAATTCCTAGCCGGAATCCTAAACATTTGTGCCCTAGTGGGCGCCCTCATCGCCGGAAGAACGTCTGACTACATTGGCCGCCGTTACGCCATCGTTCTCGCCTCCGTCATCTTCTTACTCGGTTCAGTCCTAATGGGCTATGGACCATCCTATGCGATCTTGATGACAGGACGGTGCATCACTGGCATTGGGGTTGGCTTCGCCCTTATGACTGCGCCTGTCTACTCTGCAGAAATCTCCTCCGCCACGCATCGAGGATTCTTAACCTGTTTGCTAGATATAGCCATAAGCCTAGGGATCTTGCTAGGCTATGTATCGAATTACTTCTTCGCAAAATTGACCCTAAAGCTGGGGTGGAGAATGATGCTAGGTGTTGCAGCGATCCCTTCCCTCGCCCTGGCATTCGGGATCCTTAAGATGCCTGAATCGCCAAGGTGGTTGGTATTGCAAGGCCGGCTGGCCGAGGAGAAAAGGGTCTTGCTCCTAGTTTGTAATTCAGAGCAAGAAGTGGAAACCCGATTCGAAGACATAATAGTAGCAGCCAGGATGGACGAGAATCGCAATGAGGATGTTGTCGAGCTCGCGAGGAAGACCAGCAGCGAAGGTGTATGGAAAGAGCTCTTGCTAAGGCCCTCGCCCTCAGTGCGGTGGATCTTGTTGGCCGCGGTCGGTATTCATTTTTTCGCGCAAGCGATAGGGATGGTAGCAGTCGTCATCTACAGCCCACGAATTTTCAAGAAAGCCGGAGTGACCAGCAATAATAGGCTTTTGCTTGCCACGGTCGGGATTGGCCTCACAAACATCACATTCACAATGATGGCCGCATTTTTGCTCGACAAAGTTGGTAGGAGGAGATTGCTCCTAGTCAGCATAGGAGGGATCATCATCACCCTAACTGGATTGGGGTTTTGCTTGACAATGGTTGAGCACGCGAAGGAACAACTCTTGTGGGCTCTCATCTCGAGCATCGTGGCCACGTATGTGTACGTGGCCTTCTTGTCGGTCGGGATTTCCCCCGTCATGTGGGTCTATAGCTCGGAGATATTCCCATTGAAGCTGAGGGCTCAGGGGGTGAGCATCTGCGTCGCGGTGAATCGGCTCATGAACGCGGTCGTGTCAATGAGCTTCCTCTCGATATCGAAAGCCATAACCATCGGCGGGAGCTTCTTCATGTTTGCTTGCGTATCCGTGTTGGCTCTGGGATTCTTCTATTTCTTCTTGCCTGAGACGAAGGGCAAGTCCTTGGAAGAGATTGAGATGCTCTTCACAAGGAAGAATAGTAAGGCCATGAACAAAGGCATAGATCCAACCAATGTCTAGTGTAGTGTAGACTGTACAACTTGGATTAGCGTGGTATATTATGCAGCGTATATAATTTGAAATGTGCCGGAAAGTTGGAATATACAAGAGAGCTAAGCTTTAAGTTATATCAAGAACCTTGTAATTTAGTTCAAATATATCGTTGAGAAAGTGTACATTACTCCAACTCGGATCAATATTAATGCAGCTTTTCCTTATCCCTCTATCTTTTAAGTGCTTCTTTTTTTTTTTTTTTGGTAAAGGTAAGGAAATCTTTTAAGTGCTTCTGATCTCTTAAAACTTCAATTTACTCATTAACTGGGCAGCATTTCCAACAGCCTGGACCACAATTGATTTCTTGTATATGTGAATGTGGACTTAGCATCGATGGTTTAAAATCGAGCCAAGTTGATCATATAACAAAAAAAGAAAATAATATTGTTTGGTTTAGGATGATGAAGCCATCTTGACTCTTCTCCGGTTACCGAAAACGACTGTGTGTCCGAACTTTTCAAAACAGGGATTTCCATCATTTGATTATCCATAGATTCTTGCGTGATTTTCGGCTCTTGAGGATCATAAAGTTTTGAATTTGGATCATCCACTTGTGCATGTTACCAACTTTTCGAAGGGCTCATTCTTAACTCGGTTTCGGGCCGTGTCATGTGTTGGTCATGCGTGATCCTGTAATTGAATCATGTGCAAGGGTTGCGGCAATTAATCCGTGAAGACGAGGTTCGGACATCGAGCATAATAGAAAAATTGAAAGTTCAAGGACTAAGACTCCAGTTTCTCAAATATCAGAGACTTGCAAGTGCGAAAATCATTGAGCGCGGAGGGTCCAGAATTCAATTCGGTCGGTCCTGATATTTGATTAAGTTTGGGAACAGATCTTCCATCCTTACCGCATGTTTTGGCTTGCTAAAGGAAATAAAAAGGACCAGAATGATAATCCCACGGATACTTTTCAATTCAGATTATGTTTGTATCAGGAATGTTTTTGGTTTACCAACTTTCTAATCATCCTTGAACGTGCGAGAATTCCGTGCCGTTTATAGGCCCCAAAAAGCACAATCGATACAATTGGTCTCGCCAAACATTTGATTCAAGAATCGTGCACGGTTGTGTCTTCCATAGCCTCGATAGCCAATATAAGCTCGCAACGCGAACCAAGATCGAGTTCAGAGTTCGGCTCGTACTTAAATTTCCAGTCGGATCTGCAATGCCGGTTCGATTCTATCTTCCTTTGTCTTTTCGTCGGTCAGGTTCTTGCATTCGACTGTCTTCAAGTACACCAAGCTCTGCACATTCAAGTTACTTTGCTCATCTCCGACATATTCCATTTACAATCACTCCAGCCTCAGCTGCCAAAATTGAAATTAGCACGCAAGGAAGAAAATTTAGCATTAACCTAGGCGCAAACGGGACCTTACAAAGTAAATTTTGGCGACATACCTACTTATGACATACATGTAGTACCAATACATATCAGTAACATCATGTGTAAGGGGTCAATCCTAAGCTTTCGAGCAAATAAATTCCACGGGAAATGAGCAGAGGTCTTGTTTCTGTTTGTATGCAGGGGGGATTGACTCCAAAAGAACATAGGTCATTCATATGAAAGAAGAACCATGCAATGAATTTCTCGATATATCGGCTGTTCCAATTTACAACCATCAAAAAATTTCTCACATCAAATTGAAAGAAAACAAAATTCTCGTCTACGTACATACGAGCTTGTCTCTGCCATAGAAATCTAGTGCTTCATGGCCACCATGAGGCATCCAGCAGCTGTGCGATGGATCATCATTGGAGAGGAAACGATTTAAAATTTCGAATCTCCATAATTTCTGGTTTATGTGTAATCAGCGAGCCACCACTGCCTCTCCTCTCTCTGTTATCTTGAACCTCTTAGTAAATTCTCGAGCATTCTACAAACGGGAAGGGGACAGTTCTGTTAGATTTTATGAGCTACAAAAGGCTCGCAGCATAGGCAGTTCATATAAATGCCCAATCAAAAGTACAACTGAAAGATCCATGCCATTCGAGAAACAAGAAACAAGAGCCATAGGATCAATCAGGCTGTCATTCATGCATGTTCTCTTATAATTCATCACTAATGAAACCGCTTTCAGGTTCTAATTACTCATATTCCAGAATTGACAAGAACAAAATTCAGTTCCCACTTTCCCAGTACGCTTCACAAATTTCTGTTAATCACTCGTCACGAGCCAACATCATTTGAAACAAAAGAAGAAGCAGGAACTGTATTTGCAAGTTCATGAGCACCACCTGCCAAAACTCACTAACTGTAAATTGGAACAGCTTATGCTTATGACACGAAAAAATAGGAAAAAATATAACTTGCAACAAAAGATCAAGGATGATCTCACATTCCCCTAAATTGGGTATACAGTTAGAAAAGGCAGAGGAGATAAGGGGAGGCCCGAAATCCAGCTGCTTCAAAAGCCAGAGCAGTAATTCTGTTTTTAGTTTTTCATTCAGTCACATATGTGCAACTATTGGCATAAAATTATCCCCTAAATGGTGACCCAAGCCTGAAAATTAGATTTTGTTTTAAGTCAGTCTCTGACTCTCTACCAATCTCAAAGCTTGAATTCTGATTATTCGAGCATACCGTAATAAGATTTGCATACATCAATTGGCCCTCAAGTTCTTTTCATTTGATAACAAAGTAAATTTCATTTGACAAGAGTTGCACTTGAGAAAAGCACATCAAGTGCCGAGATCACTCTTGAGAACATACTTGGCAAACCTTTCCACAGAGCAACTATAATTTCTAAATGGGAGCTTCAACCTCATTAGGCATCTAAAAAGAGGTTCAGAGCAGAAGTTTCTGAAAACCAATGCACAAGTTCCTAAAGGAGCTTCTCTAGCTTAGCTTTCGAAAATTCAAATGTCAATCTATCCTCAAAAGTATGGAAATTTCATTAGTAACTTTTAAAGCTTGGATAACATGAAAAGACCAACATAACAGAGAAAACATATGGGTCTTTTCTCTCTTTATCATCTTATAACATAGTAAAGTTGCTATCGATCCTCAAATGTTTCCAAAGATTCCTTCCATCTTTATCATCTTATAACATAGTAAAGTTGCCATCGATACTCAATTATTTCCAAAGACTCCTCCATGAATAAAACTCTTTATCCTGCCTTTAATTATCAATTACTTTGTAGCTTCAAGCCTTAGATTAAAGCCCCGAGGCCACAGCTGCATCAGCAAAAAACAATTGCAAAGGCACCTTTGCATGATTAGTGATCTCACTTAGAACAGGTAGGCAAATTTTCATGCTACATCTACCTCCAAACTGCCAAAAAGATATTTGCTAAATATCAATTAAATCATTCGATGAAAGCAACCTACGTGCTACAGCAGAAAACAGGTCTATAGACAACTGTTTCTGCACGCGTGCGTGCACATGCGCGCACTAGAAAGAGAGAGTTATTGCTCCATCCTACTGATCAGCTATAAACCTTATACATTGGCTAATAAATTTCTGTAAGTGTATCAAAATAGAAACCTTATGCCAGCAAACAATAAGAGAAGTGCATTTATACACCGGTTTGACAGATTAAAGTCTAGGATCAGCTATCCAGGTTAAAATTCCTGGAGACAACATTCATGAGGCCAAAATCAAACAAAAGCACCCACCCATTTTTTCACTTTCTTTCATTCCCTCCACATTTGGCTACTCTCCTAACCAAATGCAAATATTTCAGAGGGGACTGCACTACTGATTCCACATACCGATGAATTGGCATTTGAGACATATCGAATGCAGATCTGTTTTAAACAGTTTTGTGCTAGATATGGATGTATTTGACATGTGATGTGAACCTCTAGCTCTATCCAATGAGTTAGTAAAAAACTTCCAGTGGATGGTTCAAGCCCAGAACTCAGCTATAAAACAAACTCAGAAGCAGCTCTATATCACATACTCGAATATCTAAACTTTCTCCAAGTACAGTTGTTTATTCCCCAAATTCATCGGTTTGTTGAAGACAACCACATGATTACACCAATGATATTAACACTTTGCCAAGGGAAATAGAAATGCTACCAAGAGGCCACCCTCCCATTTAACTCTCCAAGTCACACTAACAAATGTGGCTTTCTAAAAGTGATTTCCATCTAAACCTCCTATTCCATCTTTTAAAACGTGTACTGATCGAAAGGGTCACACCTCTAAATTGGAGGATCCATATCCTACTAAGCTATATCAGGCAAAACTGCAAGTCTTTTCAAGTACGCTCTTAGTACATTTCCAATAGCTTAAAAGCATCATTTGCAGTCCAATTTTACAATTTCAAGCATTACAAACTAACAACTCGATGAATGAACAAGGAACACAAGATCTAAAAGAACAACAATGAAAGGAGATCGTCGAGCGCTCGCGCTTACCGTGGATTGAGCTGGAGGGGGATCGATGAACCGTATGGACATCTTAGCGATCTCTGCGATCGCATCCTCTCTAACACCAGGAACGTCACTGCTCAAGTCCTCGAACGCGGCCTCGAACGCCTCCTGCCAAAACTTGTGCATTCTGATCCGCCTGCTGTTCGTGTACACGTCCCACATGTGCTTCACCAACTTCTCCCTCTCCTCCATCTCCTGCACAAGCATTCACACAGAATCCCACCCCAAATCAACCCGACGAGATCCAATCCGAACCCTAGCGACGACGCAACACAACCTCAGAAACCCGCGGCGCTCAAGAAACGAAAGCGCAGAGAGAGGGGGAGGGGGGAGGCACTGACGAGGACGTCGAGATCGTCGCGAATGGGGGCGTCGAGGTCGTCGGAGAGGTGGTTGAGGTTGCCGGCGGACCACCGGAGGGTGACGGTACCGGTGAGCATGGACCAGAAGGCGAGGAGGAGGATGGCGGCCAGCGCCCAAATCTTGTACCGGCCGCGGCCGAAGGGGGCGGAATCGGGGCTCTCCCTCTTCGCGTTGGCGGCCGACGCCGACGTTATGGGGAGGGAATCGTCATCCTTCATGTCGGGAGACGCCGGCCAGCTCGGGTCGGGGGCGGGGGATGCGACGGACTGTCCGACACTAACTCGCGCGGTGGAGCTACGGAGAGAGAGAGAGAGAAGGAAACAGACGGGATTTGGGAAGGAGACGATCTGAGGAGAGAGAGAGGGGTTCTGGCTTTGGGGGCAGGGGGGCAATTGAAACAATTTTTGTTTTTGCGGGCCATCGCATTATTTTGTATTGTTTTTGCTGTGATCTTTCGTTGACGTCGAATCTGGACTCCATGCGGGTCTATCTATCACGTGAGCGAGGGGAGGTCGGTCGGCCGCGCCACCCGGGAAGCCCTAATTACCCCCCCCCCTTCTTATTGAAGGGTAGCCCGATTTTGATAAAGATCTGAAATCAAACATTTTAATACGAGTTTTTAAGTTTTAAATGGAAACTCTCGAGCTCTTAAGATCGATCTTATCTAACAATCACCTTACTTAACTTGGACGGCTTGTTGGGTCCTTTGATAGAGTTGGACCAACTCTAAAGTTTCAAGACTGAGGATCAACTTGCACGATGCAAATTCTAGAGATCTTAAGACTAAGAACCAACTCAGTTGCCTTAAAAATTGGGAGAGGAGCGGCCAAGTTGAGCCACCCTGGACTGATACTCACCCTTGGTTTGGGATCTAGGCTCTAGAGATGCAAGATTAAGTGTTCGAAACATGAATTTACCGCTTGCTCTCTCCTGTGAAATTATTTTATGCGACGATCATACAATTAATATCCTACATGCTCTCTTTTCTATTCCATTTTTGCGTTGGTTTTGCTGTCACTGAGAGAGGCACATC
Source organism: Syzygium aqueum (assembly GCA_031216185.1). Lineage (NCBI taxonomy): Eukaryota > Viridiplantae > Streptophyta > Magnoliopsida > Myrtales > Myrtaceae > Syzygium > Syzygium aqueum. Next base: position 7,068,324 of record CM062238.1, on the reverse strand, counting down.
ACTGAACATGAAAATCGTGCGATTGAATTGAAATTGTTGGTCATGTTAGAGAAGAAGGATCTAATTGAGTAAAATTAAAGGGGGAAGAATAAATCCAGCATTTTTATTGGATAATTTAGGGATTAAAATCGAATTGCTATATAAGTAAATTCATATTAACAAAAAGCAGTAATCCGCGCGCGAGAGAGAGAGAGCGCGACGACACGGACTGGGGGAGCAGCTGGCAATGAAGTGCCCGTACTGCTCGGCGTCCCAGGGGCGGTGCGCCGTCACCAGCGGCGGCCGCCCGATCACCGAGTGCACCTCCTGCGGCCGCGTGGTGGAGGAGCGCCACCACTTCCCCCACCACCTCTTCCACCTCCGCTCCCAGGACAACCCCCTGTGCCTCGTCACCTCCGACCTCCCCTCCCTCCCCCCGCAAGCCCTAACCCCCGCCGACGCCGACGACGATCCCTTCGAGGTCACCGGCTTCATCACCGCCTTCTCCACCTGGTCCCTCGAGAACTCCCCGCTCTCTCTCCGCTCCTGCCTCTCCTTCTCCGGCCACCTCGCCGAGCTCGAGCGGACTCTCGAGTCCACCAACCCCTCTTCCTCGTCCTCGTCGGCGAATTCCAGCTCGACGCCGTCGTCGTCGTCGTCGACCGTCGTTGTGGACAATCTGAGGGCGTACATGCAGATCATCGACGTGGCGTCGATCTTGGGGCTGGATTGCGACATTTCGGACCACGCGTTTCAGCTGTTTAGGGATTGTTGCTCGGCGACTTGCTTGAGGAATCGGAGCGTCGAGGCTCTTGCTACTGCTGCTCTGGTTCAAGCCATTAGGGAGGCGCAAGAGCCTAGAACTCTTCAGGTGATGCTTCAACAGATGTTGATGTTGTCCCTTTGTCTGTTACTTCTAGATAAACTAATGCGATGCTTTTGCAATAGAACGTGTTTTTGTAGAAACAATCAGTGGTATTTCATATGAAAGGTGTAGTTGGATGCCCCTATGCATTGCACTTAAAGGGTGCACCTCAGGTTGATGGTGATCCCTGCATCACGTACTTTTTGTTTGCCGATACTAGTATGGTGGATGTAATACTTAATAGATTATTAGATGTGATTATGCTGTGATGAGATGTGTGTTTGTAGGGGAATCCCTGTTCTGCATCTTATAGGGGCTGGTTTAGTTGGAACTATGCTGCTATGCATTAGACTTTAGTTCATATGTGAGATTCATGGTGGCAGCCGTCATCACATACTGTCTTAGTGAGACCTTTGATGATGTGACGTGGATACTTGTTTGCTCTCTAGGGCTCCAAACATATGTTGTTTTCTTTATAATTGAACTTTATGCAACGCATGGATCTCGAGCTGCATCGATATCAAGGCAAGTGCCCCTTCCGTTGCCCATGTTATCAAATGTTGTATGTGAGTGGCAGTTCCACACCTTTTCTGCTCTATGTTGGGATGATCGACGTTTCTCCTAGGTTGAAAATTCTTAACTCATGTTGATTTCCACTGTTTCTTGGTAGTAGCAAGAGTGGATCTCGGGACTAATTAGGCAAAGAGGGTTGGTAAAAAGTCCTTTGTGCTATAGGAGGTACTGATAAATAAAACCTTTAGCAGCCTTGATATCATGCAAGCTTAAAGAAATCGCAATCAAGTGCGCGAAGTGGTCTTTGTCTGATAATTGTACATCCACTCAAAGTCGACTGTCACTGTCTAGCTTTACTGGCTCTGGTTGTTCCCCAAGTCCTATTGCCAACTGATATTGGCAAATATTTTCTTACAGATGCATGTTGATCCAAACACTAAGTCTGGGCGTCGGCTCAATTAATAACCTTCCTTGTGTCTTCTGATTTTGTACTTGCAACCACTATTATCCATTAGGAGTAGGTTTTAGATATGCGGTAGATCAGCTTCTTTTCTGTGCTATTTTTTTATGTATAAACTTGAGTTCAAAGTCTGTCGTAGCTTGTGAAAGAATAATGATTGGGGAAGCGTTGTGCATGTTAAACCTTTTGGCGAGATTTAGTTATGTCGACACTCTCGTTGAAATTTTCACTTTCTAACAAATGAACATAGAAACCAGCAAACTCTATCTTAACTTTTTGGACCAGCTGACATAGTCATCCAGGAATACACACGTTGCTGGCCATACACCTCAACCAAATATAGCTCAAATGGTACATCTTTTCACAGGCCAATTGACTTTCAGAAGGTTATCTTTTGGGTAGTTATTTTTGTGGCATTTACAGTATTAAAACCTAATGATAGATCTTCATACATAACAGAACATATGAGTGCTTGGCTGACCTTATGACACTTAGGAAGAATTGATGAGTTTTCTCTTGCTGGCATCAGAAAACATGTTCTGGTATGCTTAATGATTTGCTTTTTTGGTTTGAGCACAATTTCTATTATTCAATGCTTTTCTTGCCTTTCTTATTTGTCTGTAATTTTTCTGGTATTTGCTAGTAAATTGCCCTTAGAGGGATTTGCGACAAGTGACTTGTGTCCTACGTTCTGTCAATGTTAATTTCTTTGCTCTTTAAATACAATCTTGGAGCGTCTCAAACTTTCTTCCTTTCCTTATGGGATCTAACGCGAACTTTAATGTTCAGGAAATTTCAATTGCTGCCAATGTGCCTCAGAAAGAAATTGGGAAATATATCAAGATACTTGGGGAGGCTCTCCAGTTAAGTCAGCCCATTAACAGCAATTCAATATCTGTCCATATGCCAAGGTTTTGTACACTCCTCCAACTCAACAAATCTGCTCAGGTATTCTTGTGTTTGTAGATTTTACCATAGTTCCTATTGATTCGAGGTTGGCTATGTTGCCTCGTGTAATGAGTCGACTTATGTTAGATGATATGATGCTATGGGCCACATTGTTAAGAGGAAAAGGAGCGATCTTTCTTGTATTGTTTAGGAGATGGGGATCAAGCAGGACAATAAAGAATTAGCTGCAATCAGTCAGCCGTGTCTAATCATGGGTAAATTCCAGTGGTTCAGAGAACTTCCCCAAACAATTGTTCATAAGCTTCATATTTTAAGTTGACTGCATCCTATGAGAGTTTATGTTGAAGAAAATGAAAGCAAGACGTTGACGAAACGTTTTACTTGACACACTGTAAAATAAGTTCCACTACATGGAAAGAGATTTTGGATGATTCAATTTTTTCTGTCCTATTCGAATCATTTTATTCCTCTAATTGTGAGAAAAATGACAGTCTCTGGTTTGGTTGCATCTCTCTCTCTCTCTCTCTCTCTCTCAAGGGTTCAAAGACCACTCTGGAATCTAATAAATGTTAGAATGTATCTTCCCCTTAAGGTTGCTTTTCACCAAATTATGCAGTAACTAGTTTCTAAATTCAGGAATTGGCTACTCATATTGGGGAAGTCGTGATCAACAAATGCTTCTGCACTCGTAGAAACCCGATAAGCATCTCTGCAGCCGCTATATATCTTGCGTGTCAACTAGAAGACAAGCGGAAAACTCAGGCTGAAATTTGTAAAGTGACTGGTCTGACTGAAGTCACCCTCCGAAAGGTTTACAAGGAGCTCCTAGAGAATTGGGATGATCTACTGCCGTCTAATTATACTCCAGCTGTCCCCCCGGAGAAAGCATTTCCAACAACTGCAATTACCTCGGGCCGGACTTCAATCAAAGCTGAGACAGCTGAAGTAATTGTACTGGACAAAGATAGCCAGGCGGAGGCTAAACCAAGCAAAGATAAAAAGGCGGACAATAAATCAAATAAGTTCAATGAAGTCCCTGACATGAACCATCGGGCCAGGTCCATGGAGGAATCTGAATGTAAGGGTAACTCTACAGGAGCAGATACACACTTGTCAAATCAGATGCAAACTTTCATTCAGCCTTGGCTTTCTTTTGGGCCTTCTGATGTCAGTTTAGCCGGAGAGAAAGGTCAGAGCAATAGTTCGGCAGTAGACATAAAGGAGGCACTGTCTAAGCATCACAGGTCCGAGAGCAAGGAAGATAAGGAGAAAAAGGTCACTTTTGGCTCTATAAAGCCAAATCCTATATCAAGTTCCTCTGCTACTGCAAGCTCAGTTGCTTGGCCATTCTTTGCCTCACAATTTGGGGAAGCGCCAAGAGGGTTGCCTGACGATGTTGAAATGAATGAAGTTGAGATCCAAAATAAACATAGAAATGCCTAGTGCGGAGATATTCGAGTGTATAAGGTGAGAACTGAGAAGCAACCCTTTTGTGTCTTTTTGTCTTCATAATGTATATAGTCACAATTTCCCATGTAGTTTGTTGTTATGAATCATGACCACCTTCTTCTTAAAAATTTGGAAAAAAAACCCTGTTAGTACTTTCAGTTTGAAAGTCAATGCCCATCGCATGACGCCCTTGTGATTACAACTGACTGAAGCTTTTTGAGATAAGCAAGTGCCGCACTATTTGTCGAGGATGGAAATTGAGATTGCTTGTGATAACTTATAATATGACCGGCTACATTGTGAGGTTTTTTATGGCTCTTGAGTTCCTGAATCCAGAAAAGTCAAGTGAGGTTGGCATTTGTTACTTATGGACTGATTGTATTATAGGGATAATATGTAGGCCCTTGTAATCGTAGCTTGTTTTACCAGATTCTGCTGAAAAGAATGTAATGCTTTGGTAGTGTCTTGGTGATGAGGTTCGAGCTGCTAATTGTTGGGGACAAAAAAGCGAGCCCGAAACAACTTGGATGCTGAAGTCGGGATATGAATCAGTTCCCTCTAATGAATACCAGCATTCGCCTTCATGGTATGGTTATGATGAGAATCCTTTGCACGCTTTATCCATTCATTCTTTCCCTTCCATATGATATCTAACCGGGAGGGCTCCCATTTAATGATTTAGTACTCTGATGGATCAAATGTCCGCTTGGTTTGAACGACATGGAATTGTTACCATGTGCTACTTTAGGATAAAAACTGACTAACCCATGCATGGCAAGTAAGATATAGTCCCAACTTTGAACTGATTGTACCTACTATAGCCAAATTCGTAGAATGTGTAACTGGCTCCCGATCGGTTAACACATCAAACTAGCCATCCATTCACCGTTGGAGTAATGAAAATTAAGGCCTCCAGCTGGATCTATTTACTAGTCACTACTATGTAATACCGTGTCGTCAATTACGGGTCATTGGTGGTGGGCATTCAGACCTTCTAGAATCAAATATGACGCTATACGCAGCTATATACTAAGAGAGATTGAGTTATACTAATAAAAATTATTCAGGTTTCATGATATGTATGGTCTTTGTCTATTTGATGTCTGATTCACTAGAGATCGGACAAGCTATGAGTGCCTGGCATGCGAATCCACGAGACATAAGGCCCCTTTGATACCATAACAAATGATTTTCAGTACCGTGCCTTCTAATTTTCCATTAAACAGAGTATATAATTGTAAGTTGGGTAAAATTTCAATTTCGTGCCCAAGTTTAAACTAAGAAACTGCGAGCCGGGTTCAATTCTTTAAGGGTAATCGCTTGGTATTATAGATAAATACACTCACCCACAAAATCTGCGCCTCAATCAACTCAAAAAGTTTTGCCCACTGTGTCCCTTGACCAACGGTGGTGTCCAGAGAAGGTAAGACAATACCTCAGCCAGGAATTGGTAACAGAAATAACAGACGAGGCTCCAAAACTAGAGGTGGCAAAAGACAAGGGTTGGAGAGGGAGAGAGGGAGAGAGGGAGAGCGAGAGAGAGGCCCTCCTTTGTAGGAAGGAAGAGGAGATGATGGTGATGGGGGTTTCTCTATCTAAGATGCAACCATCACTATGCTTCACCCTTTCCTCCTGGTTCCTCTGAGTGACAACTCTCCTATTTCGTTCTGTCCAGGTAAGCCACTTTTGCTTGTCCTTCATCATCTTAAATCATTGATTTTCTCCTTTCATCTCCATGGAAGATGCTGCAAGTGTATGTATACCCCCCTTTAAGTTATTTAACCTATAAGAAACCATTTGCTATTGGAACTACATCTCGTGATCCTTCGTTTTTAATCTCCTAGTGATAATCCTGTGTTTAGAGCCTGTTGTTTTCGCGATGATCTGGTCACCCGACTTGCCCTTTAAGCACCTGTATAAACTGTGATAGGAAAGGAAGAAAATTCAGCATCTTCCTCATGCATTGCGCGTCGTGCATTTGCTAAACAAGTAGAGAGAACCATTCTCTTGCATCAGAACTTTATTCGTCCCAAATCATTTTCCCATCTGAATGTATTGTGTTACCTGAGCGAAATTATCTTTTTTCTTTAGGAGGTGGAATTTGATCTCCAAATTTGCAATCACTTAATGATTCTAATCCTTTTCTTTCCTACGATTTAGATTTCGAAAGCCTTGTTAAACGCGGTTGAATATTGTGGATTCTCTTTTACATTTAATTTTCTTAGGGATTGAGCACGTTGACGATTGTTCTTTTGATGACAATGCTTCTGTTGCATGGAACTGTTTTTTTTTTTTTTCTCTTTTGCACTTATATCCATATCATGTCATGCAATCTTCCTTTTAGGGGTCGTCGATCACATAGGCGAGCGGTTGCGGGAGTAGTGGAGGCTTCCGCTCAGAAAGCCTAGCGGGAAGTTGATGATCCGCCATTGACAATACAAAATGTCTTCATCAAACGAGACTGCTCCGTCGCCGGATTCCCCATCATCTCCCACTGCTCCACCACCTTCCAAATCCTCGGATGGCAACAATACTGGCTCGTCCTCCCCCCCGGCCCCGGCAGCATCCTCACCCCCGGAATCATCACCCTCCCCTCCACCGCCCTCCAATTCGTCCTCGCCGCCCCCTGCCTCGTCCCCACCACCATCTCCCTCTAATGAATCGTCTTCATCCCCGCCACCACCTCCCTCGGATGATTCTTCTCCGCCTCCGAACTATGTTCCACCCCCTCCCCCGCCGCATTCTTCATCCTTAGCCCCCCCACCACCACCAGGTACAAAGGCATTGTCGCCTCCACCTCCACCTGCACACCGGACACCTTCGTCATCGAGTACATCTTCTTCTTCTTCATCATCTTCGTCGTCGAGCAACTTGCCAATAGTAGTTGGAGTCTCGGTTGGATTAGGGTTGGTTCTCATTATTTTTATTGCTAGCTGTATCGCGTGTGCCGTGAGGAAGAAGAAGAAGAAGCGTGACGAGATGCATTATTACATGGATCATTCTCATGGTCACAAAGGTCAGTTATAAGCTTACTGTGTGTGTTTGCATGCAAATCCTCTTCAATGCCTCTTTTCTGAAAATCTAAGAACGCTTGGCATGTTAATAATAAATCGACCAAAAGATATGCATTGCTTACAGCATATCTCAATATTATTGAATTTACTCGCACAAGAACTTTGGACTTCCCAACGAATTTGCATTGACAAAATCTTATAAGTAAAGCATTTTCTTGTTAGGTCCCTAGTTGTAAGATTTTATGTACACTTGCGTGATCCAATTAAAACATTATTATGTAAATTTGGTCAATTTATCGATGGCGGACCTTGAATACATTACAATTTTTTTCCGTATCTTCAATTGGTATGGATGTGTGTTCTTGCAAATAATTTGAAAGCCATCAATAGCTAAAGAAGTTCTATTCAACCATCAAAAGCTGATCATACATCGGGCGGTTGATCATTCATCTATAAACGTTAGAAGATTACAATTCCTGTTTCTCTATCTTTGATCATGCAGTTGGTCATGATTACTACCACAGCTCACAACACCCGAACTGGCACAACAGGGACCCCACATCCGACCACGTCGTCAAGCTCAACCCGCAGTCTGGCATCATGGGGTCCCCTGGCGGAGGTGGCTGGCTGCCACCGCCGCCCCCTCCGCCGATGATGAGCAGCGGTGACATGAGCTCAAGCTACTCAGGCCCACGCCACCATCCGCCACTTCCCCCTCCTTCGCCAAGCCTCACCCTTGGCTTCAACAGCAGCACCTTCACGTATGATGAGCTGGCTGTCGCGACCGGCGGGTTCGCACAGGCCAACATGTTGGGCCAGGGCGGGTTTGGCTACGTGCACAAGGGGGTGTTGCCAAACGGGAAGGAGGTCGCTGTGAAGAGCCTCAAATCGGGGAGCGGTCAAGGAGAGAGAGAGTTTCAAGCTGAAGTGGAGATCATTAGTAGGGTTCATCATCGCCATCTCGTGTCGCTTGTTGGGTATTGCATTGCTGGTGGACAGAGAATGCTGGTCTATGAGTTTGTTCCAAACAAGACCTTGGAGTACCATCTTTATCGTGAGTTTTATTAACAAATCGCATTACATTAAATCTAAATAATTCATAAGACAAATCCGCCTTCAATCAATTCTAACTTGGAAAATCATTCTTGATCATTGAGTGATTGGTAAAAAGTACCTTTTTCTATGTTGTAAATCATCGAAAAGTTGTTTTCGCAATTCAGTGAAAGGTCAATGATGTGCTGAAAGAAAGGTTTTTGAGATCAATAATCTTAAACAAGCCATTAAATTGTCGTATTATCTCAAAGGCATCTGGGTCAATTTTCCATTCTCATGTTAATCTATACATCTATGGTCATCCCAGGTGATGATCCGGTGATGGACTGGGCAACTAGGCTTCGAATTGCAGTAGGATCTGCTAAAGGACTTGCTTACCTTCATGAAGACTGTTAGTCTCTCTCTCTCTCTCTCTCTCTCTCTCTCTCTCTCTCTCTCTCTCTCTCTCTCTCTAGAGTGCATGCGGATGTGTCCTTTTACACAAATATTTGTGCAGGCCATCCTCGCATTATTCACCGTGACATTAAAGCCGCTAATATCCTCTTGGACAACAACTTTGAAGCTATGGTAATGTTGTTAACTACAATCATCTATAGTTGACATCGTACTTTTTGCATCTGTAATTGAACCATCTTGTGCAATTGATAATCTCATATAACTATGGTGTTTGATGTTTTCCTTCCAGGTGGCTGATTTTGGATTAGCAAAATTGTCTTCCGACAATTACACACACGTATCTACGCGTGTTATGGGAACATTTGGGTGAGAGATTATTATTTGTCTCGTTAAATGAATTGCTGTGTTAAGTCTACTACGAAGGAATCCTTGTGTATAATTGACTTTCACGAGACCGCCTATATGATCTTGCGTTTCATGGCGAGTCTACTTAGAGTGTTTGTTGTCTGATTCTCCCTAATGCAGGTATCTGGCGCCAGAATATGCGTCGAGTGGCAAGTTGACAGAGAAGTCCGATGTTTTCTCTTTCGGGGTTATGCTCTTGGAAATAATTACAGGACGAAGACCCGTGGATATTCATAATGTTATGGAGGATAGCTTAGTGGACTGGGTACGCTGCTTCTAAATCATTCCTCAGTATAATTTCCTCATTATCATTCTTATTCTCAAATCCTCAGTAGACAGGCAACATGTTAGTGAATTATGGCAAGAAAAATGACAAATTCTAAAATGTGATGATGGGCCTCAGCGAAACTCCATAGGAATGTGATTTTTCCGATCATATAAGCAAAAGGTGATCTGTTTTGGCGGCTCTCCAGTAACAAACTTCTTTGGTGATGCTCAACTTTAACGTAGTAAAGCTTTAGCCGATCGGTTTCTCACTGGACTTGAGGAGCTACTCAAATTTTGAATTTGCTCGTGCTTCAGGCTCGACCACTTCTAACGCAAGCATCGGATGATGGGAACTACAATGAACTGGTGGACCCAAGGCTGGAGAACAATTTCAACCCCCATGAGATGGCTCGCATGGTCGCTTGCGCTAGTGCTAGCATTCGTCATTCTGCAAAAAAGCGCCCGAAAATGAGTCAGGTTCGAAACTTCTCTCTGTGAATTCTCCTTTGCAGTGGCTTCATACTTTATGCTAGGAAGAATTTATGTAGTCTCTTCCCAATTTCAGCCACATTTCCAAGTACTTTTTCACTTCACAAAGTTTCAATCTATATATCACTGTAACTTAGTTATGTCCTTTACTAGATAATCACTTATCGGACAATCAACAATTTCGACTTAAGGTTTCTAGAGCTGTTGATTTAATCCATTTGACCATTCATGTGATCTATATACTATATCACCTGAAATTTCCTGCTGAAGTCCTCTGTCCTGCACCCTTTATTTAAGATCTTGCGAAGATAGACCTACCAAAGCCTGGCAATAAGTTCTTAATTTGTCCGCTGCTTCTGACGAGATTGCCTGAAGTCATCCATCTCAAATTGGGATGGTGAAAGAACAATTCTGTACCTGTGAACAACCATTATGTGGTTTGCAGATCGTGAGAGCGCTCGACGGAGATGTGTCCTTGGATGACCTGAATGAGGGAGTGAGGCCCGGCCAAAGCTCGGTGTTTGGCACAAATAGCAGCTCTGACTACGACGCGAGCTCGTACAATGCCGACATGAGGCGGTTCAGGAAGGTCGCTTTGTCTAGCCAAGACTTCGGAAGCAGCGACTTCGGGGCTTCGAGTGGCGACTCTAGGGAGATGGGCCGCTCTCCAAACAAAGCCTAAAACATCGGAAATTTCGAAAAAAAACTTAATGCCAAAGAATAAGAAAAGAAAATGCCGCGAAACGGCAGGAAAAAACAAAGCATTTTTAATATCGGTTTCGATCTGTTATCGCGTACTAATTGCGAGGTTAAGTTAAACATTCCCATGATCTTCCCCGTGTCAGAATTTCTCTTATTCCTTATGCGTGTAATACTCGTTTTATTACACAAATAGATGGGCATGTGAGTGCTTATATACTTCAAGAATTGAGCAAAATTAGCTCAGTTGTTAACTTATATGATGTAATAATATGTGATAATATATGTCTTCTTACAAGACTGAATTGGGTTTACCAGTATGTGGACTGCTGTTGTTATGCAGCAAATAGCTTTTGGAGCAGAGATGCAAGCAAAATTTGTAGCCCATGCTTAAAATAGGATCCTTCAATGTGAAATGGGAACTGACCAAAGAATTATACAGCTCAACACACCCATTGAAAATAAAGACCCAATCAAAATAAAGGAATATAATCACAATTAAATCAAGACTTACCCACCATGACAATACTACTTCCAAATTATTTTGTGTCCCATTTATAAACGTGTGACATATATCTTCCACTTTTGTTTCATCCATGGTATATTTGTCACACTCATGATTTTTTATGGCACAAAAATATTAGGGTATTTATGTCACAGTTAGGGGTGGGTGTTTTGAAAATACGAACGGAATTTTTAGGGCATACGCTTGAACCCAACCAAAAATCCCGATTCGGTTCAGATCGGATCGCTTTGGGTGAGAAAATGAATATTAGTGTTTTTCATGGCGATTCCGAAATGTGTGAAAAAGAACATTCGAACCATCATTCCATATCATTATCAACGAGGATCCAAGTAACAGACACACTTTGTTTGCTTCCGGAATGGTCGAAGCCATACCCAATTCTGAAAAGGGATAGCAAAGAAACGGCAGATTTATTCACTCTATCAATAAGTTGAGCGAAAATTCATAGTTTCTTTTTCTTCCGTTTACTTCATAGGTGATTATTAGCTTATTCTATTTATTAACTTTTTTAAATTAGGGTTAATATCATGAAAATCTCTAAATTGATACACCTATGATAATTTTACCCCAAACTAATTTTTTTTGTCACAAAAAATCACAAACTAATATATTTGTGATAAATTTACTATAAACAGATTTTTTTTATCACAAAAAATTTTAAATTAGTACATTTGTGACAATTTTACTTTCCATTAAATTAAATTAATACTATGAAAAATCACAAATTATTACACATATATTAAAATCTTGAACCGGTACACTCATCAACTGTCATGTATCATTTAACTCTGGAATTTAACCTTAAAATTTAATGGAAACAGATGGAAGATAAATTTTTCATAGATTTATCAGTTTAGATTTTTTTGTGGTTGAAAAATTAGTTTGGGAACGTGGTATTAATCCTTTAAAATAATAATAAGAATAAGAATAAGAATAATAATTTTCTAGAACCTCTAATTTCTTCGCCACTTCTCCTCCGCCAATTCGCAGGCTATAAAATCGCCTTTACCAAAACCCCAGCTCTCATTTTCAGCCAAGAGAAAGAGAGCGGTGGAGACTCTGCAGAACCACCGCCGACGCCGCCACCGCCGACGCCGCCGCCGCGGCCGCATCGCCGAATCGACTCGTATTCTCTCTCTCGAAGCCGATCAGCGTGAGGCCCTTCTGTATCTCCTCCTCCGCGTCCTCCTCCTCCTCCTCCTCCTCCTCCTCCTCCTTCGCATAAACCCTAGCTCGCGACGATCCCGAGCTCGCCCGCCATGGGAGACTACAACGACGCCATGATGCGCAACCAGAACGCCGCCGTGCAGGCTCGCACCAAGGCCCAGAGCCGCGCCAACGTTCTCCAGCTCAAGCTGGTCGGTCCCGTCCTGAACCCTCTCTCTCTCTCTCCCCCTGCGTCGCTCTTGCTTTGTTGCGATTTCCCGTCCGTTTGTGCGGTTTTGGGCTTTCTTTTTGCTGTTTTCGGTTGTTCAGGCGTTGCCTTTTCTTGCGATGTTGATTGTGGGGATAGTCTCTTGATCTGGAGCTTCGGTTGTATTGAGATGGGACGTTGCGGTAGAGGGCTTTGTCGGCGTGAATTTAGCTCTCGTAGCGAGAATGATTTGATCTGGGTCTTTACAATATCGTTGATTTGGCGGGGCTTGCGCGAACGACGTGTCTTCATTGAAGAGTCGGTCGGTTTCTTCTGTGCCTGTCTTGTTCTTGGTGCCCTGTCAATGGAGGAATGGACCTTGAAGTTGCTCGATCAAATTTGTGAAGTAACACTGAGGACAGCTCTTTTGAGTTTCTGCAATCTCTTGCTCATTCTCCGCTTCAAGATCCTTGTTAGGTGTTCGAAACCAAAGATCTAGCGGAACTGTTTCACCGAACATAGGATAATCTGTCCTTTTCTCTTCGCGAGTTTATCTCATCGAAATATCTGGAAAGGATTTGTTCTATTCCTGAGAAATTCTCGGCATTATGCATCGAATTGGCTTTTTTCATGTTGGCAGCTCCTTATTTTGCTAACTCACCTTACTGAGTTAATTTTTTTTAAGCATGTTGATGTCCCATGCTTATGGAATTTGTTGAGTGGATGTTAATGGTGTCTAATCGATTTGCAGATTGGGCAAAGCCATCCCACAGGTTTGACGGCTAATCTGTTGAAGCTCTTTGAGCCTCGGCCTCCACTGGAATACAAGCCACCTCCAGAGAAAAGAAAATGCCCTCCATACGCAGGTTCTGCTAGTACTCTATCGATATTGAGTAAGTGTTGGCATGTAGTTGTTAAATAAATAAAAATTTATGCTGCTCTTGTGTATGGGTAGGGATTGGGCAGTTCGTCAGTCATTTTGCTGAACCTGGTGATCCTGAGTATGCTCCGCCTGTCCAGAAGGCTGAGACCCCTGTAAGAATGTTGATATTTTTTGTCATCTTCAAATCTATTTGCAAAAAAGTACTGGTGCTCGTGACGATTTCCGTTCTTGTTTAATGCATTCCTCTGTCTTTGCTTTGCTTAACTTTGATGGCTTTCCTTATTTTCCTGTCATATTTCATTATCTTGCTTATTCTGAGACTATGGTGTTTTACAAGATTGGGTTTGTTAATTCAGAATGTCGGAGTTTTAATTTTGAATCCTCCATTTAGGGGGCAATCTCACGTTGCATCCTTTAATTTTAATGTGTCATTATACTTCCTCTAATTTGATGGAAACTTTTCACTTTACATCAATCAATTTCCTTCAATTAACTGCTTGAATAAGTCCGTAGTTTACGTACCCACCACCAGTACTAAAAGCATATAAATGTCCTTTATAACCTCTGATATGTCTCACTTATTATTTTGGCCTAATTAGCTCATTTGCTTTTGTCTCATTACTCACTTCTCTCTTTACACACTTGCTTTCCCTTCAATGACACTATCTTTCCTCTAGTATTGACTCTTGTCTAACTATAATACCGTTCCTATGCATGCCAGAGGATTTCATTCTTTTAACAATGAGAAACTAGAAATTAGCTACTCATCATTTTCACCGTCCAATTTTGTCATGTTCTAAGGTGAAAAAAATGTGAATTAACTTTCAGTGAATAAGTGTGAGAAATGAATCAATCGTGAAATTTTTAAGTAAATGCACTTGTGATGGATGAAAAGGCCTAAGAATGTTAAGTGGATGATGGAACATGATAATTTAAAACTAGGGCATTTGATGAAGTTGAACATACCCCAAAAGTTTGTTCCCAGTCACTTCTTTGTTGGTGGCTGCAGGAAATTTCTCAGACTTCTTTCCTTAACTTTCTATTAATTTCTGAGAAATTTAGTATGTTGCGTTTCTTTATTTTGTGACGGACTATGTAATCATGTTCATCTTACACGCTATTTCGTTATAAGAAGAAGAGCTCAATTGTTAGCTCTGGAATAATTGGCACTTTTCTGTTTTCTCCCTCTTATATGTCGTGTATCGTCTTCTTGTCATGTTCTATTGATTTAGGTTGAGAGAAGGGCTAGAATCCACAATTTGCGTCTGGAGAAGGGTGCGGAAAAGGCTGCTGAGGAGCTTAAGCAATGTACCTTTTTTGTTCTTGTCTTGTAAAGTGTTTGATTGCTTTCATGGATTTCAATGTTTAATGGTTTTCTGGTGCAGATGATCCAAACAATGATCCAAATATTTCAGGAGATCCTTATAAGACACTTTTCGTTGCGAAGCTTGTGAGTGTTGTTTGCTAGTGGTATCAAGGTTTGTGCTTTCATTAATTATTGGGCTGATGAGAATAATTTGTGACTTTGTTTTCTGTTTGTTGCAGAGCTATGAAACTTCTGAAAGTAAGCTTAAAAGGGAGTTTGAATCATATGGGCCGATAAAACGGGTAGGTACTTCTGAGAATCCCTGTGTGGGATTGGTAAGAACAATATTTGTATCGCTGCTTTTGATCAAATGTTTTGAATTTGAAATTTCTTCAAAACTCTTAAGTTTGAGAAGTTTATTTGTTTCAGTTTGTCTCAAAGTTCTCTCTCTCTCTCTCTCTCTCTCTCTCTCTCTCTCTCTCTCTCACCTTCAAGGAAAAATAAAACCAATGTTGACGCATTTGCTGTTCTTATTTTCACGCAATAATGTTAACTTTTGCAAGTCTGAGGGTAAGTGGTTGTTGTTTTTGTTCTTTGTGAAATTTGAACATAGTAGCTCCACTTGTTTGCAAGACCTCAATACAGTTCCATTCAACTATGATCTGTGAATCGTGGTAATCTGTTTCCTCACTATGTTGATTTTCTTGAACTTTGTAAATAATTTGGTGCACCCGATTTCATGTTCCTATTTGGACTATTGGGGGAGGATGTTAGCTGGCATAGTCTCTCTTATGTATATCCTCAACAGTGTGCAAAGTCATCGAGAATGGGGCTACTTCTTTTTCCGTGGTTTTCCTGCCGATGGAATGATCTTTTCTTTTTTAAAGTGGGTACTGCATTTAGGAATTTCTGTAGGTTAGAATATCTGATCCAACAATTATCATGGCTTGAGAAATCTCTGGTAAGGCCCGTCTATCTTTACCTTTCTAAATCTCCGTGTCTTTGGACACCGGTAAGGTGGTTTTCTCTTCACTTGTCAAAGTAAAAACGGAAAGAAAAGTGAGCAAAGGAGGGTATCCAATTCTTGCCCCCTTCATTTATGTGGGGGTGTGCTGGTGGCTCGTGAATTTGATTGTACAGTTGCTTCGTCGTATATGGCATGTATTGTACCTTTTTGGCCTTTTTTCCTCAAGCAATCAGAGGGGTTGAACTTCTCTTTCTGCAATAGGTAAAGGATATAGGTAGTATCAGCTTCTATTCCTCTTTTAATCGGATTTTCCAGTAACTGATTCTTTTTGCTAATCGGGATTTTGCTTTTGGCTTTAAAGGCTCAAAAATCTATCAGCAGTTGGAAACAAGTCCTGGTATTTCCTGCGTTTAAATTCCTTGTTAATTGTTATTAGAAAAAAAAAATTGTCCCCTGGTAAGGGAAGGTTAGTCCAAGTTGAATTCAGTTTTCCTGCGATTCTGGTGGTGATGCACTTTGCAATGGGAGGCCCTATTGATTAAAGGTGAGCACGGCTAATGAGGCAAAGTGCCTGTTTGCCGTGCCATTTAGGATTTACTGTTTGTAGGCTTATCTTTACATTGACATGTAGTCAATCGAGGTTCTACAACTTTTTTCACGGTCATGGGATCTTTTAATTTACTGATTGACTTTGACTTTTCCAGGTTCGGTTGGTCCAAGATACAGTGTCTCAAAAACCAAAAGGCTATGCTTTCATTGAGTATCTGCACACCCGGGACATGAAAGGTTACATCAGCTTGGCCTTGAGAATTTCTTTGTTTTTTTTTTTCGTCCTGATTGACCCAGCTATTATTGAATATAAATTTGGTATTGTCCATGTCCTTCTTTGATCATTGCTGGCATATGTCTGCAGCTGCCTATAAACAGGCGGATGGAAGGAAGATTGATGGAAGAAGAGTACTTGTAGATGTTGAACGTGGTAGAACAGTTCCGAATTGGCGACCTCGCAGACTAGGAGGTGGACTGGGGACAAGTCGTGTTGCAGTTGGAGGTGAAGATGCTAGTCAGAGGCAGGTTGGGAGGTAAACTAACTTGATGACTTTTTAACATATCTTCTGATGAAATACAGTTTTAAAGTTGCACAACTTGCGTAACAACTTGGATTATGGGTCAGCTGGGAAACGAACTATAGACTAAATGGTTGAAATGCAAAAGTTGTATATCATCCATATGATCTAAACTAGGTTAAGTTTAGTGGAAAATCTGCTGGTTATCCTGTGTGATCCTGATATTATCCCTGAAATGAGCGGACATTTTAACTTGTTAGTTTCAGACAACCAACAGAAGAAAATGAGAAAATATTCTTTATTGTCTCTTCTGTTGATTCTTATCTTTAATATTTTCAAAATTTCTTCTTTTTGATTAAAAGCAAATCTGATCTGATATACTTGTGATAAATCTTTAAGGGAGCAACCACCACCTGGAGGACCATCTAGATCAGAGGAACCAAGGGCCCGAGAGGATCGATATGAGAGGTTAGAATTGTTTCCCATTTTTTAATCCCATTATTGTTCAGTTCTCATGGTGGTGTATGTTTCTTAGTATTCGTCAAAATAGTCAAACTCGCTTTGGTATATGAGATTTTTAAGACTCCCATAAACTTAAATTGTAAGAGATTATCGTAAAATAAAAAAGTTTTACTGGACTGTATAAGTTTATATTTTAGCAAGACTGTCCATATCAAATTTCTAACTTCTTCCTGTACATACAAATAGTCAGGCGTCTTTGCTAAGACCAATCCAACCAAGCTTGAAGTACCGCCCTTCTAGTTATCTCCATGACACCAATCTACTTCACATCACTTTGCGAAACAACAAGGAGCCTCTCAGTTAACAAAGTACCAAATTGTTTATGTTGGAAGAGAAATTTGCTAAATGAGCTAACTAACGAGCAAACTGAAACAAACGCTTGACAGAAAACCTGTTTACATATAGAGAAAATTTACAAAATTCTGATTAAATAATAAATGAAAGTTTACTGAAAAATTAAAATTTATAAAATTCTGATTATGATAAAAGAACATGCAAGAAACAATTTCATTAATTCTTGAGAGGAGAATTGTCACTCATTATGACAACTGTTAATCTAGAACTCCATAAGAAACAACAATAAGGGTGTTTGTTGAAGGCAGGACCTCATGTTGGTTTGGTTGAAGGTGCTGGTCACCACAGGAGTCGTGCTACAGTCAGTGCCTGTTTCTGTGGATGGAGTCAAGTTGAGGCACCACTGTCCCCATGGCTGGACTGGCCGGCTTCATTAGGGAAACAGTCATTTGCCAAAAGCACCGTATCATGCCCTTCCATATGGTTTGGCCCTTAATAAGCCCGAAAGAAGGACAAGAAAGATTCAGTATATGATGAAATTGGTCTTAACACCCAAAACATGATTTTATTGTTTTTAATAAGTCAATTGCAATTCTAGGATGAGATCTCTTATCTCACGTTTTTAATTGAGCTCACGAGGTTTCTTATGTCTTTCGCTTGCTAGAGTGATTTTGACCATGTTGGTAGCTTGATGCAGGTGGATGATAAACTGTGTTAACTCTTTTGTAAATTGTCTCACAGTTATCAGAGGACATACAAACTGTCTCATCTATAGGAGCTCACCTGCTTATATTTTCGTCTATATGTCTTGATATGTTGCTGACTTAGGAGAACATATTCTTTGTAGGGAGAAGTCTCGGGAAAGGGGAAGAGACAAAGAGGGAGAACGCGAAAAGTCCCATGAGCAATCTCATGATCGGCCAAGAGATCGTGATCGCAGAGAAGATAGGCACCACAGGGACCGTGGCCGTGACCGGGATAGGGATGGAGAGAGAGATCGCGGCCGTGACCGTGACCGTGACCGTGGTCGTGATCACCGTGATAGAGACCGTGAACGTGATCGTGATCGTGACCGTGACCGTGACCGTCGTGATCGCCCTCGTGAGAGGGATAGAGAAAGGGATAGGGAAAGGGAATATGAAGTTGACCGTGATCGGGACCATGGCCGTTCTCTTGATAAGGAAGCAGACTATGATCGCGTTGAATCAAAGCATGATTGGGACAGGCATGCAGGGAGGGAGCGAGACTATGATCGTGCTGAAGCCGAGGATGATCAAGGATATTACAGACATTCGGAGCATGGGCACGGGCAGGTGGAGGCTGACCGCGACTACGAGCCCTATGATAACTATGAGCAGCACCATGGAGAGCGGGGTCGCTATGACCACTCTAGTGACCGTGTTCGTTATGCTCATTATCCCGAGGATGCTCATCACTATGATCAGATGGAAGAGGACAACTATCACTACGATCGCAGTGCCAGTAGAGACCGTGATCGGGAGTAAAGATGGAGAGTTTATATTTGCGGGATTAACAGAATGTGCACTCTTCTCCCCTCGCTACTTTGAATTCGCTGGATTGTTTCGTGGGTGGTGCAGTTTGTTTATTCGAATCAGTCGTAGACTTTGTGGTTTGTTAAACAAAACAAAATGACTTTTTGGGGACTTCTAAGTTGAATTTTCGTGTTTTTATTTATTGGACAGAGTGGATGCCTCACTTGCTGTGCTTTTTTCAATGTTTTTTCCTGGTGGTTTTAGATCAATATAGATCTGCGTGGACTTGCTTATTACTATTAGCAATGACCATGCTCAAGCTGCAGTAAAATGCTAGCAAGCAAGAATTGGTGAAGCGATTTATACTGGGAATCTTGAGGTGTGTTTCCTGGACAATCGATTATTTTGTTCATGAAACATCAGCAGAAACAGTTTCAAGTTGAATCACTTCGGCTTCGAAAATGAGAAAATTGGCTTTAGAATAATCCGGCATGCCCGATGAATTGCTTGTAAGGAAAAAGTAGTCGGTGGTCGTCTTGCCTGTGAACGTTTGGGAAGGCTAATTGTGTTTGCTTGAGTTGGCGGCGGCTTATTTCCGATGAGACCCGAGGACACGACTGAAATCCAACACGGATTTGCTGAGAGAAACCGAATCCGACCCGACATGACTTAGTTCAACACTGATAAGGAGTGGACGCGTTTTTACTCATTTTTAATGGAAATTTTGTGTTGTCCTAAAATGACATGACAACCAATTTGGTAAGATTTTCATCGGATATGAACGTGGTATCCCTCAATTTGAGTCCTCTTGGCACGAGACTCGTTTTCTTGAGCCTTATCTCCAACAACGGCAATAGCTATACCATCTAATTTCGACATTTTCTTGATCGCTTGGTATGCACCACCAACTTTCTCAATTATGCTCTTTACAACTTGCTCTGATTCCACTTATCAAGAACCGACACTAAGATTGCAATTATGCCGCCCTTAAGCTTCCTTTAACCTGATCACTCCATATTAGAGTTGCCTAGGCTCAGCTTTCTTTTGAATTCGATACGACACGACTTAGTTCGAAATTGTTAGCATTAACACGTGTTTTCTTTCACTTTTAAAAACAAATAATTTTCTAGCAAAAAAATAATTTTCTAATGCAGTTGAGATATTTTTGTTATGACACAGAATAACATGACTAGTCAACATGAACATGACATATGAACATGAATTGCCAGCGGCAAATATCAACATAGTGTATTGCTCAAAAGTTCGTCTCACATGCAAGGACACATCATTGATCATCATCCTTTGTTGCTTTAAATAATGTAACAACATTTGATCAGTTGAGTTATATGATGTAATAACATTGGATTAGTACTAATACAGTAAGAAAATGTTATATCTCAGTATAATTTGAGTAGAGTACAAAATCATGAGTGATGACATCGAGGCTCTGCATAGCAACGTTTCTGTTCCCAGAAACAATTTTTGATCAGAAATAGTTTTTTCTATTTCTATTTCTTGGAACAGTTTCTGAGCAAAAAATAGCGTTTAGTAACTGCACAAAATTTCTATTCCTGGAATAGAAAAAGAATAGAAACGCATTTAGGGCGCAAATGATCTATTTCTATTCCATGGACGAGTTTCTCCCTTCTGGGCTACCGGCGGAGGACGGCGGGCGGCAGTGAGGGGCGGAGGACGGTGGTCGGCGGCGGCAGAGGATGGCGGCCGGCGGTGGGAGGCAATGGAGCACGACTGTCAGTGGCAGAGCACAGTGGCGTCGGACGGTGGTGACGATAGCAGGGGGCTGCGGCGAGAGGTGGCTCGCGACGGAGGGTGGCCATTGTCGGTCGATGGAGCACGGCGGCCGGTGGCGAAGGATGGCAACTGATGGTGGGTGACCGCCGGCGTCGGGTGGCCAAAGACGGGAGATGGCCGACGGCCTAGGGCAGCCAGCGCCGAGTGGTGGCGGCCGTTGGGCGGTGGAGCACAATGGCCGACGGTGGAGGATGGCCGCCGACGTCGGGTGGTTGGCGGGGGGAGGCGGCCAGCGGCGGCGGAGAATGGCGACCGGTGGTGGGTGATCGCTGGCATTGAGTGGTTGGTGGGGGGAGGCGGCCAGCGCCGAGTGGCAGCCAGCGTCGAGCGATGGAGCACGGCGGTCAGCGGTGGAGGACGGCGGCCGGTGGAAACAAACATCGAGCGGCGAAGAACAGTGACTGACGACAAGAGGAGGCCAATGGCGGGAGGCAGCCGGCGAGCGTTGGCCAGCCGGTGGCGACGGCGGAAGGCGGGCGGCAGCAGCGGAAGGCGGGCGGTAGGTGGCGGCGAAGGACGGCGAGAGGCGACGGTGGGCGGGTTGCGGCCGATGGATTGTTTTTTATTTTTGGAGAATTCTAGAAAAGAAATTGTTTCTTTTTTCTTGTTCTAGAAACAAGAAGCAGATTTTTTTTGCTTCTTGTTTCTGTTCCAAATCTATTTCTGGAACACTTTTTCGTTCCAGAAGCAAAAAAATAGATTTTTTTTACTAAACGGATTTCTGTTTTTTTTCTGTTCCGGGGAACAAAAGAACAGAAAAACAAAGAAATAGAAACGTTACTAAACAGACCCTGATGGTACAATGTTCTCAATTTAATCTGTAAGCGTGTTTAAGTTTGTTAAACTTGGTCTTATTTAGAACCATGATCGAAACTTCAATAATTAAATGACTTAACTAAAATGTCGTCAATTGTAGATTGATAAGCGAATTTTAAGATAGCACATTCATTGTAGTCGTGCAAACTTAAATACTATTTGCAGTCAAGTGCAAGCCAACAATCAAATTATAGGCTTAAACTTACAAAAATATATGGTTAAGTTCTAAATTAGACACTACGTTGCCCTCTAATAATCTAAGCTTTTAGAGATTATAGGATGGTATCATCGTTATATGACTCGGATTTTTCAGGCCAGTTTCTCTTCGTGTTTAGGTTCTTTTACATCATTCTCTTTAAGAGATGAACCCTACCTTTTCCATCATAAGACCTATCCTGCTTGTCATTTTCAATTGATTCCTTCTTTCAACCCAATAGAACGAATCACAACAGTAGGTCTCCAGGTTAGCAGATAATGTTTCGCATCTCGACGCGATGTGCACGGTCATCTCAGTTCATGCCAGATTATATTTGTTGCGGGAATGCTTTACGGGATACTGCTACATCGATCACGAGACGGCGCGTTTTTTTTATCTGAGCTTCAATAGCGGAGAGGAAGCGGACGAAGATGGTATTCGTCGAAATGGGCAATGGACGAACCTTCTTCACTGGTTTATTGCTGCTTCGGCCATTTACACATCTTCCCATGTCAGTACTATCATCACCAGAGACGTGTATCATTCCCTAGCCATGCAAACAAACACACAAGGAGACTTGCTTGTGATGCTTCGGGGAAATTTCCTGGAAGTTCCGTTTCGGTTTTGTTTTGTTCTTGAGAGAGTCCTGTTTAGATGTTTACTGTTGGAAGTGATCCGATGAGTGGAGAAATGGAACATCTATTGTATTGTAACTTGTGAGTTTAGCTTGCACATGAAATGGATCTGCTTAATCATATGTGCATTAATAACCGCTGCATCAACAACATAGCTCAGGTTTTGGAATTTCTTGTAGAGAAGTTTGAATTCCATTCGGAGTGCCATGCAGATGATATAAGCGGAGATAGTCATAGCACATTCGTGTCACATTCTGCAAAATGACTTTCGAAATCACTCTAACCAATTTATGAGCACCGACTGAGAATTAAAAAAAAAAGTATTACGGGCAGTAAATATGATAATAGTCCTAATTTCATGGGTCAATTTCGTTGTTAAGAATTGATTATAAACGGGAAAAGTGTGGGAAAAGTCCTAAACATATTGTATTGGTGTCAATTTAATCCTAAATCTTTATTTGTGTTAATTTAGTTTTAAAATTTTTTACATATTATCAATCCAGTCATTCCAGCTAATTTTAGCTATAATTAATACCGTAAATAGCCGTAAATCAACTTTAACAATTAAGTGGAGTTGAGCCCTTATAGCAAAAAAAAAAAAAATTAAGTGGAATTGAGTCGAGTCTCGCTTGAAGCTATTAAGTAGTTTCTCGAGACTAGTTCAAACTTGGCAAATGGAGCTCGATAAAGCTTGAATGTAGTAGCAAGCGTTACGTAATCGAATTGAGGCGAAGCTCCAGTATTGAATTGGATCAACTTCGTCCGACCCCGTTACACTCCTAGGAAAGGGGTTCCGGACTCCGACGTCTCTATTCCAAAGGTTTACAATGGAACCCGTGGATGCATCGAAAAGATGTAATGGACGGACAAGGTTTTGATATCCTGTATTATCGAGAGAGAAAAGTGAGGAGAGCGAAATACACAGAACAGTCGATATCCCCTTTCCATCTCGGATTCCAGAAACGTCTCATTCCACCAGAATTTGGACGAGAGATTAATGTTGTTGACAGATGTTCAATCCGGTAGCTGTGGGTGCTACGAAACTACGTTGAGCAAACGACAGTTCTGCATTCCGAATTCCAAGGGACGCTGCTGTTTTGTTTGGGGGAGAGATTTTGAACTTGGAGACCGTGCGCAGTTTCGCATGACCGTACCAGCATCAGCCTCTTCCAGTTCCGTTCCCAATTTGACGTCTTCGACCCTCATTTCAGTCGCTCGGCAAGAGGGTCGCAAGTTGCGGTAAGAACTGGACAAAAGAAGTCACCGTTGCTGCGAATTGTTTTGTCGTGGCGGACCTCAGCTTCCACGAAGTTTCAAGAAACAGTACCGGAACTGACAGAAGACAATGCACCCTGCGAACACCACTTCACTCCCCGCTTCTCTCTTTCAAATCCCATCGTTCGAAAATCTTTGCGAACTTGGGATTCCGTTGCATGGCGTGGAGTAGTACTTATCACTATTCTGTAAGCTCGCTCCAGTTGAGCTATCTTGAGAGGCACTTAGAAAAGGTTAAAGTGCATAGAGTTCGAACTACCATTTTCATCCATCTAAAACCTGAATTCAGTGCTTCAGGTGATCGCCAAATAAGTCACTAAACTATGTCTGAGCATTTTCCAAGAATATACAACATAAGTTATTAATAATAGTCAATAACCCCAACCGTTTGCAATCCGTGTTAAGCGCATTAGATCTTATGACGATGATGGGTTCCAGAGCATGTTCACTGCATTTTATTATTTGATTAGTTCGTTTAATACAAGACAAACGAAAAGATTATCTACAACCCCTTATCAAGCAACTTTAATTAGCTGATATGGACTTTCATTTTCTTCAATTGACGGAATAATCAGATCCGTGCAGGACAGAAGCAAAACATGGACAATAACACCCTTTCTTCAAAAGTAAAATGGAAATTTCAGTATAAAAAAATCTTAATGAGGACCAAATAATTGGACCACAAGCTCAGAGAGAGAGAGAGAGAGAGAGAGAGAAGATTTATAAATGTAGAAGAGAGGTACTGAAGAGTGCACCTTCATATAATCCATGCAGCAGCTTCCCAAACCAACTCCCGCAACCCTGCACATAAACGATAGGCCTAAAAGAAGAGCGATTAGCAATATCAAAGCTAACCAAGAAGCCGAAGAAATAGTATCTCTTCTTACCATCTCTGTTTCCATGGCAGCTCGAACCATGGTGAACCCGAGAGCATTGGTAGTGTCAGCAGCAGCATTAGCATGGTTTCTGTTGTTTACAAGTTTCGTCATCTCTGGCCACGCTGTGCGTGCCGAAAGACCATTACTACATGATAAAGCGCCAGAGGTCTCTGTGGAGGACACCCCGAGACCGGGGTTCTTGGTTAGGGCTGCGAAATTCTTGTGGCAGAGCGGGAAGTCCTCCTATGAGCCAGTTTGGCCGGTGAGTTCTGGTTCTCTTCTCTGTTCTTTGAAACTTTGATAATCTTTGTCGTGTCTTGATTTTAGAAAGTAACACAACATGAGACGAAACATATTGACAGGAAATGGAGTTTGGATGGAAACTGGTGGTGGGATCAATAGTCGGCTTCTTTGGCGCAGCACTGGGTAGTGTTGGAGGGGTTGGTGGCGGTGGAATATTCGTGCCAATGCTCACTTTGATCATTGGCTTCGACCCTAAGACCTCTACTGCCATCTCCAAATGTCAGTGTCTATTCATTTTCCACTTTCTCCTACTTCTGAACTTCAACAAGACAATCCATCGACTAATATGCAATTTCCGACAATCATGTTATGAATGTCCTACTTGTTCTTATTTGCCCAAACAAAGCTTCACCTTGGCATGGCTCATGAATGAGTTGAACATTCTAGAAATAAATGGGTGCAACAATTGGATGATCAGACATGTATATACATGAATTGTTCACTAAGGATGCAAGTGTCCTGATACATACTGTCTTGCTAGTGCATATCTTGTCACTATAAACCTACATAAGTACATACATATATTGCCTCCCTTACTCTTGAAAAAACTTCTCTTGGGAAAGGTATGATAATGGGGGCAGCAGGATCGACCGTCTACTACAATCTGAGACTCAGGCACCCAACACTGGACATACCCCTCATAGATTACGACCTGGCTTTGCTCTTCCAGCCCATGCTCATGCTAGGAATCAGCATTGGAGTGGCCTTCAACGTCATATTTGCTGATTGGATGGTCACTGTGCTGTTGATCGTTCTCTTCATCGGTAAAGATAGATCTTACGACAAATTTTAATGCATCTATCTGATCTTATGACAAATACTATATAATACATCTAACTTCGATGGGTGCATGCATGTCCTCATGATTCACTCCCGAGGCTTCACTAATAAATTAATAACATGCACAAGAGGTCCTAGGAGAATCTTCGAGGATATACTAAAGCAATGAATTATTCTGGAAACAACCCGATCATATTTGCAAATTATTCTTAAAATGTATTCAGAGTAATTTTAATCACAGGTACTTCAACTAAGGCATTATTTAAAGGCATAGAGACATGGAAGAAGGAGACAGTAATGAGAAAGGCAAGTTTCTCGGCTTCTTTTATTGTAAAAAGTCCTCAATCATCTCTGTTGGACAAAGATTTTGAGATTCTTATTAATTTTCAGGAAGCAGCTAAGTTGATGGAAGCAGAAGTAAAGCATGATGGTGAGTTGATGTGATCTGTTCCAAAAATAAACATTAGTCATTTCTGCTCCAACAAAAAAACATAAGCATCAAAATGTATCTGCATCCTGGACGTCAGGATCATTATTAGTCACCTATGTTTTAGAAACAAAAATTAGACACTTTCATTTTGAGGAAACATGAAGGCTATTGAGGGAATTAACTGGAGAATGTACTGTGCTACCTCTTAAACCACAGAAGGTTCCAAGGAAGATTACAAGCCACTGCCCAGTGGTCCAGCTGCCTCACGTGATGAACGGGTAATTCAAGTTTCTCTGTCTGTCTACAGCTTTACATTATCTCTGTTATCTCAAGTCCTATAATGCTCCTTATAACTGTTGTACCATCCTTCTCTGTCTTTGACAGATTTCCCTCACAAAGAACATCTACTGGAAAGAGTTGTCGATGCTTCTTTTCATATGGATAGCTTTCCTAGCTGTGCAGATCATTAAGGTAATAAAATTCTCCATGAAATACTTCTAGATTATATAATCTAATTTTTTTCAGAATTTCTACCTGTTCAACTGGATTTTTTTCTTTTTTCTTAAACGAAATAGCATCTGTTGAATAAATATTCACCAATTCTAAATCAAGTGTCTAAATCATGTGGTTTGTAAGATTGACTTCCTCAAACTTTTTTTACAATCTACCTGCTCTGACTTATCCCCTTCTTACGTGCATGTCACCATGATATTCTCTCTCCTGTGCTGAATATGCTATCGTCCAATGCTCCTTGCAGACATACACAAAGACCTGCTCAGTCAAGTATTGGATTCTGAACTCTTTACAGGTAAAGGGGACAATCATGCACTGACCTCCATCAGTTGCTGCTGTTTATATCTAAGGAAGCTTAACTGCACATTATAGACTCACATGTATGAACTCTTAACCGTGTTAATGGGTAGTATGAAATAGGATCACCAAACTAAATGAGAGGAAGGTACAGAAATTTCATGCAAAAAACAGCTGGAGCAATCTAAAAGAACTATTTTCAACAACTAGCAATCTGGGGTGTTCGCTGATGTGCCCCAAGGTATAAAGAAACCACCCTCCACTATGTTAGTCGGGAAAAAAAAAAGATGCAAAAGTTCATGGTTTATGAAGAGCTTTGACATGCATTTCCTAGGATTTATAAGAATCGCTTCTATCAGCTGAGTTGCGCGGCATCACCCAAAAATAGATCAGAAAAACCTTCCTTGTAAATGAAAAAGAAGCTCGTCAAACATTTATCATACATGATATGAAGATTTAACCAGAAAGACCACAGTGAATCTTGATGGTCAGAAAGTAAGTTGGACATCTTGAATTATCCAAACTGTAATTAATTTTGCAAATAAATCCATGAAGCAAGTGTAAGAAAGTCTCAATTGGAGTTACGACAAAAAATCAAGCATATTTTAGAGCCTGATCTCATTGTAGATGACTTAGGATACCCATTTGTCCTCACCTTGAATTTAAAAAACAGAGAACTAGTGCATAAGTTAATAACTTATCCTCACGAAGTTCAGACCAGTTCAGACGTTATAGTCACTGTTTTACAGGTACCAATTGCATGCTCCGTTACACTCTTTGAAGCAATAGCCTTATACAAAGGAACAAGAGTGATTGCATCCAAAGGGAAGGAAATTACAAATTGGAAACTTCACCAAATACTTCTTTACTGTTCCTGTGGTATTATTGCCGGTATCGTGGGTGGTCTGCTAGGCCTTGGAGGTGGTTTCATCCTGGGACCCCTTTTCCTCGAATTGGGAATCCCTCCTCAGGTAATTAATCTTCCCCGAGCTTTCTCAAGATAAAAGCAAGAAAGGCCAATCAAAGTGTCTAATGTTTCTACAAGTAGAAAGGAACAAAAAGCAAGCTGCCATTGTCCAGTATTACTTCACTAAAATTTAGTTCATGCATAAGAACCAGACTGAGCCATGTTTTCTGAACTGTTATTATAATGCAACGGCACCAGAATTGATTGTAAACACCCTTTTGCAGGTAGCGAGTGCGACATCAACCTTTGCAATGACATTCTCGTCTTCGATGTCAGTCGTTCAATATTATCTCCTCAAAAGGTTTCCAGTTCCATACGGTAAGTGATGGAAATCTAACAGCATAATTTGGGGTACCACAATCGTAATATGCGGTTGGGAGGTTACATGGCAATGAAGATTAAGACACGATAGATGCTTTCCAACAAAGGCGAATACTAAATCTGGCTCTTCTTGCTGTTTTGCTCAATTGGAAATGAACCATTTTAAGTTAGCTCATTTAGCTTCTTCTACTGCAGCTGCATATTTTGTTTTAGTTGCAACTGTTGCGGCCTTTGTCGGGCAGCATGTGGTGAGAAGGATCATCGCAATCCTTGGCAGGACATCAATAATCATCTTCATACTGGCTTTGACCATTTTTGTGAGCGCAATTAGTTTAGGTATGAGGCCAATTCTCCAAACAATTCTGCAGACTGAGCATGACTAATGCCCTTGCATCTCCAGTGAATTAGATGAGAAACTCATATCTAATGATTAACTGCAGGTGGAGTAGGCATCTCCCACTTGGTTGAGAAGCTGGAGAATCAAGAATACATGGGTTTCGAAAGCCTCTGCCATGAATCTTAAGTGCTTCTGCGGATGGTGATTTGGGCTAGCTGCGAAACTTGTTCGCAGACAACTCTCTGAATGTCTTTCAAATTTGTTTTCAACTATAGGTAATGTCTTATATTAGTGGATCCACGATCCACTACATGATGTCTCCTGAAACCTATACAGTCGGAGTTTCATCATGTTTTTTGAACCGTCTGTTTGTTTAGTTTGCCTCAGTTATATTTGCCTAATGAGCTTCAATTCAACATTCATGTAATGGCTGCTATATGGAATAAGACAAACTTTCAGTTCTTTACATACCGCCAGCTCTTCATACTTTCAGTTCTTTATATTGAAAGGGGTGGGACTATTTCCGCGCCCTTTTTTAAGTTAGACTAACAAAATTATCCTCCAATGACAAAATTTGATTCGATATTTATTTGCACTAACTATATACCCGTGCATATATACGTACTTCTCTTTTCATCTATGATAATGAAAAGGATAGGTAGATTTACAAAGCATGTAAATAATAAACAGGCATGTTAAAGCGCATAATATCAACTTATCTCCAGCCATTTCCTACTTATATGCCATCGAAGAACGACTAAACATATATGGCTTCTCTATGATAAATCGTTTTGTTCTTCTTGCTTTTTGGGTATAAAAGGCATTGCAATGAAGAAATAGTGTCAAGTACCCTTCTGCAATTCATATAAATAAGCATGTAGCCGAGGAAGATCGAGCAATCGTTCGGTGTCCTAAGGCAATACTCACGCCTTCTCGCGGAACTGCTCAGCTCTTCGAGTTCGCCTAACCAATCCTGGTCTCTCCACCTTCGCCAGGATGGGCCAACATTGATGGTGATGCAGCGGTTCCTGGGACAACCTTTTCCCGCTTTGGATCCGGAAATGGCCGTAGCTGGAGCTTTTGGCGGCAAGAAGTAAGTTGGAGAAAGCGTTGGTCATTTTTTTTCCTTTTGAATATGACCGTCTAAAAGAGAAGACACTAGTATTGTCATTATTCCTAGGTTTGATCCGAGGGAAGTGGAAGGGAGTGAGAGTAAGTATTATGTTAGGTCCGTTTTATTGGGACGTTACTTTGTGTTATCAAACGAAGAACCTAGGTAGAGTCGGTTCTTGATTTTTGACTGAACCAGCCGGCTTTAGGCAGTTTTAGAATTGACCCTTGAATGTGCCCTAACTTCAAGTAGTATATTTTTTCAAAAAAACATATTTTTGTGAACAATCTGTGCCCTAGTGGTTGAGGGAATGACGAATCCTTAATTGAACACCCATCTTCAACACATCTATCCTCTTTTAAAACGAAGAAAAAATAAAGCTCAAAAAAATGTTTTACCCAAGAGTGGCCACTGGTGTTGTTCACAATGAAAAAAATAGTGAACCGTACTGGTCAAGGCCGGCTCCCCAATTTTTTACCCAAGAACCTACTGGCCTTTGCGTGGATGGCTTGGTACGGGGCGTGTAAGAACCAATTTGGTTTGATTTTCGGGCGGTACCGACCTGATTTACTCACCCCCAGTTTAAAGGCTAAATGACATTATAAAGGTTTGCAATTTGTTTGTGGACATGTCTTGACTAAAATGGGGACTACATACAAATATCAGACGCGACGAGATGAAAATTTGTGTCGCTGTAAAATGAAAAACAATCACATTTCGAGTTGTGAATTGCTTCTCAATCTCTATTATATGGTTGAACGATCACATATAGTTTCAGGCATCAAACTGAAGGGGAAAAAATCTGTTTAGACATGGTAAGAGTCCTTGCAAATCGAGATACTTTCGTAACCCTATAATTTGAAAAATGTCTTCCGTAACCTATAAAGCATGTATATCAAATTCATATCAACCGCTGATTATATTGGATGATACATACTCTGTGGACCAATGCAGTAGGAATCAGCAGAGTGCCATGTGGTTGGCACGTAGAGCTCCCCCCCCTCCCCACACCAACCTCACGTAGCACAGCTGTACTGTCCTACCTATGACACGTCAACCCTACAAGCCACGTGGCGCGACGCTGATTCAAACATTTCCGACAAGACTCCACCCGGGCATGCAAAACAAAACATGGGACTCTCTGCACTGACCTCGTCCCTCGTCCTCTTTCAATCTCTCGTAGGGCATACATATGAAAGTCTCTCGGAGACGCAAGTGTAGAAGATGAACATAGGCATAGCCGTTAGGTCAGCGAGATATTACCACCACCAACGCCACCCTCTGAGCTTGTTCTCTCCTCCCGTGAAACCGTCACGCCTCGACCGGAGAACCGCCGGAGCTGTCTCGTTCAGGCACTTGGCGACGCAGAGCAGCAGACAGCAGGAGAGCGAAGACGACAGCAGCAACAGCAGCAACAGCAACAACAGCAGCAACAACATGGATAAAAGGAAGGAAGAAGATGAAAAACCGAAGTGATCAAAACCGGGTAGAAATGGATATATCGACATGGTTCCCTTTTTTTTTTCCTTCTAGAGAGGTCAAATTGCGTAGTGTGCTAAAGAACAGTATTAGGCTCTCGCAAAAGTTCTCTTCCCAATTCTTGATAGGCGCACTAGTCAACTTATGGTATAAATTGACACGATTTTACTTCTGCTGGAGCAGACACCGGTTAGTTCGAAAATTGCATGAATCCACACAGATCACACATCTTAGTATGCTCGATAGAAGTTTTCACGATGGTGTTAGTTAACATGGGATCATCTGAATTCGATACTTGAATGTTGCGAGTCATCAAGGGACGCGATGGCGCATTCGTTTGGGGAAAGGTACACGACCAGGAGCGACGAGGAAGGGTTTGGGGGGATATATGGAGGCAACGACTCTTGCAAGGTCATGAAGGCTAAAAACATCGACGAGGGTCACCCTGGTGAGTCCACTGGTTCTTACGTATATTTCTCAAATGCATTCACTTGGCTACAAATTTAATCTTGGAAAGATGTTACCTCTTGCTCAAGATATAAATACTAAACGATGATTCATTCTTTTTGGTCCTGTTTCCGTGGTGGTTGGGGAAGAGTACGACAAGTCGCAGGGAAGTGAAGTGAAAGAAGGAGAAGGCACGACACCAGACCACCGCCGACTCATGAATCTTGCAAGCAGAAGATGCGAACTTTAGCTTTTTTAGCTTTGCTAATAATGAATATGTGTGAATGCCTTTTATGCGGGCGACTCTAGCGAACAAGTTTGAACCAAATGTTGTTTTGTTGCTAAGAGTCTCTTCAGGGTCTCGTGACTCCGATCGTTCTGGTCATATCTGTCTCTTCCTTGGCCTTATGATTTGAAGCAGCTTCTTATTCAGGCAGTGACTTGTGCTGAGATCAAGAGGGTGTATTGTGGTCAATGCATGGCGACAAAGCACCTTTTTGTGCAGCTATCTCTTAACTTTTTAACTCCTTCAAAATTTTGAAGAGAATTAATGCCACAGTTTAGGCCCATTTGTTATTGCTGCAACGTTACATACAATTGAATTACAAACATGTTCGCCAAGTGCCGCCTTCTCAAGTGCTGCCTTCTCTATTCAAACATTCACTGAACGTGGTATATTGGAGATGATGTGCTGGTAGCTCATTAATTGGGGAAGAACTAGGCAAGGCGCTTCTCTGGATGTATGATCAAGGCTGACCTAACATGAAATAACTCTGAAGTTTACAGATTCACTTGGTTCGATATGAATGCAAGTATCTAGGGGTGTTCCTTTGGTTCGATTCGACTGCAAGTATCTAGGGTGTGTTCATTCGGTTCGATACGATGATGGAGGAACGAGTTATTTCACTTTCCTACAGCTTGCATGTTCCTTCCCAGAAATAATTGTTGCACTGCTCTCCAATTCATTATTCAGCTCAAGCGCAACCCCCCAGTTTCCTTCCTCTTCTTCATCTGTTCCTCCTCCTCCTTTTTAGCTCCGTCTTGGTGCTGGGAAACCAGTCCTACCTCGTTTTGTTGCTCGTACAGCTGCACCTCACCCTGTTCATCACACGCGGTCGTGCGCTCTGTTGCTCAGCTACGCAAGCAACGGCCTCTTGAACCGAGCATGGCCCCTTTGGCTGCATCGCTCCTGCCCGATCTTCCCCTGCTTTCCCTCTTACTCTCCGCGTGCGGCAATGCCCGCTGTTTCGATCTGGTCCTCCAAATTCTGGGCCACCCTCTTCGGCAACCGGTTCCTCCCGACTTGCTACTGCAGGTTCACATCGTGGCCATCTCTTGCTTCGCCGATCATACCCAGCTTCAATTCCTAATTCATGGAGCACACCTTGAGCCTCATGTTCAGTTCTACATTCTAAAAATTGGGAAAAATTGAGAATCGGCCTGACGGAATAAGTTCCAGATTCCTACTGGCCGAAAAACTGTCGACTCTAAAACCGATCACACTTACAAATATCTACTCTTCGAAGAGACTTGATTACCAAGAGATCCATTATAAATCTAGAGAATTCAGAATTTATTTACGGTCATTAATGCTCAAGTGGTTGTTAGCTTAGATTACACTAAAGCCGAAGCTATAAGTATTTCACAATTTCATAGAAAACTCACTTGGGAAACTCAACGAAAGAGTATCTTTATACTCATTATTTGCTCTACAATGTAATAACCAAGTAGAATCCTTTTTTGTATGTTCTTATGTGACTCATGAACTCTATCTAGGAAATGTATTCAAATTAGGAATTCAACCTAGCATGAAAAGTACTTGTTCGGACGCCACTAATTTCGGTTGGGATTTCCGTTTGAATCAAGTTTTCTTCACTCATTCAAACTTGAGACCTACTTTCAATAATTTCTCCTTTGGCTAAACATTTTTAGTCTAGTCATATTGCCGCATCATTCACGTCATCTCTTCTAACAACTTGACAAGCGCTCAACCACCGCAGATATCTATCAGACCCAAGCCGAGTTAGGACTTATCCAACGGAATAAATTCAGTCCACATGTCCCAAGAATTCTCATATGCGGGAAGTTTCTTCACGGTCATGTCCTCTCCTGACATGCTATATTTGACGTAAAAATTTCGATCACCAATGCATTCGATTCTCTCGTGACACCACGTCGACCCGATGTCCCGCGCCATCATTACCAACCAAGTCATTAGATCATGTTACACCTTTTTGTCAATCATTGGGTGCTCTTCGAGGGCCAATTTGAGACAGGCTTCCCAGCACGGGGGTCGATTTCGAAAATTCCCCAAACCAAAATTCCGTTTTTGCGCCGGTTCCATCAACCACCCGGGCCATGGCAGCTCAAAATTATTCTCCCCTTTTCCTCCTTCGATCATTCCCGTCACCTTCTCCGATCTCCATCCCCATGAATCTCTGCTAGAGAGAGAAAGAAGAGAGAGAGAGAGAGCGGCGCCGTCGGAGGCATTGCTCCGGCCATGGTGCACAGCGCCTACGACTCGTTCCAGCTCCTCGCCGACTGCCCCGCCAGGATCGAGGCCGTCGAGCCC
The DNA here is from genome assembly GCA_031216185.1 of Syzygium aqueum. NCBI lineage: Eukaryota > Viridiplantae > Streptophyta > Magnoliopsida > Myrtales > Myrtaceae > Syzygium > Syzygium aqueum. The sequence goes on along the minus strand of CM062238.1, from coordinate 7,034,245 downwards.
TACGCCTCCACCATCCTCCTCGGCTGCTCCGACGGATCCCTCCGCATCTACGGCCCCGATCCCTCCCCCTTCCCGCCGCCGGCGCCGCCGTCGCCGGCGCCCCCGGCCGACAGGTCGTCGCCCCCGACCGGCGCCCGCGGGGAGCTCCGGAAGGAGCCGTACGTGCTGCTGCGGAATGCCGCGGGGTTTACGAGGCGGCCCTTCCTGTCGATGGAGGCGCTGGCCGCCAGGGAGCTCCTCCTGACGCTGTCCGAGTCGATCGCGTTCCACCGGCTCCCCAATCTGGAGACCGTCGCCGTCCTCACCAAGGCGAGGGGCGCCAACGTGTGCTCCTGGGACGAGAGGAGAGGGTTCCTCTGCTTCGCCAGGCAAAAGAGGGTCTTTATTTTCCGGCACGACGGTAATTCCGACCCGTTTCCCATTTCTTATTGTTCTTGACGTGCCTGATTTTGAGTGTCGGTCTAGTTGATTAACCTCTAATGCATTGATGATTCGGAATTGCTTGTCGTAGAATGAGAATTTCAGTATTGGAGAAAGTGGTGCTGAGTTACATTCAATATTTCTGTGACTAGATTGACTTTTTTGGAAAAGTTTGCCTTTTTACTCGTCGAGATCGTTAAGTGGCTGGAAGACTGTCGCTTGATCGATTCAGAGGAAGAATTCTGAAGCTTTGTGGAATTGTTGCCGTGTCTTCCTCCATTTTGGTGGTGATTTTGCTTTCGTTATGATGTAGGGGGAAGGGGCTTTGTGGAGGTGAAAGAGTTTGGGGTGCCTGATACTGTGAAGTCCATGTCGTGGTGCGGGGAGAACATATGTTTGGGAATCAGGAGAGAATACATGATCATGAATGCTACAAACGGTGCATTGTCTGAGGTATTTCCTTGTGGGAGGCTTGCGCCACCTCTGGTGGTGCCCCTTCCTTCGGGGGAACTCATGCTTGGGAAGGTACTTTGTTCCTTAGACCCTTACCATTCACTCTTTCTCACCTCTTATTCTGAAGGCTTAGTTACATTTAGACCTAGAATGCTTCTGAAGATGGAGTCACAATGTGTACTGATTAAGAATGAGGACTGCAGGCTAGTCTTTTGATGGCTTAATGTGCAATCCTTGTTCTTCCAATTAAGAACTGGTCTTGGTTATTTTGCGTAGCTTGTCATCCATTCCACCAACAGAGTTTGACTTGAGTGGCCCTTTTTTGATGGCCATATGTTCACTATAGTGTTCAACACGAGTGGCGCCCTTTAATGGCCAGGTCATGGTTATTGCATGTAATGAACCATGTTTGGGTATGGAAGTATTTCAGGAAATGTGGACACTATGTGCTGTGTTGGCCAGTACAAATCAGTATGCTTCTTCGTGTGGTTTGAATGCATTGTGTGGCTGAAATACTGACTTCCTGAGACTATTACGGTGTACTTCTTGATCCGAACATATTCTATTAAGGCATCGTCCAAGTTAGCAAGGCCCTCAACAACGACAATAATAGTAACAATTATTTACTATTCAAGTTTATTTCCCCTAACTGGGTCGGCTTAAGGAATTATTTGATACCATTATGTTCTATTACATTTCAGGTCCTCTATAAGATCAGATAGTCAAGACATTTATTTTCAATTTTTATCGTCTCCTCTGGGTCCTTTAAGTATTCCCCTACCCCTTCCATCCTATAATCGCATGTTACCACTGGAGCAATTTGTGGCCATGGAATATGTACCACTTGTCCAAAAAAACCACCTCAAAAGGAAAGGCCCTCAAGTATAAGTATTTCCTCAAGTGGTCGAGGCCTGATAAAACTTCTTTTAGATTCCATTGTAGCTTTTATATGAATTTTTTAGCAGTCTATGATATCTGAGAGCATTTAATCTCTATGCATCAACTGTTACATCAGAAGTGCTTACCCTGTATTTGGACATGAGAGGCTATAGCTGCAAGATTTAGCTTGAAGAGCAAACATGAATAAAGAGAAATGAGGAAAATGTAAATCCTGTTGGTGAACTAAATTGTCAATGTCTTGGTGTTTCTTGTATCCTGAAGATGAAATCCAATTCATATTTTCTTCAGGTGCCCGCAGAATATGCTTCAACTTGTTTGCCATTACATGTGATGCATTTAACTTGAGATATCACAATGAACTTTGTGGCCAAGTTGGTTTGAGTAATTAAGACTAATCCTTCTCTGGATTACATGGTGGCGTTTTGATATGCTTCAATGAGTTTCTGCCATATTTAGGATAATATTGGAGTTTTTGTGGACCAAACTGGGAAGCTACTACCAGAAGGTAGGATATGTTGGTCAGAGGCTCCTCAAGAAGTTGTCATTCAGAAGCCATATGCAATAGGTTTATTACCAAGATATGTCGAGGTAAGTTGATAATTGTCTTACCAGTTTATTTTCTGTTCATTTTTTTGCATGCTAAGCTTCTTCCAGTCACGTTCTTCATGTTGGTGTACTTCAGATTTGCTCTCTTCGAGTTCCGTTTCCATTGATTCAGACTGTTGTTCTCCGCAATGTTCGTCATCTTGCCCAAAGTAACGGTGCAATAGTTGTTGCGCAAGATAATTCTGTCTATGGGTTCTTTCCTGTTCCTATTGGTGCACAGGTACTCATGGGGCATGATAATTTATTATGTATCGTCTTATGTTTTTTCCTCTTGTTATGCTTTTTTGTTAATTCACGTGCTTAATGCAGATTGTGCAGTTAACAGCGTCTGGCAATTTTGAGGAAGCCTTGGCCTTGTGCAAGATGCTTCCACCAGAAGATTCAAACCTTCGAGCTGCAAAAGAGGGGTCAATTCATATAAGGTAGATTTCCTTGACAATCTGTACCCATGATAATAATAATAATAAAGTAACTTATTGCCCTTACTATCAAATTTTCATGGAAGGGGAGACAGATCAATAATTAAGCTCTGTGTATGAGGTTTTATGTTACTGGATTAATTAAATTACCTCACCGTGTGTCCATGTATCTTGGGGAAATTATTGCTTCAGAACTTTGTCCAAAAGTGAAAGCCTGTTGTCGAAGTGATTTCCATCCCTGCATTGACTATCTTCTTACAGTAAATCGCTCATCACACCATTGATCTTCCTGAACCTATTACAGATATGCACACTATCTTTTTGAAAATGGAAGTTATGAGGAGGCAATGGACCATTTCTTGGCTTCTCAAGTGGATATTACTTATGTGCTTTCTCTATATCCGTCAATAATTCTTCCAAAAACGGCTTTGGTGCCTGAGCCGGAAAAATTGGTGGACATTTCTTGGGACACTTCATACCTATCTAGAGGTTCCTCTGGTGTGTCAGATGATATGGAATCGCCACCCCCACCACATTCACCGGATTTCGATGAGCATTCAGCACTTGAGTCCAAAAAAATGAGCCATAATACTCTCATGGCTCTAATCAAATTTTTGCAGAAGAAGAGACACAATATAATAGAGAAGGCCACAACTGAGGGCACAGAAGAGGTGGTTTTAGATGCTGTTGGTGATAGTATCCCCTCATATGATATCAATCGGTTCAAAAGGACTAACAAGGTATTTGCGTTACCTGAAAATCCTCATATATTGGCTAAATCTGATGTACATGGATTAGCTAAATTTCATGTCAGCCATGACTATGGTCAAATGAATTTAATTTGATGCTAACTCTATGCCCAAATTATGCTTTAAGATATATTTGAAAATTGGTACATTTGTTGAACCCATAAAGGAGGGAAACTGGGATTGCTCGTGTTTAGGGTTATTGTAAGCAAGGGCATCTCATAGCATGCTGTTCAATTCTTACTTGCCAGATATAACAAATTAAAAGAAATTATGTTCCTCTAGAACTGAGGTTCTGGTTACAAGTAACCTTCATTGTCCAATGTATACTTTTCTTCAAATCAGGTAGCTGTAGAAACAAACTGGCTGAAAGATCTGATATTCACAATGATTGACCATGTTATGCTACTAGTGACAATTTGTGTTGATAAATTCCGTCATTCTACTCTTTCGCATTATTTTCTAGTTGATCTAGTGCAATCCAATCTAATGCATAGATGCTTGAAGTTGAGCATACTAATATTACTGCCTGCATGCTTCTGAACTCTTTCTGTGCTAATAGTGCTTTTTGTTGGGTCCACAATTTGTCATGTTGGATATGTTGGTTTAATTATTTAAGGTGCACTGGGTATCTACTGTCATGCGGTGTAATTCAATGCATGTCAAAATGCAATTACTGAGAGTTTACAGTTCAGACATTCTTGCTCATGTGTCAACATCAATGTACTTGACCAGACACATTGCAATATACAAGCAATGACATGGATGATTTTCCATGGGGACATGACAAACTAATTGAATTTAGGCCGTCTTCTCTTGTGTCAATAGATATTGTGTCATTATGGTTTCATGTCTAGTTTGCTTTTGTTCCTCAGGGACGCGCCACCATCGCCATTAGTTCAGTTGCAAGGGACATGGCAACTATATTGGACACAGCACTACTCCAAGCTTTGCTTCTCACTGGACAGTCTTCCGCTGCTGTTGAATTACTGAAAGGCCTTAACTATTGTGATATGAAAATATGTGAGGAGATTCTTCAGAACAGTAGTCATTATACGGCTTTGCTAGAGCTTTACAAAAGCAATTCAATGCATCGTGAAGCTCTAACGCTTCTCCATCACTTAGTGGAGGAGTCAAAATCAAATGAATCAAAAGCTGTTCTTACTCAAACGTTCAAGCCAGAGATGATAATTGAATATCTCAAGGTACGTTATTTGGTGCTCATGATATGGTTGTGGCATTCAGTGTACTTGAGGTCTTTGGTGAGTTAGCTGTGATCACCACAAGCTGTGATCTCTACCATAACAACAAGGGTTATAATCTTTTGAGTTTGACCATCGATTGGTTATCTTGTGCAGCCTCTCTGTGGAACTGACCCTATGCTTGTCTTGGAGTTTGCAATGCTTGTTCTTGAAAGCTGTCCGACACAAACTATTGAGCTCTTTTTGTCCGGGAATATTCCGGCAGATTTGGTCAACTCTTATCTGAAGCAGCATGCACCAAACATGCAGGCCACATACTTGGAACTTATGCTTGCCATGAATGAGAATGGAATCTCAGGAAATTTGCAAAACGAAATGGTGAAAACTTTTGTATTTTTTTATTATTGCGGGTAAACTATAATTATGCTTTAGATGTCGTTACCAGCATTTTTATGACACAGTAGTTGTTATGTTAACATGGTACTTTTTTCCTTGGAGTCATACTGTTTCCATTTGAGAAAATGGAGACTTATGCAGTTTTTATTTTCAGCACCTGTTACCAATCAGTAAATATTTTAGAATAGTGGTTTGCATTCTAACCTACCTTAACTAATACGTCTCTTTGAATTGATGCAGGTGCAAATCTATCTGGGTGAGGTCCTTGAATGGTATGGAGATCTTAGTGCCCAACAGAAATGGGATGAGAAAGTCTATACTCCAACAAGGAAGAAGTTGTTGTCTGCATTAGAAAGTATCTCCGGTTACAGTCCAGAGGCTCTGTTGAAACGTCTTCCAACAGATGCCTTGTATGAAGAGCGTGCGATTTTATTGGGGAAAATGAACCAACATGAGCTCGCCTTGTCTCTCTATGTTCATAAGGTACTTTTTACAAGGGAAATTGTATTTTTAACCTCTTATGTTGTTATTGAGTGAATTACAAAGGTGCCACGTAAATTGACTTGATTGTGAATTAATATATCACGAGCATTTGCACTCCATTCACAATCATGGAACCTGCAGATTTGCTTGAAGATGTAATTTGACGTTATCTTCTCAAGTTCTGCAATCAAACCAACGCCATTTTTATCGTTCCAAATTGACTCCAATCTTAGTTTTCTCATCGATATCAACATCTTTGGTTACCTGCACACAGTTTCTCAAGGGAATTTATCCAGGAGGGCATTAAGTTGAGAGTACGTACGAGGCCCCAAGACTCATAACTTTATTTAAGCTGGGTTTTTTTGGCATTCACTTGTATCAATATTAAGTTACAGATGAACCTATCTGAGTTCTCCAAAAGTTTCTTTACTTATAGAAGGAGATGCTACATGGAGGAGTGAAAGCACTGAAAACGTAGTTGAATTGGCATAACAGTGAGAGCAAGGTAATATATTGATGGTTGATGCAAGATTAGATAACTCTTTTGGGCAAAAAAAGATAGGCGACTCATAATATTTGTTTTGACAAACTTCAACGATATGTTTTGTTCTTCATGACAATTCTCTGCCATAAAATGTAACTGAATCTTATTAACTTTTGACAGATGACAAACTTCATTTTTTGTTTATTGTGGCCGTCCGGCAGGGGGGGGAGGTGCGAATGGTGTTGTGTGGGAGGGCATTTCTTGGAAATTTGGATGACATTGCAACTAACTCATGGGTTTGGGTGTTATTTGAAGTTAACTGCACACGAATTTCTAGAAAAAATATTGTTGAGAAAAACAGTGTTCAGCCAAGATCAAGGCTGAGGCTGAACTTAAATTGGTGTCAGTTGGTGTTGCTGGGATTGCTATACCCGTTTCCAGACCAAAATCATGGCCCACCTTTCTGATCGTTTAGAGGCCTTCATTTTTGGTCTTGTTGCTGTTCTCATTGTTTCCACCTGTCATCTCCCATAGTTGGTTTTTCTCATCCTAATGCTATGGCCTACTGGTTGGCTGCAATGCTAAAGTTAGTAGCGGGCGGTGCTAGCTCTCCAGAAGTTTCATGAATGTCATGTTCTTTGTTTAATCATTTCATAACCTGTAGATATTTGAAGTGCTAATTATTTCTCTGCCCTTTTCATAGCTTCACATGGCTGATCTGGCACTGTCTTATTGCGACCGTGTATACGAAAGTATGGTTCATCAGCCATCTGCAAAATCTCCGGGCAATATATATCTTACCCTTCTGCAAATATACCTCAATCCTCAAAGAACAACAAGAAATTTCGAAAAGCGAATCAACAATTTAGTATCATCTCAAGGCACCGGCATTCTGAAGCTTAGTTCTACGCCTTATGTTAGGTCAAGGGGAGGTCGTTCCTCTAAGAAAATTGCTGCAATAGAGGGTGCGGAAGATATGAGAGTAAGTCCCAGCAATACTGACAGTGGCAGGAGTGATGATGGTGATGCGGATGAGTCTAGTGAAGAAGGAGCTTCCACTATAATGCTTGATGAGGTCCTCGATCTGTTGAGCCAAAGGTGGGATAGAATCAATGGAGCACAGGCCCTTAGACTCTTGCCAAGAGAAACTAAGCTGCAGGTATATAGTTAGCTGAAGCAGGAATCAGACGTCAGTAGTTTTTATGCTTGAATATTTCTGATGTTTCTCTGGGTCGCCATTATATTTACATCGAGCTCTCATAGCAGATGTATTCATCTTTGTGCAGAATTTGCTTCCGTTTCTCGGTCCCCTTGTTAGGAAGTCCAGTGAAGCATACAGGAACTACTCGGTGATCAAGAGTTTGAGGCAGAGTGAAAACCTTCAGGTACATTTAGGAGTAAACTATGGCTCTTCTCTGTGAAAAAAGTCGTCCTTCAAAATCTTACATGGATTCTATTTTTCTTCATTGGCACATCTCTGCTAATATGTTTGAAAGGAATATGATAAAGTACTTGCTCAATGCACCATGTCCCTTTGGGTTGTGATAAACCTGCTTATGGAAACAGGTGAAAGACGAACTTTATACCCAAAGGAAAGCTGTCGTGAAGATTACCGGTGAAAGTATGTGCTCTCTTTGCAACAAAAAGATAGGAACGAGCGTATTTGCAGTGTATCCAAATGGAAAGACACTCGTCCATTTCGTTTGCTTTAGGGACTCTCAGAACATGAAAGCTGTAGCTAAGGGCTCACCCTTAAGGAAGCGATAACTTTCTTGTTCTGCACACAATGTCGGCAGTTCCGTTTTTGTCAGGTGGCTGAATCGCTGAGGCTTATGTTGCGACTCTGCTCCACTGGCAAACGAGTGTTGCCTTCATGTATTGGGCATCGGTTTTGCTGCAGAGAATCGCAAGACGGAAAAGAGTGGCAATGACACTGTGCCCTGACGATTTCTGTCCTCGAGGGACCTTTGTGTAGATGAGATTGTATATTTTTTGCTTGTGACGTCTCTTTTCCTCTTTGCCCCCTCTTTGCTGGTGGGTGTTTTTGTCATTGTATCATTCCCTTTGTGCCTATGTAGGTGTGGAATTTTTTTAAGGGTTTGAGGTTTCATGCTTTGATTGGAGCTTTGCTTGTAAGTAAAGAAATGTCATCATGAACAATGAACATATGTTCATGATCTATATAATATCTATTGAGTTCTCTTGAAGGATACAAATGTGATTAATTTCAGTCTGAGTAATTCTGCCGGCGGGGAGGGTGCGGCTCAATGTTCTAACGTCACGAAACCGATCGGCTCAATGTTCTAACGTCACGAAACCGATCGATCGCAATGCCCGATCGACAACCGATCATGGCTACAATCGCGCCTTCATCAATGTAAAATCGAAAATGTGAGGTCGAGCAATGCTTAGAAGAAAGTAACAATGAAAGCCAATGGCATTTCTCTTGCAATGCACTCTTCCGGCGTCTAACTCTCAATTCGAACAATCAAATATCTCACATCGAATGCGCGGTTAAACGGCGTCCGACGGAGCCGCGTGTTTCGCGGTCCTTTTCCTCTTCCAATCGAAACGGTAGACGGTGACCCCGACCCTCGACCCGTCGCGCGGCTCGTCCGCGTGAATGGCCTCCACGTCGAACGCCTTCCTCGCCTTCCTGAAGAAGGCCGAGTCCTTCTTCCACCTCCTCAGGTGAGCCATCACGAACACCATCTCCTCCCTCCTCTCGCTCCTTTCGAACAGCCACCGCAGCGTCTCCAGCAGCGGGCCGTACAGGTGATCGTAGTACACCACGTCCGACGCCAGGATCACGTCGTACTCCTCCCCCAGAGCCCCGACGTCCTCCGCCTCCCCCCACCTGAGCGGCGCCACGCGGACCGCCCCTCCTCCCCCGCCGGCGCCCGCCCCCAGGGCCGCCGCGTTCGCGTCGACGCTGAACTGGAGGTTCGGGACCACGTGCGGGAGGTCGGTGACGGTGACGTCGGCGCCGAGCGCGACAGCGGCGGCGATCCCGACGAGGCCGGTGCCGGAGCCGAGCTCGAGGACGCTGAGCCGCCGCTGGCGGGGGCGGCGGCGGGGGTCGGCGAGGATCGGGGAGAGGGGGCCCGCGGCGGGGTCGGAGACGTGGGCGTCGAGGAGCTTCAGGAGGGTGGTGGCGGCCGGCCAGAGCTGGAAGGAGAGGCCCCGGGAAGGAAGCTGGCGGATGGCGATGGTGGCGTTGACTGACCGGAGGCGATGGTGCTCCAGCTGGTCGTGTTCCGCGGGACCGTCTCCTTCCTCCTCTCCTTCGCCGCAGCAGCCGCCGCCGCCGCCGTACTGTCGAGGTAAGAGGATTGCGAGGGGGTCGATAATGTCGTCGCCATCGCCGTCGCCGTCGGCGTGATTAGCCACTTCGCCGCTGTTCATCGGTGCCGGCGGCGCGGAAGGTGGGGGCGTGCTCGCTAGTCACTGCCCAGCTTTGAGTTTTAGTGGAAACGTCGGGCGTGTTGCCAAAGCAAATGCTAGGGCTTCTCCAAAGTAGCACTTCCCCATTCCCCAAAAGCTTTTCATTTTCGCTTGACAACTTGCCTTTCTTTACAAAAACATCATTACAAATTCTTTTAGAAGACTTCTAAGTTGTTGCCACGCGTGCTCGCGAGTTTCGAGTGTAGTTTCTGTAATAATTTCCTAACGTGGGCTTCATTAATTGAAATTAACTGAATTAGTTTGGTCTAATAAAGGTAAGATATATAGGTTCTTAATAAGTCTAATATGAGACTAGCTAGTGTGGGCCAAGTATGGCCCGGCCGTAATGAGAGGGTCCGTGGTCGAAAACTCTATAAATAGCGCTCAAATCCCTCCTCTAACCGGATGATGCACAATTTGACTCACATAAGAATTTTGATAGAACTTTCTTCTCGTGAGTGGCAATTTCATTAGGCCAGTGTTCTAACAAATGGAATAGAGGAGAAGCACTTGAGTTCGTATTCGGAAACCGTCGCAAATTCCGCGTCAAGATCGATGGTTTCCAAACTAGGTACGCGAATCGATAATCTCTTCATTAACGTGTTTTCGATTTCTGTTTATGGTGATCCTGGGCGTGCCATTTTCGTGGCTTACAGTTTCCTTGTCTCGCCGAAGTAGTACTAATCTCTACTCCGGAGGAGTTGTTCGGAGAATGATCTCCGGCGGGCCTCGGCCGCGACCCCTGGTATCTTTGGTTCTAGTTAGTTTTTTCAAGCTTTATGAAGTCGTTTTTACCGGTCACTGCCACTTTGCTCGACTATCCCCTAAGCTTTATGAGATCGATTCGATGCCCCGGGTGATAATGAAACGACCCCTAGCTTTCCCTATAACCATTTTTGGCGAGAGGGTGCGTAGGTGGTTTTCCTTGATTTTGTGTCATATGGTCGAAATGGAGGTTGCCTTCCATGACTATTCATGGAGATGCCCTCGTGAGCTGCGGTGTGGAATGCCCTGTATATCCCAATTGATCCATTAATTTATTAATTTAAACTTTTGAGTGAATATGTGTTCAACTGAATATGTTGATGAGCTCACATTTAAGCTTCCTCTTGATGATCTTTCTCTATGTAAAGGTATTGGGGTTTTGTTTTTGTGCACTCCCAACATGATGGAGGCGCGCTACCCCGCATTTGAGGTCGAGGTTGAACTAAAAATTGCAGGTTCGAACATAAGAATTTTAGCTTTGAAATCATCAGGAACAAGAGCGGACCATATTTTTAGCCATCCTACAATCCCTTAGAACATGTAATACCTGATTCGATGGTACACGGACAACGGGGACAATGCGGATTTTATCCAAAGAACTCGTATTTTCATTCTTCCTTTGAAACTAAATCCATCAAGATTCCTTCAAGCCAACTTTGAAATTACTCTAGAGGAAAATAATCTTCAAGTTCGGTATTTGTAATTCGAAACTCGCCTCGTGAGCAACGAGCTTATAAGATCATCCATGTGGATTTATCTCATATTTAATAAGCATTGCGCCGAAAGTTTACGAGGATCGTGACCCTTTCCTTTAATTGTCTCCTTTTTATCTCACCCTTTAAATATGTACAAGATGAATAATGTCTTGTGTATTCACTCATTGCACTCGTTAACGCCGAAGTATTTTTTTTACCCAAAAGAAAAAATTGCTTAAGTATCAATCCAAAATGCGTTTCGTTTGTTTCTTTCATTTAGTCGAGATTTATTTTAAAGATATAATGTACGGCGTGAAACGCAATATCTAGAGCAATAAATTGAAGACACGGCAAACTCCCGCTTCTAATTTTATTTGTTTTTGGGTCGAATCTCCGCTTTTAATTATTCAAACCATTTTTGCTCTTAAAAAAAAGGAAGAAAACAATTTCTGGTTTCGCCAGAAAATAAAAAAAAAAAAGAATTTCAGCCGCACAGGGCGTTACTGTTAGGGTTTCGGATCCCACTGCCGCCACCACCCCCCAGTTCGTCCTCCTCCTTCCTCCTTCCTCCTCCTGCAAATCGCTGTACATGTCTTCTCAGCCAGCGACGTCCAGCCCCTCTCGCGTGAGATTTCGCCGCTGACCCGCGTTTTCCGGCTCTCTGCAAGCTCTCCTGCGCCCGCCTGCAATTCAGAGGTACTGTCCCGGCGAAATCTTGGTCGCTTTCCTTTTTACGTTCTCTCTTCAAAGCTTTCCCGGTGGGGTCTCGAGCCGTGCTCATTCCGTTCGCTGTTGCTGGGGTTTTCCCCCTCAAAATTGGATCTTGAGTTCTGGGTTTTGTGGAGATGCTTTGATCTCGTGTGTTTTGACCGCTCTTCTGCCTGTGCTTGGCGCGTCGGGTGCAGCCAGACAGGGGTTTGTGAATTGAGTGAGCTGTTGCCTGAATTTTTTTTCCAATTTTTCGGTCGCACGTAGCAGAAGAGCGGCTGCGATTGGCTTTATCTTGTCCTCTTGGTCTGTTCTTTCTCTTTGATTGCCCGGGGTGGTCCATTTCCGTGTCGGAGGTTCTGCTCTGCTGTCCGTGAGTGGGTTGCTTGATTTTTTTCTGCAATGCAATCTGAGATTCAAGGCCTGAGCTCGGGGTACGTGAAGAACGACAATGGGCGGCCGCGAAGGGAAAGGAAGGTCTGATGACCCTGTAACTTCTTGATTTGGCCGGCGAAAGCTCAGCGTCGTGAATAAATCGTGTTACCCACGGAAAAATCTCTTACCGCGCCGCTCCTCTACTGAGACTGGGTGATAGTGTTCTTGCTTTTCCACTATGAAAAATTCAGTTGGAAGAGGGCCACTGTGGCTTAAAAGAAAATCGGACAGTAGAGGAATGTGTGATGTGGATATAGAGAAGAAATGGTGTCAAGGGACAGAGCGCTCTGTAGTCTGTTGCAATACTTGGGTCCTATAGATTTCTGCTCCTATGGTTCTAGTTGGTCTTGCTGTGGTTATCAGTTTTTGGGATGTTGTTGTTGCTTCTCATTGATTGACTTGTTGGAAATAATGATTAGAGGATGTGCTCATTCTGGTTGTCTGATCTCAGGGGAAATTGAGGCAATCCGTTTTCTTTGATGGCAATGGAGGCCAAATTCTTTCGCTTTCTCAAGATAGTAGGTGTTGGGTTCAAAGCTAGAGCGGAGGCTGAGGGGCGCCTCTTGTACCTAAAATTAGGCTACAGTCACGAGGTAGAGTTGACTGTTCCTCCTGCAGTGCGTGTCTTTTGCTTTAAAAACAATGTGGTCTGCTGTACGGGGATCGATAAGCAAAGGGTGCATCAATTCGCGGCTGCCGTTCGGAGTTGCAAGCCTCCTGAAGTTTACAAGGGCAAAGGTATAATGTACATCGATGAAGTTATCAAGAAGAAGGCAGGGAAGAAGTCGAAATGAGTGTGCAGGTGCATACTGCTTCTGTAAAATCATTTATAATAAAGATCGTGAGGCAAAAATCGCAGTTTTCTGTGTAAAACTTGACGGGTGTTTTGTAGCTTGTCACAATCGAATATCTTTGCAATCGATTGCCTAGTTCAGATTAGAATCGAAAATCATGTTTCTATGGCGTTTTTGCTGTTTTCTTTAGTGCTTTTTCTCCCGTTTACTGGTTAAAGAACCTGTGCTCCCTCTACAGCTATCAAAGGCGGGATTCATGGCTGTTGACAGATTTATCAACTATCTATGCGACGGCTCGAACGAACTGATTTAATTTGTCCTCTCGTAGAGCATGTTATCCAGAGCTTCTGTCTCATGTTTCTCGCTCCGAGACTTATTTATCTAGATACTAATCGCGATTTGGAGCACGTTCCTTCTTTCTAAGAAAATCTGAAGATGCTTGTATAGCAGCTGTGTTTTTTTGCCAGTTAGCCGAAAACTGTAGCCTGGTGTGTTTTTGGCCTGTCTCTTGGTCATGGTTGTAAACGAGGGAATGCAGCTTACCACCATTGCGCCGGGGTCGATATAGGTGATTAACGTGAGAGATTGCGCAACACATTTTTGATGCAGGTGGTAGGAGCTGTTGCGCATGCTTTGCATAACAAAGATTATGTAGGCGACTCCGCGCCGCCGCAACGTTTCTAAGTTTCCGTAAAGACCGAGTTTCCATTCCAGATGGTTATCTTGACACAAACCAGTAAGAGGAATTCAATCATTCGAATACATTAACCAAAACTACTCCCCCAAACGGAAGAGAGCGAAGGCTTAGGCGACAAGTTCCCTAGCGGATCTACTTCGGCTCTTCCCGTTTGGCTGCAACTAAACTTCAAAAGTTTCTTCCCTCGCACTGACTGCTAGTACTATAACCCTTCAACGTTTCTTGATTCAGGTGGCTACGAGATGACAGATACCGTGAATTTCGTCCTGAGAACAGAGGATCTTGATTTATAGATCTCACGTTGACAAAGGAAAACCTCTCGTGATCACGAGCGTTTGCCGTACTTGTAGAGGATCTCGATCTCCGATCGGCAAATACACTGTTCGCATTCGATGTCGTCGAAATGGTCGATGTCGCGCGCCCATCCTCTCCTCTTGCAATGCTCGCTCTGCATCCGGCAGTCGTAACGGGGAGGCTCTCCTCTGAAGATCGCTGTGTTGTTCCACCACATGTTGCGGACAACGTCGAGGTACTTCTTGCGGGATTCCACCACTCGCCCGCTTGCGTACACTTTTCTCAGCAATCGGACTCCTTCCTTCTTTAACTCGCCACCCTCGCAGACGAGGAGGAGCCCTAGGACATAGGAGGCTCCAACGTGCCCAATATGTGCCGCCCTCTTCAATAGCTCCATTCCCAGCTCAAGCTTCATGAGGCTTATGCACTCGTACTGCGATATTCACAAAATTGCATATAGTTAATTTCTAGCGATGAACGAAAATAATAGTGAATAAATTAGAGAGATAAACTATGTAATTGAACACGTACTAGTCCTTGCGTGTACAGGGCCTCCAAATTATCGCATTTGATGCACCTCTGAATGAAGGCATTGCCTTCTTCGGGATGCCACCATAGTATTCTTGAAATTTTGTCGAGTGACATTTGTCGGTATACGTAGTCCTCTTCAGCTAATTCATTAAAGATTTTGCAACTGCAGGAACAAGAATAACGTATCAGCATATTAATCATAAATTCCAATGCTAGTATAACAATTGTAAATGGTTCTTTGTACTCGACAATTGACACTATATTACATCTTCTTTCGCTGGGCCTCTCGATAATTTTGAAAGCGTGATCAAGTTTATACTGCTAAAATCGAGTTTAAAAATCTTCATTACGAAAAAGCCGACTGTCGAACGAGGACACTTGATTGAATGAATAACATCGCACCAACACGATACAAAGCCGCTTACGTACTACTGTTAGAATTTCTTCGTCATGTAGGATTTAAGATCATCAGTAAAGTAGGAAAAGATTAAACATGAGATATATCTACTAGCCCCGGATTGTTAAAACAAAAAACTTAATTAGCCCCAGATAGTTAAATTCTTCGAGATGATCATCAATTCTTTAATCAATTTAATCACTCGTTAGAGAGTAGCTTGTTGAAGGACAAAATTAGACGATACCTTATTTTCGCATTGAAGAAGTCGTCCATGGAGTTGGCGGCGACCGAAGCGAGAATTTCCACCACCATATCGCGAGGAAGAACATCAAAGGATTCGACCTCCATAGCTCTCGGCAAAGTCGTGGTACGGTGAGAAGATTTGTGTTTCGTTAATTTTCGGACTTCAATCGTACGAGGCAAAGGTGGAGGAACGACACTAATATTTGACTGACTGATGGAAGGAATGGAAAGACACTAAATAGTATTGTGGTTCTTTTTTGAATCCTAGTACGATTATACATGGGGCAATTAGAAGTGGACGTTGTCCCAAGTTTCGTGTAAGATTGCCTATTTCCTAATTTGATTAGGAATCATATCTATTGGCCAATCATTGAACTAGAGTCTAAATAAGGAAAGTGAAGCACACGAAGGATTTGAAGTGGGATTAACACGCTTGTTTCATCAACCTTTATGAAATCGAGCCCTAGATATAATATTGAATGAGGTCTTCTCTTGTAAGTCTAGCCAGTTTGGAAGTGCTAACAAACTTTTCTTTTTTTACTAATTATTACTTTCTTTTTCGAAATTAAAGAAAAAGGAAGATTTTGAATTATCTTAAATTATGAAAAATTCTATATGTGTGATTCTACGTGTTAGTATTCGAATATTGTGAAAGGTTTATTGTGTTTCGGGTCAACCGAAAGGAGAGTTGATAAATATTGAACGAAGAGAAAACAAAAATCTATTATTAGCAACTCAAATAAAAGCTGGCAAACTAAAATCATCACTTGACAATCTGATGGGAGGAAAGCCGCCGGTGTGATATAAATAAAAATTGATAAATTGAAAAAACAAAATAAACTTTTGTAAGTTACTAAAACGAGAGTTGGTAAGTCCAAACTATTTTGTATTTAATCGGAATAAAAAGTTGGTAAAGTCACTCAAATAAATATTAGCAAATTCACGTGAGAGTTTGTAAATTTGGGGGCGTTGGCAAATAAATGCAAATAAAAATTGGTAGAACTAAAAAAAAACAGTTTTAAATTTGGAAACCATTAAAAAGGGTTGGTACTTTCGTAAAAGCGTCGTTAAGTTACTAACAATTACGAGTTACCAAAAAATCTTGCCACAGACAATTATTTTTACCAACAATTCTTTTCATCATTACTAACTTTTTCAGAAATCTACGAACATAGATAAAAATCCTTCGTCTTTTTTTCTGCAGCAACGTTAACACCGTTGCTCGGACAATTGCCGACCAACATCGCACCACCAGCACCGCAAAGCCGGGTTCCTCTTCGCCCTCATCGACACCGCAAGATCCAGCTCCCTAGTCTACGAGTACAGAGCCAACTGGTTCTCTAGAGAGGGAGAGAACCACTAATCAGGGCTACTTAAAGAACTTCGTTGGCACGTAGGATGAACATCGGGGGATGAAAAGAGCGCGAATGGCAGCAGCACGTCTGAACTGCAGCGCTCACGCTACCCGGCCACAGCGAAATGTTTCCTTTGATAATCGGGTCGTAAAGGATACAAAAATCAGCTCTAACGCGATAAATTATTGACAACGAGGCTGTCGAGATGGGATGATTTTACATTATACTGATCAAGTACAAGGTGTATACACGACCGCTGAGTGATCGTGGTTCGTGATCGTGAACCGAAAAGCATTTTCTTGGGTCGGGAGGGAGAAGAGGACAGCAGATGATGAAGCACGACTGAAGGTTGTATGAAGTCACTATACACTTTTTAACATATGATGGCTGCGAAATATTTCTATATGGGGTTCATCTTTTTTGGGATTTGAAATTTCATCCGCTAAACAAAGGAGAAGAGCAGAGAGATGGAGAGGAAAGAACGAGGGAAGATTTCTGATGAAAAAATCGTCTAGTGATGCAACTTGAAGTCTTTGTGGATAAACACTCGTTCACTTCCGGTCCGCGGCCACACCGGTTCGAACCATCCCTTTGTCACTGGCATGACCGACCGGAGGGGTCACCGTGGCATGGCCCGCGAAGTTCTTGGTCTTCATGCAAGGCGCCCCGCCTTTGCTCGGAGTGTAGGCACACCCATTCCCGGGAGGACGGACGCTGCCCTTTTGCAGTATGTTGAAAAGGTGACGAGGCTTCTGATGCTGGTGTTCGTCTCTTTGGTGGAGCAATCTGCACGCTTCGTTGGGTTCAAATCTTAGCAGCATAAGCACCAGGATGGCCACTAGAATTGCTCTTAGGAACTTCATCGTTTCTTGGTGGGTCGATTGATGTTGTTGAGGACGTAGGAGTTTGATTAGGATGCCTGTCTACGTGCTGGTATTTGTAGGCATTATACGGGCCTTTGTCTGACTTCTAATTCTCTTAAGACGTGTTTTGAATGTTGACTTTTTTGTGCTCGAGAGAAATAGAAAATTTCGAAAGGATGAATCGGTCAAATGCAAGTATTGCATATTCGTACTCATAAACACGAGCGTCTCTCCTGGACAGCGGTTCTTGATTCTTTGTCGGTTTAAGAATTAGGGTCACGGAGGTGATCGTGGCATATGTTGCCAATAGGCATGCGACTTGCTTGTAAAAGGATTGGGGGTAGGGCCGGAGAGCACCGGATCCCAGGGTTCAATCCCCTTGAGTACCGCATACACACATGTAAATCAAAGAGATGAGCGAGAACAAAAAAAAAATAAAGGAAAATCGTCGTTTTCTACCAAACAAAAGCCTGTGCTAGGAGGATTGGTCATTCCATTTTTTTCAATAACCTATTGATAACTTACCAACACTTTCATGAATTGTACTGATTCTTTTGGACAGTTTACAAATTAATATTTTTGTTAGGGGTGATCGGTTCTCAATCTAATCTAATTTCAAGGTGGAACTAGAAACCGGATATGAAGAACCGGTTCCCAAGGCTAGGACCAGGAACTGGTCATTTAGGATTTAATTCACATTTTACTAATTTTTTTTAAGAAATATAAAATTTTAAAAAAAAATTATATGTAATCGATCCGGTTTCCCATTGAAACCAAGAACCAAACTACTTGGACATCAATTTCACTTTTAAAAATCGAGAACCGGATCAATACTTCCAAGAACCGGCCGGGCAATTTTCAATTTGGGCGGTCTGTTTTGCGTACCCATAATTTTTGTTGCTCGAACGACATTCATACCGTTGAAATACCTCCCGTGTTGACCAGACACAAAACAGTGTCTGTTTGTTTTTAGTGAACTTTTGTGGACGGATGGAGCGCTTTTAGTTTGAATTGACTCGCAAAGTCGCAATTAACTTTTGAAACTCACAAATCCTGTGGCGAGTGACCGAAGAAAGGAAAAGAGCGAAAGTCAGAAGTGCCCAACATACATATCGGCGAAGCAAAAGAGTCAACGTCGGCCATTAAACCGGAAAAGGCTTTCATACTGCGCAGGACAAGACCGCAGCCGCGCATGTTGTCTGTGCACAGCACTGCATGCCGGGTCGATACACGAACTCTTCTGTTCCCACCTCGAGCAACATTGCCAACAAGTTTTAGGAATCCCTTCTGGTTTGGACCTTGTCGTTCCGGTTCCTTTTAGGCTGAATATTAGGCATGCTCCTGTATGCGTTTGTTTAGGGGAAATCATCCACTCGGTCCTGAATCCATTGTACATATGCCAGTCTAGTCCAAAATTTTTTAATCTCGACAATTTAGTCATAAACATTTGTGCAAAATTCCAACATAGTTTTGATTGGAATGACTGCATCAGAGTTTCGCGCAAAAGTTTGGAATTAAATTGACACAATCAAAAAGTGTATGGTTAAATCGGTATCCGTATAATGGGTTTAGGATTGATTGGGTAATCGCTCCTGATCGTTTCTGTCGTGCGCAATTGGCTAAACGAGACTTTTGAACTCGAAGTGGTATTCCACAATTTCTGCAGGTGTCCCTTTTCAGAGGTATAATAGTAAGACCATGTGTTTTGGAAAAGCTTCGATGTGGTCGGCTTGCAACTTCGTTCATTGGTACTTAGCTACCTTTGGTTGAACGAGAGACTAGACTTAGAATTGGTAATCCAGACCGTAGCTGTATGCCAATCTTTGAGAAAGTCTAACATTCGTTTTCTCTTGACATCACGACACATGACTTCTGCATTGCTGAAAGAGAGACAGCGAGTTTCGCAGCATGCGAAAACGAGGAAAGGCAGTATCGCAGCACACGAATACTCTTTCCCTGTTCGCCGTCGCCCGGGTCAAGACATAAACTTCCGAAAGCGGTATCATTCAAACTGTAACCGGCAAAGTCAAATGCCGGTCTGGTTCTCCCATTACTGTGCCAGTCAAGAATTCAAAAACCCCAGGGCCCCGTTCAACGATTGCGATCGAGAGAAGAAGAATCGAAGCAATTGCTGGCAGTTCGACAATGGCTCAGTATAAGTACGAGACATCCTCAGACGCATTCTCTTCATCGTACCCACAAAGAGGCTCACAGCTTGCAACTACCAGAGCAGGATAAAGATAGAGAGATTCTTGCAAATCCGCTGAGGATGGAGAAGATCCTAGCTTCAAAAGTAGCGGTCGTTGCGATGATTTTGCTGCTTCTGATGGGAGCATCGATGCAACCGAGCAAGGCATGCCGGGTTCTAATTAACGGCAACGGAGGAGTGTGGGCTAATAGTGAGGAGCCTAGTCTGATCGTTCTCCAGACCCTCAGTAAGGGTTCGACTCCGTGTACTGGGAACTGCGGCGGCTACACTCCCGGAAGCGCAGCAGCCGCCGCCAGCACCGCCAGCACCACCAGCACCAAAGACTTCGCGGGCCGATCAGCCATGGGCGTGCCTCCACGTGATTATTCCGATCGTTCTCCTCGATCTGGCACCGCTGCCGATCGTAAATAGTTGGTGCTCCATGCAAAGGTCACTTGCTAAGGGAACTAAGTACTTACAAGTAAAAAGATTGAAAAGGAACCAATACACGGTTGACCTTTTTTTTTTATTTTTCGGATGGATAATTTCCATCCGTTGTAGAATGCATAACTTGGGAAGCATGTTTAATTGTTCGATTTAATCCTTTAAGTCCAATAATTTGTTAGCAATTTTTTATATGTGCAAAAGGCGGGAAGCGACTACCTGATTTTGTTAGCAATTTTGCTATTCGTTGTTTTGTCAATCTGGGATTGATGAAAGGCCAGAGTATTGTTGAAATGGTATCAAAGCAAATGTTGTGTCAAGTGAATTTCTACCGAGGATTAAGCTAGAGAAATTTGGTGGGAAGACAATTTTTGCCTGTCATAAATTGAGATATGCGCTTCCTAAGTAAACCAAGCATTTGGCACGAAGGATTAATTTGTTTTCGCATGTCATAACTAAATGTTATACTCACGTCATTGAAAAAAAATTAAAAACCCAACAATGGACGACAACGATTTAGCAGACACGATTGGAGATCGTGTGATGCGAAACCTGGCTGTGAATCGAAGGACGCGCGCGATAGACCCATCTGTCTTCCTCTTCACAGTGCATGTAAGCGCATACTCTTTCTCTTTTTGAGTTTGCAGGAGCTAACATCTTCCGTTATGTAAGGGAAGCTGTTGTAAGTCGAGGAGCAAGAGTTTTCCCACGGGTTTTCTTGAACTTAGCAGAGGTCTGGTGTTCAGACCTTCTCAGAGTAACAAGATTGGTTTAGTATTTCGGGGGTATATATGTTGAACTTGCCCCACATACATGTATATAACAACAGAAGATATAGGCTTGATCCGACATGCGAAGGAACCCAGGACTGTATTATGCCTATTGATTTGCATTGGAGAAGGCATGGCTGCATAAGGATTGGGAAGGATAACATAAGCTCTCGAAGATGTGGTCCTAACCTATCTATTTGATAAAACCTTAGAATGAATCATTACTGAGTTGTGTAACCTTTAATAATCGCAGTAGTCGTATAATTACCTATAGTGTATGCATGAGCATGGATAATATGACGTATACAAATTAGGTTTTGCATGGAATTTCTGAACTTGGGAACGCATCCACACCTGTAAGTACGTAATGTGTGCTACCAGCTTGACAGAGTTTATTTATTTATTTAAATTTTAACTAATTTCATATATATTCTTTGGTCAAGTCTATTTTATATTTGTATGCCGAAAGAGTTAATAGTGTTTCATATATATACTTTATAGTCATTATGTCCTGGATATGATTTATTAAATGGTAAGCAGTAGTAACAAAATTTTATTACTAGATACCAATTTTTTTTCTCTTAAATTATTATTAGTCAAAGATAGTTGCGTATCCGAACTATCTTTCAATATCACCCATTCAACTGAGGACGTATGAAAATTTCTCTACACTGACAGTGAATCTAATAATAAATTCTTTTTCATAGACTCATTTACTTGTTCAGCCTACCGCTTTTTCAATTGCAATGTTTTAAAGTAAACATAAGGAGAAATTTAACATATACATCATAATTGATGATGGCAAACAAACGGTGTTTTATTGCTCTTTTGCACTAAATAGGTAGAGGGTGCGTGGTTTCGTTGTGATAACAGCTTTGAGAAGGGCTACGCTACGATTTTGTGAGTCATTCGACAAACACTTTAGTACGGTTGTAGCATCTCGTAACAACCTCTAAAAAGTCGTTTCACCCAACTTCAATGTGTCGTAACTTGCAATTTGCAATTCCAGACAACATTATAATTAACTATCTTGTGTTCCTGATGAATCAATAGAAATGGAAGCAGGACAGGACGTCGTCCCAATGACATTTTATTACTTTTCAAACCCGCCAAAAAACTTGCTACAAATTTCAATATAATGTCTCAAACCCATCTCACTAAAGTTGTCGGTTCTCATAGGGTACCTGTGACCCTCTCAAGTATTTTGTAATAAATAGTAGTTTTTTTGTTAATATATAATAAACAATCTTAAATTTGCAAACTCCATCTTTGGACAGAGTAGCGGGTCTGGCTCCGTCATTGTCTGCAATACACGCCGAAACCCTAGGGCTGCTTGCTGCTCTCCCTCTTTCCTCTCTCCTCGGAGTGAAAAGAGATGAAGAGATTGTACTAGAGTAGTACTGCTTGACTTTGGTTAACTCATTAAAGTTTGGGAAGTGGATGCACTTATCTTGGAAGTCAGGTGGGTTATGGGCAGTTCAAAAACATTACTCTAGCCCACTACATTAGAAAGTTTAATAGAGTAGCAAACTGGATTAGTAAGGCTCATAAATTAAATGTTCTACTTTCTAATTCGATAACTCAACTCCCCTAACCCTTTTGGGATTTACTCTATTTTGATGAACCATTGCCTCCTTTTCTTCTTGTTTACTTAGGGCGTGTTTGGCAACCGGCCAAATAGTAACTCTTTCTATTCTTTTGCTCCCAGAATCAGTTTTGGAATATAATTTTATTTGGTAAATTTTTTGTTCCCGGACACAAATTTACAAAAATTTATTTTCAGAATCAGTTTGGGAATAAAATCGAGAAGCAAATGGGAACAATAATAAAAAATGAAAAAGAAATTTTTTCTTCTTGGTTTTCTTCTTCTTCTTCTTCCTGGCCTATGGCCGGTAGCTGACCGTCGGCCATAGGCTAGGGCCGGCAAGGGTGTCACGGCCCTCGCCGGATCTACCATGGGGGACCCTCACTGCCACCCTTGCCAAATCCGGGGAGGGCGATTTGCAGCTTGGGTGAGGACGACCTTTGCCCAGGCCGCCAAGGGCGGCCCTCGCCCAAGCCGCTAGCTGCCCTCGCCGGATCTAGCGAGGGCGGCATTTGTTGTTGACAACTAAATTTTAACTAACCATTTAATGATTAACTGCACAGAAAATTAGGGATTAAATTTTAGTCTTTAATAAAAACGTTAAAGTTAAATTACATAGCATTTAGTAGTTGCATTTGTATTGGACTGATGGTGGATGGGCTTAATTGGATCAAGCTCGTGTGAATTAAAGAGTCGGCCCAACTCGTTATTGCGCGTGTGGCACATCGAATTAAGAGATATTGAGAAAATATCATTAAAATCTTTTGGTCGCATGCGAAATTAAAGAAAGGGAAAGAAAATAACAAAAGAGGGAAAGAAGCAAAGGGAATTTGGTCAGGATGGAGGCATATATTCTAAATAATATATTAAACATTATCACGGAGACCTTCACATATTTCGGTAGCGTGGACAGAAAAAAATTGATCATGTGCGGTGAAGAACCTAAATTTGGTCATATTATCTATTCTCAAAAAAGATAAGTGCAATATATGTTAAGATCAGGAAAGAAAGAAGTCATTGCATAATATATCTAAAATATCCCTAAGAGATTCTCTTTTTCCAAAAAACCTAGGCCCTCTCACCTATAAAAAGGATTTCCAACGAACAAGAATAGGACCTCTCATAATTTTCAAGAATACAATTCCTGAGAGTACGAGAGAAACACGTGAGGGAATAGAGAGAGTAAGAGCAAGAAGTGAGAGAGAGAGGTGATCACGGGTTGGTTCAACCGAGTCCGTGCCGTCCTGCCACCGTGCTGCCTTGCTCTCGTGCCGCCATGCCTTGTCTGCCTCGCACCTCGCCGCCGCATCATCCCGAGTCCCGACGATCTTCACAGCCCCCAGGCGAGCTCCCATAGCAATTCTGACGATCTTTCAGTCCAATCACGTGTCCCAGCTCCTTCTTTGCTAAGATGCATCCTATCGCAATCCACGAGCCACTGTCCGCCAGTCCAAACTTGGAAAGCAAATATTCGAATTAAGTAAAAGTCTCATCTAATTTGTTTTCGAGTACATTGTTTCCTTGTTTAAAATATTACAATCTAGTGTGAATCTTTTAGTGATAGTGCCATATCCATGAAATTCCCGAGTAAACTTTAAATTAGGAATTATTTCTTAGTTTCACAATGTGCATATAATCGACAGTCCGATTTCATGCCCGAAATATGACTCGCGATCGCACGGAAAATCGTTAATCCGATCTCCCGCCCGAGATATGATTCGCGATTGCATAAAAAAATTTTGGCCAATTCGATCATCACGCCCGAGATACGATTTGTCAATCTATTGTTTCTAAATTTAAATGGATGACGATAATATTTTGTGATATGGTGTCGTTTGATTTTTTTTTAAAAGAAAATCCAAAAATATGTTAGTTAGGAT
This sequence comes from Syzygium aqueum, assembly GCA_031216185.1. Taxonomy (NCBI): domain Eukaryota; kingdom Viridiplantae; phylum Streptophyta; class Magnoliopsida; order Myrtales; family Myrtaceae; genus Syzygium; species Syzygium aqueum. Next base: position 7,010,048 of record CM062238.1, on the reverse strand, counting down.
TTCAATTAGAAGTTTTGCATGTTTAGGGACCCTCAATGTATCTAGAAGATATGATAATTATTTAATTTAAATTAGGACTTGAGTTGATTTATTTCCTAGTTTAAATTAGGTGTTATTCTAATCCTAATAGATTATTTAGGCTATTTTAAGATTTCGAATTTTAATAAAAATACCAAAAAAGGAATCACTTTAGGATAGATCAAATCATTTTCTCTAGGATAGATTGCATGTTAATTTGAGTAATTTTTAATTCCGAATTTCATTAGAAATTACCAAAAATAAATCATTTGTCCGTCATTAAAATTATGTCACGTCGTCGTATGACATATAGTTTGCATGTTAGGCTGCATTACTCGCATATTAATTTTTGCACGTCATTACATATAGATTAACTTTCATTTAAATAAGTGAAAATAAAAAAAAAACTGCTTGTTAATTAGAAATCATATTATGATTGTTGATGTGATTTTCTAGCTAACAATGCATATGCTTACATTGCTTCGAGATAAGTGATTCTCTCAATCTTGCAATTTATTTAATATTTTGATTATTATGTGTTACTTTGGTGGTTTGCGCACCCGTATGATCACTTTACATGCTAGTGACTAAGTTAAAATGAATCCAAACTGCCTGCCAAAACATTTTTTTTTTAAAGAAAAGGTACCGAAAGAGCGTTAGACTAGATCTAGCGTAACCAAGTCCCTGAGTTTAGAATTTCTGGTTCGTAAGAATAAAACATATCTCCCTATGTTTTATTTAGGTTTCTAATCAACCTACCACAAATAGATTAGTGACGACTCCAAGCATGAAAATATTTGCACGTTAAAAGCTTAAACTCTAAATTGCGAATTGGTAGGACTTGGGAGGACCCGAGTTAAGCTTAGTCTTAATAATCCATTAGTCTAAGAAATTTTAGGTCGTGACATTTGCCCAAGCCGTGAGCTGTCCTCATCGGATCTTGCAAGGGCCGCGACGCCCTCGCTGGCCCTAGCCTGTGGCTGGTTACCGGCGCTGACGACGTGACTAAGGAAGGGAAAGAAGAAGAAAAATAGAAAGAAAGAAATATTATAAAATTTAAAATATTATTAAAATATTTTTAATAAAAGGAAATTTTATGTAGTTACCAAACTCATTTCTATTTTTTTTCTATTCCAAGAATAGAAATTTTAGACAGTTACCAAACACTTTCAAATGCTTAGAAATTGTTCATGAGCACGGAATAAAAAAGAATCATTCCTAAACAGAAATTATTTTCGGGAACAGAATGGTTGTCAAACGCATCCTTAGTGAATATGTGCAGACAGATCGAGCGCTTTAATTAAACTTTTAAAACTCACGAATCTTGCGAAGAGTGACCGAAGAAAAAGAAGAAAGAAAGCTGGAGTGCCACCAACATACCAGATTGGTGAAGCAGCGTTGCAGCAGAAGTCAACGCGGGCCAATAACCCGAAAAGCTTTCATACTACACGCGTTGTCCGTGCCCAACACCGCATGCCGGGTCGATTCGTGAACTCTTTTGTTTCCACCATGAGCAACATTGTCAACAACTTTTAGGAAATCCCTTTTGGTTTGGACTTGTCGTTCTGGTTCTTTTCTGCTGAATATTAGGCATGTTCCTGTATGTTGTGATTATTTAAATGAGCGTTTGTTATGGGAAAATGGTCCGCTTGGTCATAACTCTGTCGTTTCAATTTTGTCAATTTAGACTTAATCCTTTACGTGAAATTCCAACATGGTCCTTCCGGCCAATTTTGCTAAAAATCGTTGATGCGGCGGTATGCCATGCAGGACGGGCCACGTTAGCAATTTTCTACATTGGAATTTGCGCAAAAGGTTTATGATTAAATTGACAGAATCGAAAAGTGTGAGACTAAATCGGCATCCGTACAATGAGTTTAGGACCGATCGGGTAATCATTCCCGTTCGTTTCTGTCCCGCGCAATTGGTACGTTTGTTTGAACGAGACTTTCGAACTTGAATTGGAATTCCACACTTTCTGTAATGCCCCTTTCCTGAGGTATAGTACTAAGACCGTGTGTTTTGGAAAAGCTTCGATGTGGTCGGGTTGCGGCTTCGTTCTTTGAAACTAGTTACCTTTGGTTGAACGAGAGACTAGACTTGAATTGGAATTCCAGACTGTAGCTATGCTCATCTTTGATATCACGACGCATAACTTCTGCATTGCTGAAAAAGAAACGGGAGTTCCGCAACAAGCGAAGAGAGGAACAGCGGCATCGCAGCATACGAATACCCATTTTTTCTCTGAAGCATTCCTCCTAGGAATTTCCTTTCTCTGTTCCCCATCGCCGGGGTCGAGATATAAACTTCCGCAAGCGATATCTTTCAAACTGTACATGCGCGCGCATGTCCGTTCATGACAAGAAAACCACTTGCCCCCAAAAAGAAACATTCTCCGTAGCCAGCGGGTATCGAGAAAGAGTCATTGTTTTTCTCCGTCCTGATCGGAGGGTATTGTCTTTTGATTAGTGAGTTACGAACATGAGCTTTGCCTATATGCTTGTTCGGTTAAATTTTATGTGAGTAGTGTCCTTAAACTTATAACCTACCAACCAGAGCTATGGTTAGGGGGAATTCGCTCCGACCAGAGAGGGAAGAAAATACAACCTATGCAAAATGAAAATCAAACCACGGACAAAATCCCGAGCACTAGGACAACTCTGGGGGAGCGCACCACCGGTATGATACTCTAAGCAGTGGACCAAGCTCTGAGCAATGCACATGACTCATAAGTTCGATTCATGTTATAAGTGAAATTCCGAATAACTCGTGCCGAGTTGCCTAACTGCGACATATCTCGTGTGAAGAGATTTCCTGATAGTTAACATTTTGGTAGGGCAATAGCGACAGACTTGCCAACCTCGGGCCTTTGTGTCACGGGCAGTGCGGAAAAATTATGACACAAATTGAACATTTTGTAACGAGGGTGAGACTCTTAAGAGAACGTCCAGAAAGATCGCTAGCACTACCTTTAATTTTGTGTTGAAACTATATGTAGGGTCGGTGGACGAGAATGTTTCTACAAATGTGATCAAGACACGGTTTACAACTCTGATGCCCAAGTTTTTCCCAATCCCACCTTATTCAACCGAACTCATCCTCTTTGTCTTACCTTTGAATTTACAAAATCACTTCTTATTTGACCACCGTCGATCGTGACAAAATGGGCTCAAGACCCACATTTCCCAATTCAAGTTTTACGTAACCGATAGGTCACTCATTTGTCTTACCTTTTTTTTACGCATACTCGTCTGATACGGTCATTCGCGCCTTATTACATGTATTTTCTTCACATTTTCGTGCTCGTTCTTATCTGAACCATGCCTATTAACAGAAGTGCATCTCAATTAGTTATCCGACATAGACATTTCACGCGTCGTAACCACGTGGCACTTTTAGATCGCTTAGTAGACTTTCTTGTCCGAACACCCGAGTCTTTCGTTTTTGAATTTGCGATCAAATGTATAGCCATGTCTGTGCCAATAACACGAAGCAATTTAAGTTATTTTCACGGTATGGATGGATGAACCATGTAGTAATTACCCCATCGTTTCAGGTAGCTATCACGAATTGTGTCGAATTTCAGAATGCTGTCGTTCGTTGTCGAAAAAATTGGTCTCCTTGACGACCAATTCAAACTCTCTCCTCCTTCTTCTTCCCTCTCTATAACCAGAGAAGTCAAATTCCAATCTGGTTTTCCATTACTGTGGCAGTCAAAAATTCAAAAATCCCAAGCCCGTTCAACAATTTCGATCAAGAGGAGAAGAATCGAAGCAATTGCTGGCGGTTTCCAATGGCTCAATATAAGTACGAGACATCCTCAGACCCATTCTCTTCATCGTACCCCCAAAGAGACTCACAGCTTGCGACAACCAAAGCAGGATAAAGTTAGAGAGATTCTTGGAAATCGGCCGAGGATGGAGAAGATCCTAGCTTCAAAAGTTGCAGTCGTCGTGATGATTTTGCTGTTTTTGATGGGAGCATCAATGCGACCGAGCGAGGCGTGCCGGGTTCTAATTAACGGCGACGGAGGAGCACGGGTCAATGCTGAGGAGCCTAGTCTAATCGTTCTCCAAACCCTGAAAAAGGGTTCGGCTCCGTGTACTGGGAACTGCGGCGGCTACACTCCCGGAAGCAGCACCACCGGCTCCAAGGCCTTCGCGAGCCGATCAGCCATGGGCATGCCTCCGCATGATTATTCTGATCGCGTCCCTCGATTTGGCGTCGCTTCTGATCGTAAATAGTTGGTGCTCCATGCAACAAACACTCGCAAAGGGAATTGAGTAGTTACAGCTTACAAGCAAAAAGATTGAAAAAGAACCAATACACAGTTTACGAGCACAAACAAAAGTTTTTCTTTCTTTTCTTTTTTAAGTTTTTTGAATGGATGGTTTCCATCTGTTTTTTTTTTTTTTGGTAAAGATGGTTTCTATCTGTTGTAGAATGCACAACTTGGGAAACATGTTTAATTTTTTAAATTTCATCCTTTAAGCCTAATAAATTTGTTCGCAAGTTTTTATAATTGCAGAGGGCGGGAAGCGACTACCCGATCTTGTTAGCAATTTTGCTATTCATTGTTTTTGTCAATCTGGGATTGATGAAAAACTATAGTGTTGTTGAAAAGTTACCAAAGCCAATGATGTGTCGAGTGTATTTCTACCGAGGATTAAGCTAGAGAAATTCGATGGGAAGACAACTTTTGCCCGTGATAATTAAGATATGGACTTCCTAAGTGAACCAAGAATTGGGTAGATTAATTTGTTTTCACATGTCATAACTGGAATTGCCATATGTTGCGAACATATGTGGAAGAGCAAAACACGGAACACAGAGATTTACGTGGTTCGATCATAACGTGATCTACGTTCACAGGCGAGGCAAGACAAGATTCTACTATAATCAAAAGAGAGTACAGTTTTCAGAAGTTGAAATAACGACAAAAGCTCACGGCTCATAATACTCTCTAGAAACACAATTCTCTTTGTACATCAATGAGAAAAACCTAGCCGCAATATAAATAGGGCTCCCAAAAATTTTCCTTAGGAGCTACACCCCCGAACCCCCCGAGACATTGGTTCGTTTGCTCCAGCTTAGACGGTCCGCTATAGAAATTTATTCGCTTGCTACGGGTTGGGCCTATCAGCCCAACCCTCCGTGTCGTGAATCAAATCTCAATTTTCTCTCCACCTTCAGGTTGCACAAAAAATATGTCAAGTCAGGTCATGAACCGGATCAAGTACATAAAATTCAAGACATATTTAACACCATATAATCATTGAAAAATTAAATTTTTATTTCCTATGCTAACTTATATGTATTAAATTCGTGCTAATGCGTCAGTATTGGAATTGCCATATAATCATCTTACACGTCCTAATTTGTGTCAAAAATTGCCTGACCCGAAATATAAGAAATTAATATTCTATACCTAAGCAAGGTATAAAATGCAAAAGCTTCATCATAAGAATTAAAATTCTATACCGGTATATCGACGATCAAATATGCCCTCAATCCAACCGACTAAGCTTGCTTGGAGCTTCTCTACCGGGGGGAACTTCGGCGTTGCTCTCGGCTTCTCAAGTCGCACACGACCACTTTTTCTCCATCTCTTTTGCAGCTCGCATGCCCCCACTCACGTTATTGTACGTCAGTTCATCTCCTTTGAAGTGTTCTTTGCCTCTTTGTAACGAGTTCCCTCCAGGGACCATTCAAATGGAAACGGATTGGGCTCGGGTCGAGCCCACCTGGGCGGCCCGAGCTCGAAACCCAACAATGGATGACAACGATTTAGCAGACACGATTGGAGATCGTGTGATGCGAAACCTAGCTGTGAATCAAAGGAAGCTCGCGATAGACACATCTGGCTTCCTCTTCACGGTGCATGTAAGTACAGAATCTTTTGCTTTTTGAGTTTGTAGGAGCTAACATCTTCCTTTATGTAAGGGAAGCTGTTGTAACGCGAGAAGCAAGAGTTTTCCCACGAGTTTTCTTGAACTTAGCAGAGGTCAGAGGTCTGGTGTTCAGACCTTCTCAGAGTAACAAGATTGGTGTAGTATTTCGGGGGTATATATGTTGAATTTGCCCCATGTACATACATGTATATAACAACAGAAGATATGGGCTCGATCTGACATACGAAGGAAAACAGGACTCTAGTTTGCCTACAGATTTGCATTGGAGAAGGTGTGGCTGTATAAAGATTGTGAAGGATAACGTAAGCTCTCGAAGATGTGGTCCTAACCTATCTATTTGATAAAACCTTAGAATGAATCATTGCTGAGTTGTGTGGGTTCATAATTGAGTCCTATAATTACTTATAGTGTATGCATGTGCATGGGTAATATAACGTGTAGAACTTAGGTTTTGCATGCAATTTTTGAACTTGGGAATGCACGATAGCTTTGGCTATGAAAGTATTTACACACCTATAACGTCGTGATGTATTCCACCAGCTTAACAGAGTTTTTTTTTATTTTAAATAATTTATATATGTTCTTTGGTCAAGTCTTTTATATTTGTTTGCCGAAAGAGTTGATTGTGTTTCATATATATACTTTACAGTCAATATGTCCTAGATATGATTTATTAAATGGTAGGCAGTAGTAACGAAATCTTGTTACTAGATACCGACATTTTTCTCTTGGATTATTATTAGTCGAAGACAGTTGTGGATTCGAACGGTCTTTGAACATCACCCATGCAACGGAGAATGTGTAAAATTTCCCCTACGATTGATGCTGAATCTAGTAAAAATCCTTTTTTGTAGACTCATTTACTAATTCAGCCAATTGCATTTTCAATTGCAACGTTTTAAAGTAAACATTAGAAGAAATTCAACGTATAGATCATAATGATGATGCAAACGAATGGTGTTTACTGCTCTATTGCGCTGAATAGGCAAAGAGGATGCGTGGTCTTGTAGCAATTACAATTTTGAGAAGAATTACGTTACGATTTTGTGAGTGGCTCGACAAACGCTACAGAATAGCCATGACATTTCGTAACAACTCCTAAAAAATCATTTCACCATACTTCAATGTGTTGCAAATTGCAATTCGAGACATGATTTTGCCCAAATTTGCCAAACTACATATGAACCTTTCAAACATCTATAGACTAGAGTCAAGAAGCAGGCTCGAAGATTATCCCTCCTTGCCTTTTCCTCTTTTTTTTCATTATTTTCTTCCCTCTCAAGCAAGCCATGGAAAAGAAGGAAAAAAGAACGGTACGATGGACCATAAAGTATGATTGTCTCCATATGTTTTCTCCCCGAAATTATCCAGTCTATGAACCCTACTACCCTCAAAAGGGGTCTGGGACACACAGTTGAAAGGAGACCTAATATGGACAAAACCCATTCCCATGCTCTGATCGCTGCGCAGAAACCCTCCTCTCTTTTTCCTTCACCCCCTCCTGGATCGATCAGAAAGAAAGAACAGCATCATGATAATTGGCTGATCCACCTGCACGTAAAATCTTATCAGAACTTTCATCGATCTCTCAACATCACCCCTGCCTTGTTTTATGAAATTCAGCAACGAGCCCACGAGGAACGGGTCAAGAGCAGCTCCCAGCTTCGCTCCGACACACGCACGCAGGTGCCACACATGAAACTCCAGTTCGTGTAATGATAGGAACCGGCAGTCGTTCGCGTTGGGGTTTGGTAAACGTTCGACAGATCAACCACATCAAAGCCTCTGCTTTATCATCAGAGAGTGAAAACTAAAGGAAAGCGAAGTTGCAGAAACGTGGGGTTGTACAAATTTAGCTCGAAAGAGAAAGGCGAAAGCAGGGGGGGGGGGGAGAAATAATAATAATCAAGAACAAGAAAATAGGAATTTATCCCATTTGGGGACTCCATCTGGGCAAGAGAAGAAAAGGAAACAGCTGGAAAAGTTGAAAAGAAAAATATAATATTAAAAAAAAAAGAAGAAAACAGAGGAAGGAAACAAAAAAAAGAAAAGAATTGGACCACGACCATAACTATCGCCATCATCAACAAGCTTCAAAACATCAACGTCGTGATACATATGTTAATATTTTATATGGAAAAGGACTAGGGGGGCCGATGTGATCTCGACTCTTTTATCCATCTTTCTTCTTCTTCTTCTTCTTCTTCTTCGTGCGTTTCTTCATCTTGTGAAGTCGTGGACGAGACTGGGCATGTCCGTGACGTTGAGGCGCCACGAGAGGAAGGAGATCCCACCGTCGGAGGAGTCCCGCGCCGACGCGACGACGTCGTCCTCCATGAAGCGGAACTCGTGGTGGTGGTGGTGGTGGCCCGATATCGCCGCCGGCGAGAAGCAAGAGGGCACCTTCTGCGACGCCGCCTGCGCCTGGTGGACCCACTGGTTGCCGTACACGTGCTGCGCTTCCGCGACTCCTCCGCCGCCGGAGGCCGCGGCGGCCGTCGCTCTCCTCTCCTCCTTCTTGAACCGGATTCCGCAGGCATTGCATAGCGACTGCACATTCAGAAAACGGTGATGTTATATACCGGAAAAGGTGGAGAGGCAACATGTTAACGGACAGGTATCAAGAAATAATCATCGAACTATGATACATGTATGGTCAGCGGCAAAGATGACGACATTGCTTGACTGGGAGAAAAAGAACTGAAGAAGAGCTTCGATATATGCACAGACACATACATCAACACTGCACTAGCGCAATCATTATGGATGTTCAGAAAACACTAACTGATGGTGATCTTCGTCACTCTTATGTGCGAATACTACGTTATCAGTACCATGACCGGAGAATTCGAATCGTCGTAATTTTGACAAACAGATGAACCGACCAACCAAAAATAAAAAAAACAAAACAAAACAAAACAAAACAAAGGGAACTCCATTAAACAAATTGCAGAAACCAGAACGATTTTCGAAACAACACACGTGAAACATTCTCGATCATATACAATGCACGGAAAAGGACAAAAAACTAAAATGCAAGAGCTTATGCAACAGTCGGACGTACACACGTATCGATGTTGCGATGCATAATTAATCCACAACGCACCTTTGGGCCACGCGGACCGTTGCGCCAAAGCGGAGTGGAGGTGGTGTCGCAGTTGGCGCAGCGGCGAGCGAGAAGGGGATCGCTCGCGCCCGCCGCCGACTGATTACCGCCGCCGTTTCCGCCGCGGCTGGCCTTGCCGTGCGGGGCGTGCTTGGGCTGGAACACGTCCCAGCAGAAGTTGGACACGGTCGAGCGCCGGTGCTGCTCTGGGCGGGCGCCGCTCCCGCCGCCGCCTCGCCTGTAGTGATCGTCGGGGGCGTCGTCGGCGACGACGAGGCGGGTGGAGGGGGTGCCGAGGGAGAGGGTGCAGTCGACGGAGGAGGAGGAGGTGGAGGAAGGTGGGGAGGAGGACGACGAGTAGTAGAGGTCGTTCTCGTCGAAGGGCTTGGAGAAGAGCATGGAGAAGGAGGAAGCGCCCTGGTTCCCGAACGTGCCACACGGGCACGGCTCTCTGCTACACCTATGCATCATCTATCTCCAGCCTCTCTTTCTCAGTATCTCCGTATCTCTGTGCCCGCGTGTCCGAGCTCTTCTCGTTCGAGATCACGTAAAATAGTGGGGAGAGAGAGAGGGAGAGGGAGCTAGAGGAGTGAATGATGAGAAGGATTGAATGGGTGGTGAGGGAGAGAGTTTATAAGGTGGGGGAGAGAGAGAGAGGGAGGGGAAGGGGTCGAAATAGGAGTCAGCAGCAGGTTGGGGCAGTGACCCTGTGGTGGTGGGGGTGCGATTGTCGTGGAATGGCCAGGAGGAGGGATGCGCATACGAAATTATGGGAAAAGAGAAAAAAAGGACAGAACGCAGAGGAGGGTCCCAGGTTCAGATTGCCATGTTGTAGACAGAGAGAGAGAGAGAGAGAGTAGAGGAGTACTTTGCGTTTTGCAGTCACAGGGACTGGTGGTGCTTGCGTTGAGTGGAAAGTGAGTGAAGTGAAGTGTGCGTCTTCTGCTGATGCAATGGGTGCGGTTGCTCTTGGGAGTGTATTTATAGGCCCCATTTGGCCGTCGTGTTATGGTATAAAATAAACTTCGAAGTCCTTTGAAGCGATGTGCGTCTCTGATTTCTCGGCTCAATGTCTTGAGAGGTTCGGATCGCCGTATCTGTGCTCTCTTTTTGAGATCGTGCCTGAAAATATGACCCCCCCCCCCCTCCGGCATTCAAAGCTTAGCTTACGCGTGAGCCCGAAATAGCCGCCGTGCATGAGTAGGTTCGATCGGGTTCTCAGAGGGTCCTCGGCTCCTCGCTATTACTTGTTAGGGATTACCGTTCAAATTTGTTCTATAACATCGGGGCTCGATTGACCAAGCGATCAAAAAAGTCGCATGTTTCGACGTGATGTATTATTATGCTACCGTCCTATAAAAAAAAAAACGTTTACATCGTTTATGAATTGAATCCATATATCATACCGATCCTGTTTACATCCATTCGGTCATATTTCTCTTTAGGGCACACGTACTCTCTTTCTAGAATCGCTCAAACTTTTCAAATCTTGAGGTGCGGCTGCTAGAACAACATCACATCGACAACGGAGCACGATGTTACCATCGCCAGCCCCTCTTCTCTCGCGGGAATCTCCCGTTCGAGCCGGCCGAGTCCATACGGATACAGGACCGGTCGGATACTCTAATCATGCGGGTTCCATGTCGGTCCCGCAAGCGCGCGCACGGAGCCTTGCACGCGATCTAACCGCTGCGATCGCGTCCGATCCACCGGGCCACGCTTCCACAGAGAGAGAGAGAGAGAGGGGAGCACAGGGAACAAGGCTGAGAGTGGTGGTGGGTTCTGGTCAGAGGGGGAGGGGGGGGGATCGGGGCAGTCAAAAGAGGGCCACGTGAGTACGGTGGAGGCTCGCCCTCCCCCCTTCTCCGATCACAAGGCTCGCTGTCTTTGTGACTTATTCTCCTCATTTTTTGCAAAAAAAAAAAAGCATTTTTAATTAATTAATTATAAATTATAATATATATATCTTTGTGACCTTATTCTCCTCATTTTTTGAACAAATAAAAAGTATTTTGATTAATTAATTATAAATTATTATATATATGTATAAATGGAAATTCATCCCCCAGTCCCAGTACTACTCCTAGTAATCACCTTTTCCCTCGCCCCCCCCCATCTCTTGTCACTTTGCCTGCCTCCCAAGGAAAATGGAATACACCCCCACGCGCCTTCCCCCCTTCCCACGCGCCGCCGTGCGTGGCCATTTGCATCGAAACACCGTACATCTATGATCTACGCATGGTGCGAATTGTATGCGCGTGCAGCTAATAGCAAATGCCCTTCCCTTTTGGTGCTGTCGATGTACGCAATTCTTAAGAACGGCAATTTTTGTCACTTCTCGATAAGAGTCTCTCGACAGGCGAGCGGGCAATCGCCGAATGCCGATGGAAGGATCAAGCCTTACCGGGGGGGGGACCCGACTTCAGATCTCATCGAAACTTTTCGAGGGAAGAAAGGAGCCGTCCCCCCAATGGTTCACATGCCACGAGCCCGTGTTGCCGGAGCCGGTGCGCTGCTCCCCTCCCCCCCCCCCAATCCCGGTCACCCCGGCTGACGGGGTATCTTCCCCGTACCCACATTAGTCCTCATGGTGATCATGCGCGAATGGTGGCACGAATCTAACATGATTGCCCTCTTGAAGGTGTTTGTGTTGGGTGTCCAATCGTCGGTCAATCTACGTTGTCCCGTCCGTATGATGTGGTAAAAATTTAACCCACCCACCCCCACAATTTCTTATAAAATGTTTTATTTATATTTATATTTATATGTTTTGCTCCATTAGGGAGCACGAAATTCACAAAACAATCAAAACGATCAGTGATCGTACCGTGGAATCACGTGAACTGCACACCAATGTCTTTCTCTCTTCTCTCTCTCTCTCTTTCCTCCCTCGTCATCCCCATAATAATCACCTCAACATCCCCCGATTCCTCGCACAAATCAGTCCCCCGCCATCAGTCACTGCCCCCACGCCACACTAAAAAAAAAAAAAAAAAAAAAGAAGAAGCGTTCAAAACCATTGCTAATTCCTTTGTATTATATATATATGTATAAATTCGATAGATCTATTCTATCTCGCGAGTAAAATCGATTTTTCTTTAAAAAAAATGGAGGGTAAATACCGCAAGAAAATACCCTCGGCTTTACCAAAAAAAAAAAAAGAAAATACCCTCGACTTTTTTTTTTGTCGCAAAAGAAAAAATCTAAACTCGCTCACTATTACCGTTCATTTCGGGGTATATTTGTACGGTACAAGTTCGAGATTTTTCTATGACGCAAAAGAAAGTCTTAGAGTTTGGATCATATTGGGCAAGTAATTTGAGGTATTTTGCGTCAGGGCATGTATGATTTGAAGCTTCTTGTGGTATTTATTCTAAAATAAATAATGATATTATTTCGATAAGGGAAAAAGAGAAGGGAAAAAAAAAAGGCGAAAGACGGAGAGGGACGTGAGGGGGAGGACAGATGTCCATGTAATCATCTTGGCTTTGCTTGGGAGAGAAATCATCTTCCGGGTCAAAGATGGGAAAAACTCGAAAAAGGGAAAGCTCCCCATCAAAAGGGCCAAAAAAAAAAAAAGACCTAATAAAAACCCCCCCAAAAACCAAATACCCAATAAAAAAAAACAAAAACCAAGAACATCTTAGGAAAATGCAAAAAAAAAAAAAAAAGGGAACAAAGGAAGGATAATCCACGGCAAGACCCGACCAATCTCCTCTGGAACATCGACCCTATTCAATCAAAAGATTCAAACGGATTTTTTTTTTTATTTTGGAAAGAAAAAAGGAAAAATGCATGGCAATGGAGAGAATCAGATCTTCTTGAGATTGGTGAGTTTTGAAGGGATGGACAAGAGCGACGACCACCGCTTTCCAAAAGATGCTCCTCCCCTCCTTCTTCAAATTCGCGCTTGTTTGCATGCAACCCCCAAACCAAAAAAAAAAACAAACAAACCACGCAGCAGGAGGGGGGGAGGCCGCGAGCGATCACCCCAAGGCGCGATCGGGCGCACATCATCGGCGTTGGTTGGTCCACTTACACGTGCAATTTCTTATCTATCTTTTTGCAAAGCCCAAAGTTTTTTTTTTTTTATGATTACTAACCGCGTCGATTGAGAAAAAATTGATTCGTTGTCATTCCGATTAATGTCGCTCTTCCCAAAGAAAATCCAGCCATGTCGAGCGTATGTTGTGGTTTCGAAAAGATCGGCAGAGGGGATGTTTGGTTTTTCCTCTCGTTGTTTCCGACTAACGAGGTGCGTTGGTTTCGAAAAGGGGGTTATAAAAAATTGGGAAGGACAGTGACCATTCGGGAAGGATTCTTAGGGGTGTGTTTGTTTGTTCCGTGAAGAACTCGAGATTTTGGGTAACGTTTTTTCGTGGAGAATGATTGGTTATATCGTTTAGAAGAATCATTCGACGGGAAAATGTTTTCATTATCGACGGCAATTCATAGCTAACTAAGGAGAGGTCTTATTTGATTTTGATTTTCATGTTTGTTGACGATGAAATTGGCGAAGGAGAATTGAAATTGAAATTGGGCTTGGACAGACGGATGTGTCGAAATTGTAAGATGAAGTGCGTAATTTCTACATGAGCTCCCGGAAGTTTTGCGAAATTGCTAATGTCGCTTCATAGAGCGGTAGCAACCGCTTTTGTTTTGGAACTGGATGTTCGTATTCGGATGTAAGTGTTTTTTCCATCAAATTGGTGTTTGAATAAGGGATATGTACCTGGGATGGTAAACAGTGTATCCCGATCAAAGTAAAAAATTTCAAATTATGTTTACTGTGACACATTTATTGAGTGACATAAAAAATCAAAAACTTATACTTACGCGACACATTTACCCTAAATTTTTTCTTGTGACATACGATACCAAAACTTGTACCTATGTGCATATTTACCCTAAACTTTGTCTTGTGACATGGGAAAATCCAAAACTTATATTTATGTAACACATTTACTCTCCGTAAAAAATTCATCAGATGATTTTTCAGCTAGCCATGTGCACGTCATGTTAACAATGTTTGCTTTTCCGGCATCCCTGTTGGTGGATTTTTAACGGTGCTCAATGATAGAACATTAACGAAAGATAAATATGTCACACACGTACAAATTCTTAAAGTAAATGTATCATAGTGAATATAGTTCGAGATTTTTTATGATTTTTTCCCTTTACTAATTACGAAATATCTGTGTGGGCCAAATAAATATCTACTGTAATTACTATAGAATATCTCTAAATAATGGAAATGCGGGATATGCTCGATCATCCATCTCGCACGAACCTTTCATTCCCGTTCAATCATCATCATGTCCTCGGCCAAACCCACAATCGCCCCCCTCCCAAAAACATAAAAATGAAAAAAGAAAAACGGAAAAACAGAAAAGAAAGGGAGAAAAAAAATAAAATAAAAAAATCAATCATGATGTAATGTGGCTCGTTGGATTCGGTGGGGCCCCCACCACCGGTCGCGCTTTTCCCAGATCGCGCGGATCGTATCTCCTGCTCGCCCTAAGCCCGACGAAAAAAGCCCCCCGCAAAATCATTAATAATAATAACAATTAAGCAATAATAATTAAAAAAACCATTATAATAACAAAATTCAACCATCCAATCGCCCGATCCAGGCGCCACGTCACCCCGATCCGCGCTGCGTGCGCGCAACTCCTATCGTATTCGGCCTAATTTCCATATTTTTTTAAAAAATAATCATGCTAAAATAAAAAGAAGAAAAACGCGATAATAATAATAATAATAATGATAATGATAATGATAATAAATATCGGAAAATAGAAAGAAAAGAAAAAAAAGGAAGGTGAATATTATGGCGCAGTACCGAGCGCATAAACAGCAACAACACAATCCTCAAAAGCCACGAGATACAACTGGAATGAATCTCCGACATCGCTCAAAAGCGTTTCCGCCGCGGAATCTCTCTCTCTCTCTCTCTCTCCTCGCGAAAACGCAGGTCGTTCAAACGTTGGACCAGACCAGATCGCAGGACGGGGGGTCAAAGTGGGGCCCCCCCGCACCCCCGACAAAACGGAGTCCCAAACTGAAATCCTAACGAAGAACGAAGAAAAAGGGTTGGGGGGGACGGGCCACGCTACAAATCTTAGAATGGTAGTAACTCTTTATGGACTAAAGTGAGATTAATTAATTATTATAGTTTGGAAGAGGATCCGACTCCAAAAGTAGCAGCAGGCCAGCTAGTCTCCGTCCCCCCACCTTTCTGTCTGTCTGGTCCGGCCCCGATCGAACCGAACACGTCGCATTGGCCGGGACCGGCTCGCCCGTCCTTTTTTTCGATGTTCGACGGCGTCTCGTGCGTCGCCCTTCCGAGGTCCCTTCGATCGATCGCCATCGCCTCGATTCGATCCCCCCGGCTACCGGTGCTGTGACGTGGTGTGGATGGTGAGGGGGGGGGGGGAGCAACGGACAAATCTTGTTCAACCAAAAGAAAGTGGGGAAACCCATGTTTTCTCCAACAGCGCAGCCCATTGAAAAGGGTCGTAAAGATATGCCTTCCCTACGCATCAAGTAAATTACCACTTCATCTTTTATCCTTCACGTAGCAGCAACCAGTGCCGATCGAGAACTGATATTTTACACCGGCCCCGCTTCTTCAAAAACGCCCATGCATTAGCCACCAAATCCTTGTGATCGTGTTCAAATTTGTGTCGAAAATGGTACTTCGATCGAAGCATATTCTTATCAAAACCACCCTTTGAGCTACAGAACTGGTTTATCCACATGTCATCCCCCCATTGGCCAAGTTGTGGTTTTCCTCCCTTGGTGAGGTCATCGGTCAAGCTCATGATTCAATCTTTGAACATGTGCTCTTTGCTGTCTCTCCAAGTCGAAGGCAAATTTCTTTCTTTTGTTTTTTCTTTTTTCTTTCCTTTTCCTTTCGTTTGGTTCCGGAACTGGTCCTAGTGTGTGCATCAAGAAGACAAGAACTTTTTCAGGTACCACTAAAGTTAAAAAGGGAAATGCGATTGAAGCAGTTCGAGGAAGTAAAGCAAAAGCGAGAGAGGAGAGATGGAGGGGGGACAGACCCAGATTCAAGATTGGACCAGCAAGATGGCGTTCGGAAAGAAGGGGGAGAGATTGCGTAGGAGGAGAACCCTCCCCGATAAGCCGTCCTACGAAAAGATAAAGGTCGAAAAAAGAAAGGACTGCAACCCTCTGATTGTCCCCTCCCTATGCAGATCTACGCCAAGGAAGGTACGGCGAGCCACAGGCTTTCAATTATTAAGAAAAGTTGGTAAGCACCGAATCACTCTAATCATAAGAGTTCATACCGAGGAAATCGTCGTCGAAATACGCCATCTCGGGTACGACGAAAGGGGGGCAGACCGGGTACGTAACAAAAGAAGAGTCTCGAGAGCGGGAGGGTTCCCTGACCATCGGTGCACGTATCGAAAGGGGAGAATGCACCGATGTAGAAGTGCATAAGCACATCTACTAATCTGGTTAGTGCGATTTTGATGTAGCCCGACAAGCTGATTCAGTCAAATGCAATCGAGAGCAGGTGCTTTGTTAAGGAATACCTTTTAGATTGTTGTGTTGTCGAGATATCGTACCGAGAGAAAGTACATGTATCAATGTGTCGAAAATAGGCCTTTAATAACGCGCGCTAAGAAAATGCTTGTCCTGTTGCACATAACATAATTACGAATCGAGAGACTGATGTCATGCAGCTTAATCACAAAATCGCGTGATTAGCAGTATATTTTATTTTTGCAAGTTACAAATTGAAAGAACTTAGCAGAATACTTGCACGGATCTGTACTTTGTTTCTCGATAATCAAACCCGGCCTCAAAGATCGTCTTAGGTCGCCCAACAATGGCCGCCACTCGGGCAAACCACCGTTCGTCACGGCGAGCTGATCGATGACGCGACGGCGACGCGTGGAACGGGAGGGGGGGGAGGAAGGGAAGGGGGCTTGGAGCCTCGGAATGTCATCATCATGTCAATCTTTGTTCGGGGCTGTTCGGGGATCTTGTAGCAATTCTAGACGATCTTCCCACACATGGTTTGGTCGCATCTTTCCCAGGTGCTATTATTTCGCGAGGAACAATCGAGTCGTGGGAATCATTTGACTGTTTTTTCCTCCTCTCCCTCGCCTCAATCTTCACCGCCATCATCAATTAGATTGCACGACCATATACGTGGATTGCCCATGGATTTGCCTATGTTGTTTCCTAGGTGTTGTCATGATTCGTTTGGATCTTTCCCAAGGACGCCAAGGAAATCAATCTTTCAGTTGATTTGACGATAGGGATAGGGGGGGCGAGCGATGATCGTCGAGCGGGCTCGGACCGGGTCGGAACTCGACTCGACGTCGAGCCTAACTTGGTTTATAGGCTTGCCCACCGTAACAAATGAGGTGAGTAGAGCTCCCTAGCTCTAATTAGCCTTCCTGAGGCTGCTCGAAGATCTCGTCCTAGATGTAAGCACATTCGTATTCTCATAAAATTATCGAACCAAATTTTTCTAAATTTGCACGTAGCTCGTAGCCTTGCATGACCGCATTGGAAAGGGATAACTACACAAATGGTCTCTAAACTTTAGCTAAATGTGTAATGTGGTCTTTAAATTTTAGCTCAATGTGAAATGTGGTTCTTAAACTTTTGGTACATGTTCAATCTAGTCTCTCGACTATATGAAAATATTCAATGTTATCATTGAACTTGAATGAAAGGAAGGACAAATATTGTACATTTTCATTTAGTTTAAGGACTATATTGAATATGTACTAAAAATTGGGAAAATGGCCAAATAAGTCCTAAACCTTTTGGGGTAGTGCCAATTTGGTCCTAAACCTTTTTTTGGTGCCAATTGAATCCTAAACCTTTTGATATAGTGCCAATTCAGTCCTTTTGGCCGGATTTTGCTGACGTGGACACCGGCCGGCCGGCAACCGATTACCAACGCTGACATGAACAAAATTTAATAATATTTTAATAATATTTTTTCTTTTTCCTCTTCCTTCAGCCCGTCGCTGGAGCGGCGAGCGGCCGCAGGCCAGAGGCCGGCGAGCCTCGCCCTTGCCAGCGACGGCGAAGGCGAGCCTTGCCATAGCTGGGCGAGGCTCGATCTTGCCCAATCTGGCAAGGTCGAGCCTCGCCGGCGGCTGGGCGAGGCTTGCCTGAGCTGGGTGAGGCTCAACCTCGCCGGATCTAGTGAGGTCGAGCCTCGCCCAGCCGTCAGGGAGGCTCGCCCGGGCCTTGCCAGACCTCACGACCTTTGGCGAGGTCCAGCCTCGCCCAGCCATGGCGAGCCTCACCAGCCCAGCATGAGGCTCGCCCTCGCCGGCGACGGCAATGGCAAGCCTCGCCATGGCTAAGCGAGGCTCAATCTCGCTGGATCTAGCGAGGTCGAGCCTCAGCGACGGCGATGGCGAGGCTCACCTTCGCCGTCGCCGGCAAGGGCGAGTCTCACCAGTGGCCGGCAAGGCTTGCCTGAGGCCGGCGAGGTGGACCTCGCTAGCCTCTGGCCTCCAGCCAATCGCCGCTCCGACAACTGGCTGAAGGAAGAGGAAAAAGAAAAAAAATTCAAAAAAATGTTAAATTTTGTCCACATCAGCGCCGGTGACTGGCCGGCCGGCGTCCACGTCAGCAAAATCCGGCCAAAAGGACTGAATTGGCACCATATCAAAAGGTTTAGGACTCAATTGGTATAAAAAAAAGGTTTGGGACCAAATTGGCACTACCCCAAAAGGTTTAAGACTTATTTAACACTTTTCCCACTAAAAATTCATGAATTACATTAAACAAATTAAAAATCCAGGGACCACATCGAATAAATAAAAAGTCTAGGGACAACGTAGCATATTGAGCTAAAATTCATGGACCACATCAAATAAATTAAAAATCCATGGACCACATTGCGCATTGGATTCGCGTCTTTTTCTAAACATGCACATATGACCGCATTGAAAACTTGTGAATTACGTGAGCAGGTCGCTGACCCCAAAAAAAAGCAGGCATTGGGTGGACATACCTTCGGATGTTGAGATGCCCAAACCTAACTCCGCAAATTGACGGACGCAATTTAATTTCAAATTTAATTACAGGCATACGGTTTGAGAAGGTGAACAGAACTATAGCAAACCCCCCCGGTCAACGTAACAGCTTATGTTGGCCCTTCCTTGGCAAAAAATGAAAATCCAGCTCTCCATAGAAACGCACCACGTGTCGCGGGAGCCCGATTGACAACTATCAACGGCTCGTATCCGATCTTAGGCATCGCATTGATCTTCTCGCTAATGAGCGACTCTACCTAATTCCAAAGCCCGTGTCATCAATCTCTAAGCCCAACTAATCAATCGAAACTTTTGGACAAGTAGATCTCGATTCGAATCGGGATTTTTTTCCTCAATAGCTCGAGCAAAAGTTTTATCTAGCAACGCCGGATTTACTAAGATTTCGAAATCGATTTGTTAAGTAATGTGTCGGACTTCGCCTCGTGAGTCGATAGTAATAACTATCGGCATTTCTTTTGTTACATTTGAATGTTGAGCAAGTGTGGGCTAGGCCGTATGAGCCACCTAGCTAACCGGGCCTGCCCACAATGGGGATTGAGCCCATAGCCAAATGGCTCGTCAGCTGACGTGGCTTTTTTTATTTGCCGGCAGGAATTTTTTTTTTCCTTCTCTTACATCAAACTTGAACATGACATATAGTTTGCTGAGCATGCATGTGAATATTTAACCGTCGAAGCGTTAATTCAACAACTTAAACTTTTAGATCAATCGACAGTATAATTCGACAACACTCTGCATCGTGTTGGAAATGAAGTGAGAGGTTCGTAGGAATATCTTGAGACTCCTAAATTTGCCTTCGTCATAGCTTGCTCCCTAATTATAATTAGTTCCAATACTTAAATCTTTGCCGAAATCTCAAATTCATGCAAACTAAACCTCTTCAAATAAATGTTTTTTGACGTATGACGTGAGAGTGAGTGAAGCACTCGGACCACACACAAGGGTGTGAATACGACGTTCTGTTCAATATTATCCTGTGCACTACTGAAATTTGCATCGGCTCACCTCATCTCTTAACGTGATAGGAAAATAAACTCTATTTGAATTTTACCTAACTCATGATCGAAATAGGGCAGACTGTTAATTAATTAAGATTGATTTTCCTTCACTTTCAATGACAAGACAAAAAAGCCACCCACGATTTTATCCACAAATTCAAAAAACTAAGTTTGTTACTTGTAAGGTCATGATTCAATCGGCATACTAATGAAAAAGTACTTGTTCAATGAATATCCCATGTTTATATGGATAACGACTTTCGACTTATGTTTATGCTCGATTGCATAATATTATACATGTCATCACTTGAGAGGGAAATTTATAAAAAAAAGTCCTAAATTTATTGCAATTATGCCAATTCAATCCTAAATCTTATTTTTTTTTTCTGTCAATTCAATTTTAAACCTTTTGTATTTTAGCTATTATACATGAACACGGTATATGAACACCAACCTCTCGACCCAGGGTTTTGGGGGAGAGAGCCAAAGAAAATTAGAACATCGCAAGTTAATCTCGTACAACCAACCCAAATCAATAGCGGGAAATGTGGGGCTAAAACATGCAGTAATGGTGGTGGCTTTCAAGCTAATTACAATGGGAGAGGGACGCAGATGATGCCGAACAGCATTTATATTGTCCTGGAAGTGCCGGAGGTTGCAGAGGACGAACGTTTATCCACTCAACCGCTCACTTTATAACATAACAAGACATGACAGGTAAACATAACCACCACATAATCAGTGGGGCGTTTGTATGATCAGAAACCCTAGATATCAAGTGTTGTTTGTGCATGTGCATATCTCTTATTTAGCGTGTGAGTATGCGATGCGATGTGATAGAGTAAAATGACTACGGCTCCGGCGGGATACTAGTCCATCGTCGATCCGCGTTGCACTCCGAACGGTGTAAAAGATAGTTAAATGAAGGATTAATATCACGAAAAATCTCAAATTTGTATATATGTGATAATTTTATCCTAAACTGATTTTTTGACCACCAAAAATCTCAAACTGGTATACCTGTGATAAATTTACCCCAAATTAATTTTTCGACCACTAAAAATCCCAAACTGGTACACTTATGATAATTTTATCCCGAACTATTTGATCACTAAAAACCCCAAACTAGTACATTTATGATAAATTTATCAAAAACTAATTTTTTGACCAAAAAAAATCTCCAATTGATATATTTGTGACAAATTTACCTTCCATTAAATTTAATTAATATCTCGAAAAATCACAAATTGGTCAACTTGTGGCAAATATAGGGGTAAAATCCCAAACTGATACACTCGTCAACTACCGCGTGTCATTAAACTTAACAACTTGACAGTAAAATTTAACAAAAATTAACAGAAAGTAAATTTATCACAGGTGTACTAGTTTGAGGTTTTTGGTAATTGAAAAATTAGTTCGGAATAAAATTATCACAGACGTACCAGTTTTGGATTTTTGGTAGTTAAAAAATTAGTTCGGGATAAAATTGTCACAAGTGTACGGGTTTGAGGTTTTTTGTAGTGAAAAAATTAGTTTAAGGTAAATTTGTTATATGTGTATTAATTTAGAATTTTTCATGGTATTAACCCTTAAATGAATAAACTAAGTTTTGTATTTATATTGTAGTGGGGAACTTCCACTCATACATATCTACAAGACCCGAGTACTTGAAATCATCATCTAACAAGTGAGACTCGAATAGAAGTCTCGATGCGAAACTCAAAGAACGGACCGATATGTGGGGAGCCGCATGTGTGCTGTGCTCCTAACAACATGTACTGGTATGTTCCTAAACCTTTCGGCATCGAACCGAACATTACTAGTTTTCTCGATCCCATTCATTCAATTGAATGCAAACTTTTATCTGCAAAGGGTTAAATTGGCCGCTATACACACTTGCGTATCCCATCGGAGTCCTGTTTCTGAATCGATGCTATAAGTGTCGCCAAACTCTTCAATTCTCTCTTTCTCCTGCACGATTTTACCATCCAGACTTGCGTCAATTCGTACCAAACGCATTAAAACACCTCTAACAACATGTAGGTACTTTAAGTTTATTGCCATCATTAGGACTCATCTTTAAGGATAATCTAATACCTCCGTGAATTTTATTTTAAGTATTATAGCTTAAGTTCTTGGATCGGGTGTTATTTGTAATCACAAGAAAAAAAAATATATATAAAATTAAAAATGACACGATTGATCTCGAATTTTTCTTAATGCTCAATGTGATCTTTAAACTGTCTTTTATTCAATATAATCTCTTAAGTTTCAAAGATTCACTTGATGTAATCCTTCGATTAGGTATATTGCCGTATTACATGCATTTTTTGTGGCGTAGAATGTCATACTGTTGTTTTTTGGACCGACATAGTGATATGAAGTGTCACGTCATTTTCCACATCAACAAATCTTTTTGCCTTTCCTCTTCCTTTTCCTTTCTTCTGGGGCCAAAATAATGCGAGAGAGAAAGGGATATACGATCTGAAAGCTAGATAAGCCACATGGCACATTTAATGTCAAGTTAATAGAAATTATGGTTATGTCAGCTAGCGCTCGTAGACTTTTCAATGAAACGACTATGCTGAGTGAATCTTTGAAAGTTCGAAAACCATACTAAACAAAGAAAAGGTTGAAGAGTACATTGAAAACAAGTTCAGAACCATCTAAAGTTCTTGCAAACCTGTTAAGATTCAAACATTTCTTCGGAGTTCTTCTGGGACAAACCACATCGTTATTCTATATACATAGCTTCGTGGCCTCTACCAGGGAAACTTCTTGTTTGGACCCAAATCCAGTGGATCGAACAAATCATGGTTATTGATATCGTGGATTCAACGCGAGCGCTGCTTAGCGGTCCCAAAAGATCAACAATTGTGATTCACTTGAAGTCGGAGTCCGAGTATTTGCCCTATTCATCATCGGATGTCATAACAAATCTGACAAAGCCATGTGGTGGGGGGATTGTCCTGACCCTTTGAGTCACTCTAAGCGCTGGTCCAACAGACTTTCGTCCCAGAAAGAGTAGGCAGTGGCAGTTGATCCAAAACCAAACAACCTTTGGGCTTGTCCATTCAAACAGCAAACTTTCTTTTTTGTCTTTATGAGTAAACAAACTTTCTGGTAAACCGTTTCAATTTCTTGTTATTGTTCACAATCACAACCCACACCCACGACCTGAACGAATCGATACCGTGCAAGAAATCGCATCCCCCATCAAATCGTTTAGCTTGCTGTCTAGTTTTGCTCGTGGCCCTGCCTCATTTATTTACAGTATCGAAGATCTTGGGAGAAAGCTTCCAAGATTGTGTAGTTTTTGCATGCAAACTTCTTGATCCTATTTCGCGTTCGACCGCCAACAATCGATTAAACATTCGACAGCAACCCAACACCAAACCCCACCTTTCTTCTCGGTTTAAAAATCTCTCTCTTCTCCATCCGTCTCGTTATTAGTACTCTCTCTCTCTCTCTCTCTCGCAAGAACAAGGGGAGACACACACACCCACATCAGACAGAGAGAGGGAGAGAGAGATGGTGAACTTCGTGGAGCTCCAGAAACCACTCTTGCATGGCCTCATGAAGAGGGCAGGGATCCGGCCCTACACGGTGGAGATCGAGCCCGGCACCGTCATGAACTTCTGGGTGCCGCGCGAGACCATCAGGAAGCCCGACAAGAAGGCCAAGAGCAAGGACGAAACCGTTCTTGTCAACCCCACGAAGCCCGCCGTCGTCCTCATCCATGGCTTCGCCGCCGAGGGCATCGTGACGTGGCAGTTCCAGGTCGGCCCGTTGACGAAGAAGTACGCCGTTTACATCCCTGACCTCATATTCTTCGGCGAGTCGGTCACCGACAAGGGTGACCGGTCACCAGCGTTCCAGGTAGGGTCGAGCTAGCTCCAAGGAGGAGCAAGATTATGCATAGCCATCTGCACTTCAAATTGCACGCAGCTTAATGGACATCATTCAGTTCAAGTGACTTGAGTGTGTGAAATTCCTGTTGTATCCAATATTATAGTTTATGTTAAGAGATTAGTGTTTTCCTAAATACATAAAAATTTCAGTAGTTTACTTGGACTTTAGAGGAATCGGTCAACTTTAATGATTTCAACCTAAAGTAGACACTCGTCTTAATGAAAAAAAGAAATTTTTTTCATACACAAGGTTTGTAATGCAGATGTCATCTGGATTACATTATTAGCCTAGCAACTTTGGCGGTTCAGTTTCATTAACAAGTTCAAATCCGAGTCGACACATAAAATCTGACTTCAGTTTCCAAAATAATTTTTCTTTTTTCTTCTCCGACCAATTTTCAGGTCGAGTGTTTGGTGAAGGGGCTGAGGAAGCTCGGCGTTGAGACGTGCACGGTGGTGGGGTTTAGCTACGGTGGGATGGTGGCGTTCAAGATGGCGGAGATGTACCCAGAGATGGTCCGAGCCATGGTGATATCGGGGTCGATACTGGCCATGACGGATTCGATCAGCGGCGAGACGCTAAAGAGGCTCGGGTTCTCCTCTTCGTCGGAGCTCCTGCTGCCGACGTCCGTGAAGGGCCTGAAGGCGCTTCAGTCGGTCGCCATGTACCGGAAGATTTGGTTCCCCGACCGGTTTCACAAGGACTACCTCAAGGTAACAATTGTGGTCTTTACCCTTAGCCATTAAAAACCAAACCTTCATTTGAATTTTCGGATATATTGTTCAATATAAAAACTCAGTATTTATGCAACCGTACCTATTCACATTATATACCTCTCCCTCATTAGTTAATTAAGGTATGCATCCTGTGTAAAGCGAACGGATTCATCGCTAAGTGTCGTTCTCTCAAGTACTTGCCCGAAGGAGAGAGTTCAATTTTTTTCTATATTTCGTACCATATTTTCATGCTATTCTCTATTTTATGATGTCGCTCCATTGACGACGCATCCACGTAACATAGATGATTGCAATCGGGTTGCCCAGTTAATGTCCAACTTCCAACAGCTTGTGACGATGTCGTGTGCACGCAGAACCGTTGAAAATTGATCGACACGACATCCTCCTACTTTAATGTTTCGGAAAGGACTTCCAACCACTACACCTATCCTGTTACCCGTCAGTTGACGATCTTTAAGTACGATAACTTAGGCGTGCAAATGGTATTAGAACCAGTCATTGGGTAGCCACGATTTTCCTTTGTTGTCTGGACGAGACACTGCTCCTCTTTGCCTGAGCCCCTTAGACGAAAAATTAATGACAATGATAACAATAATGCCCCGAGATATTAAGACCGCTTTAGAAACTTGATCTATTAAATAATACGAGGAATCCCGAGTTAGAAACTTGATCTATTAAATAATACGAGGAATCCCGATTTGGGTCCTCCGTAATTACAATTTTTGCATCATTGGGTTCGTGTTTTCTAGCTCGTGACGAACCGCTCTGTCGGGTCGCACCGACAAGATGATCCCAAAACATCAAAATGCATGGGAGGCTTGCTTGACCCTCTTAGAAAAGACTTCGAAATGATACTTAACTACATCTCTGAACAAGAACTGAAATCCAATGTTTATTACCCAACTAGCTTTTTTTCAATGTACAAACAACAGGTGATGTTCACAAACAGGAAAGAGAGAGCTGAGCTATTAGAAGCTCTTGTCATCAGCAACAAGGATGCCTCCATCCCTAACTACACCCAGGTAATTATCATTTTGGTCATCATATGTCTCTGTTTTCATTAGATGAATCCATGAATCTCATTCGTCCATAGAACTGAAACACTGACCATCTCCAGTTTTGCATAAATTTTGCAGAGGATACATCTCCTCTGGGGTGAAAAAGATCAGATCTTTAAACTGGAGCTGGCTCAGAACATGAAAGGGTATGTACCCTCAAATCATACTTCTACCGGGAAAAAGAAAACAAAGGAACAGTTGTCCATAACCCAAGTTCATTATGCTGTCCTCCGATCTCAGCTTGAGAATTATGTGGCACACGTGCAAGAAACCTAGAGAACGACGCGCAATGAGTTGAACATATCTAATGGTGTGACAAGCAATGTTTTATCACATCGATCATAGAATGATTTCGCCTGATGATATTTAAGCATGAATCACCTTCAAATTGAATCGACTAAGTAATACGATGAGTGAAAAACATCATATGATCACTCCAGATCATTATATGCTGTCCCCGTTGGGTCAATCAAATGAACCTAACTGACAGTTTACTTTCGACAAAATTGCAGACAGCTAGGAGAGAATGCAACGGTGGAGGGCATCAAGAAGGCAGGACACTTGACTCACCTTGAGAGGCCTTGCGTGTACAACCGGTGCTTGAAGCGGTTCCTTGCTTCAGTCCATCAAAGTGAAGCCGACAAATGAGTTCGACTCCGCTTTTGTGCTTTCATTGCTTTTTCTGCTCTCTAGCCTCAGTCCAATGTTTGAGAAGATCTGAATGAGTGAACTTTTCCTTGAACAAGATAAATGAAATGGAAGAGAAGAGGCGTAAAATATGTTTCTTTTTCTCCGATTTCGATTTTCTTTATCACAAGTTTTCTTCCTCAACAACTCCGAAACGGAAAACCGTCAAACTAAATGTACTACGACAAGGCATAGATGCCACATGAAAGTTAAAAAGCTTTTGCAAAAGCAATCATCTAAATGAGGACTGAATCTCTTCCAGTGTTCTTCCCTTCGTCTCGGGAACAAGAAACGTCACGAAAGCAACCGTAAGAGTAGTCATCATGGTGAAGATACTGAAAGTCCCTGTTAAGAATGTGGGAAAACAACTCAGAACTAAATACACACGAATACCCATTCATGTACGTACGATATGGAGCAATTGGATTATAATAGTTGAGACGTACCTCCCGTGCTCCAATTCAACAGCAAATTCTCGCTCATCGTGATTGCCCAGGAAAAGAACCAATTTGCTAATGTTGCTACGCTCCCAGCAAGACCCTTAATTTCCACGGGAAGTATCTACAATATGCAATTTGGTCCAACAAAACAAGAGTCTGATTAGATTAGATTAATTTATACTAACAATTAATATATCCACTTTTGACATCCTCCAAGAGCACAAAGAAGTTTGGTCATTTCCTTCTTTGTCAATGTTTGTTTCGTCATTTCCTTCTTTATCTGTTCTTGTTTGCCCCCTCTCCCTGGCATATTTGCTATAAATTATCACACAAAACTTATGGGGATAGACCGACAAATTAGTGAAAAGATGAGAAGAGGATGGCACAACATATTTTAGTGAAGTATCCAATTAATCCAGCAAACTATAGCTTCTACCCCTGACACATAAAAGAAAAACCTTCGTTCGACATACCTCAGACATTATAAGCCAAGGAACTGCTCCCACCCCTAGAGAGTATGCAATTATAAGAACCTGGAAAAATCATAAGTGAATATTTTAAGACGTGCCAATTATACCAATAGAGCTGCAGAAAATCACAAAAAGAGCAAAGTCTTACCACAAGCCCAACCAGTGACATTATTCCCAGCAGGCTATACACATGGGAATCTTCTGATACAATATCCTGTAGATAGCAAAGAACAGAGAGAGTTCGTAGTGCCTTTAGTTTCCCAGAACATAACATCACATGAAAACTCTATTAGAAAGCATGACATGAGAGGACTGCAATTTTACAAACCTCTAGATAGAAGGCAACTGAAACGATAAGAAGGCTAATAGCCATCCCAGAAGACGAAATCTGTAAGAAATATACTTCAGATTAGGCTGCTTTGTAGCTAGACAAAACTTGACAGGAAAGTATTATCATACTTACAATAAGAAGCAACCTGCGACCGGCTCTGTCCATCAGCCAGACAGCTACTCCAGTGGCAACAACCTAAGTTATTTAAAGAGAGACGGTCAGAGAACAATCCCACATCTTTGGCATGTCATGTGAAGCTTCGAATCACATCAGTTCATATGATAGACAATCCGCATGAAAAGCCTGAGAGATGCGCTGCATACAATACCTGGATTGCCCCAAGGCCAACTGTTGCAGCATTGCTTGAAGAAACTCCTACCAAATTCACCGAGTGTCTTAGATTCTTGCAAAAAAGGATATTCTTTTTTTTTTCCTTTCTTTTTGGGCAGTAATGAGACCACTAACCTAGACCAGCAAGACTTGCGTTGAAAAATAAAAAAATGGAAATAAAATATTGATAATCGTTGCATCGTCAAAGGCCTGTCTGGCTTCAATCCTGGAGCAGGATTTAAAGCTCATGACTACTCTTCTCATAGCATCAGTCAGTTTCTAGATTCAGCGTACTTGTTAGCCTCTGTAGCTTTATTATCTATAATGACCAGACCCCTCCCATGTATGTAAAGACCTGAAAAGGAGTACTCAGATGTGCCCACTAAAGTAGTAACTATCTGGGAATAGGTCTTAATTATAATTCACTTCACATAGACTTTTCCCAACCAATATATTTTGTTTGCTATGAACTCTCCTACAAAGCATTGATGTCATGATCTGTAATAATCCTGTCTTGTGGGCCAAACCCTCAAAATGAGTATTCGTATGTACCCCTCAAGGTGATGGTTGTTTGGGATGGGTCATCCTTATGAATCACTTCACAGGTCCTCTCCTTTCAATATAAGACTTGGGGTGTTGCAACGCCCATGCAAAAACAACTCTACCTGTTTTCTGTTAGATGCTTGGAAGAATGATTTTGGATCTACTTGTACATGAAGAAACAATTCAACCATTAGCCTCTTTGCTCTCTCTGTGCTTCATAACTGAGCTTTCACTGCGGATGAATGTGCCAATCATTATGCAACGTGTTACAAACAATTAAGCTTAGAGGTTCCCAATTATCCAATATCCTCTCCCATCCAGCTTCTGGAGAACGATCTCTATGAAATATTTTTTGGTGCATGGATCAAATCATCTAGCAAACATCTATTTTAGGTCTGTGACTGACAAATCGAGATATCTAGAGAATAAGTTCCATACATATCAACAAAATATCCCTTCTTCTTGGTCAAAGAAACTTTATTTATTGCAAGTGCTCATACTGATTGGGCAGCATACGACTTATTCTGCATGACCTAAACTATGTGAAGCTCGCTATCAACAATATATACTTTCTTTATTTTACAGTTCTCATATGCATTAACCACTCGATTAACTGCATCAGAGGGCATTCGGCTCGGGTCAAAGCTTTAAGTTCTACGATGGCATTCTGTGGTATGTTTTCTACTTTTTTTTTTTTTGGTAAGGGGTATGTTTTCTACTTCTTTTTCATAAAAAACAAAAAAAGCCAAAGTTGGGATACCAAAGAGTATCATATGTCAATTATATACAGGAATGGACATATTACGCCATTATTTTGTCTGAAAGGTCTAATGAGATCTCCGTTTACTTAAAGGCAGTAGATTCAAATCTTTAAGCCAAGACAGAAGTGGTGAAATTTCAGAAGTCCAGAGTCAATGCCCTAACCAGCGCTCTCAAAAATCTTGGTGGAATAGAATAAGACACCATTGATGCCAGTGAGTTGCTGAAGCACAAGCAATCCAATTCCAACCTGGAGCACAATGGTCCAATATCTTATGAATAAAGCTTTAGAGATAATAAACAAGATCAATGCAGTTTATCAAAATCAGAGAGTAACATACCATTAGAGGAAACCAATACCTCTTCCTCTTGAGATCGGCAAACCTGATTGTGGTTCTTTTGCTTGACGATGCAACAGATTTCTGAAGAAAGTAATCATCAGAAGTCCCAACGCTATAAGTGGAAATTACAAATTAATAAATGATGCATCCATCAAGAACATCTAATCCAAATGGCAGATGCAGTGGCATATTGGAATCACCAACAAGGAGTTGACTATATCAGCATTATACAACACCTTAATTTCGTTCACTTCAGAGGAAATATCAGCATCAAACCCCCGTAAAACTTGTAAAGAGGCTTCAAATTCATCTGTCAACCCCATTTTGGCCTGCAAATTTTGCCGCCATCAGCAAGGCAGTGATTTAGAAAATTCCCAATATATAATAGGAAACTTTATGTCAGCTGAAAGACAATTCTGAACTTTGAGCACGTAAACAGATGCAATATCTGTACCAGCCACCTAGGAGACTCTGGTATGAAAAATAAGCCAGGGATCAACACCAAGCAAGGCAAAGCTCCTGCAAAAAAAAAAATCACTCTGTTTCACATTGCTTGGAGTGTAATAAATTGTTAATTGACTTCTCAGGGAAAAAAAAATTGTTCCGTTATTTGATTATTGACGGACTGAGAGGATTCATCTGTCTTGAAAGCAGTTATATAGACAGTTAGATCATCAGTGATGGTAACCACTCAGAAGGTATTCTTAGCAAACTTAATCAATGGAGTGTCTTTAACTGAAAGTAATTCTAATCTGATGAGAACAATACTAAGTATATTGAGATTTCCCTCCTAATGCTATTCAAGTTGATCAGTGTACAGTTTTGCTACTTATTAAACAAGTTAGTTATCGATGCTTGCTCTTTCCTTCCCTTAAATATGCTTACCTAAAATTGCTAGCGCTCTCCAGTTGACAAACATTCCCAACACATAAGCCAGAAGAATTCCGATAGTGACTGAGAGCTGCACAACTTGAAACCTTAAAGAAATTAACATACTCATCATATTAACATCGGGATAATTTATGCACAACTGACTGGATATGGAATAGAGACGAGAGGAAAGATCTGTCTAGTGTCTTTTCCTACATCTATGTATGATCTGTGGCACTTGAACTGATGTCCACTTGTAGATCTAAAGTAAAGATACATGAACATGTGAAAGAAGAAACAGTGGACACTGGAGAAAGAAGCATTTGGCCAAGATAACTGAAAGCACTGGCTCGCTAAAATCACAGAATTTATGGTATGACTTCTAACGAAGACATCCAAGAAACAGCGAGATAAGTTGACTATTAACCTGATTCACAGATCCAAGACTTCCTCTCATGTCTCGAGGTGATATCTCCGCAATATATACAGGCACCTAAAAGTGACAAATCTTGGTTCAGGCATAAAGTTCACAAGAAATCCATTGGAATCATTAAGAGCCTTATTGAGGTTACCGTATAGGATATGACGCCCACGCCAAATCCCTCCAACAACCTTCCCAGGTATAAAAATGAAACATCCTACTAAGAGAAAACCTTAGAATGTGACAAATCTGTAGTACTAAAGCACAACTACATGTGTTGGTGGGGGAAAAAGCTCACTTTGGAAAAAGAGATGATGAACCATCCAATTACATTGGGGATTGCAGCAATCATCAGCGACTGCAATTCAACACAGAAGCAGTCTTCAGGAACAAACATATTTAGCTACTAGCCGCCAACGATGCAATACCAGCAAATGAAACAAAAGTAACATAACTTGTAGTTTGCACTTTCACTATTTGCTGTATGACATTTTCCTTGTGGAGAAGACAAGAACAACATCTAAAAGTAAATACTCAAATCTTTTTCGACTTGATAATATATGAAAGCAGTAACTAAAAGTCTACGATCACATCTACAGCAGCTCCTATGGTTAAACTATTAACTGAACTCTGATTGCCAATGAATTTAACCGTATCAAACACCCTTATTTACCCCTTTTCGGCCAATATACTCTGCAATCTGGCCGCTCGCAATGGCCCCGACCATAGCACCAACGTTAACCAACGAGCCAAACAGAGAGAACTGTTGCAAAGAAAGACGCCCAATCAGTAGAGTCAAAGAGCAAAAGTCACTGCAGCCGCGACCACCAACATGGTCAAGAATCCAAGAGTTGACGAAGAACAAGTGACACCTCCGAAAGCGAGAGACTTAGGTCGCTGATAATGTCTTCCTCCGTCGGGGACGAATACCCACACTGAGAATAAACAGAGAAACGAATGTCACCCACAGTCGTTCGCAGCTAATTATGCAAGCGGCACGCGCGCGCGCGCGCGCCCACTTCGCCAAATTTCGGAAAGTTGTTATTTTTGTTTCCTGCGATCTCATCGTGCACACTTCCAAGAGCTGGCCCAGTTAATAAACCCGTTTAAACAGTGCAATGAACGACATTGACCCGGCCACCAACGCCCGCGATTCCGCGAAGAAGAAGGGCGCGGGCGCTCACCGTGAACCCAAACTGGATAGGGCCCAGCGCGACGATGAGGACGCAGAGGATGACGGAGACGGAGCCGTCGCGGATGATCTGCGCCGACGAGCCCAAGTTCGCCGTCGTGGACTGCCGCGAGCTCATCCTGTACCAGTTCCCGGTGTTGAGCAGCGGCTTCCGGAGGCCCCTCCCGCTGCCGCCATCGTCGCTGTCTTCCCTGTAACTCATCTCTTCGGACGACCGAGACCCGCAACTCCCAAGAAGAGAAGGCGGGCGTTTCTTTAATGGGTTCGTAGCGAAGGTTCCGACCCTGAGAAGTAGGTAGAAGAATTCCCAAGCGGGAAAGAGGCTTCGCTCCACCGGCTGTTTCGAGGGGCGGTGGCACCAAATCTTCCGGGGAGGAACAGCGATTTGAAGAGAAGGTGAAGAAGGCAGGGAGGGGGGACAGTCAAAGTCAACGGGGCGTGCTCCGCTTCGTTGGGACAGCTGAACGTTGAGGAAGTAGGTTCGGTGAAACGACAGGTGGGACTCTAAAAAGTGAAAACCTCACGTGTCATGTGCACTGTTTTCCCCACCATGCGAGATGGACTGATTTTTTGACCGCTACTCTATGCAATGCGATACAGGTGTGCAAAAGAATCGGGACCCGTCCCGTTCAAATCACCCGAGATTGCTCGGAACCGGTGGTTCCCAAAGGAATCAATTCGATTCCTGATCCCAATTTTTTGGAACAGATAGGTACCGGTCTGATTCCCGATTTCTGGTGTGGAACCGCTCACCCCCCACTCGAACTGAACCGGTAACATAATAATAATATATTTTATTTTTTTAATTTTTAACTAAAAAATCTGACCAAAAAAATTTAAAAAAAAGAAGAAAATTTGTTATCATGTCTAAAAGTATTGTGTAATTGAGATAACTTTGGTCATTTTTCCCAATAATTGATGAGTACCCACTTGATTTATGGATGATGTGATTAATATAACCGATCATAGTATATGAATTGTATGGAAAGTTATGTTATTTTCTTTTTATTTTGTTGATCCGATGTTGGTCCACAGATTTTTTATTTATTTATCCAGGAAAACTTGTTAGGACCGGTTCCATAGACCCACTTGGGAACCGAACCGGACTGGTGGTTCGGTTCTTGGGTGGATCCATGGAGCCGACGAGTGGGTTTCGGTTCCAATTTTTGGAACCAATCTTGTAGCGGGTGGTCCACGGTTCTGGAGTGGGAACTGTCCACTCGGACCATGCACACCGCTACAATGCAGGGAAAGATGCCCGCCGTTTGCGTTTGAAAGATCGATAAAAAATAAGGAGCTTTGTCCCTGCCCACCGTGACATTGACGGCGGGGACATGGGTTCGAATTTCTTACCAGAAATGGACCGCCCTTCTGGGCTAGGGTAATAAATTTGCCGAACGAGATAATAATACGAACAGTTCATGAATTTTGACTCCATATGCAATTTGGTCCATGAACTTTTAATTTGTTCAATATACTCCCTCAACTTAAGCCTCATGTTTAATATGATTCATGAACTTTTAATTTGTTCGATATGGTGCATGAACTTTTGGTACATATTCAATTTTGTCCTTCAACTATATGAAAATATTCAATGTAGTTCTTCTATTAATTTAAGTTCATGGACTACATTGAATATTTTCATATAGTTGAGGGAATAAATTGAATAGGTGCTAAAAGTTCGAGGATCATATCGAATAAATTAAAAGTTTAGAGGCTATGTTGAATATTAGGCTAAAGTTCAGGGACTACGTTGAACAAATCAAAAGTTTAGAGACCAAATTATACACTAAACCAAAATTTATGGATTGTTTGTGTCATTTTCCCGAAAATAAATTATAGACTCGTAATCCGATTCCAAATGATCATTGGCCTCATTTGGTTCGGCTTTGAAAATGGCCTTTGAAAAATGCAAACGCCTTTAACTTAAAGCCCATGGAAAAAATGCAATTTAGGTTTAGTAAAAAGTCATTTGTAAAGTTACTATAGCCCAAGTAATCTTTGGTAATTTTTTTTTTTGCAAAGGGCTTTTAACACAATTTCAAAGTGAGATTTCCACCCCCAACTTGATCTCGCAAGTGCGGCCCTTGGTCGTAGAAGACACATGTAGTATGGATCAAACTTTTTGATTGAACATTGTGACCTAGTATCCAAGTTAAGTTCCGCCCCAAGTTTATTTCGCCCGGCGGCCTTTGCTTGTCAATTTTACATGTAGTACCTAGCCGGTTCGCACCTTAGAGAGGACCTCACATTACTTGTCTGTAGCATATCAATACGTTTTATATACTTATGATATTCCTTCATCTAAAAGCTTAAACTTTTGATACGACTAATTTATTGCACACGATATCAGAGAACGAGTTTATGCTTCAAATCCTGGCACTCCCTCCCATTTTCTTTCTCTTTCTCCTTTGTCGAACGGCCTCGCATCCTCACCGATCATCAGCATGATGGCAAAGGAAGCAATTGACCCGATCCGCCCAATGATCACCTCTAGTGTCCATCCACCCATGGCAACCAGCATGTGGGCTTGTTTTGCTCTGTATCTTGCTAGACCTTTGGGCCTCTCACTTCTCTGTCTACAGGCTGCATCTTAAGTTAGAAAAAAAGCTTATTATTCTCACTGAACTGTTTCTCTTATATTAAGTGTATTTTATGTTTTGGTCAAAAAAAATGTGTGTAGCCTACAACAATAACAAAATCTAATTTAGCAAAAAGCTTGAAATGTGACTCAGCACTCAATATCTCATTTCAATAATCAAATTTAGCACGCCCTAATATTAATAATACAAGAAAAAGAGAAAACTGCACTTTCGTAATAGCGCCGCCATTGTTGGGTCACCATGTGGCATGTCGTGGTTATATGATGATGAACTCATCGGTGCAGTTTGTCTTGCCCGGATGGATTCATCTGCCAGGGGCCGCCACCGCCGTTATATCCTGAGGTGTTTGTCAAACATTCTATTATAAAAATTCATGACTTTCGCATATATATCTTAGTCTTAACTGAGCCTTCCCTCCCTCCATTTTCCTTGGACAGCAAGCGACTTCACCTAAACTACAGCGACAAGCGAAGAAAGCTCCAATTTTTTTTCGAATTGCTGATCTCATGAGAAAATCCGTCAGGATCCCACCTCAACCCCGTTCTTCCCCACCACCACCCGCCGCCGCCGCCGCCTCCTCCTCCGCCGCCGCCTCCAAGATCCCGTTCCGGCCCCGCAAGATCCGGAAGCTCACAAGCCAACCGCCGGACCCCCCAAAACCACCGCCGCCGCCGCCTTCCCCGCCGGTTTTTGCTCCCCAAATCCCCAAACCCCTGTCCTCCGACGGCGAGATCGAGCTCGCCCTCCGCCACCTCCGCCGCTCCGACCCTTTGCTCTCCGCCCTCATCGACACCCTCCAGCCTCCCACCTTCGCCTCCTCGGCCCGCCCTTTCCTCGCCCTCGCCAGAAGCATCCTCTACCAGCAGCTAGCCACCAAGGCCGCCCAGACCATCCACGCGCGCTTCCTCGCGCTCTTCGTCGGCGGCGACGACGGCGACGACGGCGTCTCGCCCGACTCGCTCCTCGCGCTCACGCCCCAGCAGTTGCGGCAGGCCGGGGTCTCCGGCCGCAAAGCCGGGTACCTCCGCGACCTCGCCGAGCATTACAGGAGCGGGGCGCTGTCGGACGCATCGATTCTTGAAATGGAAGATGAGGCTCTCCTGAGCGCGTTGACGAGGGTCAAGGGAATTGGGGTCTGGTCTGTTCATATGTTCATGATGTTCTCGCTTCACAGGCCTGACGTTTTGCCCGTGGGTGATCTTGGAGTGAGGAAGGGCTTGCAGGCAATGCACGAGCTCAACGAGTTGCCTAAGCCATTGGAGATGGAGGAGCTCTGTGAGAAGTGGAGGCCTTACAGGTCTGTTGGGTCCTGGTACATGTGGAGGCTCATGGAGTCTAAGGCCGCAGCTGCGAAGGCAAAGCCAGCTTCGACTTAGGCTTCGGTTGAGAGTCGGTGAAATTGTTAACATTGTTCAGTGTTGGTACCTCTCGGCATTTGTTGGAGCGTTCTGCTTGCTTCTTGCTGTGGTATGTTGTGCATTTGCTTCAATTGGCTCTGGTGTATGTCTAAATTAGATACCTTTGTCATGGTGGATTCTTTATCAGCCTTTTCGGTGGTCTTAATCTATGAAGCTGCGAAGATGCAGAGTTTTACCTGAGAAAAGTTGATATCTTTGTCGCGTGGGTCCTTGGTTTTGAGAAGTTTAGATGTTTCCTGAACTAGGAATGTATCAGATAGTTGATTTGGTTTCCCAGTAATTATAAGCAGGCAGGAGGGGTTATCAAACTTAGATTGGCTTCTTATTAGTTTAGGAATTGTTTCCATATTCAGATGCTTCCTTGGAGAGATGAACCAGGATTGACCTTCCTCTTGTGCTAAGGGGATTTAATCAATATCCCAGATCCATTCTTCGGGTCAAACGTTTAAAATTTATGGATTGCGTGTTTTGCTGAACTTCAAAGCGACTCATCTCTATCCATGCCCAGCTTACTATCGAGGTGTGTGCGCTTATGTTCAGTATTCTATCAAACTGAGTCGCTTGATTTTCTTGCCTGGAAGACTTGTATCTGAATCACAACATCGTCGCCATTGGTTTAATATATAACTATCATTGTGCATCTTGAAGCATTTATATTTGTGATAACATGATGAGACTCCTACCTAGCAAAATTATCCATTTCGACATATTCCGTTGAGGTTATGCACAGTTATGTATTTTACTCCAGGCAAGGAATTGAATGTGCAAGTTCGGTTCTAAACTCTCCATGAGAGCTTGAGACATAGAGGCTTAAACTGTGATAGTTCAGTTCAGCATATTGTTGCATGCTCTTGTTATCAAGCTTTCCTGTCATTGACCCGTCGGCCTTACTCGGCATTAGTGCTACAAGAAGGCTCTTGTCTTTTTCGGTAGCACGGCTAATCGAGGCTATTGTTTACTTCTGAATCTTCCTCATTATTGCTAGAACGAAACTAATTTACTTCAGCTGCTTCTCTCTAAAATTTTCTGATACGTTTGTGCCAAATGGGATCGGTATAGATTCATGCGCCCTGCACTGCCATAAGTATTTCTGAATTGACTAACAGATTCTCCAACACAAAATATAGCTGAGGCGTGAAGACCCTGTTTTCCAATTGGTTCTGTCTTTTGGGCAATTTCTGCAACTAGAATTCAAGTTGTAATGTAATCTCAAACTGGCCCGGCTCAATCACACCTTGTCCATAGGATCAATCACTCTGTGTTACAGTTGGCTTTATGACTGTCTCATTGCTCATTCTGGGATCTATTGTGTATCCCAATTAGGAGGGCACTTCTTTCCCTTGAAACACTGCCTCCTTCCTGGTTTGCCATATAAACCAACAGGTGTACAATCAATCTGCTTCTTCATCATGTTCTTGTCTTCTTTAATCGAATGCTTTCTCCTCCGAAGTGTGTTGCAAGGTGCGATCGATCAAATGATCACATAGCCAACCTGGTCACAGAGATTATATTTAGGAGAGGTTCCATTGTTCCTTATAAACGAATCTCCCCCGGTGGCAAGAGCTACTGAACACGGTTTAGGTAAAAACATTCTTAATTTTACTTTGACAGTCAGTGTTCCAAATCAGCTTTCCAGACTTTTACTGATTGCCTTGAAAGAACTTGATGCTTTCTCATTATCAGACCGACATTGATTTCCCAAATTCCTAATCACCAAATGCCTCCCTCTTTCAACCATCTCCTGCCCTCCTCCAAGATACAACGACATGCCCATGAATTGGAGTGTACACCAAGATCCAGGCGAGGGCGTCAGGCCCCAGCAAGTCACGGAGGCCCTCACCTAGATCTGGGCGAGGGCCGACACCCTTGCCAGTGGCCGACGAGGGCTGCAATGCCCTTGCCCAGCCTAGGCGAGGGTCGTTGGCCCTCACCTGTGGCTGGCGATGGTCTTCGTCGGCCAGGGTTTTGGAGAAAGAAAAAAAAAGAAAAGAAAAGAATCGGCCCAAAAATCTCTCGCGTAGTCAGTCTTCATATAGAAATGTCCGATCAAAATTCGTACTTGCGCGTGATTTTTTATAATGTGGATATTAAGTATCATCACGTACAAAAAGCTGAAAAAAATTCTCAATCAAATGAATTAGTTTAGGATCAAGTGCGTAGCAGATGTCCTCAAGCCTATGCAGAGATGGGATCATGTGAGAGGGAAAATGATATTAAATGGTTTCGGAACTTTAGTCAAACGTGTGATATTATTTTTGAATTTTTAATTTGTTCAATATGATAATCATAAACTTTGGTCCAATAAGAAATGTCGTCCGCGAAGTTTTAATCTATTCAATGTGATCATTGAACAATTGATAAGTATTCAATTTAGTCCATAAATCGTGTGAAGATGACGCAAAAGTAAGGTATGCATTGAACATTGACAAATAGTTTGGGGATTATTCTGAACAAATTGAAAGTCTATTATCGACATTGCACAGACCAAAAATTCGTACTTGCATGCAATTTTTTATAATGTGGATATGAAGTATCATCGCATGCAAAAAGCTGAAAAAAATTCTCAATCAAATGAATAAGTTTAGGATCAACTGCATAGCAGACGTCCTCAAGCCTATGCAGAGATGGGATCATGTGAGAGGGAAAACGATATTAAATGGTTTCGGAACTTTAGTCAAATGTGTGATGCCATATTTGAATTTTTAATTTGTTCAATATGATAATCATAAACTTTGGCTCAATAAGCAATGTCGTCCATGAAGTTTTAATCTATTCAATGTGATCATTGAACCGTTGGTAAATATTCAATTTAATCCATAAAACCGTGTGAAGATGACGCAAAAGTAAGGTCTGCATTGAACATTAACAAATAGTTTGGGGATTACTCTGAACAAATTGAAAGTCTATTATCGACATTGTACATTAGGCCACAAAGTTGAAGGACTACTTATGTTATTATTCCTTTCTAAGATTGCTTGGCGCTTGCACAATCCATCACCTCTGGCTCATCAGCATTATGAAGCTTCGTGACGCGGAGTTTGTCATTTCTAGCTTTATCGCTGGAGTGAATAGCGTTTTTGTCTTACTCTCTCAGAGCTCCAATCACCATGTTCACTCTCGCCTCTTCAGATCATCCCAAGAGCACATGCCCACGTATTTTCGATCGGTTCATTGCTCGAAGAACCCCGAACACCCCTATCATCAAGGAAAAAAACACGAAACGAAATTACAATTTTGCATAACCCAACGAGAATTGCTTCCATCCAGTGCACAACTTTTTGATTGCATTCTTCTGTTGCAGAAAATAGAAAATCGCGGCTGGCGTTACTAAACCACCAAAGACAAGTGCACCTGCATTTTGAATTCAAAACGGAAGTTCGAAGCACGCAAAAATCAGCATTTTGTTGCTCGGAGATGTTCGAGGTTTTGAGTGGCACGTACGGTGTATGTTATGATAAAAGAAAGAGTTTTCTTACCAAATGCGAGGATGTTCGGTTCGAATTTGAACAGCTTCGTCGGAACGGTAACTGCAAATTTCACGAAGCCAATGCTATTATTAATATGAGCAAAACTGATAGAGAGCATAAGAGAAGATATTCACATTAAAAAGCTATTTCCCATGCTTCGTTAATAATAATAACTTTTGTGCGAGATGTTCATCCTTCACATTTTACTTTTTAGGTTAATACCATAAAAAACCCCAAACTTGTACATCTGCAATAAATTTACTCCAAACTAATTTTTTGACTATTAAAAACCCTCAACCGATACACTTGTGACAAACTTACCATTCGTCAAATTGGATTAATACCACAAAAAAACCATAAATTGATAAATTTGTGACAATTGGAGAGGTAAAACCCCAAACTGGTACACCCATTATCTGTCACATGTCATCTAACTCAGTAATTTGACGATAAAATTTAACGAAAACTAATAAAGGGTAAATTTATCATAAGTGTACCATTTTGTGATTTTTGGTAGTGAAAAAATTAATTTGAGATAAATTTATTATAAATATATCGATTTAAAATTTTTCATGGTATTAACCCTTATTTTTTTTCGAGTGCAAGTCATGTCCGAACTATGTGAAAAGCTTAGCACTGTCTTGAGTTCTAGCCGAAATCAATGTAGAGGTCATGTCGGAGGAATGCTAGACTTAACCTTCATTTTAGTGCTGGCGAGGTTAATTTCTGTGCAAGTGCAATCCACTCAGCTCAACTCCTCCAGAGACTCAAAATTCTCTGCCTGCTCCTGTGTTGTCATGTCAACCATCCTCAGGTTGACTCTATACTTGGAATTCTGGCATCTTCAGGCTCTGGGGGTGGATGGAGTGGAAAGGAGGAAAGATCTCCACTGCCACAGGAAGCTATACCGGAGAGCATCGTCAATTGATTCGACGACAGAGAGTGCTGCTCGATGTCTCCAGGTAAGTAACTCCATATTCACAGGTGGAGCTCTGGCAATGAAGCTCTATGAGCTTCGTAGCTCCGTCTGTGTACTTATACGACGCCCTGGTTATAAATGGCGGACTCGGGGAGTTTCGGAGCAGAGGGTTGGTAACCTATCAGCAGCTAGGAGATTAATTAGATCCTCCCTGAGCATAAACTCCCAGAGCTATATCACGAGGATGACCCGGGCATCTCCAGAAGAGGAGGAGCAAGGAAACTCTGTTCGTGCTGAGGAGATTCGAAACTCGTACTTCCGGCAGGTGAGTAATTCCTTAGCCTAAGCGAACTGGTTTTGATTCATCATGTCTAAACTCCTAGAATCGCTGCATCAGTGACAGTTACTGTTCTTTAACTCTCTTCAATTGCCTGCATGAGAAGTTTAGCAGAAACTCAGTTTCATGTACAGTACTGTTGCTTTGAGGTTCTGTTTAGTCCATTAGTGCCGTAGACACACGACAAGAAATTTCTTTCATTTATGCTACGGCGAACTGAATTGGTCGACGACGCTTCTCGGGTCACGGGATTCTTGGATGTCATCGACCCTGCACTCGACAGCATCAAGTGATTGTTAAATCTGAACCAAAACTCATTCCAAAAAATCGATGAAACTCGCCATCTTTGATTCTTTATCGATTTCTTAATCAGCTATAAGATTTTATACGCGTGACTAGTGATAGAAAAAAAATCGGTTAAATTACTTGGGGCCATCGTATTTTAGCAAAATTAGTTGAAGAATTACCTTCGAAAATCGGTGTTCGAATCAATTTGACTGGATAAATTAGTTGGTTATTAAGGTGTAGTTCTATATCCAAATATACCAGAAAGCTAAGGTTAAAAACATAGAGCAAAAACGGGGCGGATATTATCCATTTTCGTGATCGGGCGTCCGGCCCGACCCGACCCGGTCCCTCGAGACTTCTCAGCTGAAACTCGAAAAGCCAGAACTCAGACAGTCGCAAACCGTCGTCTCATCCGCCGCCGCCGACCTCCATCTTTCCTGTCCTCCCATGGCGGTCCCGAGCTCGGCGCCTCCTTCCGCCGCCCGAAGCCCCGGGAGTGGCCTGGGGCTCTTCGCCAACGCGAGGAAGCACAAGCACAGCTTCATCCAGTTCGCCGCCATGACCGGGATCCTCCTCCTGAGCCTCCGGTCGCTTGGCCAGAAGTAC
This sequence comes from Syzygium aqueum, assembly GCA_031216185.1. Taxonomy (NCBI): domain Eukaryota; kingdom Viridiplantae; phylum Streptophyta; class Magnoliopsida; order Myrtales; family Myrtaceae; genus Syzygium; species Syzygium aqueum. The sequence continues at coordinate 6,968,227 of CM062238.1, read as the reverse complement.
CGCATCCACGGCCTCCTCGAGGACACGGCCGCCCTCCGGGAGGAGCGGGAGTCGCTCGCCGATCGCGCGGGCAACATCAAGCGCGGCCTCCGGCGCGAGGCGTCGCTGGACCCCACCGGGCTCTTGGCCTCGCGGCTCCGGCTCCTCTTCGGAGACGACGAATGAACGCGGTGAGCGAGCGAGCGATGCTTAGTGCAGTTGGATGATTCAATTTGCCCGCTTCTGTTGCTAGGGTTTGTGCATAAATGGGGACGCATTTGTTTGATAATCTTCGGCTTCGAGATGGAGTTGCCATTGGAATTAGGAGTGTTCACATGGTGTGTGAGATTGTTTGGCTTTGCTGGCTTTGCTTGGGTTGTTTTGGCTCATGGGTTTTCAAGGTGCTTCATTTTGGGTCACCCCATTTGATGTGCTTTTGTGGTTGATTCGTTGCAACGCCAATTTGATCTTCTTGTGAGAGATGGATGACAGGGTAGGATGCCGTCGGTGGTAGTCATGCGCCGTTCCATTGCGAATGTTGATGTAACAAGAGGTGACCGAAGTCGCTTAAGCCTCCCTAATGTTCCTGATCCGAGGGGGGTTTGTCAGTGTTCCGATCAGATGTTTTAGGCACTTTGTGATGGCAAAAGGGATTTTTGGAAGTGCACTGATTACCATGATCAGCAGTACCCTAATTTTTTTATTTTAGCTGCGCCTTTTATTTGAGATTTAGGAATTTCGTTTGTGCTCCGGTTGAAAACGAGAATGCGATAGTGAGAGGGCGTTCTGCAGTTATTCACATCGTGTAAATCCTTAAACAAGTGAGCTTCTTCTTTATTTTGAACTTGCTGCAGTGTTTTAAAGCTTGCTCGAGGAAGTTGTCTTTCTTTGGCCAAAGGGAAATCTACTCATGCGGGTGAAATTGCTTGTGGGAAAAGCATGTTGGATGGTTTCGCCTTTTCACGAACTGTTCCGAATGTTGTGATGTTTATCATTTGCAATTTGTTGTTCCACCGAAGGTTTAGCATTTGCAGTTGCTTCTCTATTGTTCCCGTAGAAGTTTGGTTGGATTGCTATGGCTGTTTCACATCTTCATCGAGTTTTTTCATTACTGTTTTGATTCTCGTCCTACCTTATGCGAAATTCGACTGGTCAGTAGCTGAATATTATAAATCCCGACTTCTGAAAACTGAAATGTCATGAGCCTGGCTTGAGGCTCGTAATTTGGTTTTCCTGCAGGTCTCATTCAGCATGCTTTGCATTTCTTAGGAAGAGGTATGGGCAGCAACTAAATTCTTGCGGTTCTTTTTAGCTCGCAAGCTGCTGCAACAGTCGAGATGGTTTCTTTCTCATTTGCAGAGTTCTGTGAACGAGGTGTTTATTTTGAAAAATACATGTGGATCTGTCTTGGAGATATGTTAAATGACTTTTGGAAATATCCGACACATGCCGAGATAGCGTACTTGTAATTTGTCGAAGATTGTTAATAAGGTCCATTTGTTAATCATCAGCGAACTACAGCTAGTGTTGATGATGGAACTGGGAGTTGGTACCTCAGATAGCCGATATCGGTGTTTTGGTTAGCCACTTCTTGAAAGGAAATTGCAGAAAGCCCAAAAGAACATGTTTAGTGTAGACTTACTTGATTAGCATAATATCATTGCTGGTTTCTATTGTTCTGGCCAGTACTGCCTATGGAAAAGGTTATGCCGATGCAGTACACATTTTTTGTGTGGCTGTGACCATGGGGCCTCGGCAGCGGACAGTTGACGAATGTTTCCCACAAAGGCTGGACATCACATTCCGGTTGGTTCGCAGATTGGTTTGGTCTCAATCTCATGCTCTTCTAGTAATTAGTGAATCATCAGCTAGCAGGGGAACCTCTTGGTTGTGTCTAAGTGATTTTTGTAACACGGGTGTTCTGGCTCAATGAGGCTGCTCGGCACATCCTTGAATTTCTTCGATGGATCTTGTCCCATGTCGGTCTTTACTTCCTTCGAGGCATTAGTTCTCGATGAATCTCGGTCTTTAGACCTAACTTGAATAGGGAAAATTTGTAATGAATATTGTTCAAATGGTGAAGTGGAGCACGAGCTTCTAAATATAGTCTTCTCAATCCACTCCAGGTTCAACACGATAACCGCTGCGTCTGCCGTAATAGCCATTGAGAACTGGTGGATGGTTTTGTGAAATTGGTAAGAGCAAGCCCGGCCGAGAGCAGACAGAGACTTTAGCTTTGGTCGAAACCCTAAGGCACTTGCTCACGCGTACTTGACAATCTGTGTTCTGAATCTAGTCTTTTGTACCCGAACTCTTCGAGTTAGCTAATGAAAATTGCACTCTTCTGAAAAAAAAAAAAACCAAACCACTTCCTCTGTAGGACGGCCAACAACCTGTGCATCCGTTTATTGGTACTCCCGAAACGGTGCGGATCGAGCCCATTCATGCTCGAAGTCATACATCGCCGATCGCCATTCGCCATCCATTCACTGGAGATACACATGCACGCAGGCGAGGAGCGTATAGTCTTGGCTCCACAAAAGTAAAAGCGTGTGACGAACGCCTCTTTCGATCGTCATGTCCGAGTGCGTGCATCCAGAGGGAATACGCCTCTACAGCATCGGGAGGACTTGTAGACATCCAGATGGAGAAATTATAGGTGCTATCGAAGCATGTGTGATGGTCCATCCAATCAATCATTATTAGAATGTCAATTGCCGGGAATCTTAATCTCCACAAAAAAGATGGTGAGATCTAGCAACATGTGCTAATGAAATCTAATGATTTCACGAGCAATGCACACGTGGGTCAGTCTTAAACATCACTTGTGGACACTGTTTTGCAACAGAGTTGGAAACTGTTTGGCTCGCAGGGGATTGACTGGGTGGATGGGTGGTCACTGAGATCCTTATCCCGATCTTCGCTTTATTCTGTCCATCATGCGGTGTCCTCGGACCCTCAAACGTCCTAAGCACCTAACAACTCAGGGTACGTAAAATATTTTTCGAAAATTAATTATTTAAGAAAATTTTTTTCTTTTCAAGTTATGGTATTCATTTTCTTAATTTTAAGCTTGTATATATATTTTTGGGTTAATGCCACAAAAAACTCTAAATCGGAACACTTGTAACAATTTTATCTCGAACTATTTTTTTAACCATAAAAAATCCCAAACTGGTACACCTGTAACAAATTTACCTCGAACTATTTTTTTGACCATGAAAAACCTCAAATTGGTACACTTGATACAATTTTACCCCGAATTATTTTTTGACTACCAAAAACCCACACCGGTACATCTGTGACAATTTTAATTCCGAACTAATTTTTTGACCACTAAAAACCCTAAACTGGTACATTTGTAACAAATTTACCATCTGTTAGTATCTGTTAAATTATATTAATATCATAAAAAAAATCACAAATTGGTAAACTTGTGACAAATAGAGGGGTAAAACCCAAAATCGGTACATATGTCAATTACCACGTGTCATTAAACTTAGCAATTTGATAGTAAAATTTAACGGAAAACTAACGGAGGGTAAATTTGTCACATGTGTACCAGTTTAGGGTTTTTGGTGGCCAAAAAATTAGTTTGAGGGTAAAATTGTCACAAGTAGACCAGTGTGGGGTTTTTGATGGTCAAAAAAATAATTCGGGATAAAATTGTCACAAGTATACCAGTTTAGAATTTTTTGTGGTCAAAAAAATAGTTCGGAGTAAATTTGTCACAGATGTACCAGTTTGGGGTTTTTCGTAATATTAACCCTATATTTTTTTATACCGTGAATGATTTTTCATTGACCGATTATTTTCAGCAAACCAAAACGTGTGAAAAGACTAGGAAATTGATTCGTGGAAAATTCTTTCGTTCAAATAAACGCACCCTCGATTTGGTTCTAATTTAACTTTCTCCAAACCAATTTCAAATCGTCAAATTAAGATGTTTATAGAATTATCTATCTTATTTATGTCTAAGCATGGTGATCGAGCTTAAAGAATATTTTATTTGCGAAGATAAGTTCGTTTCATATATTAATTATGAGTTAGTATCAAGAAAAATTATAAATCGGTATACATGTGACAAATTTACTCCAAATTAATTTTTAGATCACTAAAAACCCCAAACTGATATACCTGCAATAATTTATCTCAAACTAATTTTTGGATCATCAAAAATCCCAAACCGGTACATGCGTGATATATTTACACTCCGTTAATTTTCGTCAAATTTTACTGTAAAATTGCCGAGTTTAATAACACATGACAATAACTTAGTTGACATGACAAGTCTATGTGAAAATTTATAACTCTCTCCCTTTGTTTCTCGATTAGCCCTAATTTGAAAACAAATAAGGCTCGTTCCTTGTCTCCCTCATAGCATAAAAACCCCATATCGTCTTCCGATGAACTTCGTTGATAGAGCAGGAAGATGACGCGCTTCCTTTCGAACCATTTCCAATCGAAGCATTAACCGTCCTAATTTGGTGATTTGGATGACTTAGCCAAACAAGCCCATAAAAAGAAAATCAAAGGCTAGAAGATTATCAAAGATAAAACCATGCTTGAACGAGTTTCAGTGCCTAGTCACGAAGACGAAGATGATTATGAAGTATGCTCGATGAAGAGGAAGACGAAGAAGGACTAGAGTGCTCAGAGAGAGAGAGAGAGAGAGAGAACTTGCCCAGTCAACAAAGTTATTGCTATGTCTCATTTAACTCAATAATATTTAACTCAATAATTTTACGATAAAATTTGACGAAGACTAATGGATGGTAAATGTGTCACGTGTATTACAGTTTAGGTTTTTTAGTTACCTAAAAATTAATTTAGAATAAATTTGTCACATGTGTACCGGTTTGAGATTTTTGGTGGTATTAACCTTTTAATTAACTGGAGAATTTAAAAGAATTATAATTTCGTGCCAAATAGTTGACGTAAAACTCAATAAAGAAAATTAAAACCTAAGTATTCAGTTTGGGTTGTGGGTTTAGTTTTTTCGATGTAATTTTATTTTGGAGATAGTATTTCAAGCATCATTTACATTGCTACCAGGGGAAATTGAACCATACATGACACGTTTAATCACATTGCTGACATGTAAAATAAAGAATCCACCATTTGATAAAATGATTGCGTGTCACTAGTAAACTTTCAACAATCTGCCTCAAGACTCTAGAGTCGAGACCAAGTATGATCCAATGAGTACATGATGAAGAATATGAGCTTAGCATATACATACTCGAACCATCGAATACTTGTTTGATGGTCTGCTACATCTCGGGAAGGATAAATCTATCTGTGCACCGACGATGTACGAATTCATCCATAAGTCGGACCCATTTAACCACACTTTCACATGATCAACCGTGGTCGATAACAGGAGATTAGAAAATGTGGCTAAGTTGGCCCGTTTGTGGATGAGTTTGTACATCGGCGGTGCGCGGAAGATCTTTCCCAAAAAAAAAGAGAAATGCGAGAGTAACAATATTCCAGTAATATCTAGGCCCTTATTTTCTGCGGCCGACGTCTCTCTAGCTTTCTTTAGCACACATTCAGAATAATCTCCCCTTGTTAGTAGATCCACTTGCTTGTATTGAGCCCTATCTTCTAAGATAATTGCTTTATTTAATGAAGTACTAATCCATGACCAAGATGCACAATGATGCCTGAGCATTTATTGAAGACGTCGAGTTGTCGATTTCATCGATCAACTAACAAATTGTCAATTTACAGGCCGATTGTCAATTCCAAGTGAACTCGTTGATCATGATGTGTTGAAGGCTACTCGGTTCCTCTAAAAAACATGAAGGCCATTAATTCAGCCTTTGGAACTTGTAATGCATTGAGACCCACAACCGATTAAACTTAACGGTTAATGCAACGAAAAATTCTAAATTAGTACATTTATGATAATTTTATCCCGAACTATTTTTTTATCACAAAAAACCTCAAACTGGTATACCTGTGACAAATTTACCCCGAACTATTTTTTGACCACCAAAAACCCTAAACTGGTACATTTATGACAATTTTACTTCAAATTATTTTTTTGACCACCAAAAACCCAATACTGGTACACTTGTGACAATTTTACCTCGAAACTAATTTTTTGAGCACTAAAAACTCCAAACTGGTACATTTGTGACAAATTTACCCTCTGTTAGTATCCGTTAAATTATATTAATATCACAAAAAATCACAAATTGGTAAACTTATGACAAAAGAGGGGTAAAACCCAAAACTGGCACACATATCAATTACCACATGTCATTAAACTTAGCAATTTGACTGTAAAATTTAATAAAAACTAACTGAGGGTAAATTTGTCACAAGTGTACCAATTTGGAGTTTTTGGTGGCCAAAAAATTAGTTCGAGGGTAAAATTGTCACAGGTATACTAGTGTGGGATTTTTTATGATAAAAAAAATAGTTCGGGATAAAATTATCACAGGTGTACCGGTTTAGGGTTTTTTGTGATAAAAAAAATAGTTTGGGATAAATTTATCATAGGTGTATCAGTTTGGGGTTTTTCGTGATATTAACCGTAAACTTAATTCTCATATTTTCAAGGTCTAGTAAGTGTTGTTCAAGTTTCTGTAGTCCTTATTTATTTATGGTTGTTTTCTAGTAAATGTTATTTGTATTTCCTATGAGTCTTTTGTCTTTCCAAAGAGTCTTGATAATTGCTCGTGCTTGGAGGGTTGTTCCATGCTTATCTATATAAGCATGCTATGATGAATAACAAAAAAAGACTTAATTTTTATTCAAAACTAATTGAGCTTTTGGCTTAAGAATAAGAAGGATTTTTTGTTTACTCTTATCCCTTAGGTGGATTCTTACGGGTGGCAAGTATTACTTTTATCTTTTAGGTTAATTATCTACGAGTGATGAGCGACTTATCCATTAAAGTTCATACTTGTGTTATCTCTCATTTCTCTACACTTTCTCCAGCGTCGCACAATTTATATTTACACAAGAAAGGAAAAAGGGAAAATGACATAAATGATCTATAAATTTTGATCCAATGTGTAATATGATCCATGAACTTTTAATTTATTCATTATGGTCGTTGAATTTTAACCTAATATGCAATGTCATCCTTAAACTTTCAACTTATTCAATATGGTCTATAAGCTTTTAAATTCATGTTCAATTTAGTCTTTGGACTATACTGTCCCTGAATTTAAATTAATGGTATGATAATATTGGATATTTTTATATGATTCATGAACTAACTTGAACATATATTAAATTAGAAGTTGATGAATGATATTATCCTTTAGGTTAAAATTAATAGATCATATTTGATAAATTAAAAATTTGTGTATTGTATTATTCACCGAGTCAAAGTTGAATGGCCATTTATTTTTACTAGTCAAAAGGTCAAAAGCCGTAACAAAGAAGGAATATACAAGTACATCGAGAACTTGGTTAGGCCTTGGCCACGTATCCCAAATCCCACGGTTCATCGCTTCGAAGAGATCTTCTCGTCCGTATTTTATATTAATAATCAATCCTTAGTCGTTTTAATTAAATTGGTCCATTTGCTCGGAAATTGTTCCCACCTGACCAGCCTGACTCTCTAAGATAACTTAAGATATTCACTTTTGAACGTGGAAGTTGCTCGTGTGATCAGATAATCATAGTCTATGTCAAGATTCAAGAACCCTATGGTTCTAAATCTGATTAACGCTAGAAAAAAAAATTAGGTCGTACCAAGAATAGTGTATATATTTGGAAAAGTGCCATGTTTCCTTTTATGTCATGTAAAGGGACAGACCTCTCGGAGAGGGAAAAGAAACCTATATTGCACGTGACACTACTATAGACCTAATTGATAAGAATTTAAAAGAAAAGGCTAGCTACGATCTTTTTCTTTATTAAAATGTAATTTAACCCTAAGGTTTAGTATTGCTTTTGGCTTGTTTATATATATTTCAATAAATCTTGAGATGGACGCAGAAGAATTGAGACTTTTCGGTGTTACGAGAATATGATACCTATCATTTACTCTAGTCAATTATCTTGCGAATAGTTTTGTCATTTTGAAAAGAAAAAGTAGACATATGACTTGATAGGTGATAATTAACTTAATTGTTAAAGATCATGTCTCAAGATTTACACTCGAGTTATTTAAATTCAATTTATAAAAAGGAAATTTTTGATAGACACTTGACTCTTGAATATTATATCATCTTCTTCTCAAGATACTACGATTTCTTGCCGAATACTCGGGAACGGATGTTCCTTTCTAGCGATCAAAGTGCTGGAGAAGAAACTTGTATCAGATGAACCTCTCTACATACGAGTGGTTTAGGTTTTAGAAAAAGAAAGTCAAAACGCACAGAAATTGCATAGAGAAACAGCGTGGTGGGGCATTTGGAATTACAGCAACTGTAGCGCTCCGTCTGTAGAGAGATGGAGAGAATCTGACAAGAGATAAAGGATGACCACTGTGTCCTTTTTTTAACTTTAGTTTTGTCCCTCTCTCTCTCTCTCTCTATCTGACCGTAGAAAAGAGAAACCATGGCTTCATAGACACAAACGTTCTGTCTTAAATAAACCCTCGCGCGTAGCTTTTCTAATCCGGTCTCTTTCCTTTCGCATCTCTCTCCAAACCTCACAAAAAAAGGTGTTTAAGCACGATATTTTGAGTGGGTTTGCACTTTGCAGTCACAGCAAGATTAATTCTGGGCAAATAAACCAGACCTGAACCCAACCGGACACTGCTTCTCTCTCTCTCTCTCTCTCTCTTCCCAGGTTTCAATTTTCATTTTTTTTTTTTTGGTAAGGGTTTCAATTTTCATTTTTTTTTGCAGAGAAGACAAGAACCCCAAGAAAGAAGATGGGGCCAATCTTCTTGCACGCTTTTGAAAGAGATGGGTTTGACATGACATGGGCAATTTTACCCAATTCTTGCAACGAAAAATTGTCCATCTTTTTCAGAAGTTGATGATGCTCTCTTCCCACGGACAAAGATTTTGTGTTTCTCTTTATGGCGGTGTTTCCGGGGCCTCGTGGTGTGTCGGCAGCAACGCGACGGAGTGCCTCTATTCCCAGTTAACTTCGGCTGGTTTTGAGACTTAAAGACAGAGACTCTCCAGTTAAATCATTCTGCTTAACGTGATTGTTTCTTGGCTTCGGTCAGCAACTTCCCTTGGCTGCAAATCCACAGGTAAGTCAAGTGTTCAGCTCCAATTTCAAGAAAGCCCTTTTCGCCTTGTTAGAACCCAAAGGAAGAGAAATATAAAAACAAAGAGTGGTTAATTATTACACTTGCTTTTAATGAGGTTTCATTATGCATGTCTAATCAAGGCTCAATCTGTTGCTTACGTCTTGGGGAATAGTTGAGTTGAGACCCAACTTCAGCGAAAATGGCAAAATGGGTTAGTGGGTTTAGCACCCAGAGAAACGTCCAAATCAGATTAAACTTTCAACTTCACTAGTGATTGTCCCTTTGGTTTAAGTCTCCTCTTTGATGGGATGTTTTAGATTAGGGTAGAGAAAAATTAGGGTTACTCATAAACTCCAGATATTGAAGGGGGGAACAAACCTATTTGGGAGAGAAGAAAATCAGGTCACGAGATGGAGCCAAGAAGCGCAGAAGATCAAGCAAAAATCCCCAATTCTATGTTGTATGATGAGCCAAGTCCACCCAACGGAGAGAGAAAGATAGGCCATGGCCGAGACCTTGTCATCTCACCTCAAACCCTAGATCAACCAAAGCCCAGAATTGATCGTCTACTTCAACCATCAATTCCCACTTCAAGTCCAGCTTCAGCTGAATTCTCCAGAATCATGACTTTGACCCCAGCGACGCCTCCGCCGGAGGCCAATTTCCGATATCGCGAGTGCCTCAAGAACCACGCGGTAAGCATCGGTGGCCATGTCGTCGATGGGTGTGGCGAGTTCATGCCAAGCGGGGAGGAGGGCACGCCGGAGTTCTTCAGATGCGCCGCCTGCGGGTGCCACCGGAACTTCCACCGGAAGGAGATCGTAGACTGCAGCGGCAGCGAGCTGTGGCGCTCGACCAATTTCCAGTATAATCATCAAAACGGAAACGGCCCCCTCAATTATGGTCTAATCAGGCATGCAGCCAATTCAATCCCCCAGCAAACCCTCCTCCACCAAAGCAGCCGCCGCCACCAGGGCTTCTCACCGGGGCCTGGTCAGCCGGTGATGGTGGCGTTCGGCGGGGGTGGCGAGGCGGAGAGCTCGAGCGAGGATCTTGGCCGGCGTGGCGACGGGGGAGGGTGGCGACAAGAAGACATGGCGATGGTGGTGCAGTCGCAGCAATCGCCAAAGAAGAGGTTCAGGACCAAATTCAGCGAAGAGCAGAAGGAGAGGATGATGGGGTTTGCTGAGAAGCTGGGGTGGAAGATGCAGAAGGGGGATGAGGTTGAGGTGGCGAAGTTCTGTGAAGAGGTGGGGGTGAAGAGACAGGTGTTCAAAGTGTGGATGCACAACAACAAGCATGCCATGAAGAGGAAGCAACCGTGTTAACACGAGAGACACAGAAAGAGAGAGAGATTGTTCTTCTTAAGAACAATTTTGGTTTTAATTCAAGGGTTCGCTTGTTATAATCATAGGATGAAATAAGTTTGGGCAATGTGTGAAACTTTTCATTTCATTTCAAGCTCTTACAAGGTAAAATAATCATAAGGTAAGCATGAAACAAGAAAAAAAAGCTCGAATGGTACTATCCTTTTATCACCCCAGAATGAAAGGAGTGATTTTGTAGTTCTTGATATGTAAAGATACATTGTTAGGTGTTTCATTTTATTTTCACATTGTGGTCGAACTTAAATCTGTGCTCGAGAGATATCTGTTCATAGATTGATAAGGCACGTATGGATTCTCAAGAAAAGGGGAGCTGTGAGGTTCCCCAGACCGCTCGGATCTCATGAGTAAATAGAAAATTGGATCTATATTGGATTTCACTTGAATTGCCCTATCCATCCTCCTTAGGAGAGGTTTGGTTTCATTACAGCATTCTCTCATTTTTGACGATGTTGATTTTGTTGGAGCACATGTGGTGGGGCTTTTGATGAAGTATGTGGGGAATTTGGAAAAGTAGTAAAAGAAAAAAAGTATAGTCAAATGGTACCTATCTAGGGTATCACTGAATTGCTTGATTTTCGAATTTAATTTGGCTTCCAAATCTAATATATTATATTAAAAGTCAACTTTTGCATAATGTAGGAAAATCACTGACATTTATTATTATTTTTGCACATTAGATACATTAAATTTTGATGAAAGGAGTCCTTTTCTTTTCCAAATGAAAATTTAAGATTTCTTTTCAAGAAAAAGTGAAAGTTTAGCAGAAAATATCTTGGCAATAACTGAAAAAATTCACATATTAAATGATAAAATTTATTTAACAAAAATAAGGGAAAATTTTCGAAAATATTAACATAGGCATATTACATATATTTAGTAATACCTAAAGTAATAAGTGGCAAAACTAACTTTACGAGAATGAGAAAATAATCATGTACATAATTTCACGTAAAATTGACTTTATCATGTATGATACGTGAAGTGAAATATTAACAGAAAAAATATACCTGTATATCTATGATCGTCTCTCGTAATATGCACTATAGAGAGTAATATGTCGAATATAATATGCCACATATGTTAATTAGTCATTTCAAATATCATGCAGGAATGAAATACACACATGCATCCTTTACTGTTAACACATTTAGGAAAATCACATGATAAATGCACAAGAATTTAGCCACGAAATTTCAGGGGTGGCATGAAATCTCTTACGTATATAGAGTAACTAGTCCCCATTGGACCCGCCAAACTGTAATCCTTCCCTCATTGATTAGATCTTTTTCAAAAGTTAAAATTCAAAATCAAAATGAACATTGTTCTTGAAAACCGCTCTAGATTCTAGATATAATTGTCTAAAAAGTAGTAAACATATTGTATGGCAATTAATTAAGTCCCGAACTTTTCAATTTTACCAATTTAATTTTAAACTTTTCGACAATTTTCAATATAATCTATCCGGCAAATTTTTGATGAAAATCACTGACGTGGCATTTCAGTCACTACCAGCTCTCCTATGTGACTCGGCCAATGGTGAGGCGGATTTTTTTTTTCTGAATTTTTCCTTTTTATTTTCTTTTTCCTTTCTTGTTTCTCCGCCGGTGGCTAGCCGCAATGCCCTTGCCTCTTGCCGCTCGAAAATTCAATGAAGGAAAAAAAGAAAAAAAAAGAAAAAAATTCAAAAAAAATAACAAAAATCATCCTTGTTAGAGCTGATTATTCTACGTAGGATGGTCAGCATTGGCTGGTCAACCACGTTAGCGGTTTTCGACTAATATTGACCCAATGAATTACATTGGAAAATCATTGAAATGTTCAGGATTAAATTGGCAAAATTGAAAAATTTAAGACTTGATTGATCTCTACACGGTACAAGGACTTTTTGGATAATTTTCCTCTATAGTCTATGGCCTGTAAAGTCTTCCCTTCCCTAGGTTAGGATGAGCTACACTAACACGATCATGTAATTCAACCAATGTGCAAGTTTAAAACAGTGCAATTTTCATTCAGCATGTGATTTCAATCTTCGTGCAAATCTACATCAATGTGCCAAATCAATCAGTCCTGTGATTAAGTCAGCGTGAAAGTTCACAGATTAGTCAACGCGCATGTTTAATTTAACGCGCGAATTGAACCTTCGTGCACTTTACATTTGACACGTGTTAGCTAAAACTAATTTTGGACCTTTTCTATAATTTCAAGATATATTTATTAAAAAAAATCACAAGCGACGGGATGGATTCATGGATCTATGGCGGTCGAGGTCTCCCCACCTCTTTAGTTCATTCGGACCGATCCCCTCGGTACGTGAGCAAGGGATCGGCTTTATTTAAACTTTCTCTGTTTTGCAAAAATGAATGATTTGAATAACATTTTTTCAATAAATGATTACTTGTATTGCTTGAAATAATTAGCGAATAAAAATTACTTTCATTATCGATAGCAATTTATATAAATATTTTTCATTTATTCATTTTTGTAAGCGATACAAGTGATTATTTTTATGAAAATGTTTTCAAGATCGTTCATTTTTTGCAATGCATGCAATTCCCTCCACACTAGAGGATATGCTCATATTTATTTTGTATATAATTCTTGTTACAATTTCGCATTTTTTTTTATCTTCCTGTAGACCCTCGGAATAATTTTTGGGTTGTGCAAACCAAATGGTACGATGACCAAGTGCATTTACTTTTTGTCCCATAATCCCCCACTATTATACATATAATGATATGTCATATCTGTGTACTTCTTTTTGTCTAACCAAAAGCATATAATAATTTCAGTACAGTAACGACATATTTTTTAAACCAATATCCAGTTTTTATTTCAGAAACATTCTGATTTTGTTGCAGTCAATATTGAAGCAGATTTGCTTCTCGGATCCTAGGGGAAAACCAAAATAAACAAAATGATAGGGAAGAGCAGAGACAATATGAGGTTTGAGCCTAGGATGAGTTCACTGGTTGAAATCCTGAAGAAGGCCGGCCATGTCCATAGCCATCCTGATCCTGTTCTTCCAGGCCATATCAGGATCTTGCGTAGCCATGACTGGATGTTAGGTTCTCTATTGATGCTAGACACTTCAACTTTAGAATACGGAGACAGTGGACGGTATAAACTAAAGTGGAGAATTTATGGAGAAAGATTACACCATCTGAGTAGAAAGTGTTAATAGAAACAGTTCGTCATTGAGGTGCCATAGTATGCTAGATCGAAAGACCGCTCTCATTCATCTCACTTTTCAGGAAAAAAATTGGGACTCGAACTGTACAGCTTCTTTTTGAACCAAGTCATAAGATATGGGTAGACCTGAAGCACTGCTAAAATTGAAGCATCAATCATCCGAAATCACCTCAACAGAATAATGCCAAATGCATCTGTTTTGACCATCTTGAGCTGTTTGCAAATTTCAAAACTGCATCATCGATAGATGCCTTGACAGCTCCAGGCAAATTCACAAAAGTAGCGGACGCATACGGATAGCCTCTAGTCTCTGTGAGTCTCAGTCTGTTCTGTCTTTTTTCTTCTGTCCGCACTGTCTTCTTTTTTTTCTTTCTTTTGCTGGGCCTGTCCTTACTATCTAGGTAAGGCACATAACCTGCTTTTCTCGTGTCCCGTATTAGCAATTCAAGAATTTCATCCACCATAGAAACCATTTTATATCGAGCAACGAGGCTAAAAATCTGGTTTCCAATCTCAATCAACTACTGCCAGTCTCTTTCTTGCTACCCATTCCCCTCATCAGCTTCCTAGCTTTTGCAAACTCCCCCCATATACCTTCAGCCGCAAAAATGTTTGATAGGGTAGCGTAGGTTCTGGCCAGCCATGGTCTCGAATCTAGAACCCTCCGAGCTACCAATTTTCCCAACTTCGACCAAAAAAAGTCCATGTGCACTACAAGCTCCAAGTAGGGTGACCCAGACAGACTCATCAGGTCTAAATGGCACGCTCTCTATCAGTTGGTAAGCCTCCTACACTCTCCCTGCACGCCTAAGCAAATCCACCACACACCCATAAATCTCCTGGCTTGGGGTGACATTATATTCACCCATTAATTCGAAGTACCTGGACCCCTCTTTTACAAGACCTGCATGGCTGCAAGCACTCAGAACTGCCTAAAATCCAATTTTATCCGGTCTTACTCCTGATCTGACCATGTCATTGAACAATTTAATGGCCTCTCTTCTGCGTCCATGAGGCCCATATCCAACCATCATAGATGTCCAAGTGAGCAAGTTCCTGTGAGTCACGGAATTGAACATTCTGGGCGAATCATTTATGCTTCCCCACCTGGCATACATATCAATGAGTGCATTAGCAAAGCCCCATGCTACCCTCAAGTCCTCTCTGAATGATTACTCCATGAATCTGTTGTCCACATTTTGTAAGTGCGAAGTTACCACAGGCCACGATAACACTTGTAAATGTGAAGCAGTTCAGTTGAAACCTCGAGACTCCATTTTAGAGTACATAAGAAGGGCCTCACCGGAATCTGATCTTTCATATCCAGCTATCAAGGTGTTGTACGCGATTACATCTTTCTCGCACATTTCAAGGAAGCATCGACTTGCATCAGATAAGCAAAACCTGCAGTACATGTCTAATATGGAATTCATGACAGGAAGGTTGGAGTCAAGCCCGAGTTTGATAATCGAGGCACGGAGTTGCAGGCCAAAAATCTGTGACCCAATTGGGGCAAGCTCTAACTGAAATTGAGAAGCTAAATGGGTTCAGTTTAGCTCCTTCCTCATTTCGCATGAAGTGCATAAATAATGTGAAAAACTACTTCATGTTGAGACCATTGATAGGAAATTAAACTGTAGGCATCCTAAATGATCACATTCTGCTTGAAACTATCAAACTAACTTCATCTAGAGCAAATTGAATGCGAGCTGGTTGTTGAAATCATGAAAGGTACGTACCAACAGCATTTGGCGAAACACGTTAAGCCCACTATAGCTGTCACCTCGGTGGGTAAGCCCAGTGATCAACGTAGTCCAAGATACCTCATTTTTTGCACAAATATTGCGAATAACCATGCAGGCATCATCCATGCTAACGCAGCCCGTAGTGTACAAGTCGAGAAGTGCATTTTCATCATACATAGAAACATCCAAGCCAAAGCTTGATTGCCCAGCCGTGAACTAGCATTCCACGCGAAAGACTTCTCATACCTTTACAAGCCTTCAATACACTGGTTAAAGTAAACTCATTTGGCTCCATTTTATCCCAGACCATCTCAGAGAACAAAGCCCATGCTTCATTGTGTTAACCACAAGAAGTATAGCCAGCAATAATGGCCGGCCAAACAACGAAATCTCTGTAAGTCATTTCGTCGAACACTACTCGAGCTTCATTCACTGATCCGCTCTCGAAGTACGTCTCGATCAAATCCGTGGATAAAACTGATGGGTCCTTCGCCAAGAATGGTGGGTTTGGCTGGGTAATGCAGTTTCGGATCCGCCCAAGTGAGTTCAGCACCGTCTTCAGGTATTGGCCGGTAATGGGTGGTCGATAGTAGTCTCTTGGCACTCGTGGATCGTGCCGTACCCGCTCATAGCCAAGCACAACCTCGCTTCATCGGTTTGACCATCAAAACAGTCGCAGATCACAAATTCAGTCAAAGGGAAACTTCACACCCGGTGGCGGTTCCTTTGCACGGTCCAGAAGTAGCAAAAGCTACCAATAGGAAAGATCTAGCTTATGGTCTATCGTGTATTGGTGGATAAGCTCTAAATCCTTCTGACTAATCTTATGAACAAAGTAAGACAGTTCAACCATATGGTTGAAATATAATTGCTATGCATGCGTTAAATCTACCAAATTACAAATTTTTAAGACTACAAAACGGCATTACATGATGATGAAGGTAAATAGATAAATTAGTAACATTATAAGGATTGCAATTTTCATATGCATACGTCATCGTGTCATGTGATTAATTTGAGGTTAACCATAACTTTCTTCTCCATTTGAACTAATCATGATCTTTAAAGGGTTATCATTTTAGAAATTAGTTTGGTAAGATACGGACATTAGTGTTCAAGGACATCGGAAAAATTTCTAATAGTTTCCAAATTACCAACAGGACACAGTTGGCTTTCGAGGGCGCACAAATTGAATAAACAAAAAATTGAAAAACAAGAAGAAAGTGAAGAAGAAGAATGTGAGGCTGGGGTGGGTCATTGTGTTATCCCAACTGGACAGAAACCAGAGAAAACCATTGCAGGTAGGAGCAGAGGGAGGGGCAGTGCGAGGGTGAGTCATGGCAAAGTTGGCGGCAGTGCAGCATCAACGCTACCCACCTTCTTCACTCTCTCTCCTCCCTTCTTCTTTCTCCGACTTCAATGGCACCGGACTCCATGCTTGCATTCAGGTCCTCAGCTTCCTTTCTCTCTCTCTCTCAGTAGTTCAATCAAGAATTCTTGAAAAGTTGGCATTTTTCTTTACTGGGTGTTTGCTCAAATTAACTTTGATCTTGGTTTTGGGCTGTTTTCACTAATGAATTTCAAGCATATATTCTGTTACGGACCAGAAGATGGAATGTGATTTTGCTATCTCTCTATCAATTAGAGTGTAGATTAACCTGCCGGGGTTGTTTCCTGTCCCATAATTCTTGATCTTTTCCTATGCAAAGAAAGTGACAAACTCTGCAAGGACAGAGCCATATAGCCTTATACGCTTGGTTGAATTTGAAACTGAGGCTCAGACGTTTATCAGTTGTTCAGAAGAACTCTGTATGAGGAATGAATAATTTGTTTCATCAGCCATATAAATAACTGATTATATGTTGTTTATAGTATAAGAGGAAGGTGTGGCAGCCGAAAGGAGCGCTGTGTGTCACTGCATCGAGCCCCGAGAAGATCCTAATAATGGGAGGCACCCGTTTCATCAGTGAGTTTTTGTCGAGACTACTGGTCAAGGTTGGTCATCAGGTATTGACAACTCACACCCCATCTTCGGATCTTATCCTCCTTTCCCGATGTCAATCTTCCATGGTGCCTTGCTATTTGTGATCGCCAATACAGCGCAATCATGCCCATCTTGCTATTGTGGCAGGTTACTTTGTTTACCAGAGTAGAAGCACCCATCATTCAACAATTGCCCGGTGAGTCAGACAAAGATCAGACTGATTTTTCTTCTAAGGTAACTGCGTTTGGCGTAGCTAAGTTTCACACATAATTCATTTGGTGAAATTCTGCGACAGGATGATTTGTGCTGAGCCTTTTCTCATTTGATGGTTAATTTTGGGGCAGATCCTGCATTTGAAAGGAGACGGAAAGGACTTTGAATATGTTAAATCAAGTCTTGATGCGGAAGGCTTTGATGTTGTTTATGACTTTACATTCAAGTTTTCATTCGCAATTGTCAGATGCCATACATCCTACTTGCAAGTTGACTAAAACTTGGAGCATTTACTTTGATTTGAAAATCTTCTAATGTTTGGTCAGATTAAAGCTTTTGCAGTTTCAAGGAGGAGTGTGATGGCCTTGATCTTATCAAGTTGTATCTTCTCACAAGTTGGTTTGGGCGACATTGCATTTGCAGAGCCGTCTGTCGGGTTGAGAGAGTACATCGATACCTTTGATGGTTACTCTTTCAAGTATCCTCAGAATTGGCTTCAAGTCCGAGGTGCTGGGGCTGATATATTCTTCAGAGACCCTTATGTTCTAGATGAAAATCTCTCAGTGGAGTTTTCATCTCCTTCATCATCCAGGTACAAGAGTGTTGAAGACTTGGGTCTGCCAGAAGAAGCTGGAAAGAAAGTACTCAAGCAGTACTTGACAGAATTCATGTCAACCAGACTCGGAGTCAGGCGCGAGTCCAATATCATTTCCACTTCTTCGAGAATCGCAGATGATGGTAAAATGTACTATCAAGTAGAGGTAAGTCTATTTTGCTGTTATTCCATTCCCTTTGTTTCAAAATAGGAATACATCCGCCATGTGCAGTTTTCTGTCCCTCTCTAAGCACTGGTTTCTGGTTTCAATGTAAGAGTTGAAAGAGTCACCTTTTGTTTCAGGTGAACATAAAGTCGTATGCCAACAATAATGAACTGGCAGTTATGCCCCAAGATCGAGTGGTTCGTTTGGAATGGGATCGAAGGTACCTTTCAGTTCTAGGAGTTGAAAACAATAGGCTGTATGAGTTGAGACTACAAACACCAGAAAACGTCTTTTTGGAAGAAGAGAATGATCTTCGCCAGGTCATGGACTCTTTCAGAGTAAACAAGGTGGCCGGCTAATTTAACTTCGTTGAATCTTTTGTGGAAATGTAACATCCAGGTTTTTCTATGGCTTGAAGCTCTGTTTTTTTCTTTCCGCAAAACAATTTTGCATCTGCTGTCACAGTTTGAGTCCTGGATTTCTCCATTCAACCTGCAGTCGGATTGCAAAATTTTGCACTGAAGTTGGTCTATGATACTCAGTTTTGCTCTGTTTATTTGATACGCATGAAGTACCTAAAGCTTACAAAGAAACAGACCATATTCAGAGGGGACTTGACAAAAAGAATCTGCTAATCTTGATGTGATGATCATGTAAAATTGCAAATTGAAAGGAAAAAAACTCCTAAACCTGAATCGCTGGGCAGAATCAAGAACCACATCATTGATCAGCAACAGCCTTTCCCAGAATGTTTCCAGTAAAGCTGGGTCGGGATCATTGAAGAACACCAAAAAGGTGTTCCTCCACAATCCCTCAATTTCTTTGTGTAGGACTGCCTCCGAGGATAGACCCTCATAGGGGATTGAAGCACATCATGCCCTCACTTCCTAACTCGCTACTCAGAGTAAGAGCTCAGAAACCTTTGTAAGGACGGTTATAAAAGACTGATGTTCCGTCAATGAAGGGGCTTTATCGTTAGAAATCGGTCCCATTGGCCAAGAGCATTACGAACAATCAAACGAACGAGTAGTATGAAATTACGCCAGCAAGTACCTTATTTCAAAGGAATGTTCAGTGTCCCACCATCTGAGTTCAAATCAACTGATGAATTGCAGGAGGCAATTGAAATTGCATACTCATAGAGTCAATTGTCTTGCCTGGATCATCCCATACTCCGACTAACAGGCTTAAACAGAATGTCCCAGCATCTGAAGTCAGCTGTGGCTTTCAGTGTAAGTAAGGAATGCCCTTCAGCTTTTTGACTCTCTATAAGAAAAGTAGCTAACCTAACCAGAGGCATGGACAATCAAAGGACAAAGCTCAAATTTTTTCCCCAGTCTCCATCCTAAACCACTGCCTCCTTTCTGAAGTCAATCTATTAAAAAGACCCGCTTCCTGGTTTGACCTTTGTTAATTTAGCAGCTTATATGTACAAGCTAGGACACCACAAAAATCCAACGAAATTGCTGACCCTTCTGGAAACGAACGCATTTTTTCGCTAGTGTAGCTCATGAGCTGAAATTGTCCATCAGGGGGGACAAAAGAAAGAATGTCACGAGATTCCCATGTTCGATAACTTGCGCATGGATGAAATCCAACATCATCCAGAATACTTCTAATGCAAGGGTCGAATCAGGAAGACTGGAGTGGCGAGAGTTTACTTGAAATTAACCATAAATCTCGCATTAAGTAAATGTACCACCCGTAGGCAACGCATAAGAGAGTATTCGTTAGTGTCGACCAGGTGAAGACTTGAAATATGCAGCTACACCAGAAAATGCACTATCAAATCATCAAAGCAAGAAGAAAAAAGGAAAGAGGTTGGTAAAGTCAGCCTTAAGGAAAGAGATATGAATCCTTAGCGACCTCATTAAAAGGTTTTCAGCAGCATGCCTATTTATGACCGGATCCATTTCTTCCACGAGATCAACATAGACTTCATTATTACCATACTTGGTGTCCATCATCCTCCACAAAGCACATGAGGCCGTTGCACCAGGAAGCGTCTCGCTCCCATTTGAAACAGGGCCACTCTCACTCTCTCTCTCTCTCTCTCTCTCTCTCTCTCTCCCCAAATAACGAACAAAACTTGACAACATCTGAAGCTTTTCCTTATTCTCGGGTGCACCTACTGCTCATTAACCCGAGTTTGATTCGAGGAGAAAGAAGGCAATCCCATTCATGACCAGGAAAAGATGAGAGAAAACTATTAGCTTTTCTATTTTGCTTGATGCAGAAAATGGGATTGATACTTCCCTCGAGTATTTATATATAGTGATTTATGACCAGCATCACAAGCGAACGAATATCTGGTTTATGGACAATAGCACTTCACCTGAAGTGCATATGCAGCCGAAGACCAATCGTCCCGCATTATATTGTATCAAAGAAACAAAACCCTTCATGCGGGGAGATCTGAAGCTAAACCTCTTAAAAAAACCACTTGGACATTTCTAGACGCATTTGGTGATTCAGACATCACATCTGCAGATTTCATAGACTTGTAGAGCATATGAAATCCCCATTAGTTCAATTTTTTAGGTTGCAATAGAATAGATAGTATATTTCCTCGGTTCCTCTAGAAGCCTTTCAAGATACAAAACTACTGACATTTCAAAACGCATGCAGCATTTCTTTCCATCAGTTGAGAAAGCGAAGAGTGTGCTCGGGTGGAAACCGGAGTTCGGCCGGTGGAAGGCCTTACTGACTCCTACAACCTAGACTTTGGCCAAGGGACATACTAAAAAGAGGCCAGATTCCACCACCTACGGCATGATCCTCGGAAAGAGTCTTCTTCTTCAGAGCACAACATATTTTTCTTTCTTTCCGCTCTCCACTATCCTTTTTTCCAAGCCATCCTTGATATCATGATCATCAACAGAAGAGTTCTCCATCGGGCAAAGTCAGCAGGAAAGAAGAAAATTTAAATGTTGCAATTTTTGTAGCTTTGAATCGAACTAGAAAACATTACATTCAGAAACCATTTTTGCTAGAGAGATACTCTTTTGCTGAGTTTTACGAAGAGAAAATTCATTAGTTGGAAAAACCTGTTCAACATTCAACACATTATCAGCAGCAGATGGATAAAGAGCAGAACGCAAGTCCTTTACGATTGAGTAGACTCTAAACCCATGAGCATACAATAGTTGGAAGAGGGAAATACAAATGCGAAAGAATGAATAGGCTCAGCCAGGATTGCACTCAAGAATATTCATGTTTGAAGTCTAAGGTTGATCGCTTAACTGTGTCCCGTTTTGTTTTGCTCCTAGTGATGCAATTTGGTCCCACCCCCACATAATAATAATACTCGCTTTTCATGAAAGTAGAATAAGAAGTTGGAATGGATTGGAGCTACCGGAATGACTTTGAAGTACCGGCACCACCAAATGCAAGATTTCCATTTACAAAATGAGTCCGACACAACATTTAGTAAACCCATTTTTTCAACCAATCTTAACAAGCCTGTTATTTCTCAAATGTGTTTTTGGTCCTAATTTGAGAAGTTTGAGTAAATGTTTGAATGATGGTAAAGGTCCAATTAAAATTCATACCTTATATATGGCTGTATCTTCAGCATTTACTCCCACGCTATTTCCTCGGCTTAGTTATACTTTACATGCTTCTTCGCTTGCTAAACTGTAATACCAATCCCAATTTTATTCACTAATTGTGATCAAAATAGGAAAAATAATGAAAATTGCACAACTGGAATGTAATTGGAACCTCAGGTTAACCGAAAATGGAGGAAAAAAGAAGAAGCTTTTGCCTGTATCAAAAGGAAAATCCATTATTTAACGAGCCGATCATCAACGGGTTCAAATTCTTAGGGTTCTAATTAAGGACACTTGTTCACTCAAGTGTGCAATCGGATACTGTAACTCTGTCTTCAGAGTTTGCTAATCAAAATCGATCTATAATCCTGATCTCGCTAGCTATAATTTGTTGCACCGACAGACTGTAATTTGCTTTCGATAGAACTCGCAAGCTCTTTTGCCTTCGATAGAAATAGTCTGAACGATGGCAAGCTAAAATGGCCAATATAGACGTACTTTCCCGTGTATGAAGTCACGTGAAGGTAGACTCGGCAATTACTTGAGGGGGTAGTTTGGTCTAATTACTTATTAAAAGTGTGGCATTAGTCGTAAACTGCATTGTCACCGGCGATCAACAAGATGCCGACATCCGACACCTTTGACTCAGAAAAAAAGTCAAAGTTGGCCACGTCTGCCGACAAAGATTTCGGACAGCAAATAGTCTTGTCTACGTTTTTTTTCTTGTCTACGTTAATGCTCAACTACGAAGTTCATGCAAAATTTTCTGTTTTTCTGACTAGTGACCGACCCCGAGCCACGTCGCCACCGTTTCTGGCTCACCTCACCTACCTAACTCGGCAACGCCCCTATTTGAAAGCCGTTCGCCAACTCCAGGGGTGGCGGTATATATGGAGGAGAAGATGGCGCCGACCACCGTGGAGATCAGGGGCCTCAGTTTCACGTACCCGGGGATCGACGGCCATCCTCCGCCTGGTTTCAGAACTCTCATCGACGACTTCTCTCTCGTCCTTGATTCTGGCGACTGCTGTTTCCTCATCGGATCCAACGGTGCAGGTTCGTTTCAGCTCAAGCCTGTCTTCTGCAAACTGCCCAGTCTTGTCTTGAGTGTCTCTGTGTTAGTAGTGGATCATTACATGCCGATCTCAGCTAGAGGAAGACGTGGATCTCAGTGTCCTGTTGAGAAAATGATATTAGGGGTGGCATGTATAAATCCACAAAGAAGAGCTGAGCTAATCAAGGAGAAGCAATAACTTTCAGGACATAAAATGACTCAAAAATTTTCAGAACAAAAAAAACTCTGCTGTATTTTTATGTACCTACCAAATGTTTATGCTGGACATTAATAAAGCTTACACAAAAGGAATATATGCCAGGATTTTTATTATTTATGCGAAAGTAGCTGACTTGGTCATTTACTTTTTTAGGTGCTAGACATTGATTTATCCTGGAGAATGCATGAGGTTTCTGATGGACAGAGAAGGCGAGTGCAAATCTGTATGGGACTCCTCAAGCCGTTCAAGGTGTCTGCACCTTTTGATTCATGCAAGCATGGAGCCCCAATAGTGCTTCATTTCTAAAGATGACGCCCTGTTGTTACTGTTTTGGATTTTGAAAATTCTTGTTGTTTACTTTTGCAAGTTTTGGCCTCTTGGGTACTTATGGAGTACATCTTTCCAAAAGTAGGTGCTTCTTCTTGATGAGACAACAGTCGACCTCGATATGTTAGTAACGGCTGATCTTTTGAGGTTTCTCAGAAAAGAATGTGAAGAGAGGTTCCACAATTATCTATGCCACCCATATTTTTGATGGCCTAAATGACTGGCCAACACTTGTTGTATGTACTTCTCCCCATAAGTTCATCATTTCGCTTCTTGATATCAATGCTGGGATAGATTATAAATGTTTTGTATGGCATATCCGGTGTGGAAGCAAATTTATCGCCCCTTTTGCTGCAGGTGTATGTGGCTCATGGAAAGTGGCAGTTAGCATTGCCAATTGATAAGGTTAAGGAGAATAGCAAACTGTCGCTTATGGTAACTTTTCCCTTCAAAGGGGTTTCGTTTCTTTTAACTTCACTTGGTTGACACAGATGTTCGATCTATTATATCATGACAACTATCTTCGCAGAGGGCGGTTGAGAGTTGGCTGAGGGGAGAAAGATATGAGGAGTGGCAGAGAAGGAAACAGAGGAAGGCAAAAGGTCTCTCTGAGTATGAACAGAAAATCGAAGGAAGCTGGCTCACCAGTAATCTGGCTTGTGTTGCTGCACAGCTGTTGAATAACGGTTGGGCTGATTGAAGGTTGCACTCTACCATTGCTGGTGAAGAAAGTTACTTCTTCAGCTCAAAAAGAGTTCTCAGACGGTAGTCAAGCACAGACATCCCCAAAACTTTTCAAGCAGAATAATTCTCTCATTGATGGAAAGTTGGCTTCAGAGGTTTCACTAGTTGTGCCTTCAGTTTATCTGTAGATTTCATAGTCTAGGAAAACCATCTAAAAGGCAGAAAGTGTACAATATCTTTTTCACATTTTGGCTGAAGAAAGTATTCAAAGCATTTTGCTCTTTCGTTCGACTATTTCGGTTACATATTCTTTTCATTTGTTAACTATATTTTTTCGTATGATAGGCTTTGCAAGTTGTATCAAGCCTTTTTCTATTCAACCAGTACTAATTTGGCACCTGGGGGATGAATTGTATCGTCTTGTCTATTGCTGAAAACTAAAAGAAAGTTTGATTCTGCATTTGGAAAGATTTTTCGTCGCTCTGCTTTCTGAAGCGTCTTGTCTTCTGTTCACTCAAATGCAAGCCTGAGTGGCATTTACGTGCCAAATGAATTTGGATCTGCCTGATCTGTAAGACATGGAAGTGAGTGCTCGTCATTGATCATGAATCAGAAAGGAAGAGCTTTGAGTGGTTTTCGAAGTGAAGAGCACATTGCAGCAACTGGATTTGATTCTTCCATAATTTAATAGCGTGCTATTTCTTAATGCATGATACATAGATTAAGCTCCTTGCGTTTGCATCAGAGCTAAGCTTGACAGAGACCTGAAACCTCAAAGACGCAGAAGATACATACATGATCAAGATGTCTGAGAACTAGCAAAACAGCACCAAAACTTTGTTGATACCCAATATAGAAGTCTGATTAAATCATCTTCTTTTATGCTAAATACTCAGTTGTGATCTTGTTGATCGTCGCCGCCATTTCTGTGTGCCAAGGTTTTGTCCCTGGCATAGCGGAAGCTACTACCAAATTAATTGAGAAAATTTAATAATGAAAACTCGTTCAATAAAACATGAATGAAATACAAGTAGATCTTCAAATTTGAAAAAAAAAACAATTACATGTACAAGTGCCCTAGTGATGACTAAAAACAAATCACGCCTAAGATAATATCTAATCAATCCATTGTCTTCTGAGCTATGTCTCTCACAATGATTTGACAAAGTAAGTATCGTCATTATCTCTTCTTCATGTTCGGCACATTTGGCTGAAGCCAGTTCTTGCAATAACTAATCATACTTGAGACAGTCATTTCCAAATATTTCACACTCAAGTTGCCCCTATTATCTTCCAATCGGCGGCTAGTACTCAACGTGCACTCTAATGATATTAAAGACGCCGGTGTGGTCAATAAGTCAGGAACATGGTAAAAAGAATTGGAAAATGCGAAGTTATGCTCTTTCACCCCTTCTTAACATCAATGTTGTCTTTGACAACTCTTTCAATGTACTTGAAGTAATTTGTTCAAGTAAGTCTCAACCTCACTGGTAGATTACAACTAAAAGCTGGTGGATATCGGGGGACGGGGGGAGTATTCTTCTTTTTCACGAGGCAAACTACGATACGAATTTCTGGGCATTGCTTGACGAGGGTGTCATCTCCATTTATAGGGTGGAGTTCGTCGAATCAATTGGTGTTGCATTATACATACTTAGGTGCCAATTCCTCACCATTGCCAATATCTGCTTCACTCGGACCTCCTCACACTGTCCCAAATTTCCGTATGCATTATACACAACCAGAGTTTCGAGTCCCTCGAATTTGAACCATAGTCCCTCGACATCGTCGCTCCTCTGTCTCTCATCTCTCGTCCCTATCTGCAGCGACCTTGAACACGTCTCTGTCTATTCGCGCACACCAGGCGGGGCATGACCAGAGTCGGAGAAGAGGTGACGACAATGAGCTGATATCTTATCCTCGCCTCCGGTGGAGCTCGACAGAGATCTAGGGCTGGACTTGACCTCAAATCTAGGTCATGACTGGGTGGGATTTAGGCAACTCGGTAGTGGCCATCGAGCTCGAAGGTGACGCGGGATCGCCGGTGACATTGGGGGCGAGGGACAACCACTGCAGCATGACTGGGAAAATAGAAAATTTGGGGTTTGAATGGATGGTTGGGATAATTTTGGTTTAAAGTAATATGCAAATCACTCGTGCTCAAAGTCTCAACCAGATCTTGTCAACAAGGACGAGGAAAGAAGACCAAAATGAGTATTGCTCAGTCTACAACTCAAGATATTATCTCAAATCATTGTCACAGAGGATTTTAAAGTATTTCTAGTCCGGGGAAAAGTGCCGAATAAGTCCTAAACCTTTTGAGATTGTGCCAATTTAATTTTAAACCTATTTTTGATGTCAATTGAGTCTTAAACCCTTTAATATAGTGTCAATTCAGTTCTTTTGGTCGGATTTTGCTGACGTGGACGTCGGCTGGCCAGTCACCGGCGCTGACGTGGACAAAATTTAATAATGTTTAAATATTTTTTTGAATTTTTTTTCTTCTCCCTCTTTCTTCAGTCAGTCATCGGAGTGGCGACCGGCCGAAGGACCTCGCCGGCCTCGGGCGAGCCTCGCCATGGCTGGGCGAGGCCGGACCTCGCCAGATCCCGTGAGGTCGGGCCTCGCCCAGCTATCGGCAAGGCTCGCCCGGCCCTCGCCAAAGGTCGCGAGGTCTAGCGAGGGCTAGGTGAGCCTCGCCAGCCCAGCGTGAGGCTCGCCCTCACCAGCGACGGCGAAGGCAAGCCTCACCATGGCTGGGCGAGGCTCGACCTCGCTAGATCCGGCGAGGTGGAGCCTCGCCCAGCCATGGCGAGGCTTGCCCAAGGCTGGCGAGGCTCTCCCAAGGCTGGCGAGGTCAACCTCGCCGGCCTCTGGCCGATCGCCACATTGGCAACCGGCTGAAGAAAGAGGGAGAAGAAAAAAAATTCAAAAAAATATGAAAATATTATTAAATTTTGTCCATGTCAGCGTCAGTGACCGGTTGCCGGCCGGCCGACATCCACGTCAGCAAAATCCGGCCAAAAGGATTGAATTGGCACTATATCAAAAGATTTAGGACTCAATTGGTACTAAAAATAAATTTAGAACTAAATTGGCACCACCCCAAAAGGTTTAAGACTTATTCAGCACTTTTCCCTCTAGTCCGTGGATTTTTTACAAAGGGTAACAATAAAAAGAGAGAGGAGAGAACTGACTACTTGACCTAAAGTAACTTGACCCGAATCACATTTTCAGTTCGGGTCATATTTGGATCAAGTTTTGGTTCGGGATAAAACAGACACAATCCATTCTCGAACCGAACTGTTGACACCCCTAATTGACATCATGTCTAGAAATGGAACAATGGGGTTGCTTATCGAATAACTATTGGACATTGTATCATTGAAAACCTATTGTTACTGCAACAACCTTCTAATTTCTGTTCTTTGTTATGTCCTAATGTGTCGACAGAAAAGGCCCCGTTGTACACCTCCATCTTCAGCCCTTTGTTGCTCGTTATGTCGACCCTACTAAGCTGGGCAGTCTTTTTTGAGAAACTGTATGTCGGAATATACATATCCATATTATGGCAATGTAAAGTTAGGATATATAAATGCAAAGTTGTACAACTTCTAAGAACTATCTACAAATTGACAATAATACATCCAGTGAGATTTTGTTTGTTTCCTTTCGAATTTCAGATTGGTGGGGGTTGTGTTAGGGCTCTACTCTGTTCTAAGAGGTAAGGGCAAGGACGCAGGGCAAGCAAGAATCATTGACGAGGTGGAAGCAGCAGCCCTTGTGAGAAAGAACTCGGAGCCATGCTTCATTTGCATGTAAACGGCGAAAGCTGGCAAGATCTAAACTGATGTTCATGAGTTGCTTAACTAACGATCCAATATGATTCGGCTTCTCAGGGCATGATTTCTCAAATTCTATTCGATTGCACATGTTGACACCTCAAGAATAAGTAATCTTGGCAAAATTGGAGAGCAGTCCTTCATTGTAAGTCATTTACTTGAAAGACACTCGCTTGAGATCCCATAACTTTGAATGTTTAATTAGGCCTAAGCATCATATAAATGTATTAACATGAATTGGTTTGACCAACCCTAACAGGCCTAAATGGGCGGGCTTGAGCCTAAGCAAGGAAAATGCTTGTCCAAGGCCACCCAGATTATGCATCAAGCCTAAGTGCTCAATAAGCCATCAAGCTTGTAATAAGATCTATTAATAGGATAGGATTGGATAAAAGCCTCTTAAAAAATAAAATAAACAACTGTATAAGGCCCATAATGATTGCCCTCTCTAAATCTCAGTGGCCTGACATTCACTTAGCCAAAGGAACCATCAAAGTAATGGTCACTCATGAGACAACGATAACTACCATAGTTGTAAAGTAGTGATCATTGAGATTGAAGATAATAGATTTTAGGATGGGTAGGTTCTACATCAAAATCTTGGAAACTATCATGTTAGAGTCGGTTCTCTTAGGAACCGACATTGAACCCAAATTGGCTAGTTTCTCTTGAGTTGACATGGAAATCAGGGCCAACTTTAATGGGTCACACTTTTTCCACTTCTCTCTTGGCTTAGACACTCAATTTTTCTGTATTTTGACCATATTATCTCTTATGGGGCTCACCACTTCTGGTATAACTCTAAAACAATGATATTTTTTTAAATTATTCAATCCTCCTTTTTTTTCCTTGCGGTCCCACTTTCCTTTTTCTTCTTTCTTTTCACGCCTTTGACGTCTCAGTTCTTCACTTTTGCAAATCATTTCTATATTTTCTCTTTGGCAGGCCATTCTCTTTCACCTCACACTCCTTCTTCTTTTGTAAATCTATTTTGCATCTGTAATTCCCAAAAGAACTGCTTACTTTAGCAATGCACACCCTCCTCATTCGCTATCGAAAGGTAGGGGTGTCAAAATTGAACCGAAAAACCGAACCGAGATACGAACCGAACAGAACCGAACCGAATCGAAAATTTCGTCCATTTAGGTTCAGTTTCGGTTTCGGTTCAGATCATCAAAATAAACCAAATTTTCTTTTCGGTTCGGTTCGGATCGAACCGAACTAAAATAAACACTTCGGTTTAGGACTATTTTGCCCCCTCTCTCCCCTTCTCTCTCTCCTCTTTCCTTTCTCTCTTTGCTTAATGAACTTGAAACCGAAAACCGATCCGAACCGAACCGAACCAAATCGAGTTTTCGGTTCGGTTCAAATTCGGTTCGGATCAAATTTGGTTCGGTTCAAGGGGGCACCCTTAATGGTTCGGTTCGGTTTTCTCAAAAAACCGAACCGAACCGAACCATTTACACCCCTAATTGAAGGTACGGTTCTGATGAAAGCTTGTTTTTTTTTCATTTTAGTTTTCTTGGTCTCGAGTCATGCTCATTCCGATTGCTATAGAGTATTTCTTGATATCTTTTCTTAAAAATGAATTTGAGTTTTAAATTGTGAACATGCTTGATTTTGTTATTCAATCCTGCATTTAGAGCATAGAGTGCATCAAAATAGTCTTTGTGAATTAATTGTGCAGTTGCTTTGTAGTCTGTAGCATACTTGCATCTTATGGACTTTTGCTTCCTCTGGGTTCAATTTCTTAAATTCGTTTTTATAAGTTCTTCACCATCAGTTTTGGCATGCTATTGTGGTTTCTCATTAATTGACTTGTTGAAGATAACGATACATGATATGCTTAATCTGGTTGTTTGATCTCAAGGGAATTTGAGGTAATCTATTTTCTTTGACGACAATGGAGGCCAAAGGGGATTTGCTAGAGGGGAGAACTAAGATGTCAAAGGCGTGGAAAGTAAGAAGAAGAAGGAAAGTGAGATGCGCAAGGAAAAAACAAAGAAACAAAATAAAAAGAAATGACCAAATAATTAAAAAAGATCACTTTTGTAGAATTGTATAAAAATGGCAGGCCTCATAAAGGATAGTATGGTCAAAACACAAAAAATGGGAGTGTCTAAGTCAAAGGAAGAGTAGAAAAAGCGCAACCCACTTTAATTTATATAACTATTATTTTTAGATACATGCAATGTGAATAATTTGCGGCATAGTAATTAAGGTCTTGATGGATTTCCTAAACTTCCTAGGTTTAAAACCTGACTTCAACGTATTTATCATCTTTTTAACAAGGAAAGGAAGAAAGAAGAAGAGAGATAACCATTCTACCCAAGAAAAGCCCATTCCTGATTCAGTTCCTGAGTTGAATTATTTCGATTGGTGACCCCTATCTGAAACCACTGCACATTAGAAAGAAAGAGTCTCATCTCCATCACGGCTTGACACCACCGCGAGGGACTCCATATCACATATAATATGATAAATAATTACGCAACGCACAGTTGCACCCACTATGGCGGAAAGGAAGAGCTTCACTTTACCCTCACCAAAGAGGTTTCTCAAATGTGTTTTTTTTTTTTTGGTAAGGTTCTCAAATGTGTTTTTCATCCTTTCCTAATTGAACAATGATTTTAGCTTCATGGTCAGCACTTTTCATTTGAAGTCTGTCTGTATAATCTAATGGGACTTACAGCGAGGAATTAGTCATCATCCTTTTTTCAGATGTTGGCATTATCTTTTACACTAGCAAAAGGTAAGACCGTCGAGTACATACGTTCCGACAAACAATTTCTCATGAAGAGTAGCCCAGCTCAAGATGGCCGTGATGATGAGGAACAAAGGACGCTTTCTTTCAACTCACCACGTCATAATGCAGAATGCCACGGCCGAACATATGAAACCCTGAATTTAAATTACCATCAGCATTACTTTTGTCCACAAAATTTCCTAATAAATAATTATTGCACAAAAGCTCTATTTCCTAAAGTTTGTTCAATGTCCATGAGACTGTACCGCATAAACAGCTGAGATAAGCCGGATTCCAGATCTTAGAGACCATGCGGCAACACGATGTTCGACAGCTGCACCAACGGCCGCACACTCGATGCTGGCCATGAGACACATCAATGCTGTGGTAGTGTAAGAAGCTAGAAAGTTAGTATTCAGTTTTTCCTAAATGCACACGAAACAAACATCAGGAAAGTGAATTAAACTCTTTAACTCTCTCTTCAATGATATTGCTCAATATACGAATCAATTTCCAATGAGTTGGCAACACTTGTTCTAGCAAATTTGGACATGAATTAGTTATTTGTATGAATTGATGAAAAGAGCAATTGCAAAATATAAATTTGTGATAGAAGCAAAATGAATGTTTCACTCACTTGGATGATGAACCACAGTGCCCAGCCCGCAGTGCTAGCAAAGAGAATGAAAGGTCCCAAGAAGAAGTTGCTTTTGTTGGTAGGGTTTTTGTCCGTCGTTGTCTCCGCATATTTCCAATGGATAGTCGAATTACCGATTCCGATGTTACGTCCATGGTAAAAGGAGAGTAGCATCGCTCCGCCCACGCAGACAAGTGTCCCAACCACTTTTGCCTGCCCCGCCTTCGACTTGATTCCAAGCAATTCTTGTCTATCCAAGACAAATCACGGGAAATGTGAACAGATTGTAAAGAGCGATTGAATAGTAGTTCCAAATGCAGCATTCGCACAGAAGTTAAGGAACAAAATGACTATAGTTGTTGAAGTAAACAAACAAAAAATGTATGGGACGAAGTAGTGCTATTAGATGCACCTGAAGATCAGTGCAAACAAGAATGTCACAGCCGGGAGGATATTGGACAGCGCGCACGAGATTGTGGGCGTGGTATTGTTCAGCCCGATGAAATAGAAAACTTGATTCATGAAAGCCCTGCACATTTTTTGTGGAACCCCAGCTCATGAACTATGATTTTTATGCATTCGTATCATGATGATAAATATTGGCAGAGGAGCAGCCCTAGTGTAATCGTATAGCAACCACAGGAATAACTCCAAATTAGTATGAATGCAAGATCAAGATTCAAGAGATGACGTACTTACTCAGTGACAGAACATAGAAAGATCTGGAGCAAAATTGGCATTGTGATTTTGGGTCTTGTCTTCCTATAATTGGACCATCAGGAATTTGAATTCATTCAATTTACCAAGCCACAATTACTCCATTTTTTTTAATGATGCTAGAGAATTAAATTCGAATGAAACTCTTGGACATAAAACACAGCACTCATCTTTCAATTTTCAAGAGGACTCCTTTAGGCAAAGGTAACAAAATTTTCACGAACTTGAATGGTTCCAATTGATATTACTTTTAAAATTATAGGAAACGTATAGTAATTTCAACTTTGTACGATCTATCGAATCCTAGAAACCAGTCATTATTATGTGAGGGAATTTTTGTCAACAACAGCAACCAAATCTTCACCATTTTTCGCATCACACTTGGTTTTGTCCTATCATTCATCATTGAGGTGCATACAAAAATTTCCTCGTGAAGTGGGAGTGACGTGGCAGCCATGCAATTGCAGGTCCACCTGATCAAGCCGTTTCAATGGGTCAGCCATTAAGAGCTCGTCAACTCCTCCTCAATTAACTTGCCTATCATGATGGATGACAGCTTCTAGTTAACTTAGCATGCTTAGGGTTTCGGCCTCAGTCAAGCTCTACAGATCACACCTATACAGTGAGAGGAAAAAACGAGAAGTGTTCTTATGTATATATTAAGTTAACCTAAAATTTTCTCTCTAATTCCTTCTTTATTTCGACCAAAAAAAAATTCCTTCTTCATCGCTACCAAACTATAATTTGGCATTCGTTTATTATTTTTCTTTGTTTTGCAAACCACCAAACTATCGTCAGCTTAAAAGAATGGGAAAGACACTCCCGTTTCCTTTCTTCATTAGCATCTTCGTTTGGAAAGGCAAACAGTTTTTTCTTGATCTCAACACTTAGTCAACTACAAAAGCACAATCGACCTTTCTTATTTCTTGGGGGGTTAATAGACAGAACAAAATCTGTACGCATTGATCGATTTGAGTAGAAGTTAGAAGCTCTATCTAGAGCCTGTGTGGCGCTTACGTTAGTCTTGGAGACCCAAAATAGAACCCATGCATGGCCAAATGAACATTCGAGAATTATCACAATGCATGTAAAAATGATTAAGAAGAAGAACATCAAGCCCAAGATTTAGTTATCCTTTATCACAAAAGACATATGCATTGAAGATAAAAAAAAAATAGAGTTCTCTTAATGAAGTTGTTTCAGATACCTCTCCAAGATAAGAGCGAAAGGGATGGTGGCAAGGGTGGCGAAGATCTGGCGATAGGTGACGGGCACAAAGGGTTCACATCGCCATCCATGGCCAGCTTTGATGTTATGGTCATTCTCGCGAAGCCCATTTGAACAGCGACCGTGGCCAAGAACGGCATGAAATCTACATTCGCCATTTCTTTTCCCTCTCTCTTTCTTAGCTTATGTATTGATCTTCTTTGGAGAGAGAGAGAGAGAGAGAGGTTGTGGAGAGATGCGAGGGAGATAGCTTCAATATATAGGAGAGAGAGAGAGAAGGTGCAAGAGCAACAGAAAGCTAGCTCTTTTTTGAGTTTCATGGCGGAAAAAAGAGACGGGTCCATAATAAGTGAAAATGAGAGAGACGGTTCAAGAAAGATGACTTGCAACACCTGGGCGGATGCATCGGACAAGGGCTGCCACAATAACCTACTCGAAGTTATTGCGCCTTTCAGTTACAATTTGCTTGCCATCCTAATATCCGTCAGTCTTCAAAAACTGGTATACTAAGTCTTATGTCATTAGGCCTTCAAACGAGTTTATTCTAATAATAGATTGCCACATACCTCAATTTCTACCACATTAATAATGTATACGTCGATTTCATTGGTCAGTCTTGCAGCACTTACTACCTTTTATTTTTATTCTTTGGCATCTTTCTCTTCTCTCTTTCTGGTTTCTTGCATATACAAAGCCTTCCAAGCAACCAAACGAGGCTTGAGTGCGCAGCAAATTATGGCAAAAACAAGGAGAGGCAAGAGACACAAAAGTTTGCTTTTTCTCGTGCCATCGCCATGCACGGCATTGTCATTGTATGTTAGCTAAGAAAGGCTGACGATGGAAGTCTTTATCTCGTGAAAATAATGGGATTGTGCCATTGTGGTGATCTTTGTTCAGAGCAAAATTCATGTGAATCGGTTGCTCACTGCGTTTGCTGCAAGTGTTGGACTCGTGTCAGCATGTATAAGTTCATTATGTATAAACAAAATTAATCATGACTTTCCATCTTTGATTTGTATTATGCTTTTCAATTATGACAAAAAAAAAATTGGGTTGCGAGGGATTCACTCGCATGAATAATGGTGTGATTTAGCTCAATGATGGCTGCATTTAATGCGCTACAGCTCCTGCATAAAGACCGGGTATTTGCAAATGGAGAATAAAGAGAGTTTATTTATCAAAATTAATACCAACTTCCAAATTGGTATCCGGATAAGTTTAACCCAAACTATCTCATAAAAAATCTCAAATGGGTACTCCATAACACATTTACCCCAAATTAATTTGTGTCTCACGCATCCCAAACTGATACCATCAAGCTAATGTACTCTGTATGTCAGATCACAGGCTGCTAATGAAGCGTAGATTTGAGTGGAGGTTACCGGTTTGAGATTTTTCATGAGACGAAAATTAATTTTGGATAAGTGTATTGTGACATACTAGTTTATGATTTTTAATGGCATTAACCTAATTTGTTATGTGCGCGTGGCCGAAGAAAAAATATTTTTTAAATGTTGATTAATCCAGAAGAGAGGGTGCACAAATTTGAAGTTTTTTGAACTGATACCTACCTGGCTGGCCAATGAAAAGAACTAATACCCTAATCGGCTCGCTTAAATATCCATCTGCTCTAGATTTGAAAAGAAAAAAAGCACTCTTAAAATGATTAATTGAACCTTATAATTACTACATTTTTGGGATTCCGGTGCTTCATTAATGAAACACGCTCCACATCGAGTCTCTCGAAACCCGGCTAAAAGAACAAAGTTGACCGAACCCAATTCACAATTCAAGTCCCATTCATGGTTATGGTTTATGATTTCTCTTCCTGCTGACCCATCTGTCCCATTCTTGAAAGTAGGGCTCCTCAAGTCACTCCCTTCAATAAACTGCTAATTTCCCCATAGATAATATCTTAGTAAAAAATTGGAATAGAGATAATTAAGGAATAAGAATGGGAATTGCCTCTGAGTATGGAGTTAAACTGCTTCATCTGAGGTCTCGTGCGGATCTCGACATCTCTCATATGTTAAACACCTAGAGGGTATTTCCTCTTCTTAGAGAAGACAAAGATTCGAAAAGAATTAAAGAGGCTGGGCGCTCGGGCACCGATACGTTAAACAATCAATGTAGTCCTATTAGTTCACCATATGCATACACCTGAATAGGTGAGATGGCCTAGTCGGAGCTTTGAAATAATTAAGAAATAAGAATGGGAATTGGTTCCTAGTTTAGTGCGCTTGGGTTTACTTTAAAATGAATTCATATTTTCAATTTTATATTTGTAAATTATTATAAACTAAGAAAATTACAAACTTATAAAATGCATTTAGCTTTTTAAAATTTTCTTCTCATAAAAAGTTTGTCAATAGGCGCATGGCTATATGTTAATGGGCAACAGGGTAACATAATATTTTCCATTTTAAGATTTGATATTACTCCTCCTCTTCATCTCGTGCTACCAAACACAAATGAGAAATATAATGAGGATCTCATTTCCATTTCACTAGTTCTATTCTCAGTAACCAAACAGGGCCTAAGGATTCATAAAAGTATACAATAGAAGTGTTATGTTACCAAAAAAATTAGGGAATTTACTAATCTATATACTACACATAAAATAAACCCATTGACATTTTTTAAGCTCAAACTTTACCCCAAATTTTCGTTCTTGCAATAATATCTCTAACAACATATACGAAATCATAATTTAAGCAGTCATAATAAAACATCAACTGACTCCTCACAAGAAATACATCACATTTCAAAATCAAGCTTAAATTTCTTTCACTACATTGCCATTTAAATTAATTTCCAAAAACTAATTCTGCAAACTTACTCTCTCCATTAAAAAAGTTTCGTTTCTTTTTTAGACGCACATGATGTGCTCTTTTGCTAGTGTAAAAGATAATTCCAACATATGGAAAAAGGACCGATGGCCAATCCTTGCTGTAAGACCCATTAAATTATATAGGCGAACTTCAAATGAAAAATGCTGAGCATGAAGCTAAAATCAGTGTTCAATTAAGAAAGGGTGAAAAACACATTCGAGAAACACCTTTGGTGAGGGTAAAGTGAACCTCTTTCTTTTCCGCCATAGTGGGTTCAACTGTGCATTGTGTAATTATTTATCGTATTATATGTGATTTGGACTCCCTCTACGATGGAGACGAAACTCTTTCTTTCTAATGTGCAGTTGCCTCAAATAGGGGTGACCAATTGAAACAATTCAACTGAAGTATGAAATTAGGAACGGGCCTTTCTCGGGTAGAACGATTTTCTCTCTTCTTCTTCTTTTTGCCTTTCTTTGTTAAAAACATGATAGATTCGTCAACGATGGGTTTCAAACCTAGGAAGTTTAGGAAATCCATCAAGACCTTAATCACTATGCCACAAATTATTCACATTGCATGTATCTAAAAATAATAGTTATATAAATTAAAGTTAGCCCCGATTCCCACGTCAACTCAGGAGAAACTAGACAATTTGGGTTCAAAGCTGGCTCCTAAGAGAACCGACTCTGATGGGATAGGTTCTAAGTTTTTTATTTAGAACCTAGCCACCCCAGAACCTATCATCTCTAATCTCAATGCACTGCTTTACAACTATGGTCGTTATCGATGTCTCATAAGTGACCATTACTTTGATGGTTCCTTTGGCTAAGTGAATGTTAGGCAACTGAGATTTAGAGAGGGCAATCATTATGAGCCTTATACAGTTGTTTATTTTATTTTTGAGAGGCTTTTATCTAATCCTATCCTATTAATAGATCTTATCACAAGCTTGATGGCTTATTGAGCACTTAGGCTTGATGCATAATGTGGGCGGCCCCGGACAAGCATTTTCCTTGCTTAGGCTCAAGCCCGCCCATTTAGGCCTAATAGGCTTGGTCAAACCAATTTATGTTAATACATTTATATGATGCTTAGGCCCAATTAAATATTCAAAATTATGAAATCTCAAGCGGGTGTCTTTCAAGTAAATGACTTTCAATGAAGGACTGCTCTCCAATTATGCCGGGATTACTTATTCTTGAGGTGTCAACATGTGCAATCGAATAGATGTTGAGAAATCACGGCATGAGAATTCAATTCATATTGGATTGTTAGTTAAGCAACTCATGAACATCAATTTGGATCTTGCTGGCTTTTGCCGTTTACATGCAAATGAAGCCATGACTTGGAGTTCTTTCTCGCAATGGCTGTTGCTTCCACCTCATCTGTGATTCTTGCTTGCCCTGCTTCCTTGCCCTTACCTCATAGAACGGAGTAGAGCCCGAAAATGTTGAACACAACCCCCACCAATCTGAAATTCGAAAGGAAACAAAAAAAAAATCTCAGCGGATGCATTATTATCAATTTGTAGATAGTTCTTAGAAATTGTACAACTTTGCATTTTACATATCCTAACTTAACATTGCCATAATATGGATACGTACATTCCAATATATAGATTCTCATGAAAGAGTGCCCAGCTACATGATGAGCAACAAAGGGATGAAGATGGAGGTGTAGAACGGGCCTTTTCTATCAACACGCTAGGACATAACAAAGAACAGAGATTAGAAGGTTGTTGCAGTAATAATAGGTTTTCAATGATACAATGTCCGAAAGTTACTTGTTAAGCAACCCTGCTGCTCCATTTCTAGACATAGTCAGTTAAGAGTGTCAATAGTTCAGTTCGAGTCGGGTTTCCGTGACACCCAACTCAAATCACAACTGTATGAATTGTGCGTTTGTTCTATCCCAAACCAAAAACCGATTCGAATATGACCCGAACCGAAAATGTGATTTGGGTCGGGTTACTTTAGGTTGGGTATTCAGTTCTCTCCTCTCTTTTTTAGGTTCATTCCTTCGCTCCATCCTCATAGAGTGGGTTTACCCCTACCCTTTGTAAAAAATCAACGGACTAGAAATACTTTGAAATCTTCCATGACAATATTTGAGATAAACCACCCACCTGGGTGGCACTGCTGGAAAGTGCACTCTTCCTCTCGCAAAAGGTTGAGTGTTCGAATCCTGGGTGCCGCACGATGACTTAACCGGTGCACGTGTATGGTGGCTAACACGTGTCACCCCCAGGGTTTACCTCCCGGCTGTCGGCCGTGCGGGGGTTCCCTGGGTTATAAAAAAAAAAAATTGAGATAATATCTTGAGTTGTAAAGTGAGCAATACCCGTTATCGTCTTCTTTCCTCTTGACCTTGTTGACAAGATCCGGTTGAGACTTTGGGCATGTGCGATTTGCATATTACTTTAAACCAAAATTATCCCAACCATCCATTCAAACCCCAAATTTCCTATTTTCCCAGTCGTGTCGCAGTGGCTGCCCCTCGCCCCCAATGTCACCGGCGATCCTGCGTCACCTTCAGCTTGATGGCCACAACCGAGTTGCCTAAATCCCACCCAGTCATGACCTAGATTCGAGGTCAAGTCCAGCTCTAGATCTCTGTCGAGCTCCACCGGAGGCTAGGAATAGATATCGGCTCATTGTTGTCACCTCTTCTCCGACTCTGGTTGTGCTGCGCCTAGCGTGCGCGAATAGACAGAGACATGTTCAAGGTCGCTGCAGATGGGGACGAGAGATGAGAGACACAGAAGGGCAATGATGTCGGGGGACAAAGGTTCAAATTTGAGGGACTCAGAAACTCCGGTTGTGTATAATGCATACGGAAATTTGGGACAGTGTGAGGAGGTCCAAGTGAAGCAGATATTGATAATGGTAAGGAATTGGCACCGAAATATGTATAATGCAACGCCAATTGATTCGACGAAGTCCACCCTATAAACGGAGATGACACCCACATCAAACAATGCCTAGAAATTCGTATTGTAGTTTGCCTCGTGAAAAAGAAGAATACTCCCCCAATATCCACTAGCTTTTAGTTGTAATCTACCAGTGAGGTTGAGACTTACTCGAACAAACTACTTCAAGTACATTGAAAGAGTTGGTAAAGACAGCATTGATATTCAGAAGTGGTGAAAGAGCAGAACTTTGCATTTTCCATTTCTTTTTACCATGTTCGTGACTTATTGACCCCGCCGGCGTCTTTAATATCGTCAGAGTCCACGTTCAATACTAGCTACGGATGGGAAGATAATAGTTGCAACTTGACTATGAAATATTTGGAAACGACTGTTTCAAGTACGATTAGTTATTGCAAGAACTGACTTCAGCCAAATGTGTCGAACGTGAAGAAGAGACAATGACCATGCTTTCCTTGTCAAATCACTGTGAGAGACATAGCTCAGAAGACAATGAATTAATTAGATATTATCTTAGGCGTAATTTGTTTTTAGTCATCGCTAGGGCACTTGTACATGTAATCGTTTTTTTTTTCAAATTTCAAGATCTACTTGTATTTCATTCATGTTTTATAGAACTAGTTTTCATTATTAAATTTTCTCAACTAATTAATGAATTATATATATTTTTTAAAAATAAAAAAATGTAGCCATTAACCAAAGGATACATTTTGCAGCAAGAAAAGACCCACCTAGTCAGTCTATAAATGGAGCTCCAATTATGTACGAGACATTCACAAATCACAAGTTGCAAACCTTTAGCAGACCGACATTCACAATTTCGGAAACTCTTACACTCTTCACGTTAGCAATCCAATCAGACAATACATGAGGGGTTTCAACATCAATGTCTCCGAATTGGGTAATCGACCGAGGAAGAGGCATCATTGTAAATGAGAATTGTTCGTAATTAAAGAAATCTTGAACCCGGACCGTCATTCGGTGTGCAATTCTTTTCTGACGTATATTTAGTTAGCATTTAAGGATCTGTTTATTTGAAGGAAAATTGTTTCTCGAAAATTGTGTTTCAACTTTTTGGTGTTTGAACGACGGAAAACAAATTAATTTACAGGAAATACTTCATATAGACACAAAATAACAAATTTAGTTTGGGAGAAAACGACTTCCCGTTTCTAGTAAGAAGGAAATTACTTTCCCTAAACTACTAGACAAATTATAATTAATTATTTTCTTTGAAATAACTTTTATTAAAAATATTTTCTTTCATTATGAAGTTTTCAATGAAATAAAGGAACTTTAAGAAGAGCTACTTCGTCATTAATGAATTATTCCCCACGCTATCCTATCGACATCCGTCGTTATACAACCAAAGCACAGAAGATAGTTGCGACGCATGTCATATCATATAATCACACCATTT
This sequence comes from Syzygium aqueum, assembly GCA_031216185.1. NCBI lineage: Eukaryota > Viridiplantae > Streptophyta > Magnoliopsida > Myrtales > Myrtaceae > Syzygium > Syzygium aqueum. The sequence goes on along the minus strand of CM062238.1, from coordinate 6,927,602 downwards.
TGCAATTTGACTGCGATTTAATTCAAAAAATAGGTGCATTTTATGGCTTCAAAAATATCTTTAACCTTTTTCTCCATCATCCAACACCTCACTAAAAGTTAAAACAACAACAACAACGATAATGAATATTTTGATCTCTAATTTTGTAAAATTGGCCCAATTCGCGATTTTAGTTTCTGCCTTTTCTCAAAATCTTACAATTCATTATACTTGGTCCTTTTTATTTGGAACTTATAAATTTTTCTCAATGTACATATTTTAGCAAGTAAATTTATATGTACTTTCAAACTGCTTTAAACTTTCGAGTAATGTTTTACATCTTGTCGACAAAGGGAAAATGTCTAATTTTCATTGAAAATAGTTGGTTTGGTTATGGCTCTTTTATGCCAAAAGCGACTTTTTTACATTGCCGTCAAAATTCAAAATATTATTCTACATTCTGAAAGTTATAAGAAATTATATTTACCACCCATATTTTGATGGACTAGATGATTGGCCAACACATGTTGTATGTACTTCTCCCCATAAGTTCATCATTTCGCTTTCTCGATATCAGTGCTGGGACAGAGTATAAAAGTTTTCTGTGGCATTTCCCGAGTGAAAGCAAATTTATCGCTCCTTTTGCTGCAGGTGTATGTGGCTCATGGAAAGTTGCAGTTAGCAATGCCAGTTTGTAAGGTCAGGGAGCATAGCAAATTGTCCCTTATGGTAACTTTTCCCTTCAAAGGGGTTTCGTTTCTTTTAACTTCACTTGGTTGCATCAGATGTTCGGTCTATTATATCATGACAATTATCTTCTGAGAGGGCGGTTGAGAGTTGGCTGAGGGGAGAAAGAGATGAGGAACGGCAGAGGAGGAAACAGAGGAAGGCAAAAGGTCTCTCTGAGTATGAACAGAAAATCGAAGGAAGCTGGGTCACCGGTGATCCGGCTTGTGTTGTTGCACGGCCATTGAATAACGGTTGGGCTGGTGGAAGGTTGCACTCCACCATTGCTGGTGAAGAAAGTCACTTCTTCAGCACAGACAGTGGTCAAGCACAGACATCCGCAAAACATTTCAAGCAGAATAATTCCCTTAGTGATGGAAGGTTGGCTTCAGAGGTTTCACTGGTTGTGCCTTTAGATTATCTGCAGATTTCATAGTCTAGGAAAACCACCTAAAAGGCAGAAAGTATTCAGTATCTTTTTCCCATTTTGGCTGAAGAAAGTATTCTAAACATTTTACTCTTTCATTTGACTATCACGATTACATATGATTTTCGTTTGTTAACCTTATTTTTTCAAATGATGAGCTTTGCAAGTTGTATCAAACTTTTTTCAGGAGAAGAACATTAGAAGTGCCAAAACTTATGTACGACGCTTACTTTAGTGTCAAAAGTTTTCGCCGGCTTACTCAAGTGCCAAATCAGAGGAAAAACGATCACTTAAGTGCCAATGGCGAGAAATTCCGACCAATTTAATGCATGGCTTTTATAATTAAAATTTTAATGTGAGTTGAATTTTTTTTTAAAATCAGTCTACGTGGCATTTCCACTTGTATATTTGGATTTTTTTAAATATTTTTATTTTTTTGTCCTTCTATTATTTTTTTTTCTTTCTTCTTCTACCTTTGGTTGCAAGCAATCGGACACCAGTCACCGGCCATGGTCGACTGCCTGGCCTTGTCCACCACAGGCAAGGCCCGACTGACCCCTGGTTAGGCAAGGGCAGGCGAGCCCTAGTGGGGCTGACCCTCGCTCAGGTAAGGGCGAGCCTCGACAAGGGCTCCCCTTGCTAGATCCGGCTAGGCCAGCCCTCGCCCAGACCGCAGCGGCCTCGTCGGGCATCGCTCGGGGGAAGACGATGCCCGATGAGGCCGCCGTGGCCTAGGCGAGGGCCGGCCTCGCCTGATCTGGCGAGCCCCAGTGAGGTGAGGCCGACCCTTGCTTGGGTAAAGGCGAGCCACAGTGAGGGCTCCCCTCACCAGATTCGGCGAGGCCGGCCCTTGCCTAGGTCACGATGGCCTCTCTAGGCATTGCCCTCCATCGACAAGGCGAGGCCGACCCTCGCTTGGGCAAGGGAGAGCCCTGGCGAGGCCAGCCCTCGCCAGGCTGCGGTGGCCTCGTCGGATCTTGCGAGGGGAGCCCTCACCGGGGCTTGCCCTTACCTAGGCTAAGATTGGCCTCACCTTGCCGAGGCTCGCCAGATTCAGTGAGGCTGTCGCGGCTTGGGCGAGAGCTGGCCTCATTGAATCTGGCGGGGGGAGCCCTCACCGGGGCTCACTTGTGGTGGGCGACGGTGGCCTCATCTGGGCGAGGCCAGCCAACCCCACCATGGCTGGTGGTTGGCCGGCCACCGGCCAAAGGTTGAAGATGCAGAGGAAAAAAAAAAGAAGGAAAAAATAAAAAAATTGAAAAAATATTAAAATACTATTAAAAATATGGCCCTGTCAGTGCCGCGTGTGTCACGTAAGACTGATAAATTAATAAAATATGGCCATGTCAAATTTCTGACGACCCAAATTGGAGTTGGCACTTAAGTGATCGTTTTTTTTTTTAAAGTAGCACTTAAGTGAGTTGAAACAAACTTTTGGCACTAAAGTGAGCGTTGTATATAAGTTTTGGTACTTTTAGTATTCTTGTCCCAACTTTCTTCTATTCTACCCGTCCTAATTTGGCACCTGGGGGATGAATTGTATCATCTTGTCTATTGCCGAAAACTAAAGGGCAGTTTGATTCTGCATTTGGAAAGATTTTTCATTGCTCTGCTTTGTGAAGTGTCTCGTCTTCTGTTCAGTCGGATGCAAGCCTTAGTGGCATTATGCCACTAAATTTGGATCTGCCTGATCTGTAAGACACGGCAGTGAGTGATTGTCATTGATCGTGAATCAGAAAGGAAGAGCTTTGAGTGGTTTTTGAAGTGGAGCACATTGCAGCAACTAGAGTTTATTCTTCCATACATAGATTAAGCTTCATGCGATTGCATCAGAGTTAAGCTTGACAGAGATGTGAAGCCCAAAAGACGCAGAAGATACATAAACATTATCAAGATGCCTGAGAACTAGCGAAACAGCATCAATACTTTGTTGATACCCAATATAGAAGTCAAATTAAATTGTCTTCTGGTATGCAAAATACTCATTTGTGATTGTGTTGATCATTGCCGCCATTTCTGTGTGCCTCAACTTGCAACTCCAAGTCGTCTTTCTCTCTATTCTTCAGTGCTGCTTTCATCTCCTCAGTGATGTTTGCTTCTTTTGCCTCCTTATCCTTTCCCCATAGAACAGAGTAGAGTCCGGTAATGATCAATATAGACCCCACCAATCTGAAATCAAAAGAAATGAAGCACTCTAAGTGAATGCTTTATTGCAATTTGTAAATAGCTCTAAAATCGTAGAATATTGTGTACGTAACAACGTCAAATACATACGTTCCGACAAACAATTGCTCACGAAGAAGTGCCCAGCTCAAGATGGCCGTGATGATGAGCATCAAAGGGCTGAAGACCGAGGTGTAGAGAGGACCCTTTCTCTCAATGCACCAGTTCATAATGCAGAGTGCTAAGGCCGAACATATGAAACCCTGAATTAAATGACAACTAGCGTTACGTTTGTCTGCAAAATTTCCTAATAAATCATTGTTGCACAAAAGCTAAACGAGAGTCCAACATTATTTGCTAAAGGTCGTTCAATGTCCATGAGACTGTACCGTATAAACAGCTGAGATAAGCCGGATTCCAGATCTTAGAGACCATGCTGCAACACGATGTTCGATAGCTGCACCAATGGCCGCACACTCGATGCTGGCCATGAGACACATCAATGCTGTGGTAGTGTATGGAGCTGGAAACTTAGTACTCAGTTTTGCCTGAATGCACATGAAACAAGCATAAGGCAAGTGAATTGAACTCTTAAACTCTCTCTTGTGAGGACATTGTTCTATACACAAAATAATTCCCGATAAGTGTGCACACTTATTCTAGCAAATTTGGACTTGAACATGTTCTTTGTATGAATTGACGAAAACAGCAATTGCAATATATAAATCTGTGATAGAAGCGAAATGAATGTTTCACTCACTTGGATGATGAACCACAGTGCCCAGGCCGCAGTGCTAGCAATGAGAAAGAAAGGTCCCAAGAAGTTGCTTTTGTTGGTGGGGTTTTCGTCTGTCATTTTCTCTGCATATGTCCAGTGGATAGCCGAGTTACCGATTCCGATGTTGCGTCCATGGTAAAATGAGAGTAGCATTGCTCCACCCACGCAGACAAGTGTCCCAATCACTTTTGCCTGCCCTGCCTTCGACTTGATTCCAAGCGACTCTTGTCTATCCAAGACAAAATCACGGGAAATGTGAACAGATTGTAAAGAGCGATTGCATATTGACTAGTAGTTCCAAATGCAGCAGTCGAACGGAAGTTAAGGAACAAAATGACTATAGTTGTTGAAGTAAACAAACAAGAATGTGTGGGACGAAGTACTGCTATTAGATGCACCTGAAGATCAGTGCAAACAAGAACGTCACGGCCGGGAGGATATTGGTCAGCGCGCAAGAGATCGTGGGCGTGGAATTGTTCAGCCCGATGAAAAAGAAAACTTGATTCATGAAAACCCTGCACATTTTTTGTGGAACACCAACTCATGAACTAATGATATTTATGCATTCGTATCATGATGATAAATATTGGCAGAGAGTCAGTCCTAGTGTAATCATATAGCAACCACATGAATAACTCCAAAGTCAAAATAAGTATGAATGCAAGATCAAGATTCAAGAGATGGCTTATTTACCCAGTGAGAGAACATAAAAAGATCTGGAGCAGAATCGGTACTGTGATTTTGGGTCTTGTCTTCCTGTAATGGACCATCAGGAATGTGAATATTTTTTAATCATTCATTCAAAATGCCAAGCCGCGATTACTCTTAATCTTTTTTAATGATGCTAGAGAATTAAATTCGAATGAAACTCTTGAACATGAAACACTGCACTCGTCTTTCAATTTTCAAGAAGACTCCGTTTGGCAAAGGTAAAACGTAAATGGTTCCAGTCAATACATTGGTTTTCAAATTACCAGAAACGCATAGTAATTTCAACTGGGTATCGTCTTTATAATCCTAGAAATCAGTCGTTGTCATGTGCGGGAATTTCTATCAACAATAGCACACAATTTTCACCATTTTTTGCATCACAGTTGATTTTGTCCTGTCTTGCACCATGCAAGTGTGTACAAAAAAATTTCCTCGTAAAGTGGGAGGTGACGTGGCAGCCATGCAATTGCAGGTCCACCTAATCAAGCCGTTTCAATGGGTCAACAATTAAAGAGCTCCTCAACTCCTCGTTAATGAGCTTGCCTAGAATGGATGACACCTACTAGTTAACTAAGCTTGCTTAGGGTTTCGGCCACATTCAAGCTCCAAACAGATCACACCTATACAGTGAGAGGAAAAAAGCGAGAAGTTTACTTAAATATATGTTCAGGTCCATTTAACTTAACCACAATTTTTCTCTCTAATTCTTTCTCCATCGCTACCATAATATAATTTGTCATTCATTTATGATTTTTCTTCGTTTTGCGAACCACCATACCAACATCAGCTTAAAAGAAGTGGGAAAGACACACTCCTGTTTCCTTTCTTTATTAGCATCTTCGTTTGGAAAGACAAACACTTTTTTCTTGATCTCAACACTTAGTCAGCTACAAAAGCACTATCGACCTTTCTTATTTCTTCGGTAGTTGATAGACAAAACAAATCTGTATGCATTGATCGATTTGAGTAGAAGTTGGAAGCACTCTCCCTAGACCTTGTGTGGCGCTCACGTTAGTCTTGGAGACCCAAAATAGAACACATGCATGGCCAAATGAACACTCGAGAATTATCACAGTGCATGTAGAAATGATTAAGAAGAAGAACATTTTCCACACAAGCCCAAGATCTAGTTATCCCTTATCACAAAAGACATATGCACTGAAGAATAAAAAAAATAGAGTTCTCTCGATGAAGTTGTTTCGGATACCTCTCCAAGATAAGAGCGAAAGGGATGGTGGCGAGGGTAGCGAAGATTTGGCGATAGGTGACGAGCACGAAAGGGTTCATCCCGCTATCCATGGCCAGCTTTGATGTTATGTTCATTCCCGCGTAGCCCACCTGAACAACGACCATGGCCAAGAATGGCATGAAATCTACATTCGCCATTTCTTTTCTCTCTCTCTCTCTCTCCTTCTTATCTTCTGTATTGATCTTCTTTGGACAGATCCCGGAGAGAGAGAGAGAGAGAGAGAGAGAGAGAGGGAGGTTGTGGAGAGATGCGGGGGAGAGAGCTTCAATATATAGGAGAGAGAGAGAGAGAAGATGCAAGTGCAACAGAAAGCTAGCTCTTTTTTGAGTTTCATGGGGGAAAAAGGAGACGGGTTCATAATAAATGAAAATGAGAGAAACGGTTCAAAAAAGATGACTTGCAACACCTGGGTGGATGCATGGGACAAGGGCTGCCACTATAACCTCCTGAGAGTTGTTGCGCCTTTCAGTTCTAATTTACTTGCTATCCTAACATCCGATTGCTTGCAAAACCGGTATACTAAGTCATATAAGTGAATAAGTGATTGTGATTAGGCCTTCAAACGAGTTTATTCTAATAATAGATTGTCACATACCTCAATCTCTACAACATTAATAATGTGTTTGTGGATTTCATTAGTCAGTCTTGCCGCACTTACTACATATTATTCTATTTCTTGGAGTCTTTCTCTTGTCTCTATCTGTGGCTTCTCGCAATATACAAGCCTTCAAGCAACCGAACGAGGCTTGAGTGCGCAGCAAAATATGGCAAAAACAAGGAGAAGTTTGCTTTTTCTCGTGCCCTTGCCATGCATGGCATTGTCGTATGTTAGCTAAGAAAGGCTGAGGATGGAAGTCCTTATCTCGTGAAAAATAGCGGGATTGTGCCATTGTGGTGATCTCTGCCCATAGCGAAATCCATGTGAATGGGTTGCTCATTGCGTTTGCTGCAAGTGTTGGATCCGTGTCAGCTTGTATAAGTTCATTATGTATAAAACAATTAATCATGACTTTCCATCTTTGATTTACATCAAGCGTTTCAATTATGACCCAAAAAATTGGGTTACCGGGCATTAACTCGCATGATTGGTGGTGCGATTTAGCTAAATGGGGGTGCATTTAATGCGCTACAGCTCCTGCATAAAGACCGGATGTTTGCAAATGGAAAATCAAGGGAGTTTGTTTATCAAAATTAATAGCAAATTTCAAATTGAAATCCTCGCGACAAATTTATTCCAAACTATCATAAAAAAATCTTAAACAGTACCACATAACGCATTTACTCCAAAGTAACTTGTGTCTCACAAAAATCCCAAATTGGTACCACCTAGCCAATGTACTCTCCAGGTTATATCGCAAATTGTTAATGGAGCGTAAATTTGAGTTGGGGCTACCGGTTTGAGTTTTTCGTGAGATAGCAATTAAGTTGGGATAAATGTATCATGACATATCGGTATATGATTATTAATGGCTTGAACCTAATTTTGTTCTGTGTGCATGAAAAAAAAAGTATTTTCTAATAAATACCAAATTTCAAATTGGTATACTTGTGACAAGTTTATCCTAAACAATCATCTCTTAAAAAATCTTAAACCAATACCTCATAATATATTTATTCCAAATTAAGTTGTGTCTCACAAAAAATCTCAAACTGATACCATCAAGCCAATGTGCTCTCTAGCTTAGATTGCAAACTACTAATGAAGCACAGATTTGAGTTCAGGCTATCAATTTGAGATTTTTCGTGAGACGAAAATTAGTTTAGGATAACTTTATTTTGACATATACCGACTTATGATTTTTAATGGCATTAACCTAAATTGTTATGTGTGCGCTGCCCAAAAAAAGTACTTTCTGACTGTTTACTAATCCAGAAGAGGGTGCACCAAATTTGAAGTTTTTTGAACTGATACCTGTCTAGTTGGCCAAGAAAAAGAACTAATACCCTACACGGTTCTCTTAAATATCCATCTGCTCTAGATTTTGAAAAAAAAAAAAAACACTGTTAATTACTACATTTTTTGGATTCTGGTGCTTCATTAATGAAACATGCTCCACATCGAGTCCCTCAAAACCTGGCTAAAAAAACAAAGTTGACAGAACCCAAATCACAATTTAAGTCCCATTTATGGTTATGATTCATGATTTGTCTTCCTCCTGATCCGTCTGTCCCATTCTTGGAAGTTGGGCTCCACAAGTCACTCCCTTCAATAAACTACTAATTTCCCCAGAGATAACATCTTAGTGAAAAGTTGGAATAAAAATAATTAAGAAATAATGATACATTAATTGGAAAATATTTTTAAAAAATGATTGGTTATATAACTTAGAATCTACGGAAAATGTTTTCATTATTGACAATAATTTATACTTAAATATTTTCGTGAGTGATGAAAATATTTTTCATATATTTGCTTTTGTAAGAGATACAAACAATTCTTTTTCGAAAACTATTTTTCAAATTTTGAATATTTCTTGAAACAAACTGACCTTAAGAATGGGAATTGGTTCCTGGCTTATTGCGCTTGGGTTTACTTTGAAAATGTATTCATGTTTTCAATTTTATATTAGTAAATTATTGTAAACTAAGAAAATTACATAGTTATAAAATGCATTTAGGATTTTAAAATTTTCTTTTGTGCGTGGCTATATGTTAATGGAAACACGGTGATGTAACATTTTTCATGTTGAGATTTGATAGTACTCCTCTTCTTCTCATGCTACCAAACACTCTCGAGGATATAAGATGGGTGATCTCATCTCCATTTTCACTAGTGCTATTTACACAGTCACCAAACAAGGCCTAAGGATTCATACAACTATACAATAGAAGAGTTTATGTTACTAAAAAAATTAGGAAATACTTAACTATATACCACACATAAAATAAACCCATTGACATTTTTTAAGCTCAAACTTTACCCCAAATTTTCATTCTTGCAATAATATCTCTAACAACATAGCGAAATCATAATTCAAGCAGTCATAATAAAATGTCAAATGACTCCACACAAGAATTACAACATGTTTCAAAATCAAGCTTCAATTTCTTTTGTAACATCGCCAATTAAATTAACTTCACAAAATTAATTTTCCAAACATACTCTCCCCAATAAAAAAAGAATACTTCTTTTCTTTTTCTAGATGCATATGATGTGCTCTTTTGCTACTGTAAAAGATAATGCCAACATCTGAAACAAGGATGATGACTAATTCCTTGTTGTAAGTCCCATTAGATTATGTAGACGGACTTCAAATGAAAAATGCTGACCATGAAGCTAAAATCAGTGTTCAATTAGGAAAGGATGGAAAAACACATTTGAGAAACCTCTTTGGTGAGGGTATAGTGAAGCTCTTCCATTTTTCGCTATAGTGGGTGCAATTGTTTATTGCGTAATTATTTATCATATTATATGCGATTTGATTCCCTCATTGTGATATCAAGCCATGATGGAGCGAAGACTCTTTCTTTCTAATGTGCGGTGCTTCGGATAGGGGTGACTAATCGAAATAATTCAACTCAGAAACCGAATCAAGAATGGGCTTTTCTTGGGTAGAACGGTTATCTCTGTTCTTCTTTTTCCCTTTCTTTGTTAATAACACGATAAATATGTTGAAGATGGGTTTCAAACCTAGGAAGTTTAGGAAATCCATCAAGGCCTTAATCGCCATGCTGCAAATTATTCACAGCATGTATCTGAAAATAACAGTTATATAAATTAAAGTTGGCCCTGATTCCCAGGTAGGAGAAACTAGCCAATTTGGATTTGAGGCTATTTCTAAGAGAACCAACTCTGATAGGATATATTTCAAGTTTTTGATTTAGAATCTACCTACCCTAGCACCTATCATCCCTAATCTCAGATAATACGCTTTACCACTATGGTAGTTATACATATAGTTGTTTATTTGATTTTTGAGAGATTTTTATCCAATTCTATCTTGTTAATTGATCTTATCACGAGCTTGATGGCTTATCAGGCACTTAGGCTTGATGCATAATCTCGGTGGCCTTGGACAAGCATTTTCCTTGATTAGGCTCAAGCCTGCCCACTTAGGCCTGCCAGGCCTGGTCAAACCGATTCATGTTAGTACTTTGATATGATGCTCAAGCCCAACTAAATATGCAAAGATATGAGACCTCAATTGGGTTTCTTTCAAGTAAATGACTTTCAATGAAGGACTACTCTCCAATTATGTTAGGATTACTAAGGGCTTGTTTGGTTCAACTTTGAAAATGCTACTTGGGAGAATGTAAATACCTTTGGGTGAAAGCCCATTGGGAAAAGGCAAATGGTGTTTGGTAAAAATATTTTGTAAAGCTACTTTTGCCAAAATATGGTGTTTGGTAAATGTTTTTTACAAATGAACTTTGAGAATTATTTTATTTATTAAAAAAAAACAAAACCTACCTAATGCCGGAGCCGATCGCCGGCCGCCGGAGCCCAAGGTCGGGCGACCCCCGGCGAGCCAGATCCGCCGCCGCCGGGGGTCGCCCGAGGCCAGGCGCGGCCGCCTGGGTCGCGCGACCTCGGGCGACGGCCGCGTGGGTCGCGCGACCCCCGTGGCGGCCGCCTGAGGTCGCGCGACCCAGGCGGCCATCGCCTGGGTCGTGCGACCCTCGGCGAGGGTCGCCTGGCCGCGGGCGACCGCCGACGGCGGCGGATCTGGCTCGCCGGGGGTCGCCCGAGGCTAGGTGACCTCGCCGGCCCTTCCCCCTCGCCGGCCATCGTCGCCAGCCGCTGTGCCCGCCCTTCTGTGAAGGAGATGACCCTTTAAAAAAAAAAAAAAGAGAGTATGAACAGTAGCATTCGTGGAATGCTGAAAGCCCAAGGCTGGTTCAGACCAGCCTTGGGCTTTCGGCATTTGGAATGCTAGCATTTGGCCAATGCTAGGCCAAATGCTGAACCAAACACCTCACCATTTTGGGAAGGGGCTTTCGAGGCCCAAAGCCCCTTCCCAAAGCTGAACCAAACAGGCCCTAATTCTAGAGGTGTCAACTTGTGCAATTGAATAGAATTTGAGAAATCACAACATGAGAAGTCGAATAGAATTGGATCGTTAGTTAAGCAACTCATGGACATCGGTTTGGATTTTGCCGGATTTCTCTGTGGCCGCGTGAGACTCTCAAAGTGAGAGTGAAATGAGATTAGAATTTCTTCCATTTGTTTCTATTCTAAGGACCATGAGACGCGAGTAGAATTGTAAGGCAAATGGCAAAAAGTAGGAGAGAAAAACTCACTTTCGTCGGAAGTGAGCTAGAGTTTTAAAAATATATTTATAGCAATTCGGTTCGGGGGGCAGGCCCACGTTTGGAACCGTGAAAGGGACCGGTATTTATTGGTTCCAGTAAATTGGAACTTGGAACTAGTCCAGCCCTTATGGGAACTTGCCGTTCTAGGCCAGTCCGATCCGATTTCAGGCTGTCTGGGCGGTTTTCGATTTTTTTGCATGCCCTTAATTTCTGATTAACACAGGAAGCTCAAGCTAAAGCGAGAATGGAGAAGGAGCTCGGACTACAAAGCTATACATACATAGCTTAGGTAAAAAGAAAACCTTTTGGGTGTATAAAAAAATACAAAGAAGAAAAAGAAAGAAAAGACCATTAGATAATGAGTCGATCAAAAATCGCGGGATTGGTCTTCAACCGCATTCCGTGGCAGTGAATTTAGCCCACGAAAGCCGCCAAAAAATTTCTATTTTTCCGATCCGTGGACCGAGCCCGCGCCACGTCACCTCCGCTCCGACACACCTAACCCGGCAACGACGGTCCTATTTAAAACCGCTCGCCGACGCTGCCGACGGCTGTGGCGGCGGTTGTGCTTGTTATGGAGGAGAAGATGGCGCCGACCGTGGAGATCAACGGCCTCTGCTTCACGTACCCGGGGATCGACGGCCATCCTCCGCCCGGGTCCAAGCCTCTCATCGACGGCTTCTCCCTCGCCCTCGGCTGCGGCGACCGCTGTCTCCTCGTCGGGTCCAACGGCGCAGGTTCGTGTCGGCTTCAAACCGTTGTCTTCTCCTGCAAACTGCAAACTGCCCGATTCTTTGTTTCTGGGTGTCTCTGTGTTAGTTAGTAGTGGACAAGTATGGGTCGATCTCGGCTTGTGGGAAGACGTGGGATCTCGGTCGGTGTCCCTTTTGAATTGGGTCATCGGCGAAGCTGTTTTTATCGTATTGAATTTTGAGTTTGGTGGTTGAAAGTATTCGAATTTCGGTAGTTGGAGATCGTGACTTGATTTAAGAGGGGGAGTATGAAGGAATTCTCATGCAAAATGGTTTGTCCCTTCTGATCTCGGGACGAACTAGTGAATTTGCGAATGCTATCGATGTCCGTGGGGACATTGGAAGATTGGGGCAAGGGTTTTGGAATGGTAGCTGGGAGAGGGTGCATAATTTGGCAAAATTCAATGATGGGCACTTGCAGTTTCTCGTTCGAGAACGGTAATGTAAGAGTCCAAGAACCGCGTGACATTCTCGTTTGAAGCAGCGCTTTGTAACCGTGAATTGTGGGGATGTGGTTTTAGTCATTTGTGTGAATTCTCACTGCCTGCTCGTCCTCGGCAATATGCTTATGACAGGTAAGACTACCATATTGAAGATATTAGGAGGGAAGCATATGGTGGAGCCTCACATGGTCCGCGTGCTCGGGAGATCGGCGTTCCATGACACGGCATTGACATCCTCTGGGGATCTCTGTTACCTTGGAGGAGAGGTGAATTCTCTTGTCTCCTGATCTTGTTGTTGGAACGCACGCTTTGTTGTGAGACTGCCTTTGCGCTGATGTGGACTCTGAAAAGTTGTTGCTTTCGATTGTAATATATGTTCTCTTCTGCCTTTTATGATAAGTTGTATGCTATAGCTTTGTATTCTGCGATTGGTGATTAGCAGGAGAGATTAATTCTGATGTGATTATTTTCCTTCTCCAGTAAACTATACAATTACTTATATAGTTGTTTCTTGTTTCCCTTTTTTCTTTTTCATTCCACAGTGGAGACGAGAAGTTGCTTTTGCGGGCTTTGAAGTTCCTATACAGATGGATGTCTCTGCTGAGAAAATGTTATTCGGGGTGGCAGGTATAGATCCACAAAGAAGAGCTGAGCTAATCAAGGTGAAACAATAACTTTAGGGACAGAAAATGATTCAAAAACAGATCTTTTTTTTTCCAAAAAGAAATGCTGAATTTTAAAGTATGTGCCAAATGTATATCCTGGACATTAATAAATCTTAAGCAAAAAGTATGTATGCTATGTTTTTTGTTATATAATAGAAAGTAGATGACTTGGTCATTTGATTGTTTAGGTGCTAGACATTGATTTATCCTGGAGAATGCATAAGGTTTCTGATGGACAGAGAAGGCGAGTGCAAATCTGTATGGGACTCCTCAAACCATTCAAGGTGCCTGCACCTTTTAATTCATGCAAGCACGGAGCCTGAATTGTTTTTATGTTTAAAGATGATGCCCTGTTATTACAGTTTTTCATTGTGGAAATTCTTGTTTACTTTTGCAAGTTGTGGCCTTCTGGGTACTTATGGATTGCATCCTTCCAAAAGTAGGTGCTTCTTCTTGATGAGATAACAGTGGACCTCGATGTGTTAGCAAGGGCTGATCTTTTGAAGTTTCTCAGAAAGGAATGTGAACAGAGAGGTTCGACAATTATCTATGCCACCCATATTTTTGATGGCCTAGATGATTGGCCCACACATATTGTATGTACTTTTCTACTTCTCCACTATCATTTCACTTTTTCTATACCAGTGCTGGGATAAACTACAAATGTTTGTATGGCAATTCCTCATCAAAGCGAATTTATTGCTCCTTTTACTCAGGTGTATGTGGCTCATGGAAAGTTGCAGTTAGCAATGCCGATTGATAAGGTTAAGGAGATTAGCAAACTGTCTCTGATGGTAACTTTTCCTTTCATAGTTTTGTCATGTGTTTTTAACTTAACTTGGTCAACATAGATGTTTGATTTATCATGACAACTATCTTTGCAGAGGACAGTTGAAAGTTGGCTGAGGAGAGAAAGAGATGAAGAACGGCAGAGAAGGAAAGAGAGGAGGGCAAAAGGCCTCTCTGAATACGAACAGCAAATCGATGGAAGCCGGGTCACCGGTGATCCTGCTTGTGTTGCTGCACGACCGTTGAATAACGGTTGGGCTGGTGGAAGGTTGCACTCTACCATTGCTGGTGAAGAAAGTTGTTTCTTCAGCTCAAACAGAGTTCTCAGACAGTAGTCAAATGCAGACATCCTCGAAACTTTTCAAGCATAATAATTCCCTCATTGATGAAAGATTACCTTCAGAGGTTTCGCTGCTTTTGCCTTTAGTTTATCTGCAGATTTGATATTCTAGGAAAAACCATCCAAAAAGGGGAAAGTATTCAGTATTGTTTTTGCTTTTTGGCTTGGGAAAGTATTCAGAAGCATTTTGCTCCTTTATTGGAGATATTTCGGTTTCTTATTCTTTTCATTTGTTAGCTATATTTTTCCATATGGTGGGCTTTGCAAGTTGTATCAAACCCATTCTTATTCGAAGAGTCCTAATTTGGCACCTGGGGGATTAACTGTATCATCTTGTCTATTGCTGAAAACTAAAGAAAAGTTTGATTCTGCATTTGGAAAGGTGTTTTGATCGCATTGCTTTGTGAAGTCTTATCTGCTGTTCAGTCTGACGCAATCCTGATTGGCATTTACTTGCCAAATGACTTTGGGATCTATATGATCTGTAAGACCTTGTAGTGACTAGTGAGTGATTGGCATTGATCACGAGAGTAATCAGAAATGGAAGAGCTTGGAGCGGTTTTAGAAGTGAAAAGCACATTGCAGCAACTAGAGTTGATTCTTTCATAAATTTTATAGCGGGCTATTTCTTCATGCAAGATACATAAATAAAGCTCCTTGGGTTTGCATAAGAGCTAAGCTTGACAGAGACTTGGAACCTAAAAAGACGCGGTAGATGCATAAACATGATCAGATGCCTGAGAACTAGCGAAACAGCAGCAAAACTTTGTTGGTACACAAACGAGGAAGTTAAATTGCATGGTCTTCGTCGACCAAAACATACAAACAAAAGGATGTCTTCCTGTATGGATAATACTCAATTGTGATCATGTTGAACGTTGCTGCGGTTTCTGTGTTTCTGAAGTTGCATCTCCAAGTCTCCTTTCTCTCCACACTTCACTGCTACTTCCATCTCCTCAGCCATCTTTGCTTGTTTAGCCTCCTTATCCTTTCCCCATAGGACAGAGTAGAGCCCGGAAATGATCAATGTAGACCCCACCAGTCTGAAATCAAAAGACACGCAGAAATGAAGAACTCTCACTGAATGCTTCTTTGAAAATTGTAGACAGTCCTAGCATCAAATGGATTGGGAAAGCCAAAACCGTAGCAGAGTCAAATACATACGTTCCGACAGATAATTTCTCTTGAAGAATTGCCCAACTCAGGATGGCCGTGATTACTAGCAACAAAGGGCTGAAGATGGCGGTGTATAGAGGACCCTTTCTTTCGATGCACCAGGACATAACGCAAAATGCCAGGGCCGAACATATGCAACCCTGAATATAAATTCCAATTAGCATTACGTTTGTGCACGAAATTTCTAATAAATCAGTGTTGCATAAAAGCTAAAAGATAACTCTCCATTATTTGCTAATGGTTCGTTTAATGTCCACGACACTTTACCGCATAAATAGCTGAGATTAGCCGGATTCCAGATCCCAATGACCATTCAGCAACACGCTGTTCAACAGCTACACCAACGACTGCACACTCGATGCTGGCCATGAGAGACGTTAATGTTGTGGTAGTGTAAGGAGCTGGAAACTTAGTACTCAGTTTCGCCTAAACGCACCACAAAACACGCATTAGGAAATTGAACTCTCTAACTCTTACTTCGATGGCAATGCTCAACACCCAAATTGATTTTTGATAAGTGAAGTGCAGCACTTATTTTAGCAACTTTGGACATGAATTAGTTCCTTTCATGAGCTCATGATAAGAACGATTGCAAAAAATAAGTTGGTGCTGAAAACGAAATGAATGTATCCCTCACTTGGATGATGAACCACAGTGCCCAGGTAGCAGAGCTAGTGAAGAGAAGAACTGGTCCCAACAAGAAGTTGCTTTTGTTGGTAGGGTGTTTGTCTCTCATTCTCGCTGCATATGTCCATTGAATCCTCGAGTGACCGATCCCGATATAGGGTCCATGGTAAAAGGAATGTAGCATCGCTCCCCCAACGCAAACGAGCATCCCGATCACTTTCACCTGCCCTGCCTTCGACTTGATTCCAAGCGATTCTTGTCTATAGACAAATCACGAAAAATGTGAACAGATTGTTGAATAGGGATTGCATATTGACTAGTAGTTCATAATGCAGCATTCGAACAACTAAGTTAAGGAAAAAAAATAATGAATATCGTTGTCGAAGTAAACAAACAAGAAGAGATGGAATGAAGTAGCACTATCGAAGGCACCTGAAGATCAGCGCGAACACAAATGTCACGGCCGGGAGGATATTTCCCAGCGCGCACGCGATTGTGGGCGTGGAATTGTTCAAGCCGATGAAATGGAACACTGGGTTCATGAACGCCCTGCACATTTTTTGTGTAACCCCAGCTCATGTGACTCTAAATAAGTACGGGAAAATGACACGAATACTTCTTAAACTTTGACTCAATATTTAATGTGGCTATTGAATTTTTAATTTATTCAATGTGGTATATGAACTTTTTGTAAATATTCAAACTATGAACAAATCAAAAGTTCATGGACGATATTGCATATTGTGTTAAAGTTTAGGTACCGCATTGAACAAATTAAAAGTTCAGGAACTAGATTGCACATTGGGCCAAAGTTCTAAGATCATTTGGGTTATTATCCCAATAAGTATCAATGCAAAATCAAGGTTCAAGAGTCAGCTTACTCACCCAGTGATAGAACATAGAAAGATTTGGAGAAGGATTGGGCCTGTGATTTTGGGTCTTGTCTTCCTGCAATGGACCGTTAGGAATGTGAATACCCTCATAACCATTCATTCAATTTGCCAAGCCACAATTGTTCTTCATCCTTTTAATATATGGTAGATAATTTAAATCGAATTAAAATTTTGAAAAATCAAACACTACCCTCGTTTTTTCAATTTTCAAGAAAACTCATTTGGACAAAAAGGTGACAAAATTCTCACAAACGTGAATGGTTTCAATTGATATATATTGCCTTTCAAATTATAGGAAGCTTAAAGTCATTTCGACTGGGGTATTGTTCTTCAATTTTCTTAGAAATCTATAGTTATTATATGAGAGAAACTTTTGTCAACAATTTCTCTCATATTGATCTTGTCCTACACAGCATAATGCAAGCTTAGACAAAAAATTTCCTCGTAAACTCGGAGGTGACGTGGCAGCCATGCAGGCCCACCCAATCCAGCCGTTTCAATGGGGTCAGTAATTAGGCCTCTAATTAACTTTGCTTGCTTAGGGTTTCGGCCCCGTTCAAGCTTTACAGCTTACACCTAATCACTGAGAGGAAAAAAAGAGTAGCCCGCTTAAATATTTGCAGATCCATTTAAATTAACCAAAATATTCTCTCTATTCCTTCTTCAACGCTACCATTTTTTATTTACTACTCATTATTATTATTATTATTACAATTATTTGCAAACAACCATGCCATCATCAGTTTAAAGGACAAACAGTTTTTTTTCTTTATCTCAACGCTCATTTGACCGCAAGAGCACAATCAACCTTTCCTTGTTTGGGGGTCAGTGGACAAAGCACGATCAACATTCCTTGATCAATTTGAATTAGAAGCTAGAAGCTCTCTCCCTAGAGAATGTGCGACACTTTCATTAGTCTTGGCGACCCCGAACAGAATCTTTGCATGACCTAAATGAACACTCGAGAAACTATGGCTAACGTTGACCGAATCATCCTAGCATGCCACTTCGACATAAAAAAAAAAAATCCTAGCAAGCCAAGAGTTTATTTATCTTTTCACCACAAACGAAGCCATATGCATTGAAGATAAAAAAAAAAATTAGAGTTTTTCTTGATGGAGTTGTTTGAAGAGACACCTCTCCATGAAATGAGCAAAAGGGAAGGTAACGAGGGTAGCAAAAATCTGGCGATAGGTGACAAGCACGAAAGGGTTCATCCCACTATCCATGGCGAGCTTCGACGTGATGTTCATTCCCGCATAACCCACTTGCACGATCACCATGGCCAGGAAGGGCACGAAATCTACACTTGCCATTTTCTTTGGTTTCTTCTGGTTTTCTCTATTCTTGGGACAGATTCCAGAGAGAGAGAGAGAGAGAGAGAGAGAGAGAGAGAGGGGTGGGGTGCAAAGAGATGCAAGAGAGAGCTTCAATATAAAGGGGAGGGAGAGAGGGAGAAAGAGAAGATGCAAATGCAACAGAAAGCTAGCTCTTTGTTGAGTTTCATGGGAAAAAGAGAGATGGTTCCGTAATGAATTCAAATTGTGTGCGTCTCCGAGAGAGAGAGAGAGAGAGATGACTTGCAACACTTGGGCACATGCATGGGACAAGGACTGCCACTGTAACCTACCAAAAGCTATTGTGCCTTTCAGTTATAATTTCCTTCGTCATATTAACGATCAGTATCATGAAAAATTAATATACTAAGTTACACGATCAATTGTAATTAGACCGCCAAACAATCGTTCATATCATACTTCCAATAATAGTTCGTTAAATCATTTAATATGTACCAAATTCATTCATCAGTATGAGCGCACTCGCTCTTTTTCCATTTTTTGTCATCTTTCTCCTCCTCTCTCTCTCTCTCTTTGGCTCCTCACATTTTCATGCCTCCAAGCAACACCAAACAAAGCTTGAGTGCGTAGCAAGGTATGGCAAAAAACGAGGAGAGACCCCCCCGAAATTTGCTTCTTTTCCTCGTGCCATTTTCAAGCATGCTTCATCATTGCACATAGCTTAGATAGGCTGATGATAGCATCTTTTTTTTCATGGAAAATAGTGGATTCATGGTGATCTCTCTCTAAGAGAGATTCACATGAATCGGCCATTCATTTAAGGGAAAATTTCGTTTTGGTACCTAAAGTGGGGCATTTTTCTCAATTTGGTATCCAAAGTGGACATAGTCTCAAATTGGTACCCAAAGTGCCCATTCAGTCTCAATTTGGTACCCATAGTGGGGCCTTTTTCTCAATTTGGTACCCAAAGTGTCCATTTAGTCTCAATTTGGTACCCAAAGTGCCAATTCAGTCTCAATTTGGTATCTGGGTTTGTCGGCTAGTTAAATGCTCACCGGCCGACAAGAAATTTATTGTTCCGGCCACTGGAACAATTTTTTTTAAACTTTTTTTTCTTTTCCTTTTCTTTTTTTTTCCTTCTCTTCCCTCCGCCGACCATCGTGGCCGGCGGAGGTCGCCGGTGTCCAGTGAGGGCCGACCCTCGCCGAATCTGACAAGGGTCGCTCTCGCTGGCGTCGAGCGAGGGTCGCTTTCGCTGGCGTTGGGCGAGGGCCGACCCTCTCCGGATCTGGCGAGGGTCGGCCCTTGCTCGCCTAGGCGAGGGCAGCGGAGGTCGCCGACGTCGGGTAAGGGCGGCCCTTGCCGGCCCAGGCGAGGGCGGTCCTCACCCGCCCTGGTGAGGGTCGCCCAACGCAGGCGAGGGCGATCTTCACCTGACGCCGGCAACCTCCACCACCCTCGCCTAGGCTAGCGAGGGCTGACCCTCGCCAAATTCGGAGAGGGTCGGCCCTCGCTGGACGTTGGCGACCTTCGCCGGCTATGGTGGCCGGCGGAGGAAAGAGAGAAAAAAAAAAGAAAAGAAAAAAAAATTTAAAAAAATACTGTTCCGGTGGCCGGAACAAAAAATTTCTTGCCAGCTGGTGAGCATTTAACCGGCCAACGAACCTAGGTATCAAATTGAGACTAAATTGGCACTTTGGGTACCAAATTGAGACTAAATGGGCACTTTGGGTACCAATTTGAGACTACATCTACTTTGGGTACCAAATTGAGAAAAAGGCTCCACTTTAGATACCAAATTGAGACTGAATGTGCACTTTAGATACCAATTTGAGACTATGTCCACTTTGGGTACCAAATTGAGAAAAAGGCCCCACTTTGGGTACCAAAACGAAATTTTCCCTTCATTTAATTTGCAACAAGTGTTGAACCCGTGTCAGCACGTATAAGTTCATTTATATGAAGGAAGGAAATAATTAGCGGCTTTCCATCTTTGATTTGCTTTAAATTTTTTTATTATAACATAAATCAGGTTCCTGGTCATTAACTCACATGATTAGTGGTCAATTTAGCTCAATGCAGTTGTAATGGGGATGTAAAAACCACTAACTCCTGTATGGACGAGATATTTGGAAATAAAATATCAAGAGAGCTTATTTATTAGGATTATTACCATTAAAAGTTGTAAACCGTCACCTTCATGCCACGTTTACAAAAAAAGGCTTAGGTGATAAAACGCACGTTCTGCTTACGGATCGTCGATTTGGGTTAGGGTGTTGGTTTGGAATTTTCCATACGACAAAAGTTTGTTTAGCATAAAATGTATCACGGGGTACTGATTTGGAATCTTTTGTGAGACAAAAATCAGTATGGGATAAACATTAAACATGTCATAAGGCACCGGTTCGGGTTTTTGATGCTATTCATCTTAATTTTATGCTTGCACAAAAAAAAAGTAAAGGTGTTTTCTAAATTTTCACAAATCCAGAAGAGGGTGCACAAATTTGAAGTCTTGAACCGATACCTACCTTGGTTGGCCAAAGAAAAGAACCTACACCCTACACGGTTCGCTCAAACATCCATCTGCTCCAGATTTCGAAAAAGGCAGAACACCTCTTAATTAAGTAATCGAACCTTGTAATTACTACATTTGGGTTTCTGGTGCATCGTTAATGAAACATCCTCCTCATCGGGCCTCCCAAAACCTGGCTAAAAAACGAAGTTCACCGAACCCCGAGTCGCAATTCAAAGTCCCATCCATGGTTACAGTTCACGATTCCTCTTCCTCCTGATCCATCTGTCCCTGGATATCGATATCTCATGTCCGAGTTTGGTTTAGGAGAGAAGAAAGAAACGTGAGTAAGGAATAAGAACAGGAATTGAGGTGATCGCAGTGACTCGGTCCGGGCGACTGTCTACCAAACAAACAGGTCTCCGCGCAAAGTTGTAAGACTGTATGGGGGCTGATGCCTGCCCAGTGGTTTTGAGGATCCGTTTTCGAGAATTTCTTACGATGGGGGTTATCTAAGATTTGCAAAACTCACCACAATCGATTGTAAAATGTAGCTTTTTACTGCTCTTTCCCTTTCAACTTTTCGCTTGTGTTTTGTACTGGAAGCAAGAAGACGAGAAGGAGAGAGCGAAGAGAAAATATAGAGGCGAAGAAAGTGATAATCCGTACTTAGAGAACACAAATGAAATTGAAGAAAATAATCGGATTGTACTAATAATAACCCCATTAAACTTCTATTAACGTTCAATAAGTTCAGTACACTTTGGTGCAACTTTTAGAGTTTCTACATTTTAGGCAGTGCCCCAATTCACAGGTACAAGCATGTCCATGGATGGCGGTGTCGAACTTTTCCAATTTTGGTAAGATTTTCTCCTACCCATTTACAGAGCATCAACGTGTGCAAATAGTGAATCATGCATCTCTAAAATCGTGTTCATTATTTTTTGGACGTATTATATTTGTAGATTATTAAAAAGCTAAGCATATTACATGCTTATAAAATGCATTTACCACTTCACATTTTCTTCTCATAGAAAGTTGTCAATAGATGCCTGGCTATATGTCACTATTGGGATCTCATTTTCATTCGATTATCTATTCTCGGTAACCAAAAAAGGCCTTTAGGATTCACACAACTAAGCAATTGAAGTACTATGTTATAAAAAAAAATTAGGCAATTTATTTATTTATATACAACATGCTAAATAAACACATGGACATTTTTCAAGCTCAAACTTTACCCTTGAATTTTCATTCTTGTGACGACACTTCTAACAAAAAAGACAGAAACCATAATTTGAGCGACCATAATAATTAATATGAACCACCTCCAAACAAGAAAT
The DNA here is from genome assembly GCA_031216185.1 of Syzygium aqueum. Lineage (NCBI taxonomy): Eukaryota > Viridiplantae > Streptophyta > Magnoliopsida > Myrtales > Myrtaceae > Syzygium > Syzygium aqueum. The sequence continues at coordinate 6,905,478 of CM062238.1, read as the reverse complement.
GCCTCACATTTCAAAATTAAGCTTAAATTTCTTTAATTTTATCGCCATTTGACTTGATTTCCAAGGCTAAGTCTGCAAACATACTCTCTCCAGTTAAAACATCTCTTTTCTTTTTCTTAGACGTACACGATGTGCTCCTTCGCTCGTGTAAAAGATAATGCAAACATCTGAAAAAAAAAATAAAATAAAACAAAGGAAGAGGACAATTAGATGGATGGACTTCCAATGATGAAGCATGAAAACTAAAATCAGCTTCAATTATGAAGGAAGAATAATCCATTGAGAAAAATTTTGGGTAGAGTCATGAACCGGTTCTTCCTGATAACTGGCATTTTTAGTGTAGAACCAATTTTTAGTTTTTTCTCTTTCCTCTCTTTGTCTAAAGAAATGGCATACACGTTGAAGAAGGATTTTTAGTTTTTCCTGTTGAGGTGTGGTTCGTACTCCCCTTCCAACAAGAAGACACAGGGAAATCTTCTGGTTAACGTAACCCTAATTAAGGGTGAATCAAAACCCTAATTTCTGTGTTCTATTTTCTTGTGATTGTACATCGAATCCTAACACCGTTGATAATTGGTGACACTTGCTTAAATCGTCTTTAATCTGCTAGTACAACGCAGACTCGGGCACTTTTCTCTCCTATAGATCCAAAGTCCAATTGTAAATTTGAGCAGTAAATGGCACCGGTCTCTTTCACTGTCAATTCGATGGAGATGAGCGAAAGAAAAGGATTATCCACCGATTGAGTGCCCATATCACTCAAAAAGAGCATCATACAGAATTCAGGATCTTTCGTCTTGCTGCAAATTTCAAGTATTACATCTGGAGAAACTGTAATGCAAGCAGGTATAAAAAAAGAAGATGAAGAGTGATGATGTAAGAACAGTTACAGGAGGTGGAAAAGAAGATGAGGCCATTTTGGTTGTTGGTTGGGTGGTATTTGTGTGCATATATAAATCAAGAAGTTATATTGATATTTGTCTTAGCGAAAAAGGGAAAAATTTTTTGAAAGAAACATCATTGAGAAATGAATTACATTCCAGTTGTGCAATTTTCATTTTTTTTTTCCAATTTTGATCACAAATAGTCAATAAAATTGAGATTGGTATGGATTTTTAGCAAGTAAAGAAGCATGTAAAGCAAAACTAAGCCCAGGAAATGCTGGGGGAGTGAATGCTGAAGACACAGCCAATATATCTTTTTGCAAAATTACTGCTTTTTCATCATCAGAAAAAGAGAATTGTGAAAAAGAAAAAAAAAGGACTTGTATATATTAGTTCAAACATTTAAGTCAACTTCTCTGTTTAGGACAAACACATTTGAATTTATCAACTACCTCGACACAAGAAATACCTCATATGTCAAATCAAACTTAAATTTCTTTCATTTTATCGCCATTTGAATTTAGGCTTAACACCACAAAAAATCCCAAATTAGTACACTTATGACAAATTTACTTCAAACTAATTTTTTGACTACCAAAAACTAAAAACTGATACATTTGTAACAAATTTACCCTTCGTTAAATTGAATAAATACCATGAAAAATCACAAACTAGTACATCTGTGACAAACAAACGGTAAAACCCTAAACCGGTATGCCCCTCAACTACACCGTGTCATCTAACTCATAAATTTGACGGTAAAATTTAACGGAAACTAACGGAGGCTAAAATTGTCACAGGTGTAACTAGTCAAAAAATTAATTTGAGGTAAATTTATCACAGATGTATTAATTTGAGATTTTTTTTTGTATTAATCTTTGAATTTATTCCAAAAGCTATGTCTTCTTTTCCTTTTCATAGGCACACATGATGTGCTCTCTTGCTCTCTTGTAAAAGGAAAATGCGAGCATCTGAAAAGCTTGCTGCAAGTCCCACGAGATTAGACAGATGGACTTCCGATGATGAATGCTGAGCACGAAATTAAAATCAGCGTTCAATTAGGAATCAAGAAAAATCCATTGAGAAACATCTTGGGTAGAGTTGTGAACCGTTCTCCCTGATAATTGGCCTTTATCGTGTAGAACCGACTTTTGGTTTTTTTCTTTTCTCTCTTTGTTTAAAGAAATGATATATATTGTTGGAGATGGGTTTTGAATATGAAAACTTAGGAAATACGTCAATACCTTAACCATTATGCTACGGATTGTTCGCATGACCTATTTTCCAAAATTAAGAGTAAGATTAGTTGAAGTCAGGCCCGATTCCAAAGTCGATCCTGGAGGAGCCGGCCAATTCGGTTCCATGCCAGCTTGAAAGGGAACCGACTTTGACAGAGTATATTTCCTGTTTTTGATCTGGGGCTTATTCACCCTAATATCGATCACCCCAATCTCGGAGACGACTAACCTAACCGCTATAGTAGTTATCATTACTACCGCTTATTTGATGGTTTCCAACATTGGGTTTCAGAGAGAGCAATCATTAGAGGTCCTATACTCAAAGTTATTTATTCGATTTTTAAGAGACTTTAACCTGATCCTATACTATTGCGAGCTTGAGGACTTATTGGGAGCTCAAGCCTGGTGCATAATTTTGGTCGCCTTGGACAAGAATTTTCCTGGCTTAGTCTCGAGCCCGCACGTTTAGGCCCACTAGCCTGGTCAGACCAATTCATGTTACAAACATAATGTAATACAATTTTATATCCAGCTAATTATGCTAAGAGATGAGAGATCTCAAATGGGTGTCTTTCAAGTAAATGACTTCCAATGAAGGACTGCTCTCCGATTATTACCTGGAGTTCTAATTCTTAAGGTGTCAACATGTACAATCGAATGGAATTTGGGGAATACACGACCCAAGAACTCGAATAGGATCGGATTGTCATTTAAGCAACTCATGAGCATCAGTTTGGATCCTGTCGACTTTCCCCGTTTGCGTGAGGTTGAAGCTGCAACTCCGAGTCTTCTTTCTCGCGCTACTTGGCTGCTGCTTCCACCTCATCAGTGATTCTCGCTTGCTCTGCTTCCTTGCCTTTGCCCCACAGAACAAGGTAGAGCCCGACAATGACGAACACAGCCCCTACCAATCTGAAATTCGAAAGGAAACACTGAAATCTCGGTGAATGCATCATTGCCAATTTGTCGACGGTCCTCAAAAATTGTGCTGCTTCGCATTTTATATATCTTAACCTAACATTAACATAAAACGGATACGTACGTTCCAACATATAATTTCTCGCCAAGAAGTGCCCAGCTCAGGAGGGTCGAAATGACGAGCAACAAAGGGCTGAAGACGGAGGTATAGAGCGGGCCTTTTCTATGGACACACCAGGACATAATGCAGAACACGAGCGCTGAACTCACAATACCCTGAAATTGAAAAACCATCAACCCTACCTTTGTGCAAAACATTTCCCATAATATTGATGCACCAAGAGTCACAACAAGGCAACTCTACTATTTGTTGAAGTTCATTATAGTCTAGGATATGCACCGCATAGAAAACTGTGATGAGCTGGATCATGGATCTCAAAGACCAGGCATCGACATTGCATTCAGTAGCAGCACCAACGATTGAACATTCGATGCTAGCCATGAGACACATTAGTGTCGTGGAAGTGTAAGGAGCTGGAAATGTAGGGCTCAATTTTGCCTGAATTTGTTACAAAAGAAGCATCAGGAGATTGAAGTGAACTCTCAAACTTCCTCTTCGATATAAGTTGTCCCCACAAAAGAGACATACAAAATAATTGTAAAAGCAAGAAAAGGAAATGTTTCATTTACTTGGATGATGAACCAAAGAGCCCAGCTAGAAGCGCTACAAAAGAGAAGGCACGGTCCCAAGATGGAGTGGCTTTTATGGGTTGAGCGTTTATCTGCCATTTTCTCTGCATAGTTCCAATTAATACCAGAGTTACTACCTGCAATGGTGTGCCCATGGTAAAACGAGAGCAGCATCGCTCCACCCACGCATAGCAATGTTCCAACCACTTTCGCTTGCCCTGTCTTTGTCTTGATACTGAACGATTCTTGTCTATCCAAAAACATTCATTGATTATGCAATTGCATTTTGCTTAGTAGTTTCTAACGGGTTCAAACAAATAGATTAAGGATGAAAATATACAGTACTTGAAGATCAGGGCGAACACAAATGTCATGGCGGGGAGGGTATTGGTCATTGCTCCTGTGATTATGGGACTCGAATCGTTCAGGCCAAGAAAAAAGAAAACTTGGCTCATGAAAGCCCTGCACAATTTGGTTGAACTTTCAATTCCATGAAAATCTTTCTTTTTTTCCTTTCGATTCTTAAGGTGCAGAGAAGAACATAATTGTATATGCATCAAAACATTGTTTTCCTGGATTTGCATTTGTGATTCCTAGCATACGACTGAGAATAGAATGGCAACAACCTAATTAATTCCAAACCATTGCAAGATCGAGAGATGGAGGCTTACTTACCCAGTAAGGGAACTTAAAAAAATATGGAATAGGATTGGCACTGTAATCTTCGGTCTTGTCTTCCTGCGATGGAAAATAATCAAGAATAATAAATAACCTCGAAGTCAAAATTCGACTATGGTATGATAATCAGTGTAAGGGTACTCATGTATTCAATTTGCCAAAGAAGAGAAACTTCTTATGTATTGAAAAAACCTGGATATGTCTCTCCTGGTAGCACTAATTCTACGATAAAGCCATATTGCTACTTTCGCTACTCTTTTGCTTAAGGAAAGAACCCCAACATATACACATGCATCTGTAACAGGAGAAATTCTTCGATTTTTCTATTTTCAGATATTCACTTTGTTAGTGCATTTTTCCTCCAATATATGCACCCGTTTATTTCGTTTCTTAATGATGTTACATAACATATTCAAAATGAAACTCGAGTAAGTGTACACCATTTTTTCAATTTTAAGAAAACCCTTTTTTGGAAAAAAAAAAATAGATTGCCTAAGCCCCTAGAGATTTGATTCGGGTGAGTTTGTCCAATTGGGTGCATTATTACCAAGACAAACCACTTATGCATACGTGGTGAACAAAATTTTCACAAAGTTAAATGGTCTCAAATGTTATATTAGTTGCCAAATCTAGAAAATCTATAATCATTTCAATTTTACATTATTGGTTTTCAAGTATAAGAAATCTACAATTCATTGTAAGAGACAATTTTCTTTTTCAAATAGACATAAAAAAGTAATTTACATTTTGTGCATCATAATTGTTTTTGTCGCACGTTATTAATTTTTTTGGTCGAAAGTCGCGCGTTATTTAGAGCGCGAGTCCACACAAACTTCTCCCCTAAAGTGCGATGCGACGTGGCACCCGTGCGATGCGGCGTGGCACCCATGCATGGCCACCTTGATTAGCCGTTTCAACAAGTCAGGAATCTTGGCCAAACAAACAATAAAATGGGTCAAGAACTCCTTCACTGCTCCTTAAATGACCTCATGCTACAGCCTCTTAGCTTCGCTTTGCTTGTGGTTTTGACCTCACTCAAAGCTCTCATCTATGCTGCGATCAAGCTTGAGCAGAAGTTAAAACTCAATCCAGAGAGCGTGCCTAACCTCACATCACATGATAGTTCTTGTGAACCAAGAAACATGCATGACCAATGAACCCTAATCGTTATCCCCAACCAAAGTTGACTAACCATCATCACCCGAAAAGCAATGCAGCACGCAGTCATGTAAAAAAGGAATGGCAAGAACATCATTTTTCACATAAACCCGAGTCCTTTAACTTCCCCCTAGAGAAGCCATTCGAGTTGAAGATCATCGAAATGCAGTTGCTTGGTAATTTTAATTGTATACCTCTCCAAGAAGAAAGCGAAGGGGGCGGTCGCAACGGTGGCGATGATTTGGCGATATGTGATGAGCACAAAAGGGTTCATTCCGTCGTCCATGGCCAGCTTCGATATTAAGCTCATTCCTGCGTATCCCACTTGCACGATCACCATGGCCAAGAATGGCATCAGGTCAAAATTTGCCATTTCTTTTATGTTATCTCTCTGTGTCTCTCTCGCGGGCTATCTTGATCTTCTCTGGACTGATTATAGAGATCAGAGAGAGAGAGAGATGGATGGAAAGATAGACGTGAGAGAGAACTTCAATACAAAGAAGAGAGAGAGAGACAGAGATGCAAAATCAACAGGAAGGTAGCTCTTAAGTTTCATGAACAAAGAAAGAGATGGTTCCACAGTAAATGAATGTCAGACATAGGGAGACAAAAGGAGGCACGCATGGGACACCTGTTGGCACGCATGGGACACCTGTTGGCATGCATGGGACAAGGGTTGCCAGATTGCGAAATCCAAGTGACATTATGGCTTTCAGTTATGGGCTATCCTTTGTTTTTGGCTTCTTCTTGTTCTCTGTGGCTTGCATTTGCATTTAGAAGCATTCAAGCGACCAAACAGCTTTGCTAAAATGGCAAAAGGGGAGAGACTCAGAATTGCATTTGAAATGAATGTGTTGTAAGTGATAACGTAATCCTTTTATACGGAAAATTTATGAAATCTAAGATATTAGATTTTCATGATTTTCATAATAAGAGGGATAAAAACATACTTTTATCCATAGTGTTTCTCTTGAAGATAATTGTTGCAGAAAATGGAAGAAATGAAGAAATCTGATTTCTCTCTCTTAACCCACTTTTCGCTTAATGTATCTTATCGATGGAGGATAAAAAAATATAACGTTCTTTTCTTGCGATATCGTGGGTGGAGCGAGAACCAGACTCTATGTATATATACCCGTTCAAGTGGTGCATTCCATCAAAGGATATCCCACTTCATAAGAGTCGCATCTCTTCGGAGGAACTCTAACTTCTCAATAGAATTACACATTTTCATCTATTTTCATAGCCAATATGTTTTAGCACTTAAATATTTATTAAACCATTTATTCATAACATCATGTGAGCTACATTATTCTTACATTCTTCTGCTTGGCCCATATGACCTTCCTTTCATGGTTTAATAAAGACCATAATGTGCATAATAGCATTATGCTAAAATCTTTCTTAAATTGGCTATCTCATAATGATCACGGTTAAATAAAAAAACTAATACGAGTCATAGCGGTTGTATGCCATTAATTGACATAGTCCCTTCCATGTACTATAACTATAGCTCTCTAGTTAATATGATCCACAAATAAGAAGTATCGTAATGGTCCAACTATAATGTCTCTGTTAGAGACTGTCCTGTTACACATTCATCTATTTCCATCATGTATACCAAATAGAAAACAGGAAATATCATAAACATATAATTGAGCTCATAGTGTCAAATAAATAAACTTAATGCACTCATAATTCAATCATTAATGACATCCAATAATACCCATCCTTTCAACATATTCTTTAAATATTTTGGGCGACAGTCCTTTTGTTAAGAGATCTGCAATCATAAGGTTGGTGTTAAGTGCTCAATTGACATTCTTTGTTTCTGAACTTCTTCTTTAACAGACAAGTATTTAATCTTCATATGTTTAGCACCCTTGGCGTACTTGTCATTCTTAGAGAAGAAAACTGCTGCAAAGTTATCACAATAAATTTTCAGCAGCCTGGCAATATTATTGACAATCACAAGCCCTGAAATAAAATTCCGCAGCCATAACCCACGAATAGTGGCATCAAAGCATGCCACCAACTCAGCCTCCATAGTAGATGTAGCAATAACTGACTACTTTGCACTTTTCCATGAAATTGCGTCTCCAGCCAAAAGATATAAGTAACCACAAGTTGATTTTCTTGTATCAGTATATCCGCCTAAGTTTGAGTTTGAATATCCAATCACCTCAAGATGATCAGATCTTTTATAAGTGAGCATATGATTCTTCGTTCCTTGCAAGTATCTGAGAACTTTCTTTGTAGCTTTCCAATGATCTAATTCCCGGTTACTTTGACTACTGCCCAGCATTCCGACAGCAAAACTAACGTATGATCTAGTGCAAGTTTGTGCATAAATTAAGCTTCCGACAACAGATGCATAAGGAATACTTTTCATTTGTTATTATTCCAATTCACTTTTTGAACATTGCATAAGACCAAATTTGTCACCTTTCTAAATTGGAATTGCTCCTGCTGAACATTTATCCATATTAAATCTCTCTAAAATTTTATCAATATAGGCTTTCTGAGACAACCCTAACAATTCTTGTGATCTATCACGGAATATTTATATTCCTATCATATACGTTGCATCTCCCATATCTTTCATTTCAAATTTTTTTGAGATAAATTTCTTGATTTCATGTAACAAACCAAGGCCATTAGTAGCAAGCAAAAGGTCATCAGCATACAAAACTAGAAAAATAAACTTGCTTCCATTGACCTTCATGTATATATACTGATCAACAGTATTTTTCTTAAATCCAAAAGTAGTTATGGTATCATTAAACTTAAAATACCATTGTCGGGAAGCTTGTTTAAGTCCATATATTGACTTCTTTAACTTACACACCATGTGTTCCTTTCCTTTAACTGAAAAGCCTTTGGGTTGGTCCATATAAACTTCTTCCTCTAAATTCTTATTACGAAAGGCAGTTTTTGTAATATCCTAGGCTTGCCCCTTACTAATACTATTCACATCACTTCCTAAATTCATTTTGTTAATATCCCAGGGGAAATTATTATTCTTTTTAGGTCAGCATTTATAACATGGTTTTAATATAAGATAAATTTCCATATAAACTAATCACGCCTAAACTTCTTATTACATCAATCCTGACAAGACCTTCTTTCCTTAATACTCATCCGAATCATTTGCGTAGTACAAATACTTGTTAATTAAATTTTTAACCATTCGTACCCTATCTAATGCCCATTCAATCCAAGCTATTTGATTGATTAGTATAGAAATAGTAAACATAGAAATGACAACGCTTTCTAGGAAACTCGTCTTTCTTTATTTATAATGTTGGGTGATCTACAGGGCGAAGATCGACTTGGGATTCTATCCCTAAACTGTGTCCCAATGGATCATTTACTTGTCTCGCCTATAACATAAGTTAAAAAGTGTCACCCAACTAGCATGACTCTTATACCCCACAAAAACCAACTAGTCATGCCTAAAAAATGGTTCCCTCTATCAACTCTCGCCGACCTGCTCAGCCACGCCTACCCCTTCCGTTACCTCCGTTGCTGCCACCATCACCATTCACTAGATATCTAAGCGGTCCCACTAAATTGCCGCCAACGTCAATGAAGATCGAAACCAGCCTGATGGGCACCCTGTGGTTGGGAAGTCCCACATCCACCCATAAGGTAGCCTCATATCGGACCAGTCGGACTATTGGGAACTCCGGGTCGGTGAATGGGATGAGTCAGCCCTCGAATTCAATCGAAGAGCCAAAAAAGGTGACAGGAACAGCAGGCGGGGAAAAGCTCATATTTACTAATTTGAAAAAAAATTGTAATATCCACAAGAGTGAGCGATAACTCAGTAATGAAATATCAATCACGCTATACTAAACGAATAACTCACCAAGCAATACGAATCAGGTCATGCATACATAAACTACGTTCAACATTTCAACCAAACTATCAACCGCTCGAAGAGCTGACCTCAATCATGAGTATCATGATATAATTCAATATCACATGCAATCTTTCAAGACATATGAACACACACAATTCATCTTTTCGCTTATACTTTAATTCTCAACTCCAAGTCACATGCCCGGTGCACTTGAAGGAGGAAAACTCCCGTCTAGCAAGATCTGGTGCGCCCTCCGGTCTGTCGCGGTGTACGCCATAAGTCTCAACGGCCCCGCAGGCTTCATGATCCACTGACCACAGCATCCCAATCAAACTCCCGAGGCATCTGGGGCAGAATCCTCCCAGGCATCGTAGTTCCATGGACCACGGCATCCCGCATTCCCTACAGCTCCTCGGGGCATTTGTTAGTTCACTAACCAACGGTATACAATTGTATCTTGACCAAGCAAGCACAAACACAAGAATTCTTCCCATTCATTACACAGATTGTCAACAACAATCAATATTTTCTCAATGTCACTTGGTTTGTCTGACTTAGACTTACCACTTACCAAATACAATTCTAACGAAACGTTCCACGAGTTCATTAGGAAACAAGCATAAAACTAATATACCAAACATATCTCACCACTGAACCTAGCTCATCACTCTACTAAACAATCCATGAATTCCCAATCATCTAGTTAAACTCATGGTCCAACTGAATCACTAAGCTCGTGACCCTCTCCACCGCAACCACATCAAGCCACACAATAAACTTGCTGCCATCAGATCGCCAATCTCACGGCCATGTTCCCCTCTCTACCGCAGCTACAACAAATGGCACCATCAGCTTACAACCGTCCTTGTAACGCCCTTACCTCACCTTGATCACGCCCCGACCAAGACCGTAACTTGAGGCTTACTTTGTGACGTCCCGTTCATTGTTATCTTTCTTTAAACACAAGCAAAAACATAATTTCGAGACAATCACATTAAGAACAACAGCGGGATTAAGACAAACAGCATCATAAGCAAACCTTAAGTAACAGCTTGAAATCAAGGAAAGCACAACAGGCATAACATGCTATTTCCATTTTACCTAAATAGATTTTACAAGCATTTTTTCCACTGGCCATTCCTTGTACAAATCATATTACAAGCGGAGGCTGAGGTTAATCCTAGCTCCTCTATGTCATCCTTCATCTTACGGACCTGAAAAAGGGAAATAACGGAGGATGAGTCGGAGAGACTCAATGAGTAAATTCACTAATACTCGTGCAGGATAATGCCTCATCGTTGTACTAACGCATACAAATACTTTTCCCACCTTATGTCGATAGCATATCAATAGCAAAGACTTTGACATTGCCCTTGCTATGTTTACATGGAAACTCACCTGTAAATGCACATCCCGGCACACATATAGAATTCATTTATCACATACCGACACATATATAAGAATCATTTACAGTCATCCCTGCTCAACCAGGGCATCCCCAAGCTAGCTCACCCGAGGCATTCGGGCTCAACCAAGGCATCCTAGCTCAACTAGAGCATCCCGACACTAGTTTACCGAGACATCACAACCAACGTGAAGGTCTTATTCTTTCCTTTAGTGATCACACATCATGAGTTACACAAGCCGATTTATTATCTTGATTTCATTAGTCCATGCAATCGAGCCTAAAGGCGTGCCATGCTTGTGTAATCATGATCTCTATGACATTCGCCTAATATGCGAGTCACGGTCAAGGGTACGTGGCTCAGTCCGCCATGCCAAGCACCGGCTTGGAGCCAAACTTGGCCCGGATCTACACACCTCAATGTAAACCCGTACCAAGTCGAACTCATCCCGTGACGCCACAACATGAGTACAAGACCATACAACACCCCGTTTCATGACTCATACATGCCTTGACTTATGATCATGAAGCAAAATAACAACCACTCATGCAAACATCGAGCATCACAAACACAGTCACTACTCGAGCCAAACACGCAACACCACATCCTATCCTCTTATCAACAAGCATGGTAACAAGTGATGCGTGCAACATCAAGACAAGCAATAACAACAAGCAAGTCCCAACAAAGGCTCGGGTGAGAGCTCAAGCCAACCAGCATCATAACTTCCTATCCTGAGATTAGAGGATCCACTCACATGTTGCGTTCCAATCACGTAACACACCGCTCTATCCAAGTGTTAGGAAATTCACTCACCTATAAGCACAAGTAAACGTCTACAGTGGTCGGTGGCGGCAAATGGCGAGAGAGAGAAAAGTGCTTGGCGTGAGGGTGAACACGAGTCTCTGGTGATTCTCAAGCATTGATTCTTAAAAGGGCCGAACCAAAACGAAAGGAAAGATTCAGCAAGGTCTTTTTCTTGGGCGTGAAAGTGGAAGAAAAGATGGTGATGGCCGGTTGGTAGGGACATGAGAATGAGAAAGAGAATGAGAAAGAGGAGAGGAAGTGGTGTGAGAATGGAGAGAAGGGACTTCACATGGGGCTTCTTCAATCATTTGGACTCCTTCAATTTATAGCAAGTCAAGGCAAAAAGAAAGACAAAGTGTCATTTTCAAGGGGGTCACTAAAGTCCAAGTTTATTTAATGTATGCCATCATGACAAGTCCCCAAAAGTCTAAGGCTATTAAATGTTTGTCATTATAATAGGGTTTCAAAGTCAAGAGTCATGATGGATAGTATTAAAGTTCATTAATGGACCATAGCCAAATGAGCATGATGAAGAGATCAAAATGAATCCAAGCCATTAATGGTTTCTCTCTTCCTTTCCCTCTCTCGGCTCTCTCTCGGCTCACTCTCGTTTTCCCCCTAGGATGACCTCCAATCAAAGCATAAAATATCTCATTTGAAAGCTTAGAACGTATGCTTTAAATCATCAGAAGACATCAAGTCGAAATTTCAACATTCTCATATAGAAAATGCTGAATCTTTGAAATCTGACAAAATTGGGCAGTTTTGTACTGTTCATGAAATCGAACTTGAAAATATAGTAAATGGATTCGGAAAATTCTCAAATTCGAATATGTCATGAACAAGGCCTTAAAATACATTTTCCATAAGAACATGAAACCTAAATCTTTCTGTAAACATAACTTTTAGTAGATTAAAGACAGACTAAAAACAGTTCGCTGGAACAGAATCTTTGCTTCTCAAAGTAAGCTCTTTCCATAATCTAAATGATCTCCAAAAATTTCCAAATTTATATTTGTTATAGAAAAAGAAGTTATCAATAACTTTAGAAAATCGGCCCAGAAAAGCTTGTAGAAAATCAAAAAAGTGTAAGCATCACAAAAATATCCATTCTGGGTAGTGTTATATGGTCCAAAAACGAGGTGATCGTCCAACCCAAATCAAGTTAAAAAATTCTAAAATTAAAGTATATAAAACTTCAAGATGTTTGAAACAACTTTCAAGAAGAAAGTGTTTGGAAATTCAGATCACAAAAGTCTCCACAAAAATAACAAAATGACTAGGTATAGAGGATATGAATTTGGATTTTTCAAAACAAGATGAAAATTGGCTCTGATTGGAAAACTGCCAAACTTAACCCATAACAATGTCCCAGGGACTGAAATTGAGGATGTTACGATCCTTCCACACCATTTTTGTGTCCTATCTCATCTTTGCCCACATGAGCTTTAATATGTTTATAAATTTGTAGACTATGATACACAGCCTCACTGACTATCCCAAAAATCAGCTCAAGCACCAACCTAGAACCCCTTCTCCTTCGCAGCTCCATTTTTCCCTCTCGCACGACAATTTCGTGGTTCCGCCCAACGTCTTACTCCCGTTCAGATTGTTTACAACCACATCCACCAGAATTCTTGTTTCCTGAGTAAGGAACTTCATCATTTGCGTCCCAACCAATTCGCTTACGGTCCAAAACTCACGAACCGAGTTTGTAGCTTTCTTCTCTTCGCGACACCATCCACTCGAGCACTACAATGCATCCAACGGTATCTCACTCACCATTCGACTTATCTACAACCAAATCCAGTAGAAAGTTGTTCTTTGAACCACAAATCTCATCATCCATTTCCTCACCAACCCGCTTACGGTCCAGGAATCACCAATTAAAACAGTGACTCCTTCCTGTTGTGGCAACGCCAGCTACAAGACACTATAACCATCAATAACTCAAGCAACAACATAGCATTCCCTACACCTATCCGAGACCCTATTTCGACATGCAAGCGGTTAACGGTTAGTATAGAATGACAGAAGTTCACTTGCCTCTAGTGGAAGGACTTGGCGCCGAGCAGATCAGACCGAAAAAAGAGAAGAACAAGGTTGTTCTGGTTCCCGGTCCAACCTCTAAAGCTCACGAACGGGAAGAGAAGGTCATCAGCATTCAATCCTATCCAGCAAAGCTGTGATGACCAGAGTTCAACGACCGAGAGCTTCAGGAGTGTCGGGCAAAATTCACGAAGAAGGAAGAAAAATGTCAAAAGAAGAGGAAGGAAAGAGTTCCTCTTGCAAGTTAGGTTGAAGGAGGTAGAAGAAAAGGTTGCCACGTGGTGTAACACCCCAGCCACTTGGCTGGGACGAAGGAAAAAAAAAGAAACAACAGGAAGAAAAGAAATCAGAAGAAAATGTGGGTGAGCAGAATAGAAATTAAAAGAAAAATAGTCGAGAGGCTTTGTCGATAGGAAATGGAAATTAAAGTTTAGCTGCACCCATCAAAGAAGTCGTGGCAAAAATATAGGATGCATGATAATTGATGTCTAAATTTAAAGAATTGAGACTCGCCTAATAATTTATAAAATAAAGCAAACAACATTGTGACGACGTTCAAATTTCTAAAATTGATAGGTTTTCTAATTCTACTACGAACGTCCAAAATTCCGCTGTCTGTATTCGATTTTACTTATTAAATAAGCTGACGAAAATGAGGATGCCACAGTTTTAACATTCATTCAATGTAACTCTAAATCGTGATGAGCCACCAAAGCCATAATGATTCTAAGCGAGTCTTTCTTGGAGATTGGTAAAAATGTCTCCTTATAGTCAATGCCTTCTTTATAAGTAAAACCTTTAGCAACAAGTCTGGCCTTATATCATTCGATATTATCTTTTGAGTCATGCTTGGTCTTAAATACTCATTTACACCTGACCTTTTTGCATTCTTCAGGCAATTCAACGAGATTCCAAACTTGATTTTGCTCCATAGATTTTAACTCTTCTTCCATGGCATTGAACCATTTAGTAGAATCATCACATTCCATGGCTTATGAAAATGAACCTCGATCATTACCAATTTTTAAGTCAATTTCTGATTCTTGTATATATACTATGTAATCATTAGAAATAGCCGGCCTCCTTTCCCTTTAAGATCTTCTTAAAGCTATTTCTTGTGGCTCAACTACTGTAGGTTCAATATTGACATTGTCATTATGGAGTGTTTGATCATTAATTTGTTATTCTTGATTATTGTTGGGTTGAGCTATAATATCAGGAACAACAACTTTAAAAGTTTTGGGTAGAAGAACTTCCACCCTAACTTCTTGAATGCAATATCACGCATTCTTTCATTCTCACTAATGTCAACATTTTCAATGAACTTGGCATTTCCAAATTCAATTCTTGTACTATGATTATGATAGTAAAATGGATTTCTCTGCATAACCATTGAAGTAATCACTGGTTGTTCTTAAATCCAATTTCTTTTCATGTGAATTATAAATTCTTACTTCTACTGGACAACCCCAAATATGCAGGTGTCGTAAACTAGGTTTCCTTCCCATCCATAGTTCAAAGGGGTCTTTGGAATTGCCTTACTAAGAATCCTGTTTAATAAATACATAGAAGTCTTTAATGTATGCATCCACAATGATAAGGGTAGAGATGAATAACTCATCGTACTCCTAACTATTTCCATTAAGTATGATTACGTCTTTCTGCTACACTATTTTGTTATGGTGTACCCGACATTGTGTTTTGAGCACAAATACCTTGTCTTTTTAGGAATTTAGCAAATGGACTTGGAAATTGTCTTAATTCATTATACTTTCCATAATATTCACCACCTCTATCCGATCATACTATTTTCACTTTTTATCTAATTGCCTTTCAACATCTTTAATATACACCTCAAGTGCATTCACTGATTGAGATTTATCATGTAATAGATAAATATCCATAACGTGAAAAATTATTAATAAATGTGATAAAATAACTTTCTTTACCGAAAGATGGCATATCAAAAGGACAACATATATCAGTGTGTATAATTTAAGAAGTTTTGTGCTTCTTATAGCACCTTTTTTAGTGCGTTTTGTTTGTTTACCCTTAATACAGTCAATACACTCTCCAAGATCAGTAAAATCCAAATTTGGAAGAATTTCATTCTTCACTAATCTTTGCAAAGTTTAGTGAAGAATGAAATTCAACTTTTTTTGGATATGTGACCCAAAAGTTTGGATTGTACTGATCTTGGAGTGTGTATGCAAAGATTAAAATCCAACTTTTGGGTCTCATCAGTAATAGCAGCCGATTTCTCAATTTGAAGTGTTAAATCAAGATCCAAGACACCTAGGTGAAATTGGACTTGTTCACTCCAATCAGAGAAATTTATTCCATTAAATAAAGGAATAGACGAAGCATGCGAATGAAGAGAAACAAATACAGATACTGCAAATTTGCAAGAATATTCTCATACATTAATGCTTTGAATGTATGAGAATATCACATTATCATATTCAAATTAAACATTATATATATCATAGTTCTCCTTTGGGTGATCCTATAATATACAAACATACAATAAATCACAATGATGCTAATAACTTTTATTTGGTAATTATAAATACACCCCATTAAAATTTATTTGATATATTTGGATATACAAACAAATTTAACAAGACATATTAATTACCAACTATTATATTCATGAATTATAAGAAATTGATTTACCTTTGGATCCATCCCTAAGTCCTTATAATAAATGAACTTCAATATACCCATGACACCAATAAGGATATGTAATATATCAATTCCAATCATAGCATCAATTAATCATGGGTAATTGAAAGAAACATTATACAATTTCAAAAATTCAAGACATTATGGTTCGGCCACTTTGGTGACTAACAAACCATTCATAATTGAATTCTTGAAATTTTAAAACACTATAATTGTTTCATTCACAAACATTTACCAAATTGTATGCTGAGGGTAAAACCATAAATTAATGCATAAGGGCAAAATTGCAAAATCGAAATTGATAGGGGGTAGAACCATAAATTCAGCAGCAAGTGGTAAAATAGTAAATTACTCGGTCAAGGGCAGAATCGTAAATAAACGTATAAGGGATAGAAACGTAATTAGCAGAGGGGAGAGAAGGCGCGTGCACGACACGCGCCGTTGACTGCCCCGCGGGCGCGTGCAGTGCAAGTGCCTACATCCGCAACGCGGGTGCGTGTGTGACATGCGCCTCTCCTTCACTGTGCGCATCAGCGCGTAGACCCACACGCAACAGCTGCAGCAAACACGTGGAGGCCACACGCCTTCTTCATCATGCCATTTCACTTTTTTTTTGTTCCCTGTTTCGTCGTGCTTTTCGTCATCGAGGTCTCTTCCAATAGCCCATCTCCGACCAAATTAACAAGTGGGTTTTGGAGACCACGCCGGTGTCATCACACAGGTCCAAGATTCGACAAAATGTTACGGAACAAGAAATCATTTCAACCACTTTGGCAAATAACAAAAAGACCAACATAGTTTGGCAAATCCAAACCCAGAAACCATAATCGAAAAATTATGAGACCTTAAACTTCGCTCTAGTACCAACTGTAAGTGATAACGTAATCCTTTTATGTGGAAAATTTATGAAATCTAGGATCTTAGATCTTTATGAATTTCACAATAAAAGGGATGAAGATATACTTTTATCTAAAGCGTTTCCCTTAAAGATAATTATTGCAAAAAATAGAAGAAACGAAGAAATCTGATTTCTCTCTCTTAACCCACTTTTCGCTTAATGTATCTTATCAATGGAGGATAAGAAAATACAACGTTTTTTTCTTGCGTTATTATGGGTGGAGAGAGGACTAGACTCTATTTATATGTACCCCTTTAAGTGATGCCTTTCATTAAAGCATATATCACTTCATAAGAGTCGCACCCCTTCAGAGGAAGTCTAACTTCTCAATAGAATTACACATTTTAATTTATTTTTCATAATAAATATGTTTTAGCACTTAAATATTTATTAAACCATTAATTTATAACATCACGTGGGCCATATTATTCTTACATGTGTCGCTTGGAAGATGGGTTGACCTTGCCGTCGCCTAGGCCTCTCTCGCCATCATGACGGCATGGTCGGCCTCGCCTTTGCTGGGTGAGCTTGTTGCCTGGTCACTGAGATTTGGGATTCGGCTCATTGCAGCTATCTATTTGGTATGTATCCTGATCATTGAATAAACTTTAACAAACAATATAGTAGTATTGTGGCTCTTCGAGCATCGAAAGTGTGCGAAATGTTTTGTATAAAGGTAATGCTTGCGGTTATTCAATTCTAGGGCGTTGTGTGCTATGCGCTCATATTCAGCATCATGACTTGGTGTCGAAGTAAAAAAGGCACGCTCTACACCTCCGTCTTCAGCCCTCTGGTGCTCCTCATGTCGACCCTCCTGAGCCGGGGACTCTTTCACGAGAAACTACACGTTGGTACGTTCGTAGCCATTTGACAGCGAAGTTAGTTTAGGTTAAGGATATTTGAAATGCGATTGGTGATCTGTAATACGAAGTTCCATTGACATATTCTTTGTTTCCTCTGGAATTCCAGATTGGTGGGGGCCGCGTTTATCATTGCCGGGCTCTATTCTGTTCTGTGGTCGAAGGGCATAGACGGACAGCAAGCAAGAAACCCCTAGGGGATGGAAGGTCCCCAACCCTGCCTCCGCAAAATCTTGGGCTCTGCTACCTTATTACTGGCTTGTCTATAATATTATTCGATGGGACTGATTACCACTTTCTATTACTTTCTTTTGGCCACCCATTCAATATTAGCTGTCTATAGAGGCTTACACTTCGTTGGCCTTTGAGAAGATACTCAAGAAAGGTATGCTCGTATGTTTGTAGTCTTATGATTTTAAGGGTTGTTGTCATACTTTATAAAGAGTTTATTTCTTCTATCAAAAGAAAAGAAGAAGAACATGGCAACATAGAAGTATTTCTTATAATATCAACAAAGCACTTCTTTTATGTTATGACAAAACATATAACCCAATATACATAAGTGGAGGCAATCCAAGTTGATGAGGCAACAAAGCACTTCTTTTATGTACCAATCCAATATTGTATAGGACGAAGTTTGTAATGGTCCCACGTCATGCTTTCTATACTCGTGCAGCGATCTCCAGCACTACCCATATCGCCCACCTTGTGCGTCTAGGACATATTGATAATGCACGGAGGTGGATGTTCGACCACATGCGTCACACAAGCCGATCGCGTCATGGAACGCGGTCATTGCCGGGTGTTTCCATAACAGCAGGCCCCGTGAAGCGCGGGAGCTGTTTGATAGGATGCCTGAGAGGAACACGGTCGAGCAACCGCCGCACCGGCCAGCTACGGTCGACTAGTGTCAGGCTATTGTATAGGACACGCGTTTCCGTTCCTTGGGATAGGACTATCCTATCCGTATCCCGGAATAACTCAGCGCCTGTAGCCAAACATCCCCAAAAACTCCCAACTACAAAAGCAAATCCTCCAGCTCGATCGCATCACGTCGTACCGTCGTCCTCACCATGTCCGCTTCACGTGTCGTCTTCTTCCTCCTCGCTTCACTCTCTTCGCTGGGCTCCGCCGCCGCTGCCACCGCCGCCGGCTGCGGCGGCGGCAACCGGCCGGTCATCTTCAGCTTCGGCGACTCCAACTCCGACACCGGCGGGCTCGTCGCCGGCCTGGGCTTCCCGGTCAATCCCCCCAACGGCCGGTCGTTCTTCGGCCGATCCACCGGCAGGCTGAGCGACGGGCGGCTGGTGATCGACTTCCTCTGTAAGCCGCCCCCCCCCCCTGCATTTCTAGGTCCTTCCTTTGCGGATCACTGAGTAGTCACTCGCCCGTGCCGTTTTTCCCTCTCCTAGTTCGATTTGTTGTAGCTGGAATTGCGGATCACTGAGTAGTCACAGCTTAAGCGTGTGTTGTGGATTAGAAGTAGCAAGCACGGTGTTTGCCTCCGTGATCGTGAATCTGGTGATGGTATCGTTCTCCTTTGGTTGAGTGAGAGTCTGCCGTGAATGATTAACATGGGAATCTGCTGGTATTGTATAATATTAATCTGGGAACTTGTCATTTTGTTTATTCAATTGGGGATTTGAGAGGAAGGTTTTGTCGGCATTATACTAATTTACTAGTCAGGCAATGGCGACAGGGGTAAGAGGGAGGGGCCCCACCATTGTGATGCTGTGGAGGACACCTCTTTTGGTCAGGAGTAAAGCTTTCTAATTGCTGCGTGTTATGCACTGAAATTGATAATCATCAGGAGCTGCATACAAGTCTGGGTTAGTAACAAATCTAAAGCTCTTGGTCTTTCTTGCAGACTTTAATTCGTAAAAACAGATAGTACAGGTGCGTGATTGTTCAAAGATAACACTATTTTTAAAATAGGGTATTATGCAGGTACTGGTACCGGGTATTGATTTCTGAATTTGTTTTGACCTCATCGTTTCTGTTTCTTTTCTTGGCCATCGATTTAATTTCAACTGGATAGCTAAACGTTTGAGATTCCAAATACTGAGACTGCTTTGAATTTCCTTGGGGTTGCTTTGACATTTTGAAAAATGATCGCCTCCAAGATGGCTAATGAAACATGTCATTTCAATTTTGACAATGGTGCTCCTCAAGTTTCATTTTAGTAAACTTAAATATGATGGGTTTTGAACAGAAGTGAATATAATTGCTTTAGTCATGGATTCTCCTAGAATGGAGATCACATGTTTTGCGATAGTCTTGACGAAAAGGGAATAGGGAATGGAGAAGAGAGTGCACTTAGAGATTGACATGGTAAGAAGTTGCTTAGCATGGTTCCGAGCTTGCCATTTAAGTTCGGCTTTCCAAACATTGAAGTTGTTTGTGTTTTAGGGAAGCAGTAATGCATTTGGTCAGGTGGTAACTTGATAAGAAATGACTGGTATATTTTAATAGGTTGTGTCAGCTAACTAAAAGGAAAAGAGTTATTAGGGACAAAGTCATGTGCGATTTCTTTTATTCTTGTTGCATACAACTTTCATACCAATGAAGTAGGCGTTGAAAATTCTTTTGTTGGCCGATATGTCTAATCTTGCAGGCCAAAGTTTGAATACTAGTTTTCTCAATCCTTACCTGGACTCTCTGGCGGGGTCCAAGTTCACAAATGGCGCAAATTTTGCAGTTGTAGGCTCGTCAACCCTCCCTAAATATGTTCCTTTTTCGCTGAACATTCAGGTCATGCAGTTTCTCCATTTCAAGGGACGCATCACTGAACTGGCATCTGCAGGTGTGAATTTATGAATTCACTCATCGATTCAATGGTTCCCTTGATAGATTAGCTAACCTTTGCAGATGAAAGTGATACTCATTTTCAGTATCAGTAACTTTGCTGCTCTGTCCCTCAATAAACAAAAGTTAAGAAAAGAAAATTATAGAATATTTGTCCAAAAAGAATGCTGACAATGTATGATTAAATCATCTGTAGGTTCAGAAGTTCCAGTGAGCGTTGATGAATTTAGCAAAGCACTTTACTTGATTGACATTGGGCAGAACGACCTCGCAGATTCATTTTCCAAAAATCTCACCTATTCAGAGGTGATAAAAAGGGTTCCATCTATCATTGCAGAAATTAAGAGTGCTATTAAGGTGAGTTCGTGCCTTAAGTGGTTAGATAATCTTGAGAACTTTTTGAATAATATTCTTGAGTTTCTTTTCTCAAATTGTTTGTTTTTATTCAATTGGGTAAGCCCGGTAAATGGTGCCTGATAATTTTGATCCCAAAGTCTGGTGTGACTCATACCGGCATTGGTATTATCTTGCTTCTTGCACATTTCCTTTTGAAGGGAATGGCCACATGTCATCTGTGGACTTCTACTTATAGAAAGCAGAAGCTTTCTCATATTTTTGCTAAATGATGCCCGGAGTGCTTTTATCAGTATCTATATTTAACAATTTATGCAGACTCTATATGACCAAGGTGCGAGAAACTTTTGGGTACATAATACTGGACCATTGGGTTGTCTACCCCAAAAGCTTTCGTTAGCTGAGGAGAAGGATCTGGATGAAAACGGGTGTCTTTCAAGTTATAATTCTGCTGCCAGAATTTTCAATGAAGGACTACTCAAATTATGCCAAGAGATGAGATCTGAGCTGGCTGATGCTACTATCATACACGTTGACATTTATGCCATCAAATATGATCTCGTTGCTAGCGCCTCTAAATATGGTAAGCTTGTTAGTGTAGCCCTTCTCTTTTCCATTGAATCATTTGAAAAGCTATTGAAAGTTTTCTGATATTTTAAAAGCAGTATATTAGTGTAATGATTGTAACTGCTCATCCGAGCGATGCATGTAGCTGGTTCTACCTAATCCTTCTTTGGGTCTAAATCTAATAAAAGATTATACCATGAGCAAGGAATTTTGAATGTGGCTCTAGCAATCATTTTCAGGAAGCAATGACCACTTATATCACTCTGCAGGTTTTTTGAATCCGCTAATGACTTGCTGCGGTAATGGAGGACCTCCATATAACTACAATATCAGGGTCACCTGTGGTACACCTGGCTGTGAGGCCTGCAGTAATGGATCTCAATATATCAGTTGGGATGGCATTCACCACACAGAAGCTGCTAACTCCATCGTAGCCTCGAAAATATTGTCCACGGCTTATTCAACACCACGGACTCCATTAAATTTTTTTTGCCGAGGATTATATGTTCAGGTGAAGCACATTTGAGTGCACACCACACATCCACGTGCTTTATTGTAGCAATTTTTCACCTTATAGCTATGAGAAGATGGTAACCTCGCATTGCCTGTAACGACAGTTAATGGAGGAATTAGGATGATCACATCGCCGATCAGTGATTAGACAGATTTAGTTCCTTGCTGAAGCTAAACCGGGTGGCAAAGCATCTGTTAAGTGGCGAACTGGAAATGATTGGAGCATGGAAGAGCGTATGGATGGTCAAGATTCATGGCCAAAGGAACATGTCATTTGAGAGTCTGCTGCTATTCTCCTGCAGAGGGTTCTCGTGTTGTGCTGGTCTATGGTTCTTGCTGTCTTAGAAATGGGTGTTGTAATTTGTACCGCTTTGAGTCGAATGTCTCTTCTCCAGTGAAGTAGTGTGAATGTAATGTTTACAATATGGTGGAATAAAAATGTAATCAGCTTCGTGTCTGTTTAGCGGCACACATACATTAATTTTAGAGGAAGCAGCATGCCTCGACATCACGAAGTGTCACTTATCCTATTAGCGGATTGCGATTTAGCTCCCCAAAAAGTACGAGATCTCACGTTCATTTTCTGTTGGCATAATCTCTTTTGAGACTTTTTGTACGGTGCTCAGTTGAGCGTCATAATTTTTTTTTTCCCGATCAACGAGAGTCATGACTACTAAAATAAAGACGTTCACTTGATTGTCCCTTCATTTATGGGTCATAACTTCCAATTAACCATGAGTTTTATGAATTTTGAAAAAAGTTCACTACTAGTGTCATGACACGTTGAATGTCCGACATTATGGTGAACTTTTTAAAAAAGTTGTGTCATGCGCGTAGATTTTTAGAAGTTATATCATTATGGTGATTGAAAATTTTTTTATGGCATTTAGTTTGTGCATGTGAAAATCATGGCAATTAGACTTCATTTATTTCGCAAAAAATGAATAATATAGAAAATATTTTTTTAAAAATAATCATTTATATCGCTTAAAATAATTAGTTAATGTAAAATGCTTTCATTATCAACAATAATTTATATTTAAATATATTACTTGATAATGAAAGTTTTTTTGTAAAGTCATTTTAACTTTGTTTGTTTCTCGGAAAATGATGGATCAGAAAATACTTTTGTAAAAATGGTTATTTATATTGGTTGAAGTTATTAGTGAATGAAAATTTTTATTACTGATAACAATTTATATTTAAACATTTGGGTTGAGGATTCATATGCGGACGAAGTTCTTCGCGGTCCCGCTTTCTGAACTCATGCAGCGATCTCCGGCACTTGGCCCCGCCTTTCGGGTCTAGGACAAATTGATAGTGCGCGGAAGGTGTTCGACCAAATGCTTCACAAAGCCTGGTGCATCATGGAATAGCAGGCCCCATCAATGAACTATTTCGGACCGATGCTTAGGTAAGAGGGAAAAAACCACGCATCAGCTGAAGGAGAGAGGAAAAAGGTCCCAACTTTTACGGTCCTGGAACTTCGTCTTGCAGATTCATGTGCGGACGAAGTTCGTAATGGTCCCGCGGCGTGCTTTCTGTACTCATGCAGCGATCTCCGGCACTACCCACATCGCCCGCCTCGCGCGTCGAGGACAAATTGATAATGCGCGGAGGGTGTTCGACCAAATGCTTCACAAGCCCGTTGCGTCATGGAACGCGGTCATTGCCGGGTATTTCCAGAACAGCAGGGCCCATGAAGCGCGGATGCTGTTTGATAGGATGCCTGAGAGGAACACGGTCTCGTGGAATGGGTTGGTTTCTGGTTACGTTAGGAATGGGATGATCGATGAAGCCAGAAAGGCATTTGATGTAATGCCCGAGCGCAATGTTGTCTCGTGGACGGCAATGATGAGGGGGTATGTGCAGGAGGGGATGATATCCGCGGCAGAATTGCTCTTTTGGCAAATGCCTGAGAAGAATGTTGTATCGTGGACTGTGATGTTGGGGGGCTTGATTCAAGATGGTAGGATTGATGAGGCCCGTCAGCTCTTTGATATGATGCCTGTCAAGGATGTTGTTGCTAGGACTAATATGATTGGAGGGTACTGTCAGGGAGGACGACTCAATGAAGCAAGGGAAATTTTTGATGAGATGCCGCATAGGAATTTGATCTGCTGGACGGCCATGATCACTGGGTATGTGCAGAATAATCGGGTGGACGTTGCTAGGAAGCTTTTCGAAGTGATGCCAGAAAAGAACGAGGTGTCCTGGACAGCAATGCTGATGGGCTATACCCAGTGTGGGCGGATAGAGGAGGCCTCAGAAATTTTCAATGCAATGCCAATGAAGTCAGTTGTTGCCTGTAATGCAATGATCCTTGGATTTGGCCAGAGTGGGGAGGTAGTTAAAGCAAGGCAGGTATTTGATATGATGAGAGAGAAGGATGATGGAACTTGGAGTGCAATGATCAAGGTTTATGAGAGGAAAGGGTTAGAGTTGGAAGCATTGGACTTGTTTGCTATGATGCAGAGAGAGGGGGTCAGACCAAGCTTTCCTTCCTTGATTAGTATCCTATCTGTTTGTGCCAGCTTGGCATGTCTTGATCAAGGAAGAGAGGTTCATGCCCAGTTGATAAGGTCCCACTTTGACTTTGATGTGTATGTTACCTCAGTTCTCATCACAATGTATATCAAGTGTGGAAACCTTGTAAGAGCAAAACTGGTGTTTGATCGGTTTGGTGTTAAGGATGTGGTCATGTGGAATTCTATCATTACAGGCTATGCACAACATGGTTTAGGAGAAGAGGCTTTGAGAGTATTTCAAGAGATGTGCTCTTCAATGACTCCACCAGATGAAGTTACCTTTGTGGGAGTTCTCTCAGCATGTAGCTACACTGGGAAGGTAAATGAAGGGCTAGAGATTTTTGATTCAATGAAGATCAAATATCTAGTGGAGCCGCAGACTGAACATTATGCTTGCTTGGTTGATTTGCTTGGCCGGGCTGGCAGGTTAAATGAGGCCATGAATCTAATAAGGGGGATGCCAGTGGAAGCTGATGCTGTAGTTTGGGGTGCTTTGCTAGGTGCATGCAGGACATATATGAACTTGGATTTGGCAGAAGTTGCAGCGAAGAAACTTTTAGAACTGGAGCCTGAGAATGCTGGACCCTACGTCTTGTTATCAAATCTTTATGCATCAAAAGGTAAGTGGACTGATGTTGTAGATTTAAGGAGAAAAATGAGGTCGAGGAGTGTAAGCAAGTCACCTGGCTGTAGCTGGATTGAAGTAGAAAAGAAAGTACATATGTTTACTGGAGGCAACTCTAGGAGCCATCCCGAACATGTTGGTATCTTGAGAATGCTGGAGAAATTGGGTGTGTTGTTGAGACAAGCGGGTTATTCTCCAGATGGTAGCTTTGTGCTTCATGACATTGATGAGGAAGAAAAAGTGCATAGCTTAAGATATCACAGTGAAAAGCTTGCTGTAGCTTTTGGGCTTTTGAAGATACCAGAAGGCATGCCTATCCGAGTAATGAAGAATCTTCGAGTTTGTGGTGACTGTCATTCTGCAATCAAATTAATTGCAAAAGTCACCGGAAGAGAGATAATCCTGCGGGATGCTAACAGATTTCACCATTTCAAGGATGGCTCCTGTTCCTGCAAGGACTATTGGTGATGACTCTTAATGTTGGCGCTACTAGGAGAGAATCAGACACAAGCTAAAGTTTGCTACGTATCCTGGCTCATTCAACTGAAGATGAGATGAGGCAATCCATCTTTGCTCTAAAATTTGAGCATGCTGGGTGCCAACTTCTAGGTATGTGTGTCTATACCCTATTGGCAGAATCATAAGACTTAGATGGATACAGAATTGAACTTTATTTATGGACTCTCTAAAAAAGGTTATTGGAATATAAATTGATTGACCTATACCTACTTCTTTTCTCACACAATGTCTGAGGCAGGTTTTGTAATTGGGGAATCTTGCCTAATGTGCACAAATTCTTTTATTTCAAATCTTACCTAGAAATGCACTAATCAATGCATAATTATGCTTAATGATACATATTTAATGGAAATTATACCATCTATATATCCTATGTTGACTGCAAACCGGTTCCTTGCAGTGACTCGAAAAATAGGAAGATGAATTGGCCAGATGCAAAGGATTGATTGGAGAACTACACTGGCCTCAACCAACAAAAGGAAAAAGGAGAACAGTCGTGGAATCAGGGTCTCATATTGGGCGTCTAAGCTTTAAGCAGATAAACTTTATCGCCAGCAAAGGGTATCCAAATTGGGGAAGCTAGAGTTTGCACTGTCTGCTCCGGTTCTACTTTGGCATGGCGGTTTTGCCTCGTAAACTAACATGACACCTCCCACATTTTTCTAGACTTTTAAGTGTTACTACTCTCATGTTGTTGCTTGTTGATGAACTGCCGCCGGGGTGTTGTGGAAGTATCAGTTGCAACAATCTGCGAAATATCAGAGTAGCTGGTCAAAAGTTGGTTGGTTTGCCACATGGAATCTTGGAGAGTAGGTGGTGTTCTTGCTGTATCATTTGGTATTATGCGTTTGTTCTAACATATGCAACCGATCAACTTCGTTCCTTTTCCCTTTTCCCTAAAATTAACTTTCCTCCTTTTCTAGGTGGTGCTTCTGATTCGACCTTGATGTTCTTGGAAGATGCCGGATCCACTGCTGCTGCAGTGAGTGGACCCTGACCTTCCTGATCTTTGTTTCAGGCTCGCCTTGGAGTGGTCAAAGTGCTGAAGAATTACCTACGTTTTCTGTTTTGTAAGGTCAGAGATGTTGAGTTTTTTCTATTAGCTAGCTAGAACTTCTACCTTATTTGCTATAAACCTATTTGTGTAACACAAAGGTAATTTCAAGGCAATGCAAAACATTAGATGCATAACATAATTTCAGTAGGGGCAACTTCATGATCGACCTTAATCTAGGATTTTTTTTAATGCGTCATCAATGGTTCAATTCAGAACCACAGGTTAAAGAAATGTTCATTTCTTCTATTTTATCTCAGTATATCTGAGAAACAGACATGATGGATTCTGCTTGCTTTAGTGTGGCAAAACTCATCTCATTGTTCATAACACCTTCTGTCGCCTAGTCATTCCTCTTTCATGTCGGATAGTTTATCGCATGATCCTGAACACATGGGAGGATGTTGCATAGACTCGTTTCGTGGACTGGGCTAATAATAACTTACGTACATAGTTCAATCCCCACAGGACTCCAAAAAACAAAGTTACAGGCTTCACCTATTTCGCGCAACGCGATTAGTTCTGTTTCACACCTCAGCAATGGAATGAGTCTGTATAATGATTTCTCCCTCCCTCTACAGAAGCCAATGTGTTTCCCACCACATTCAGAATTCAAAATATCTAAGTGGAACCCTCGTTCTTGGGTGTCGTTGTCCTCTTTAGGTGTGTGCCCTGACAGTGTTTGACATGAACCAACCAATATGCGTTTGGTTCTCCATATCGCACCAGCATCGATGGGGGTTGGCCTTTCTGATGTCATGGACGTTTGTGTCATTCTGACAAGTTGCTTTTGCATGGAGTTGACATGGGTGTTTTTTTCCCTCGCTGTTCTCCTTATTGACCAATGCACGCCCTCTCCTTTCACGTGGATCTCTCCATTGCCATAATCATTAAGGAGATATTTTGAAGGGTTTTCACACTGTGCATGATTTGATAAAGCAATGGCGCGCACTCAACTAGACTTTTGCATTATGTGAATTGGGTAGGATCAGGAGGGAAAGGGATAGGGTTCTAGAAAAGCACAATCGTGTGGTGATGGAGGGGAACAGACGTGGGGAAATTGGTTGGTGAGGATTAGGAGAGATTAATATGGTATTTTGGCTAATTGTATGTACATTTTAAACTTCTACGTAGGGATATGAAGGGATTCATGTATTTACTTAGCAAATTCTTCTTCCTCGCCTCTACCCTTATTTTACATCTATTTATAAATTCATGAAAGGTGCTTCTGTCATAACGCATTCTTATCTTTTCTTTTCCCGCATGGGTATCCGAACGAAAGTAGAAATCAATCCATTGAAATTGTTTCTTTTCTTTTCTTGTATAATTGTCTAAGTTTCTTCTTTTCCTTCTGGCCCGAGTCTAAAAAAAGCATCAACTTTACCTTGAATGACAATTCTGATCCAAACATTTTTTTGTCTCATAAGAAATCACCAATCTTCACTTAAAATCCCAAATTTGATTTGAACAACTTGAAAATTTCACATCATGGGGGTCAGATTTGGGACTAAGTAAAAATCAATGCTTTTATTCAGACAAAAAAAAATTTAGGTGCTTTTTTTTTTGAATTAACCTTTTTTTCCTTCCTAATCACTCTATCTAAACTGAGTACGAGTCTTTTCCACAAAAATAAGATGATGCAATATCTAGGCACGGAGGAGTCTAATTAGTCTTTTTGGGACGACTGTTACTTTAAATTATTGTTATTATTATTATGAATCTTGCGGCTATAACGGTATGGATTTGGCTCAATACAATACACCTTAAGTTTAAGAAATATTACACTAACATGAATCACACGCAAAAATATTTCTTTTCTATTTTTGTAAATAGAAGGAAAAAAACCTTCCCTCAAAAGAAATTTTTCTTTTCTTTTGCTAGAACAAAAAAAGAATTGCGTGAACAATAAAGAGACGTTCGTGCTCCCTAGAGTTCAAGGCTTAGGAACAAGCTAGAGACGTAGCAAATCGTCACACTTATACCTTGCATGTGTCCAAATCCACCTCGACCGATTGACTTTTGCGGGGTGACCCCGTGGGGTCCACCTATACTTCCATCGATTTGCACGTGTGAGTTCTGTTTTGGTTTTGGTCGAAAGCGAAGATTTTACTCCGGAGTAGTACTTAGGAAGTAAGATATCATTTGGATGTAATACAAACAACATGTGCATCACGTTCGCGGTTGTATAAAAGTTTAGTGCAAACGGCATCCAGCTTAACGCAAAAGCTTTTTCTTTTTGGTCGAATGACGCGAAAGGTTGGACGAACGATAAAGTGATAAAGACCTTGGTCCCTCGAGAAAAAAGGGGGGTATAATTTTTCCAGGAAATCTACTAATCATGACGTGGAGAACTTATCTTTTAATCAAGTTGATACGTGGTGAAAACTAGTCAAACTTTATCCGATTATTAGTATGCCGTTTTTCACTTTCGAGAAGAAAAATCGTTCGGAATCGGAGTGCCAACCCGTCCCAACCGGTTGGGTCTGCGCCGTGCCCGGATTGGTACGAGTCGCTAAAATTATTTTATATAAAAAAAATAGATCAATATCACTAGAAATCTCCTAATCATGATGTGGAGAACTTATCTTTTAATCAAATTGGTACGTGGTGAAAACTGATCAAACTTTATCTGATTATTAGTACGTTGTTTTTCACATTCGAGAAGAAAAATCGTTTAGAATCGGAGTCCCAACCTGTCCCAACCGGTTGGGTTTGCGCAGTGCTTGGATAGGTACGAGTCGCTAAAATTATTTTATATAAAAAAAATAGATCAATATCACTAGAAATCTCCTAATCATGACGTCGAGATCTTATCTTTTAATCAAGTTGGTACATGGTGAAAACTGGTTAAACTTTATCTGATTATTAGCATGCTGTTTTTCACATTTGAGAAGAAAAATCGTATAGAATCGGAGTCTCAACCCATCCCAAACGATTGGGTTTGCGCCGTGCCCGGATCGGTACGAGTCGCTAAAATTATTTTATATAAAAAGAAATAGATCAATATCACTAAAAATCTCCTAATCATGACGTGAAGAACTTATCTTTTAATCAAATTGATACGTGGTGAAAACTGGTTAAACTTTATTTGATTATTAGTACGTTATTTTTCACATTCGAGAAGAAAAATCGTTCAGAATCGGAGTCCCAACCAGTTGGGTTTGCGCCGTGCCCGGATTGATACGAGTCGCTAAAATTATTTAATATAAAAAAAATAGATCAATATCACTGGAGAATTTAAATCGGAACGATTTTCTACGCATTCAAATTCGACCCCCACCCGTTCAATAAGTCAAATCACGACAAATGAAATCAAGAAAATGCCTTGGAATTTTTGTGTACCCAAAATCTGACTATTATGCAGAGGCCAAATTGAAGTGCAGCTTTTCCGGAGCCTCATAATCTTAGCAAGAATTCCATTGTTTACCTCTTCTCTTTCTCTTGCCTCACACCTCAATTTGATTCTGCCATTTTTCGCCATCTTCATCGTTGTTAAAATTACCGACACGGGTTTCATTGTAAAAAAAAAGGCGCAAATCGAATGCAGAATCAAATACGGGAGTGTATGGAAATCAAGCCAGCAGCCACCACAAGATATATATCGATTAGACTCATTCACATTACATAAAATTGATCAGCGAATGAGCCTCTTGATAATGGGATTGAATGAGCAAAGATTGGAACTTGTTCAATGCTAAGCTGTCATCTCAAAGAAGTGTCACCGAATTGACTAGAGGGAAAGCTTGAGTTCCAAGTCATTGTCTTCTTTTTGCTTCTCTCGTTTTGCCTTCCCTTCTTCTCCTTCTTTGGAGTTGGAAGGGCCAGCTTGAACTTCAGGAACACTCCCCCTCAGAGACTTGTCGTCTCCCGCGAAATCTTCCAGCCGGAACCTCGGAGTCCAGGCAGCCGCCGCCTTCTTCGCACGCTCTTCCTCATCCAACCTCGCCCTCTCGCGGGACTCTCTGGCGATGCCCTGGAGCACATCCT
Source organism: Syzygium aqueum (assembly GCA_031216185.1). Taxonomy (NCBI): domain Eukaryota; kingdom Viridiplantae; phylum Streptophyta; class Magnoliopsida; order Myrtales; family Myrtaceae; genus Syzygium; species Syzygium aqueum. Next base: position 6,874,390 of record CM062238.1, on the reverse strand, counting down.
TCGTGCTCCGTATCAGCGCGAAGAACATCTCCATCTTCTCCTCCTCATCCGCACCGTCGCCGCCTCTGTCTTGTCGACCTCCCTCTTCGCTCCCAATCCTCCTCCTCTTTCTCTTCCCGTCATCCATTGATCCTCTTCTTTCACTGCAGTGGAGCTGTGAAACGTGCAGCGAGAGCTTCACTTATAGGGGCCATGAGGGCCATGCAGGTCTTCAATCAAGATTTGTGAAAACACGAAGATGACCATGGCAAAGTTGATTGTCCATTTGTCCTCTCGTGGGAACTGAGGGTTTCATGGTAAATTCGCACTGCCCTAGCAATAGCAAGAAAAAGCTAAACCTGACACATGCAGTCAGACCGTTGACTCGGCCGGCCTCTTCGGTCTGCACTTCCCTTCGTCCCCCGTTTTACGTCGGGTCAAACCGCCTTCATGTCCTTGCACCTGACACAGAACGTCGGTGCCTGTTCGTTTTTACTGAAGCTGCAACTTAGGCAGAGTTCACATCTGTCCTCCCCCTGTATGATCGTTTCTCTTGTTTTCTTTATTGGTCGACTAGTGCGGTCTGATATGGTTGCTGAACGTCGAAATACGATTACACTATCAACTGAACGAGGGTTCAAAAGAACTTTCAAGTGGTTGAAGATTTTGCTAAACTCATCCACAATTCCAATTTATTTGCCATGTTCTTCATCCCACTGTTCAAACAATTACAGTTACTGCTCACGTACATCAGCAGGAGAGAATCTTTTCTTTTTGTTTTTTCCTTTTCTTCTGTGGGGCACTTCTGGGATGGATACGCTCGCTAGTCGTCAGCCCACCCAACCCCGTGTTTGGCCCAAAGATAGTAAGCTCCAGTAGGACCTCGGCCGCCCAATTCGTACATCTCCGGCGCAATATTCCTCTTGTCTATCTCTCGTAGGACTGGATTTAGTATATTCCACGTGGCCACAAGCTCGTCGCTCCGCATAAACAGATGGCTGTCTCCATCTATGACGTCGAGGAGAAGATGCTCGTATGAATCAGGCACCTCCACGTTATACCTAACACAATCCATGCCAAAACCATCACATCATGGAGTAAATTAGACTGGTATCAATGTGGAGAGATCTTGTAACCAGGACTTACTTTTCCTTGTATAATAAGTTGAGTTCAGATGCATCTAAGTGCAAGCCCAGCCCAGGCATCTTATTGTTCACTTTAAGTAGGATGGCTTCGTCAGGTAAGTCGCGTAGAATCAGCTCATTGGTGGCGAGGTCCACATTATGCCCCAGACAGTCCCGATAGATGTTTCCAGGAACATGATGGAATTGTACGCGTATCTCCACCCTGCATAACATGGACCGTTGAAGCAAATACATCACTGAAGTGTAGAATGACGAACTTACATTACAGAAATACGATACAAGCAAAGTTTGCAAACCTTAAAGCAACAAAGGGTCGTATCTAACTTTTCAGTGTAGAAAGAAATGTCAATCTCTTCAAAGCAATTATGGATAAGTCTGACCTGTGCTTGATCATTCCCATGCCAGTCCTAACCATGAAGGGCACACCATCCCATCTTGAATTATCAATAAAAAGCGCCGCAGCAAAGAACGTCGGAGTTAAATCATTCAGATATAGATCAACATCATTCCCAGAAGTAGCTTTATATTGACCAAGAATCACATCAGTAGGCTCTAAGATCCGTATCGATCGCAGAACCTTGACCTGGACAAGAAACTCCTAAATCAGCATGTACAGATACATCTTATTGAGTGGATAGCATAAGAATCTGCCAATGTACCTTCTCATTTCGTATATCCTCACCATCAAGACTTACTGGGGGTTCCATGGCAAACAATGCTATCGTCTGAAGGATATGACTGTGTACAATGTCGCGGATGATCCCATAACCCTCAAAGTACCTGCATGAGGGTGATAGTTATTAGGGAACTACATATCCAAGTCTAACGTACAACGACCATTACATACTTTCCTGCTGCCACAACTGAATCTTCAGATAAGATGACCTGCAAAGTCATTCAATGGCTTATGACTACTTCTAGTGCATGTTAAATTTCAATGTATGAAGCAAATGGAGAAAACTATATATTACCTGTACATGACGTATGTATTTTCGGCTCCAGAGCGGCTCAAAAACAAGATTGGAGAACCTTAAAACTGTAAGATTCTCAATTAAGTTCCTTCCTAAGAGATGATCGATCCTAAAGCAACATAGACAGATTAAAGTTCATAAGAGTGAAACCTGTTCCTTGCATTCTCACTCTAAGGAATACATGCATGTACATGTGCAACAGAAAAATGTAACCAGCACCTGTATATTTGATTCTCCTCAAACTTTGAAAGAAGTAACTGTGACAGCTGATTCGAAGATGGTGCATCAAAACCAAATGGTTTTTCAATTATTACACGATTCCAGCCTTTCTGGGTTTGGGCGTATTTTGCGAGGGTTGACGTGACATCTACAAGTGCTTCTTGTGGTACAGATAGATAAAATATCCTGTTTGCTTCAGAGTTCCCCTGAGGTAGATAAGCCGTTAAATGAATGTCAAAGAGACTGAATTTATATAACCAAAGTAGAATGAGGTCTATAAGAACATGAAGAAGTCCAAACGACAGTGGTATCCAGCTTTACCTCAAGCAGCTCCATCCTGGCATCAAGTTTTGACATCCCTTCTTTGTTGTCGTATCCCCCATAGAGGTAAAATGTTTTACTAAGGAAACTTTCCATCTTCTCTGCACAATTTTGCCTAGAACAGTATGCATACATGCAATGCCAGTCAGTCAAGGATTCGGACCACGATAGCTTACAAGGGAAAACTGAAATGTAACAATCATGGCAAGAGAAACCTAATCTTTTTAAGATATTACTGGATTTGCAGCCCTGATTGAGATAGAAACACAAATTTTCCTGTATCACTTTTCAGAAAAGTCGAATCTCTCCCGCAGTATCAGATGGGTTCTGATGGTGGCCCAACAAACTATCAGGACAGTTTGAAACCTGTGAACAATGAGTCTCCTAAGTAATTTTTAGCGAGCACTAACCAAGCGATCAGCTCACAGTATATTTATGCTTCTTAATTAGATTTTTTTCAGGAATGTCATCCTATAAACATACTTTCTTAACAGGAACAAGAAGTAAAAATTTGATGTGCAACATATTAGAGTTCCGTACTGATGATCAATTCGGCAAGTCAAAGTTGAAGATATCATCGATCTCAGGTCTTCATCTGTCAAATTCTTTCTCGAGTAACCAACAATATAGATGTTCTGTATGCACAAAAACAAAAGAACTTCAGAGTTACAAATTCGTCCAATTCTGCTCACAAAAGATTCTTAAGATCCCCTACTATTCGATAAGATGGCCTAGTTAAAGCAGGCAACAATCCATCTGAACAGATAGAGGAATCTCACTTTTATTTTATCACCAAGAACATCTTTGTGATTCATCTTTTGTGTGTCAGCCAATATGTAATAAATAGCTGAAGAATAAATGACATACAAAATCAGAGACTTGAAACAAGTAGAATAAGTAAAGAATGAACAAAAATACAGCTGTTCCTGACACGAGGAAACGAACAGACAAAGAGGACAAAAGCAAAGCTCTTCCCACTAGGAAGAGTTGACAGTATACATATCAGACTATCTCCAACAAAAGCCATATGGATTTTCACCATGATGAATACTGACTCAAGTGCACCTATCTCTCAAACAGCAGTTTACCTCAGGAAGGAAGCCACTATAGAATAGAGCGAACAGAGCTGGGAAGATCTTTCTCCTTGCCAACTCGCCCGTAGCTCCTATAACTGCAATGCAGAGGGATGATTCTCCATCGCCCTTTACAGAGAAACTGCAGGAAGGCGCTTGTCGCAAAGATAAAATGGATTTTGCCAAAGCGGCCACGCTCTTGTCAGGAGGAGACTGAACATATTGTAAAGAAGTTCTCTTGGACTGTAAGCTGTCCTGATCTGCTTCTCCAGTGAAATTTGTGAGTTGCATACTCAACAACATCTTAAAAGGTAACATAAGAAAATTCAACTACAACGCAGCAGTTCAAATCACAAAAGGAGAAAATATTGCAGACCTAATTTTAGTCATAATTCATCCGATCAATCAATATGCTAGAAAAATAGGATTTATGGCATTATGGCTTACCATAATGCAATTTTAATGTTGATACTTCTTCAGGTGTCAAGGCTGAATGAGAAGGATCTGCACCTCGATCTTTCTTTTGATTTTTTATACCTCCAAATTTGTTAACTCTACCAAGTTTTGCAGGTCCTGGCTGAAGGTTTAACCTCTGGAGTATCCACAGTTTCAGACCACAAAATCTTCTGCAGAGACTCGTAGCACCTCCAGATACAATACGATGCCGATGAAAATTGCATGCGAGCAAATTTTTTGGAACCTAAAAGCACCATGATTAGATCCTCGGTTCACATGTTCAAGAAAATTCCTCAGCTATATTTTTCCAACATCTTCACAAATCAACTTCTAGTGACCACCGTACAAACTTGCTAGCCAAGCGTAACTCCATTTCTTTAGAAGCATCTTCCTATTTAGTAACACAATATGTTCTTTGTCCTAAGCAAATTCATTAGGTTCATCAGCTTTTGACAGCCTAGAGTTCCATCAAACATCAAAATTAGTTGTCTACATGATACAGATATGATGACACCTACATAGTAAAGCTATTAAATGCCAACATTGACTCCATTGATCCTTTCCGGTTTAATCCATCCTAAGGTAACACACATTTCCATCTCTTTTTGAATTCTGGAGAGATTTTTTATGGCAGCCCAAAGCATATGAAATAATACATCCACTAGCACTACTTAAGACTGAAATCCTCTCTCAGATTGCTCAAAATCTCTACATGCAGTGGCAAGCTCATGCCCATCATTCGAATTGCTTATGTGGGTTCTTCTCTGAAACCACTCAAAAAGTTCCAAAATCTGAACTACAAATACACCCCCTCCTAGCAAGATTTACTCGCTTGCAGTCACTTGCTATTGATCCCAAAGCACACCCACTTGAGCATCACAAATAAGAAGCAACCCGAATTGTAAAAATTTCCCCATCTTTAGCGTAGAGCTACGGTTGCATAAAGTAGATGATGGGAAACATGTATCCCAGATAAAGAACTCACGGTCGGGCGCGAAACGATCGGTCCCGCGAGCGAAGATTCTGGGTGGAGTGAAAATGACATCGATATCAGATGGTCTGACTAAAGCTCGAGCCTTTCTGTCACGCGTGCACTTCGGACAAAGGAAAGTCGAGAAATTTTCCGAGGAAACTAAGGCTTCGTCACCCCCTGTTTTTTTGCCTGTCGGTACTCGGCAGTTCGCAGATTGCACGAGCCTGGAAGTGACAGAAGAAGAATCTATGGGTCGCACCTGGTTGTGGTCCTGCGGGTCGTGGCCGTGGTTTGTGGAATGATTGGAGGCGTTCGTTGGAGGTGTTCGAGTTCTCCTTTTTTGTTCATTTTCATAGATCTATCAAGTCAAAGGTTTGTGAATCATATACTTGACTTCTTACGTAAGTGAGAGTTATCCCACCCTACCTCCTACTTAATTCATGTAAAAATTCGACAAAATTACTTGAGATTTATCCAAAATCATAACAAGATTGCAAAAATCAATCGCTAAGATCTCCCCGTTCTTGAAAAATTGACTCGATTTTCCTTCTGATTCACTTCGAAAATGGTCCAAGTCCGTTCTCCTTACTTGTGCTCATGTCTTAATGTCATTCTTAGGGTCGACTGTCAAGAATCAATAGAAGTGACCAGTTTCGAAATGAATATATTAAGAATTTGAAATTTAATCGGTTCTTGATAAAATCAGTCTGAAACTAAATCAGTCGATTTCAAAGATAAATCTCACTACAAGAGACAATATAATTTAGGATGCCCAACTCGCTTCAATTTCATGGAACGTACACTCAAGCGAGATTTCTCTAGGGGCAATAGATTCCAAAGGTTTGCCCCCCTTTTTGGCGATTGCGCATTGAGTTCTCTTAAGCCATGATGTTAGCATTCATACCTATCTCGATGGAGTTTCTACCAAAATAATCACTTCATATTTGAAAAGTACTGGAAGAAAACTCTAAAAGAGCAGCAATACAATAGTATAAAGAAGTGGCTCAATGGATTTTCTCACAATCACCTAGCAAAAGTCGGTCCATCAATCATTAATAATCATGTTTAGCGGACTCATACAACTTGTTAAAGGCTTTTGATCCAGAAAAAAGGAGAAAAAGAGGAAAAGGAAAAGTTAAAGACTCTTGCAATTTCTGCAGCCAATTTTTTATTGAAATGATTACACGCCAACCACACATCTTAAACTTCTTCTAACCTGCATACTTATCACATAAAAAAAATCACAACTTTTTTTAATTGAACAATGGAGATAAGAATCCCAAGACTTTATACATGACTGATTTTCGAAGTGATTTTATCGAAGACGTATTCTCTTTCGGTGCTCGAAAACAATGTATTCTTTTAAATACTCACCAAATAATCCGTCATGCAACTTTGAAGGCCTAATATCCAAAAAAACTCCAAACTTTAGCCTTTATCCCAATTATATCCTAAACTTTTTTTTGTTTCATAAAAAACCTTAAACTTTTACTTTTGTCCCAAATTTACCACTTAATACCCAAAAAAACCCTAAACTTTTACTTTTATCCCAAATCTATCACCTACTACCCAAAAAAACCCTAAACTTTAGCCTCTGTCCCAATTATATCCTAAACTTTTTTTGTCTTATAAAAAACCATAAACTTTTACTTTTATCTCAAATCTACCACCGTTAAATTTTCCGTCCAATATTACCGTCAATAATTATTTTTTCAAATTTTTTTATTTTCTTTTTTTTCCCTTCACCTTCAACCTCTGGCCGGTTGCCGGTCCGGCGACCACCCAGGCTCGACCTTGTCAATGTTGGGTAAGGTCGGCCTCGCCCGCCCCTGATGAGGTTCGTCCTCTCTGTGGCTCGGCCTTGCCAGAGGTCGACGAGGCTAAGCCCTCGCCAACCATGGCGAGGACGAACCTCGCCCAACGCCAGCGAGGTCAAGCCTTGCCCGCCCCTGGCAAGGTTCGTCCTCGCCGTGGCTGGCAAGGCTCAGTCCCGCCGGCTAGTGGTGAGATCGAGCCTCACCGCGGCCGGTGAAGACGAGGCCGGCGGGATTGAGCCCTGACCGACGTTGGGTAAGGCTAAGCCTCGCTAGCCACGGCGAGGACAAACCTTGTTAGGAACGGATGAGGCTGACCTCGCCCAACGCCGGCGAGGTTGAGCCTCCCCTACCAGAGGTTGAAGGTGAAGGGGAAAAAATAGAAAAGATAAGATAAAATAAAATACAAAAATAAAAAATAATTATTAATGGTAATATTGGACGGAAAAGTTAACAGTGGTAGATTTAGGACAAAAGTAAAAGTTTGGGGTTTTTTATGAGACAAAAAAAGTTTAGGATATAATTGAGACAAAGATTAAAGTTTAAGGTTTTTTTGGGTATTAAATGGTAAATTTGGGACAAAAGTAAAAGTTTGGGGTTTTTTATGAGACAAAAAAAGTTTAGGATATAATTGAGACAAAGGCTAAAGTTTAAGGTTTTTTTGGGTATTAAATGGTAAATTTGGGACAAAAGTAAAAATTTGGGGTTTTTTACGAGACAAAAGTAAAAGTTTAGAGTTTTTTATGAGACAAAAATAAATTTAGGATATAATTAAAATAAAAATTAAAATTTGAGGTTTTTTTTAGTATTAGCCCAACTTTGAAAACCATGACACGACTTTATTTTAAGGTTACCATCTCTCTTGACATATCATCTAATCATATTTCAAACAGGAGAAGTTAGAACAGCATTTGATGGGAAGAAAGTGCTCGGTGGCAAAACGACAGTTCAGAGGATAAAACAGGGCTGTAAGAGAACCGTGCACTGTCTGCAGTCGCCTCACCCTCGAGCCAAACGTTAATCAATTCCACGCCCCACGGATGCGCGAGCCCCAGCGATGGAGCCACCTCCATTCCAAAACCAAATAGGAAGACGAGGACAGCCCTTCTTCTTCGTCCTCTTGACAGTGACCCGCCACTAGCACGTTCCGTGTATTAAGATATTATCCATCTCCCGTCTTTTCTTTATCTCCTGTGCTGAATTCCTCTCTCTCTCTCTCTCTCTCTCTCTCTCTCTCAATCAGGTTCCAGAGTTGAAAACCAACTTCGCTTTCTGATAAGATAGCGATCGACCCTTTTCAATTCAATCATCCTCCACTCCCCCTGAAGGGTACGCAGGTTCTCTTTGTTCTTATCTTTTTGGCTGCTTAACTTTTCAATCCATAGGGTAGTCGTCTCCAAGTCTTGAAATTTCTGAGGCGGGTCTCGCGCGGTGAGCTTGCCCGATAATCTGGGTCGTCGGAGAAGGGCCGATGCTCAATTGGGTTCGATCCGTCGGCACTGTGATTTGACCGATGAGTTGTAATGTTCACGTTGGTCGGAATAAAGATTGCTTTTTTGATGGCCCATACTCTGTTTCTGGCGTGGTCCGTCAATTTAATCAATTTATGCTCCAAATGCATCTTCTCTTTCTGTTGTCTCGAGGTGATCGTTGGGCTTGTTGCTCTCATACATTTCCTGGGTTTCCCGCTAATTGCGGTTACTAAATCAGTGCATCAGCATTTTTTTGGTAGACTTTGTTGTGCTAGTGTTGGATTGAACACCATCATTGAATTTGCCCGTTAAGGGATAGATTTTGAAGCAGGACTTAGAGTTGGCATGTCATGTCCTGCAGCTATGCTGCAATCTCATGGTCACGATTTTTAGATAGATTATTGTGAGATCTTTGCGTCACTTGAATTTGCGATCAGCTACTTTTCGATGGAGTGCTTGGCTGGTGCTTCATTGTAGTCTAAACAAATTATTAGCATCATTTTCTATCTGAGATTGTGCTGAAGTGATACTCTACTAATCGTATCTTATATTTCAACCATCCAAAACAGGTGCTTGAAGGTGAGCTTCCATCTCGACGCGATAACGAATTATTAATTTATAATTCAGTTGCAAGAAAATGGGTTCGGAAGGGCCTCCAGCTGTGACAATTCATATGACTGGTTTTAAGAAGTTCCATGGAGTTCCTGAGAACCCAACAGAGACAATTGTGAGCAATATAAGAGAATATATGAATAAAAGGGGTTTGCCAAAAGGATTGACTCTTGGAAGTTGCAGCATTCTCGAGACAGCCGGACAAGGGGCAGTGGCTTCTCTCTATAAGACTTTACAATTGGCCATAGAGGAAAATGATTCCAAATTAACAAATTCGAGAAGAGTTATCTGGGTGAGTTGTTTCACCCGTGAAATACCTAGTCTTGTTAATTTCACTTTGGTCTTCCCCAATTATTTATCAATGACACCATTTTACAACACATCCCATCCCAGAGTTATCCTTTTCTGAGTCGCATTAGTGGAATCTTCAGAACTTAAATGACTGTGTGTTGCCAACATACATTCTCTGATATCAATCTTCAGGTACATTTTGGGGTCAATAGTGGTGCCACAAAATTTGCTATTGAGCATCAAGCTTTTAATGAAGCTACTTTTCGCTGTCCGGATGAGATGGGATGGAAGCCTCAGGTGTATACTCATCACGCTTTCCTGCTTTTGTACCTATGTTTTGTTTGATCAGTTCATTCTTCATAAGTTATACTGTTTGTTAAATGCCGTTGATTCTTCAAAATTTGCAGAAAGTCCCCATCATCCCTTCAGATGGTGCGATTTCTCGAACACGTGAGGTAGAGCTAATTTTCTGTATTTTTATTTTTTTGTTCCTTCTTCCTAATGTTTATGTTGGACTGGCATTAGTCAGCTGCAATTTCGGTCCTTTTAGCATTGATGCATGTGCTTAGTTCTTCTATTGTGTATGTTAATCCTATAAATAATTTCCATCTTAATAGAGAAGATGCGTGTAATTTTATGGCTGAGTAGCAGGATGTGTTTATGTGATCTAAACAAATGGAGCATATATTCGCGTACTGTTCGTTGCCAATTCTGTGATATTTGCCTGAAATACCTCATTGGATCATTTTGGTTTTCTTTGATGGAATTAAACATCCAAATCCTTACCAGCATTTGTTGCATATCTCTGCATAGATGTAATTTTCTTCCGACAATCAACTAATCTTGTCAATTTTGTACTTAAGGAGTCCATTATGGGTTTTTTTATTCCTCTGTGTTTTCCTAATTATGAATCATCCATAATTCCAACAATTATGATTTTCAATGGTATCTTCATAGCACTCACACGTAATGGAGGAATAATACAAAAGAGACGCAAAAATTTTAGGGGTCTCCACATTCCTTGTTTCTTGCTTTAATTTATTTCTTGATCAAGAGTTTCCCGAGCTTCTCCCGGATGGGAACCCTTTACACTGTCATTTACTCAGCATAGCATGAGTTGTTTGCTGAAGTGACTCAACTGGACTGTATCTTTTGAAACATTTATTCAGACTAAGGTTTTGAAGAAGTCTGAGACTAATGATCTTGCTTAGCCATTAAGAAGATAATATTGTACCTCTTCCTGTTTCTTCTGGGTCTGTTACTCTACAGTCAGTAATTGAAGAATCAAGTTCAATATGTAAAAACTTTTTGCTGGTTTAAAGTGTATGACATTTAAAGTCAATGGACACAACATCACTAAACTTGAGTTCTAATAGTAAGATATTGCATTGAGTGAAAATTCAAAAAGCAATTTGGTGAACATTCAGTTTGGTTAATCCTCCGTTAATTAATGAAAAGGTTCAGGAAATAGCTTCTTCATGTGGAAAAAAATGCAAATGATGATAGCAAATAGTGAATGGTTGGCTATTGGTGTTCTTGGATTCACCTTCATGGTGATTCACCTCCATCCAGCTACTTTTGCTATTTAAGTTAAGCAAAAAATTGAAAGTGCCCTTGCATATGGTGATTCTCATTTGAATTACAACAGTATCAATAAGTGTTTTTCGGCTGAGTGGGTCCACTTCTTAGATTTTCTTGCACAGTTGCTCTCTATTTAGATGGATTGTCTTCAATAAGAATCAAACAGTGAAGACCTTCCCTTAAGTTCTTTGGCCTTGTGTGTTTTAAATTTTCCTTTACCTAACGCATGTCCTTGTCATAAAGTTGCGTCTTCTCAGGAGCATCTGAAGGTTGTCTTTTCATGTATCCAAAACCACCTTAAACAAATGTCCCTAGCTAGTGCAACGCCAAATTTTTATTGGTTATCCTCATTTCTAGTTTTCCTGGTGACGGCATATCGAGTGAAACATTTTTGTTTGCAATAAACTAGTTGTTTGCACTTATTCTTACTTAATTGCCTTAGTTCGACAGAACTTGCCCTCAAGTTTGAATGGCTGTTCTCATTTGAATGGATAGCAATTCTTCTTGTCAGATGTATTACTGACAATTGTGGATCACTTGGACCTTGTGATGATTCTCTTCTAGTATTTTTTTTTATTTTTCTTCTCAAACTGCTACTGTAGCTAATCTCTAAAGCTGAGGCTATGATATTCATTTTGCTTCATAGATCCTGCTGTGCGAATGTTTGGATCATTTAATGTCCTGTATTTGACGTAGAATGCTTTTGTATTGTTCTACTTCATGCAGACCTCTCTACCCATTCAGGAGATAGCAAAGGCCTTGTCAAAGAAGGGCTATCACGTCATGACTTCTGATGATGCTGGTAGATTTGTGTGCAACTATGTCTATTATCATTCCCTTCGCTTTGCAGAGGAAAATGGGATCAAATCCCTCTTTGTCCATGTGCCTCTCTTCTTCACTGTAGATGAGGAGACCCAAATGCAATTTGCTGCCTCCTTGCTGGAGGTTCTTGCTGCTTTTGATTAGCAGAACATCCACCCTTTTTTTTTGGTTCGCCATTAATGTGAAGGTGGATGGGTGTAAAGAAGGAATGTTTATGCATAGTAAGTTCATGCAGAATGGAAAAACCAAAAAAAAAAGTTATTGTGGGACGGTGTTCTCGTATATTTGCCTTGATGTTTGTCAGAAGGGTTTTGATCGCTTCCAAATGTAAGTGATCTTTGTGTGAGGATGTCAATAAATTTCTGATGTGCTTGGATCTGAACATATTTGCTCAACTGAAGTCATCATCGCCTGTTTTTTCTTCATCCTAGGTCAATACTACTGTCATTGTAGAATGTGTTGTCAAGACTTTAGATATACCGAATTGTTCCTGCATACATGCTATCATCAGTCTTGCTTAAATTATGAAGTATTATTGCATTTGAGGCGCGGAAGTGACTGGAAAGAGGCAGGGCGCTTAATTACCACGCGCTATATTTGCTCCCCTTCTTCGATAACTAAGGGATCTATGATGGAACTCTGCTTGGTCTCATGTAACGGTGTATTCTGGTGTAGTTTAACCGGGAATGGTTCTGGTTTATTCTTAATGTCCTCTGAAGGTTATTAAGTGCTGTCATGCAGGCTACGTCTCAGTTTCGTATGCCAAGTTTATGGCCTAGTATAAAGGATTAAAGACAATTTTGTTGAGGCTTTTGTTAATCTGTGATGGTGAAGTGGATCGATCTTGTGGTGGAATGAATGCGAGAAGACCGTGGAGTTTGCTGCATTCCCAATGGAAGCAGGTTATAGTAACCGATAAGTCCGTTAGGGATCGATTGGTTTGCTTCGATGCTGTCACTCCCTTTCCAGTCGGAAAACAGTCCAGCATTTCAAACGCCCTCTTTCCAGAAGGATGGTACTTCTATATCTTCAAGATTACTATTGCAGGGTAAAAGGCAATTATCGCCTTCTAGTTAGGTCGACTGAACCTCAAGAAGTCGGGGAGTAAGTCCAAAACCATCCCAATCCCGACTCCGGTTATTTTCGCAGCATTACGTCCAGCCATAGACCTGCCAAAATTGGTCAACTCGACTTGCCTTAATACAAACTAAACGATAAATTGTTGAATATGCTGAGAGGAACACGAATTCTCACTTGTCGCTTACATGAAATTGCACGAGTAATTTTAGTTTCACAAAAAAAAATGCGAACATTAGGGAGCTTAAAAAAGGGGGCAGACAGGTTCGGTTCTCGAGGTACTCAGCGATGTTAGAAGCTTGAAGTATAATACATCAATACTCCTCAAAAAGCAACCACAAGAAACACTCGGGTCAGCACGAAAAGGAGCGTCATTGGGATCATCATCGAGTGTGATGTCTGATGTGGAGAATATTCTGACAAAGGCGAGCACTTTGAGTGATCTTTGCACTTATTATGGTGAAGGCGACGTCCTGTCCTTCTGCTTTATCTCCTCGTTCTTGATCTCTTTTATTAAACTTATAGCTAGTACCAAGATGAGATGCAATACCTTGAACATGTCTGCCCAGTTGAAGTTAAAATAAGCTAAGAGCTGTTTTCTGGATGGATGGCTGTGGCTGTGAGTGGGCTGTTGGCTTTGATATAAACTAAGCTCCCTCTCGTGCACCGACCCACCCTTTTCTTGGCCTCAAGTCATCGCTACAGCAGAATGCGCACGCATGCCTTTGACCTTGCTTTGCTTTGCGTGCAATGCTTGAGAGAGAGAGAGAGAGTCTGAGCCACAAGTCTGATAGCACCCACAAGAGCACAAGCCGTCCTTGTGCTCTTGGACTTCCTCCATGCCTCCAATCTTCTGAGTGGACTAACTGGAGTATCTCTTCTGATCATTGTATGATATCTCTCTCACCTTTTATCCTCCTCTCATTTCACCTCCATACATACATTTTCTCTAGCTGTATAGACCAGAACTTTTCTCTCCCACTTTTCAGATTATTTCCACTCCTATTATGGGTCATCGCTTCTCATAGTTACATCTGTATGGTTTGCACAACATCTTGAAGTGCCAAAGATAAAGTGAAAACTCTCCAGACACAATATAGTAATTATAGTGTCAGGACCGTCGTTACTATCGAGACGCAACACATTGACATGGAGATGGCCACTTTGGAGAATTTGGGCTCGTCAAACTCAACCTCGTGGATGGGAAACACTGTTGGAATTGGCGAATATTTCAGGGACCCTTGTTTCTCACACCGGGTACGCCCACGTAAGCTTAGGAAAATTGAAGTATTGTCCAACGACATATGACCCATGCGTGCGGAATGCGGGGGTTCAGGGGCAGCGCCCCCGACACGGGTGCCCTGATGCCCGGTCAGCGGGCGGGGGTTTGGGGGCAACGCCCCCGAAACCTCAACGGGTTTAGGCTGGCCCGTATGGTGCGAGGTTAAAAGATTTCATATAGATTTAGGTTTTGGGTCCGTTTGGAGCATATATATATTTTGCTCGTTTTTCTGATTATTGTAACTAGTTGAGTGGCTATAAACCTAAAATCATAGTGAAATTTCTTTGTAGAAAATAGCCCTATTCGAAGGTGAACCTGGATAAATTCGTGTATCGTCTATTTTCTCTATTTTCTGTGTGATCGTTCTGTTTCGATTCTCGATACATCCCTTCAAATACTCCCTGCAAGGAGCAGGTGCTACCCGAGCCTTTGTCCAAAATCGACACAGATAGCGGTTTGTTGAGCATATCGAACAATTGGGAGTCAAATACTAAATTACCTCACTAAGAGTTCTGGTCACATCACTTTAGTGTAACAATTAGAGACCAACTGAAGTGGGACAACGCATGCTGTGAAATATGTCACCTCTCGAATGGCAAAAACCCACGGGCTCTCCTTTTACCTTTTTCCTCTTCAATTGATCAATTGTTTATGCGATTTTTCTTTCCCGAATTGGGCCATTCAATAGTCCTCAGCAGTCAAAATTAGGGTCGTGGCATCATCTGACATGGCTCAGCGGCCAACTGCTATTAGTAACAATTCGACTTAATGTTCTTTTCGATTCCAAAAGGTGGCTCTTTATGGTCCCCCAATTCGACATTTCTTTTTCTAAATAAGAGCCCACATTGGTCCATTCTTCGTTTTGTTTTTTGGCAATGTATGCAATTATCTTTTGCACTTAGTCCCCAATCAAATATGCCCCCACCTCCCCCTTCAACATATAGAGCCAATCCCGCATGCATATGTTATTAATCTCCTTGCACATTTTCTTCTCTAGTGGTCGATCCACGTCTCTATCCTCTTTTTCTGCATGTTTAAGCATCTCTTTAGTTAAGTACAAATATGAATACCCTGACAAATACTCAGGTTAAGGTAGATTAGACAGATATAAATTGAAAATGCCACATCGCCGTTGTTCTCATCAATTCGGATACGTTGAACACCAAGAAATATGCAGCACATAAAAATATTCGACAGCAAACACTGGAATCTCATGCAATTATGTCACTTTAGAGTCTTGTTCATTAAAATATCAATCTACAATCGGTCTACCGTTGAAACATGATCGAATCGTGTGACGGTTTATGGATTAATTTAGT
This sequence comes from Syzygium aqueum, assembly GCA_031216185.1. NCBI lineage: Eukaryota > Viridiplantae > Streptophyta > Magnoliopsida > Myrtales > Myrtaceae > Syzygium > Syzygium aqueum. The sequence goes on along the minus strand of CM062238.1, from coordinate 6,858,983 downwards.
TATGTAAATCTATGTAACTTGACCAATTTAGTCAATTAGACTCTACATTTTTGTTAGGACCCAACTACTATAGCCATTTGGTACAGGCTGAACGTCGACCACAGGATCATGGGAAATTTCTCTTTCAGCATGGGATAGTTGCATGCTAATGTTGCCAAGTCATTTTCCTATAGATATCTGACCCTAGACCTCGTTATAGGACGCATGTGAGAACATATCCGGGAACTTTCCTCCCATAGTGCACCGTTCAATGCATGCCTTGACAAATTGACCTAGGCAATAAGCATGCGGGTCGTACTTCAGTCTTAAAACTTTTGATGTGCTATATGGTTTGCAAATTGAACTAAGAGCAACATATCACTAAGAACTATTATCTTTCTTAATTGATATCTAAATAGACTCTACATATTTCTTGAGTACGATGATTTAGTCTAGACAATATTATATATTAACCCCACGTGGATCAACAATGATCAACATCAGTCTGTATTATCTTCTCCGGCATTCCCTCCACCAAGCACATAGCTGGTGGGATTGTGAGTGTCTGCATAATCCCATAAGCGTTCCAGCAAAATGGGCTCAAGACGTATTCCCCCTGAGCCGGAAGCAGCTCGATCTCCGAGAGCGTCAGGTTGGTGCACGGGATAGCATCGCTGCACCCGAAATGCATCGGCGGGCTTCGGACATCGTACGTGCCCTTGATGTTGGAGTACAAGATGTCAGAAACGTAGACTGCCGAGGTCTGGTTGGCGCACGCCTTGGTAAGGCAGTAGTATTGGTCAATGATGATCGGGTTCCGAACTGTATCCATGTGGATGTTGTTGAAGGTCACGTGAGAGACGGCACCCGAACCGCCCTGCCATGTCTTGATCCGGACCCCGTTGTTCGAATGCTTGATCACGGAATCCATCACGGTGATGTTCGAGACGCAGGCATGGGAGTTGCGAACGCCGAGACTGCCAATGCTGCACGAGTGAAAAGGAAATTGATCATTGGAGGAAAGTAAGCTAAAAAGCAGTGGGACATACATACATTGAAGCCCACACAAGTCATAGGTTATATGAATTTATGTTCAACAATGGTGGCTAGGAGTTAAGATGGAGGGAGAGAACTATGCTGTAAAGGGAAAAGGCTGTTCAAAAAAATTTTAAATAGCCACTAATCAGTACCTTTTGTCGTCTATGATTCACACCTTTAAGTGTTAATTCATGCTTTTTCATAAAGCTTGAAGCACTATTCAGATCATCAATTGCCGTACCTTATTCCATGACTAGGACCGCAAGTTATGTTTCTTATGTTAACGTCATAGCAACCCGCTCCAATGGATACGCAGTCGTCACCTACAAAGGCCAGTCAATTAAATTAAGGCTGTGATAATGTGGCCCGATAAGCCATTTTGTTCTGAAACTGTAAGGATTGAGCCTGTTACCATTAGAGATCATTGAATTGTATATTCCCACATTGTTCGTGTTCTCTATATGAATCCCATCCGTGTTTGGACTCTGAGAAGGCGCCTTGATGGAAAGCGATTCAATGAGGACATTGTGACAGCCATCGAATCGGAAATGGAATTGAGGGCTGTCCTTGATTTTAAGTCCCTGAACTGTCAAGTTGGAGCTCATGAAGAACCTTATGGCCTGCATTACAAAAAGGTCAATCATCACTTAATAAATTTATCCTTGACAAGGTGATGAATCTTTGTCCAGAAAACTTGCAGTGTCTCTGACTTACAACTGGGCTGTCACAAGGGCCAGGCATGGTTGTTCCATTTATTCCCTGTTCCATTATGCATATAATAAGAGTGTAAGTACTAGTAAATTAATTTATAAATACAAGATAATAGAGATTCTGCTAGCTTCTAAAGGCACTGCCTAGTGTTGTCCACATGTTTGTGGTTTAGCTTACTTTTGTGGCTTACAAGGAAGATTCCACCATTTCTCTCCTCTCCCATCTATTAGCCCGCCTCCTTGCATTGACATTCCATTGATCCTGTAAAAGACCAGCCACTGCCTCTTGCTTATGCGCTGCGGCCACGAGTCGGGACCGTCCGGTGGCATTATAGTTCCGTCAATCTGTGAAGTGTGAATGCAAATACACGGCCAATGTTAGATAACTTGAGTACTTGTTGCCAAATGCAACGTCCGTCTCTTGATAGAGGACATCATCAACAATTACCTGGAAAACAAGGTTGGCTTTGCAAGGCCCTGTGAAAATGGTAGACTGTATCATGAAGGCATGGCCACGAGGGATGAGCAGAGTGGCTGACTCGGCATCGCAAGCCGTGTCCCAGGCCATCTTGAATGCGTCCGTATCGTCTGTGACTCCGTCACCTTTGGCACCAAACTTTCGCACATCAAACGCAGAAAAGGAATCTGCATCGCCACCATTGTAACTGGGGCTAGCAGCATTGGTGGGCTCGGGGGCTGGAGAGGGCGACGCCGAGATATGAGACATGGCAGGCAAATTCTTTTTTTTCGTGTGGTGACTGTGAGTCCTCCCATCAGTTGGAGGAAGCAACAAGATGAGTGACAAGAAAGTGAACACAGCAAGAGAAGCTAGTGAGTGTGTCATGGTGAAGAGAATTGCAAACTTGGGCAAAGATGAGTGACTAAGGCGATGGGAGAAATGTGCAGATATTTAAAGAAGTCACAAAACTATCACTATCCTAGAATAGGCTCTTTTTTTTTCCACTAGGGCTTAGCACGTAGGCGTAACTCGAGTTCACGCTCAATTATTCCTGGAATTCAAGGATCCTGACTCAGATTATGACAGGGTTGTGCTTTTCTGAAGTGAACAAAGAGGCATGAGAAGATGAACCCACGTTTTGGGAAGTCCTGAAAACCAGGTGGACTGGAGCTACACCGAGCCTGTGAAAGTGATGACCACTTTGTGATGAGACACTAGAACAAGTTGCGCGGTTGTTCTTTTACACGCACACACATGCGCGGTGGCTAGTTTCGAGAGTTGGAGGATGCTGGTTGAGAGACTGCCGGGAGTTTAAAGCCGGTTTTATACTGGGAAAAGATTTGGCTAGTGGGAGGTTGCTTTTCTGGAGGGTCGGTCCTAGTGCAAGGATTATAATAATGACACAAGACCGACCAATTCCATTAGAGGATTGGCTTTCGTTGGTGGCTGAGAATAGTGGGAGCTGCACATAGCATTTGGGCATGCATGAGAGAGAGAGAGAGAGAGAGTAAAGCTTGGAGGAGAATATTTGGAGTTTGTCAGATGTGGGTTGTGTGGGAATTGCAATGGGAAGGCCAAGCTTCTGCAGAGTGAGTAGCCTTCGTTCTCTTCTGTTGTTGGGCCAAAAAAAGCACAAAAAAGTAGTAGTGAAGCAATTCGAGATGAGCTCAGGGTCCATAATCAGTCTCCCCAAAAAGGAGGATGTTCTTTTCACTTCTAAGTGAGGGCTGAGGAACATAAGCAGTTTTTTGGTGGTACCATCATGATGATTCGCCCACTTCCAAAAAGATTCCATGGCAGTTTCTAACTTAGAGTGGCCCTACATTGGAGGGTTCGTAATTTTGTAGTTTTCACATTCTTATTGCACAATATTTAATTAGATGAGCAATGTTAGGTATGTTAAGAAGGTATAATAATAACCGACATATCCTTCGTTATGTGGCCTTTAATTTTGTGACGGAGTGCTCTCAACACGAAAACGACATCCTTTTCTTAGTGCCACATCAAAAAAATATGAAACAAATTAAAAATATGTTCAAAAAATTAAAACCGAAAGCAAAACCTTAAACTCTCCAAGCGTTGGAATGTATATGTTGCAGTTTAGTGGATTGAAACAAACATAAAATCGTTGGACTCGAGTCTTGTAAATTCTTTCTCAGCAACTTTTCCCTGTCTTGCCTTCCTCGGCGGCATTCATAGTAACGTAGGATTCTACGCCTGTTTAATGGTCTTGTTAAGGGCTGTCACCGGACTGGATTTCTGATATTTCGAGTGAAGTCTTCTCTGCGAAATACTAGTTGCATAACCTTCAAGGAGATGATGGACAGGTTTACTATTAGTCTTTGATAGATAGGCAGATCGATTGGTCTTATTATGACATTTTGATGGGGTTGTGAACATCTACATCTTATTATTATGCTACTTATAATTAGTGATGGTTTTGAACATAGGCTCAATTCTCAAGCTTCGATTTGTTCAACAACAGATCAAACCCGACTCAATTTTCGTTGCGTCCTTAACAAGTTCGGACAGCCCAGTTATCGAATTTTGTATCGAGTTAGCATTCGATAATACCTGTCTGGAATTGGTTGCGACCATAATCGAGTACTTATACTTCTCTCTCTCTACTGTGGGGAAGGCAACTTGTGTCGATAGCGACTGTGTGGGTTGCTCCACAGGCAGGCCTTGCAGAACTCCGAGTCTATCTCACCACCGCAGATGGCGGAGATTGTTTTCGGGGAAATCGCATTGGAAAAAGAAGGCAAAAAGACGATGATGAAGATGATGAAAGGTGATGAGGGAATAGTCACAAGAGATGAATATGAGGCCATTTTTGGGTTGACAGGCAAGTGACCTTACGGTCCATATTAAATTACCGAAAAATAAATTTCAATCCAGCAATGTAAGCAAGTGATATGGTCTAAATCAAGATTTTAGTTTGACCAACTAAATTAGTCATTTCTAATGCACACCATATGTAATTTCAGGATAAAGTTTTGCACTGGTCATTATACACCTTGTTGGAGAAAGATCTGATTTGATCCTTGATTCTGATTCTAATCACGAATATTGGGGATTAATTGATGCAGTCAATCAGGATTAATTAAGAAAATGTATCTCGTTTATTCTTTATTTGATCTTCTCTTTGTACTATAAATTTTGGCATGTACATGTACAGAATACAGACAACAAGAACATTTTCAATATTTCTTCTTCCTTTACATTTTCTGTCATGGTATCAGAGCTTTCGGTTCTGACCTAGCTTCCGCAAATTCTTTTGAATTGCCCCCGATAGCTCTCTAATTTCGTTGTTGCAAATCTCACCTAGCAAAATGAGTTAGTACTTCGGGTGAAGAATTCAAACAACACCTACCAGTGCAAAAAGGCCCTAACTGTGATGGAGGATTCATCCAACAATTCACCTCAGAATAAAAAATTAGACCAAGATGACCCAATACAACATTCGTCGACTTCGGCACCAACTTCAATCGAGCCTTCCAGTCATGTCCAATGGCCGCCAATACAATGGATACCAGTGCAAGGTCAATGGGACAACACAGCTCATTCGTAGGAAATGCGAATACTAAACTTGGAGTCACCCAAGAAGCCCAGCCAACTGGATCTGATCAGACTTTACCGGGTCAAGGGATGAATCCCTACCCGGAACCACAACCCAGTTTCTACCCGTACGCCATTCCGGCCGCCAACGGCCGTCCAGAACCTGGTGACGCACTCTACACATCACCGGCCGACGGACCGGAGCTTCGGCTTATTAACTTACAACTCACCGGTCCCGATAACTATAATACATGGGCTCGAGATCTCCGGCGAGCCCTTGTGACCAAAGACAAGGACGGATTCATCGACGGAACTGTGCCTTTTTCGACCGACGATCGGATACAACGATATTGGCTCAAATGCAACCAACTTGTTCGCACTTGGATTGGGAACTGCATAGCCCCCAACGTCGCCGCCGGCCTCCCACCGACAGAAGACTCAAAGAAAATATGGAATAACATTCGGGAAATGTATGGAAAAATGGATCGGGCGAAGCATTTCTCGCTCACACAGGCCATATCGGAGTTGAAGCAAGGAAACCTCTCGGTTACCGCTTGCTTCAACCGACTCTCGGCTCTGTGGAATGAGCTCGAGGCGGCTGAGGAGGAACTTCAAGGACCCGAATCGACACTAGAACAGTACAGACAGATTCGTGAAAGAGAGAAGGTAACCCGTTTTTTGTTGATTCTAAACGAAAGTTACTCACCATTTCGTTCCCAAATCCTTGCCATGGATCCCGTACCTCCGCTCGGTCGAATCTATCAGCTGGCCGTGCAAGAAGAGAACCAGCGGCCAGCCACGACGGAGTACGTGAAGATAGGAGAGAGCGTGACGCTCGCTGTTCCGGCGAGGACATCACAGCGACCATCGAACGCCCTGGGATCACCGCCGCCGCCACGAGCTCAGACCTCCTTCGGGACACATAGTAGAAATTCTAATCGCTGGGATGAAGAAGACCTAAATAATAGGGTTTCAAAGATGGATGGTCCAGATTACAAGAAGGGATCAGACGGTTCTCATTCAACCATCCATGCAAATGAATCGGGTGGCCTCCATCAAGCCACAACAGCTCCAAATTTCAAATCATATGGTCCACGAAGTGCCACGTCAACTAGAGGAAATGGACAAAATTTTAAAAACAAAGGTAAATATTGTGATTATTACAAACGTCCACATCACACTATTGACACCTGCTGGAAGTTACATGGAAAACCGAATGATAAAGAGAAAAAGGAGAAAGATTTTTCTGCTTATCAGGTTTTGACACAAGGGACTGATAGGGCAAATGAGATCATTACTAATGATCAATACCAGCATATCATGAGGGCATTGAATCAATTAAAGATTACAAACAAGGCAGCAAGTTTTTCAGGTACTTCTTTTCCCAAGAATGATAGCATTTCAGTTGATATATGGATAATCGACTCTGGTACTAGTGACCACATAATCTGTGATGAACGAATGCTTTCTGATCACCACAAAACAAATCCTAATACATTTGTTCGTCTTCCAAATGGTACTGTCACTCATGTCACCAAAATTGGAACAGTTCATCTTAGTCCAAACATTACCCTTAAAAATGTCATCTATATTCCTGAATTTGAATTCAACTTTATATCAGTTTCCAAGATTTGTGAAGACAACTCTTGTCATGTGATATTCAATTCCGAAAACTGTTTCTTTCAGAACCATTCGACTGGGAACATGATGGGCTTGGGTAGTGTTGCACAAGGATTGTATTTTTGGATTAGCTTTCCAAAGGGCTTTGATATTTCATTATTCAATAAAAGCATTTCATGTAATGCTACCACCAACAATAAAAATTCTCTGTTTCATCAACGTTTAGGTCATAGTGCTCGATTTCCTTATTCAAATTGTCAAATTTGTCCTTTGGCAAAACAGTCACGGGCACCATTTTCGATCAACACATCTCGAGCTACTGATGCATTCTCTCTACTTCATGTAGACATCTGGGGTCCCTATCATACTTCAAATCATGATGGGTCTCGCTTTTTCTTAACAATTGTAGATGATCACACTCGTGCCACTTGGGTTTTCCTCATGCAATCCAAGAGTCAAACATTCTCTAAATTGTTGAATTTCTTTTCCTTAATTAAAAATCAATTCGACAAGTTTGTCCATAAAATTCGAACAGACAATGGACGCAAGTTTTTTACTACAGAGTGCAATTCTTTCCTTGCTTCTCATGGGATACTTCATGAAACCTCTTGCACCTACACTCCTCAACAAAATGGGGTTGTAGAGCGCAAACATCGTCATCTCTTAGAAGTAGCTCGAGCTCTAAAGTATCAAGCATCTATTCCTGAAATTTTTTGGGGTGATTGTGTGGTCACGGCTGCTTATTTGATTAATCGCATGCCAACTAGAATTCTTGAGGGACGATCTCCTTTTGAAATGCTTTTCAACAAACAACCGGAAATAGGACACCTGAGAGTTTTTGGCTGCTTATGTTATGCAACAAATGTGGGTCCTCGAAACAAAATGGACCCTCGTGCCATTCGATGTGTGTTCATGGGATATCCTCTCCTCCAGAAAGGTTACAGGGTTATGGAAATATCTACAGGCAGGTTCTTTGTTAGTAGAGACGTTGTTTTCCATGAAGAAATATTCCCATTTCAGGAATCGACATATTCTTCCCAAACAATTGTATCGAAGTCAAAACATCATCAATTCTTATCCGAAGAAGATTTATCTATGACTTCACCATATGTTTTTGTCTCTCCTGATCAAACACTAGAAGCTCCCGAATACTCAAACCAAACGATAGAGTCACCTATGCCATCCACCGAGGAGGAAGATTTATCGATTCCATCTCCACAGCAGCATATTGGTCAGTCATCTCCTTCATTATTGGAACAACCAACTGCGCTACCACCTCGGCGATCTGGACATCAAATTCGTCCCCCTACATGGACAAAGGACTACATATGCCCCACGCTGAATTCTCCAAGTATCCAATATCATGTATCTTCATATGTCTCTTTTAATCGACTGTCAACAGAACACATGTGCTGCATTAGTCGCAGATCTGAGGAACAGGAACCTTCATCTTATGAAGAAGCAGCATGTGACCAACGATGGCAACAAGCTATGGAAGCCGAATTGGGTGCCCTTATGGATAATCATACTTGGGATATAATTCCTCTGCCTCCAAACAGAAAACCCATTGGCTGCAAATGGGTATATAAAATCAAATACAAGGCAGATGGTTCCATTGAACGTTACAAGGCTCGGCTAGTTGCTAAAGGATTCACACAACAAGAAGGCTTTGATTATCATGAAACCTTCTCTCCCGTTGCCAAAGAGGTCACTGTCCGCTCTTTTCTATCAATTGCTATGTTTCGTAATTGGGAACTACATCAGATGGATGTCCATAATGCCTTTCTTCATGGCGATCTGGACGAAGAAATATACATGGAACTCCCACAGGGTTTACGCAGACAGGGGGAGTCTCGGGTTTGTCGTCTCCGTAAATCCCTGTATGGTCTCAAACAGGCTTCTCGACAGTGATACGCCAAGTTCACAACCGCACTCACAAATGCAGGTTTTAAGCACTCCAAGCATGACTATGCCCTATTCACGTGGACCCAAGGTACTTCATCAATTTATTTATTGATATACGTTGATGATATACTCATTATGGGAAATGATGATTCCGCTATTAAGAAATTTAAGGGTTATTTGCGCTCTACCTTTCATATCAAAGATTTGGGACCTCCCAAATATTTTCTTGGTATTGAGATAGCCAGATCCGACAAGGGAATATGTCTTAGTCGGCGGAAGTTTGTCTTGGAGATCATATCTGAAGCAGGATTATCGGGATGTAAGCCAGCTAATATTCCCATTGAACAGAATGTCAAGCTCACAACACTTGAATATGATAAGAGCTCAACATCACCCAATGAAGATCCATTACTTGAAGATCCATTAGGATATCAGCGACTTGTGGGGAAATTGATTTATCTCACCATGACCAGGCCTGACATATGTTATGCAGTGCAGATACTCAGCCAATTTATGCATGACCCAAAACAATCACACATGAATGCAGCACTAAAAGTTGTGAAATATTTGAAAGGATGTCCAGGACTTGGAATCTTATTATCTCGTGATTGCAACATGGAAATGACAGCTTATTATGATACAGATTATGTGACATGCCCAATGACCAGAAGATCTATTACAGGTTTTTGCATCAAACTGGGAAGATCTTTAATCTCGTGGAAGACAAAGAAATAATCAACAGTTTCTTTATCATCCGCTGAATCAGAATATCGAGCTATGGCAAAAACTATTTGCGAGATTATTTGGATACGAGGTTTGCTGTCGGATCTTGGGGTACAAATTGATGGAGCGAGTAAACTATTTTGTGACAATGATGCAGCACTCAAATTAGCAGCAAATCCAGTTTTTCATGAAAGAACAAAAGATATAGAAGTTGACTGTCATTTCACTCGAGAAAAAATTCAAGAAGGGATTATTACAACTCGAGAAATCAGAACTGCGGAGCAGCCTGCAGACATCTTCACTAAGCCTTTGTGCAAGAGACGTCGTGCGTATCTTCTAAGCAAGCTAGGTGTCTTTGACATATATAAGCCACCAGCTTGAGGGGGAATGTTGGAGAAAGATCCGATTTGATCCTTGATTCTGATTCTAATCACGAATATTGGGGATTAATTGATGCAGTCAATCAGGATTAATTAGGAAAATGTATCTCGTTTATTCTTTATTTGATCTTCTCTTTGTACTATAAATTTTGGCATGTACATGTACAGAATACAGACAACAAGAACATTTTCAATATTTCTTCTTCCTTTACATTTTCTGTCACACCTACCTAATAAATTTAGATAAATAACACAAATGGTTCATAATCTTTAGTTGAATGTACAATGTGGTCCATGGACTTTAATTTTATTCAATGTGTCTTTGAACTTTAGCAGAATATGCAATGTGGTTACTGAACTTTTAATTTGTTCAATAAGGTCCTTGAACTTTTTGTACATGTTAAATTTAGTATCCGAACTGTATTAAAATGTTCAATATTATCCTTGAACTTGAATTTATAGAAAGATAGCATTGAACATTTTTATATAGTATCAAAAGTTCAAGGATAATATTGAACAAATTAAAAATTCAAGGACAACATTACACATTGAGCCAAAGTTCAGGAACCACATTGAACATATTTAACGTTTAGGGACCATATTACACATTGGGTCAAAACTTAAAAACTATTTGTTTTGTTATCCGGATAAATTTCCATATCTTCTATATATGTAAATCAAAATCATCCACGCCATGGCACTACCACTTGTTGTTTTCCCACGTCATCTGTTTTGCGCAAAAAAAGAAAAAAGAAATGAAGAATCGAAGGAAGACGAATCAACAAGGAAGATTTATTTCTTCAAAAGGCTCAAAATCATCATTCCGTACACGTATCATCCTCCATAATGATTTTGCACGTAAACAGCAACTCTAGTCACCATGTCGAGTGCGTCCGGCATGTCTTCCGAAATCGCGGCGAAGCTAGGATCGAGCACACCGTTGCATTCGAGCACGTCGACGACCTTAGGCTTCGCCTGGATTATTTCCTTGTAATATCTCTCCACCGAATACTGATGACACTTGCTCAAATTGTCCTTAATCCGTTGGTACACGGAAAGGCAGGTCTCGCAACCTTTTCGCACCGATGGATCCGACGTCCCTTCGCGAATTTGAGCATAATTGTTGTAGATGAGATCCACCTCGTTCATGGTCAATTCAATCGAGATGAGAGAAAGCAAAGGAACATCTGCCGAACTAGTGCGCAGATCGCTCTATAAGACCTTCACGCAGAAGTCGGGATTCTTAGCGGGAAGGCAAATGATATTGATCGTGTCTTGGGAGATTGCAACGGAAGAAGGGATGGAGAAGAAGATGAAGAGTGATGATGTGAGAATGGTTAGAAGAAGAGGTGCAGAAGAAGGAGAGGCCATTTGGTTGTTGATTGGATGGTTTTTGTGTTTTATATATAAATCGAGTAGGTATATTGAGAGATGCCTCGGCCAAAAAGGAAAAAAAAAAAGAAGGAAAAGAATCTTTGTAACATGATTATGCCGCAATCTGTAGATTCCAATTGTGCGACTTTCAATTTTTTTCCCCCTATTTTGTTCTGGAGTGAGCATGGTCCGGATTAAGCTAGCCCCGCATATAACCCAAAGATAAATCCACACAGTGTTGATCCCCAATTTTTGGGACCAAGAACCAACGTTGTTGAGCCAGGGGTAGAGGACTAGACCGATCTGTGGATCCAGTCCGGTTTCAAGTTTAACCAAGACCAACTGATTCTTTTTTTTCTTTTTTTTTTTGTAATCCTTGCAATGACAAAATGTACTCTTCGAAAACCATAGAGTTTGGAAGTTCCATAGAAAAACATTCAATTGTCCATTTCTTTCATAACATATCAACCTACATATTTTTAGATTTAATAAAAAAAAAAGTCCGAAATCATGCCCCAACAATGAATCCCCCAAGTTGCAGCATTTTGTTCCCTAATTAGAAATCAAAGTTTTTTTTTTGTCAGTCCTACTCTTACTCTTACTCTACCTCTCATCTCACTTTTCAGATTTTTGCCATGTCTCTTGCAGAGTTTGGGAGTCGAAATCCACACTTGAAACTACACATCCCCACCCCCTAGCCCTCTGAGAAGGTAAGAAATCGAACTCCCCACTTTCACTACTCAAATGAGAAAGGTGGCCACTAAAAAAAAAGTTAGCATAAAATAGAAACCCAAGTTGGAAACCAGGAAAATTAGCGTAAAATAGAGACACCACATGACTCCGGACAAATGAACGAGCACCAACGAATAATAAAAGAGAGTCAAAGCTGTTGAAACTAGAATAAAATGTGCTCATGCTTTGCTTATGGATCAATAATATGTGGCATTTCTCATTCTTGAAAGAGTCTTTAACTCTACTAGGGTCAGAGCTACTAAAATTACCAAATTCGTTTGTGCTACTTAAATTAGGATCTCATAATGCCACACAATAATATCCATCATCTGTTTTTGGAACATGAGAAAGGAGATTCTGATATTACAAATTCCAACAGGGACCCTAGTTACAAGCCCCGTTTTGTTATTGTTTTTTTTTTCAAATGTCGAGATGTTGTTCAAGTTAATGGTATTCATGTTGAAGCATCAAACATTAGCAAAAGGAAATTGTTATCGTGATTGTCTTGGTTAAATATAAGAATTGTAGAAGAGAGAAATATGAGAAATTATATATATTTCGATATATTGAAAAGAGTACATAGAGAGCATATTTATGGGCTTAGATGGAGAAAATCAAATGAAATCAAATCTAATATGTATAATCAAAAGAGATATAGAAAATCAGAGGAAATATGCTAAATATTCTTAGAAGATTTCTAAATATCTTCAACATCCCCCTCAAACTCATAGTGGCTAAGTCACCTTGAGTTTGAATCATTGCCGAACAATGCCACGAAAACTTGTTTTTCCAACGACGCTGCATGGCATCGAGCTTGGTGAATTTGGGACGGGGCAGTGAGTGAGGCAGCATCTAGCTCATCTGAAGTTAAGTGAGTCCGGTGGTGGTTTCAGCTTTTCAAAATGATGCGTAAGGTCAAGAATCATAGGGGAAATAGCAAACGGTCGATACGACTGGCTTGCGAAATAGCAATTAAGCGACATGACCTATATGGCTAGCGTCGTAACATCAAGCGGCCTATACGGCTAGCTTGGAAAAGAGTTACTGAGATGCAACCAGTGCGGCTAGCATCAAAAGAAAGCCACCTCTATAAAAAAAAAAAAAGGCTCGGCGAGTGACGCGATCAGTATGATTAGCATCGAAACACTATGCAGACTCGATTAAGTGCTTCCTCATATGAAACTTGTGGGCACTAAGTGAACACTATTGAACAGCAATGATGGAGATGGATTTATTTTGGGCTGAGAATGATAAAGCGGAAAAATAGGATTGGGGAAATTTCTAAGGTGCGTGAGGTGCACCGGGTGGGAAGTACACCCGGTGCACTAAGTTGTCTCGAGAAAGAAAACTCTGATACCAAGTTAAATATAAGAATTACGGAAAAGAAAAATGTGAAAAATTGTATATATTTCGATATATTGAAAAGAGTACATAGAGAGCCTATTTATAGGCTTAAATAGAGAAAATCAAACGAAATCAAATCTAATATGCATAATCTAAAAAGATATAGAAAATCTAAGGAAGTGTCCTAAATATTTCTGGAAGATTTCTAAACATCTTTAACAGTCTCAACAAAGATACAAAATGAATATGGCCATTCGAGTTAAGATTCTCGGCCTTTGTTTCTCTTATAATCGAGTATGGAGGTACTTACCTTTGAAATGCAGATGTTGACTGCGAACGAGGATCAATCCAACCTATTGAGATCTTGGAATCTTCGTTGCTGATGATTGGCACCGGTGAAGAATAAACGAGCAGGGAAAGAGTCATTGCTAGAGCGAAAGATAGAGAAAGAGATCGAGCTACTAAGATGTCGAGAGGAATCTAAAACTGAGGGAGAGAATGAGAGTGAGACTCAGAGGGAGAGGAAAAGTGAGAAAGAAGAGGGGCTGGGCACTTTAGTTTATATGGCTAGGGTTTTGGAAAAAAAATCATTGGGTTGATCCAACATGAACTAATCCTAAAGCTTTAGGATAAAGGACCAACCCTGCAATTCCAGGACTAGGGATTGGCCCAAGACCGGAAGGGTTGAGTTGGTCCAAGAATGACCCTGAATTGATGCTCACCTCTAATTTTAATCACGAATAGTGAATAAAATTGGAATTGGTATTAATTTTTAGCAAGTAAAGAAGTATGTAAAGTATAACTAAACCGAGGAGATGGTGTGGAATAAATGCTGAAGATACAGCCATATATCTGCAAAAACACTGCATTTTCACCGGAAAAAGAAAATTTAAAGAAGGAAAAAATTGGACAAATTTAACAAGGTACAAATTTCAACCGTACCTTTTCCATCAGTCAAACATTTAGTTGAACTTCTCTATTTAGGACAAACACATTTGAGAAATGCTAGAACTTATTAAGATTGGTTGAAAAAATTGATTTACTAAATGACGTGTTGAACTCATCTTATAAACCAATTCTTTTTATAACCCTCCTTAGTAACACTACAAGAAAAGCACCCTCAATGGACAAATTTTAAGATCAAGAAGAAATTACAAATAGTTAAGGTTGTCACCTTGTGATCGATTGAAGACGACAAATCGTCTAAGGCTACAAAGTCAGAGTTTCTTCGCCTCAAGTTTTCGACCTTTGACGACAAACATAAAACTTAGTCACTTTAGAGGAGACCTAAAGCAATAAAATCATGGTTTTACCCACTTAGGTTTAGGCCCAAATGACAAAATTCAAACTTTGTTGCTCTTGAGGAGGGAAAATTTGAAACCTACAACAACGAATTCATTTTTTTTTTCTTGATATTGGGTATAAACTATGGCGACAAACTTATGATTTTGTCGTCTTTGGTCGAACCTAAGGTGCCAAACCTAAATTTTTACTGCCTTTGGTCAATCCTGAGGTGACCAAATTTAATCGCCTTTGGTCGATCCTAAGGCGACAATGATTGGACGCTTTAGGGTCGATCAAAAGGCGACAAGTCACCTTTGGTTTTTGTCATGACATATTTTGTCTAAGGTAATAAGGATTTTTCATCATCGATTACAATTTAAGGCAACCAACTATTAAATTTGTGACAAAAATAGTATTTTTGTCGTCACTGGTATACCCTATGGCAGTGAAAATTTTCTTTGAACATGACAGAAAATGGTATCAAATTTTTAATGTGCAGTTGATGTAGGTAGTAACCCACTGTGCTTATCATCACAAGCAAACATTTGATGCTAACATATAAGTTGCAAATGGAAACTGACACTACATGCAGTATCATTAGTGAAAAGAAAATATTTTATAATAGGATCGGATATATTGTAATTATAATTATCAGATACGATTTAATTAGTTATATAGAGATATAAGTAAAGCTAAATGAAAACAATAGTAAATTTTTAACAATCAGGAGTAAGACAAATTAGTAAATTTGAGGTTAATTAGAAGCCATTAAAATTTTCAAGTTCTTTAAAGTCCTCCATAATCGAAAATGAAATTGATGAGAATCGTAACCAATGTTGAGCACATATAAGAGTCTCCACCATATTCGGGGTAAGGAGATACGAAACGCGTCAAACACACAACTTCCTATGCTAAATGCGGCCTCCGAAACTACAGTCGAAACAGGTACAACCAAAATGTCTCTAGCAATGGAGAGAAAATAAAATAGGGTTAATACCACGAAAAATCCTAAACTGGTACATTTGTGACAATTTTACCTCAAACTATTTTTTTTTTACAATAAAAAACCCCAAACTGGTATACTTGTGACAAATCTACCATGAACTATTTTTTTTACTACCAAAAACCTCAAATTGATATACATGTGACAATTTTATCCCGAACTAATTTTTTAATATTTATTTTTTATTTTTTGAATATTTTTATTTTTTCTTTACTTTTTTTTCCTTTCTTTTCAACCTTTGGCCAAGCGAAAGCCGGCGAGGTTGGCCACGCCAGCCACTGGCGAGGCTCGACCTCGCCGGCATTGGACGAGGTCAGCCTCACCCTGCAACAGCGAGGTCGAGCCTCGCCGGATCTAGTGAGGGCCCGGCCCTGCTGGCCATTGGCGAGGCACTACCTCGCCGGCGTTAGGCGAGATCGGCCTCGCCTAACGCTGGTGAGGGGCAAGGTTGAGCCTCGCTAACTGCCGGCGGGGCCGGGCCCTCACCAGATCCGGCGAGGTTTGACCTCACCACTACAGGGTGAGGCCGACCTCGCCTAACGCCGGCGAGGCTGACCTCGCCGTTGTCGGGCGAGGCCGACCTCGCCCTACAACGATGAGGTTGAGCCTCGCCAAATCTGGCGAGAGCCTGGTCCCACTAGCGAGGTCGTGCCTCACCAGCGACTAGCGAGGCCGGACCCTTGCCGGATCCGGCAAGGCTTGACCTTATCGTTGCAAGGCCAGGCCGACCTCGCCCAACGCCGGCAAGGTTGAACCTCCCCAATGGCCGACGAGGCCGACCTCGCCGACTTTCACCTCTAGCTGGTCGCCGGTCCGGCGACCAGCCAGAGGTTGAAGAGAAAGAAAAAAAAATTAAAAATTAAAAAAAATTCGAAAATTAAAAAATAATATTAAAAAATTAGTTCGGGGTAAAATTGTCACATGTATACCTATTTGAGGTTTTTGATGGTCAAAAAAATAGTTTATGATAGATTTGTCATAAGTGTACCAGTTTAGGATTTTTTGTGGTCAAAAAAATAGTTTTGGGTAAAATTGTCACAAGTATACTAATTTAGGGTTTTTCGTGGTATTAACCCAATAAAATATCTTGAATCATTCACTTTCCATCAATTTAAAATATCAAAATCGGTGCTATAATGTTCATATACTTCCTCCGAATACTAATATTTAATCGAACAACTATGGTTGACTTACATATCCTTTTTTTGAACACAAATAATTCTAACAATATTTTCAAGATGAATTAAGTGACGACGACAAACAGATGTATACTAAAACTGATTTAAACAATTCGTTTACCCAATAATATAAAAGATTGTTATTAGCTGTTGAATATAACCCGACCACTTGCCGTCTACCACATCAGTCGGTGTACGAATTTAATGAACTAGTGTTAGTACACCTAGTAATGTTTAACAAAGTTCCTTCTGTGACCATCTTCCTCTTTCCATGTCTTAAACTAAATGAAGTATTTCAAAGGTTTTAGCTCACGTCGGAGCCATCAAAACTTTCCCACAAATTAATTCCGCTCACTGTCCGAAAAAGAAAATAATTGCGTCTAAGAAGCTACATATGTGCAATGTGACTAGTTTACTAAAAAACTCCTTTTTCCAGCAATTTACTAAGACATTTTTGCATCCAAAATGTTTTTAATAGGCTCCATTTATTTTCCGGAAAATAAAGAATTAGTTACAAAATTGAATTAATCAAAAATATTTTTCATCGTCCACGAAAATGTGTAGACATAAATTGTTATTAATAGTGAAAAAAAATTTGTTAGCTAATTATTTAAGCGATACAAGTGATCATTTATGAAAATGGTTTTCAAATCGTTCGTCCTAAATAGAAAGTGAATGTCTACGGTCATGATTTTAATTGCCAATTACATTTTCGCCCCCGAATTAATCAAAACTACTTGCATCTTTTTCACTTCAAAGTTATGAATGTCACCTTTGACTCCTCTTGTGGATTGTTTCCCCCACAAATTACAAACATAGAAAGCAATTTTTTTTGGTCACATATGACATCTGCAAATGCTGTTAATAGACAAATGGGACGATGAGCGAATCTTTGTCTTTAGTTGACCAAAAGGCAAGAGAATGATACAAACAATTGAATTACAAAACCTGTTTCATCTTACTTACGAATTCAGAAGTAGATGAGGAATGTATCACACTTGGAAATCGACTAGAGGGCACTCAAATTCAATGCTTGTATCACAATTAAATTAGTGGTTAAAAACCGCCTTCATTTCCATCTTATTATCCCTATTCATTCTCCATCTTCCACTTGGCGATTCATTAACTTGGAGTTTACTTTTCTTCCTCTCTCTCTCTCTCTCTCTCTCTCTCTCTCTCTCTCTCTCTCTCTCTCTCTCTCTCTCAGTAGCTTAACAAGGACAGCTTAGCAACTTTAATATTAGTGCAAAAAAGAAAACAAGTGTTCATACTTTATATTTCAACGTGATTATAGTTTAAAGCCACATTTGACGTTTTCTAAGATCATTTTTAAAGACCATCGTCTTCTCTGCTTGTCGAGACCACCAAAAGAAGACAAGCTTCAAACTCTGGCGTTTCAGAATCGCTCGATCTTCCTGTAGCAAGAAAATGGCAAACAATTCTCCGGTGAGTCCAACGTCAAACATGATGTGGGGGCAGCTAGAGGACAACAATGCGAACGAGATCAAGGCTCGGAGGCTGTCTTTCCTCAGCGAGCACACTACGAGGAGCGACACCAGCGTGATCACTTTGCCGGTCCCAGGGACCGCGACCCCAATGACGCCGGTGACGCCTCGCGGGGTGCACAGGGGGCAGGCGAGGTTCTCGAGCGGGTCGTCCCTGGAGGTGCAGAGGAAGATAGAGAACGCATCACCGGAGACCGCGAGGCACGCGGCGTTGAGTATGTACGAGAGCTTGAAGAGGCACGGGCTGAGGAGCGAAGCCGGAAGAGCATTCGCAAGGGAAGCCGAAGGCGATGTGGAAGAGATCAGAAACGAAGGAGATGAGGGTGTGGGAAAGAAGGCAGAGGAGCTTATGGGAATGGAGTACTTGCTGAAGAATGGCTTTGTGAGTTATCTGCGGGACATGGCCAAGATCACACCCGCTATCCCTCAGCAGGTAAACTGCAACGTGACTCTCTCTTTATATTCTTTACGTGCCACGTATAAACCATGCAATGACATGCATTGCAGTCAAATCTGGACAATCTATATGACGGTTCATATACTCGAATAAGAATGTTGATACTTGATAGCATATAGATCGAGAAGAATCAAAAGGGATCTCGACCACCCTTTTCGAAATTCAACAGCATATTTCTCCTTCTACATTACCATCGAAAAGCATAATACTTTCTCCTCACCAACTTAAGGCTGTGTTTGTTCCGTGAAAAATGAATAATTTAGAAAATATTTTCCTAAAAATGATTTATCTTATCATTTACAAAAATGAATACATGAAACATATTTTCATAATTTACGCAAATATTTATATATAAATTGTTGTTAGTAACGAAAATATTTTTCATTAATTAATTATTTCAAGGTCTCTGAGCAATCATTTTTTAAAAAAATATTTTCGAATAGCTCATTTTCGCAAAACTAACTAAGCTTTCGGGAATATTTAATTTCTGAGCATAAAGTTATGATCGTAGCATACTTATGTGATGTGATATCTGTGGAATCTTTGTTGTTGTCTGCCCGGGGCTCCTCCCTTTGTCCTTTTCTCTTCTTTGATTGTTATAGATTTCTCCT
Organism: Syzygium aqueum; assembly: GCA_031216185.1. NCBI lineage: Eukaryota > Viridiplantae > Streptophyta > Magnoliopsida > Myrtales > Myrtaceae > Syzygium > Syzygium aqueum. Next base: position 6,839,623 of record CM062238.1, on the reverse strand, counting down.
TGTCAGGCCCCAAGCTCTGACGCAAATTTTGTAATCCTTCAATCAACAATATCAAACACAAGAAGAGATTGAAGTTCCAGTTGACCCTAGATTTAGATCTTCACCTATCCTTTTCAAATGGCCGTCCACACATTTATACGTAATATATATCGTTGATAGCCATCCAATTTTCATTTAAAATATGCATAGCAAGGTAATGATCAATCCTGATTACGCACAAGATGTATCCAAAATGAGAATTCGATCACGATGCAGAATTAATTGCCGGAAACAGAACATGAACATAAAGTAGACATGAATATTTTCGACAGCTGATCAACGTAAGCAGCATCTTACAGTTTCAGTAAAAATCAAACTGTCTTGCAGGTGGTCCGGTTCTCTGGTATCAAATATTCTAGAAATTGCGAAATCTCCTCAGAAGGATATGAAACCTTCGGGAATAAGTTGATGGGATGTTTCCTCGGGCTAATCAAGACTATATTTAAAAGAAAAAGCTCGATTTGGATGCATATCCTAGAGGGAGTGGATGGATACATCATGCCAGACTCGATGACCCTATTACTAGGACCTCCGGGTAGATGAAAATTTCCTCTAGTACTGCCATGATACCTATCGAATGACAAAATCTAAAGAGGCCACCTCTCAATCAATAAGTCGAGTAAATGTCAATACTAGCAAACTTTTCTGCCATGTGATGATCCATTGGATTTACAATTTTGCAGGAAGCGGAAAGAGCACCCTCCTAGAAATCCTGGCAGGCAGAGCTAAAGTAAGTCCTAACTCGAGCTTGGAAGGCTCGGTGATGTACAACGACAAATCTGTCACTGATATATACCTTAGCAGATTCATTGCGTACGTTAATGGCCAACTTAACAGGTGAGTCCTCAATTGCCTAAACACCGTCATTCTGTGCAGATTAGATGAGGCTTACGATGGAAATTTTGTCTAAGTACATGGTCACATCCTGATTCAATAATCAGCATTATCTCTAATTGTAAGCCATAACACTTTTTTCTAGTAAATCTACAGACACGTTCCATTTTTATCGGTTAGAGAGACACTCGAGTTTGCAAGGGATTGTACCCAGGGTCTGCGGCCAGAGAACTTCACTCCACAGATGAGGAAATTCTTTGCACATGCACTCGTGGAAGGACAAGATCCATTCTTGGAGTATGTCTTAGCAATTTTAAGTTTGAAGGAAGTTGAGCACAAACTCACCGGAGAAGACTTCTCCGATTTAGATCGCCAGAAGCTCACAACAGCTGAATTGGCCCTCGGAACATACTCCGTCATGATTTATGACCAACCATTTTCGAGTTCTGATCTCGCAGCCACCTACGACCTAGTGGACACCCTACGTACCATCAGCAGAATTCAGCATTCATCTGCCATAATGTCGTTGACCCAACTCTCCCAAGAAATATTCGATCTTTTTGACCGAGTTATACTGCTCAGCGATGGCCATGTTCTCTTCCAAGGCTCTCGCCATGATGCCATCCCATACTTCACAAAACTCGGGTTAGTATGCATCTGAGTTTGGGTTGTACAGTTGAATGGTATGATGATTTTTTCTAACGTAAAGCCAACATTATCTCATTGACATCACGTGCAGGTACATAAAACCATTGCATGTGGAATCAAATGAGTTTCTTGAAGACATAGCAGCTGGAGATGGGTCCAAGTATGTGGTACCAGGAGCGACATCCTTGACTCTAGAGGAGCTTATTGAGTGCTACCACGCTTCAGATCACTACAAAGACATCCTGAGGATTGTGCATGGAGATGAGGTAAAGCATACCTATTGGGTAGAGAGCGAGCCGGGACTTGGGTTGACTCTCAAGACACCATCCAAGTACCATTGTGCAGTTGATGCACAGCCAAGAAAAGAGACAGGTAACCAGCTCTGAATGTTGCAAAACGTAACTATTTGTCTGCTCATGTCAATAGAAATCCATATCAGCCAATTTAAGCGGTCAAAGTCGAATGTTGACATTTGACGAACCCTGAGATGTGGGTGACTATTTACTTTGCCACAGAATTGGTGGTTGCCAAGCTATCAAGTAAAATAGGGCGTTCAGGGGGAATCGAAAGCACCGGAAGAGTTCAGGTTGGGGATGTGGTGACTGCAATATCCATAAACAAGGACGAAATGCAATATCTCTCGGTTGGACCCCAAAAGATGCAACATGAGCGAGCCTCACATGTATACTCCATGCTAAAGCAGGCGAGAGGCCATGTCCGTCTCCAAGTTGAGCGTTACAAAGAAGAGGTATGAAATACATCTTTTGCAACTACAGCTTTTTTGTCTTCCTTCCTAAGAGCGGGAGGCAATAAGATAAATTTGATGAAAAAAAGAGTGTCATGGATGGGATGCAAAGAGATGCTTGAGAAAGTTGAGCATGATATAAAGAAAGAAAATGACTAGCGTGGTCACGACAGAAAATAATTTCTCATCGTGTAGGAAGATGAGTACCAAGCACAATTGAAGCAATTCCAGAGGCCGTTCGTCCAGACATGGTGGGAATCTACTCAAACACTCGTCAAGAGGCAAATCAAGATTACGAAGAGGCTTCATGCTTTCATCAAATTGAGGCTTTTCCAGGTCACAAACTTATACTATCAGAAGATCCTAGTTTAACTACCTCAAGGAACATGTTTAAGTCCTCAACGAAACTCAGAGAGCCAAGTTCACGGAATGATAGAAATTATATAAGATCCACGTTTTGCGTGAAGTTTGCAACATTCAAGAAATGAGTGGCAGATATGTTTATTTTGCAGGCAATTGTACTGGGGTTATTTGCAGGAACACTATTCTACAGGCTTGGCGGCAATTACAACCAACAGCAGATGAACTCAGTAAGGGCCCTCGGATTTGTATCCACCATGAGCATTATGCTCATAAATTTGGTGCAGCTTCCTCTCTATCTGCTCCAGAGGCCAATCTTCTACAAGCACAAGGCTCAGAGATTTTACAGGGTCTCCTCTTATGTCGTTGCCCATTGTGTAGTCAACCTACCGCAGACCCTAACAGAAGTATTTGTTTCCTCTTTAAATTAAATATAGTTAAGAATCGATATTAAAGTCCAACATATCTATTACTTTGTGCAGGCAATAGCATATACAGTAAGTGTCTATTTTCTAGCTGGGCTATCATCAACAGGAAATGGAGCACCATTTTTCCAGTATTTGCTACTCCTATTCTTTGTCGCGTATTTTGGATCATCAGTATTTTTCTTTCTCAGTGCAGTTTCCGCAATCCCAGAAGTTGGGAATGCCTTGGCAGGTATAATCATCTCCTTTAAGAATCAGAATCACAATGCTTTTCCATTCAAAATTAGATGGAAAGTGTACAAAATGATGAGGTCATTTTGCATTGTTTAACCTAATCCTGCATCAAGTGAAAAGCTGACAAAATTGCATCTTTTTGGCAGGCCTACTAGTTTCAATCTTCCTCCTGTTCAGTGGTTTTGTGATTTACCCATCCAATGTGCCCGTATACTGGAAATGGCTAGTCCGCGCAAACCCAATCCACTGGGCCAACATCTTATTTTGCAAGATTCAATTTGAAAATGACTATCAAGATCCTTGCTCCAGCTACCAAAGCCAACTTGCCTTCTGTGATCAATTCCCTAACATGACGGTTGGAAAAGCGTACGTCGCATTCTATCAGCTGTCTGAAGATGCTGAAAAGTCCTGGCTACCTTATGCCGCTCTTATTGGGTGGACTTTTGTTGCCAACTTCCTCGGATTACTAGGACTAAAGAAGATAGAATTCACAGGAACCAGCCAATCCTTACCCTCTATCAGATCGTCTCCGACAATCAGCTACTATAAAGGAGACACGGAGAGTGAGTTTCAGTCACTTGAAAGTCACAATGAACAAACTAATAGTTTCGCAGCTTCTCCATATTCTGGACAACAAAGATACGGAAAAATGAGGCACGACGGTGGAGTTGAAAAATGGGTAGAGGAGTTCAGGGTCGATATGGAGAGGAATGAACTGGGCATTCCAGTAGAGCCAATTACTCTCCTTTTTGAGGATCTATCATTCATGAGGTACATCTTATCCCTATGGAACTTTCCTTTTACGTATGTCCATGCAGTGTTGACTATATGACCCATTTGCACGCTATGTAACACCCTACTCTCCCTTAATAAGGTACGATGAAGACATAAAAGAAGGTGCTTCAATTTTCAGCAACATCACGGGTTATGCTAGGCCTAGGAACATGCTTGCTTTGATGGGTGGATCGAAAGGAAGTAAATCTACTCTTCTGAAATGCCTAGCTGGGAGGGCACCTTCAACGGGTAGCCTCAAGGGCAACCTCCAGGCAAAATGTTGGGAAGAGGGTCCTGCCTATTCTAGACTTATTGGCTACGTAGAGAAGCTCGATGCCCACCAACCTTATCTCTCAGTGCGTGAGACCCTTCATTTCAGTGCTGCACTCCGTCTCGGTCAAACAATCAGTTATGTAAATCGTCGTATCCATGTGGAGCTAGTCCTTGACCAACTTGATCTACTGCCTTACTCAAATCAACTAGTTGGTTCCCTTCATGATGCTACTGGAAAAACATTTGAGATAGCCAAAAAGATAACCATTGCTGTTGAACTAGCTGCTAATCCAAGTATTCTCTTTCTCGAAGAACCAGTATCAGGACTCGACAGTAGAGGTACCTCAAGAATCCTCAATATTCTATCTCAAGTTTCTTATTCAGGGTGTGTAATTATTGCCACTCTAGCACACCCTAATGCTCGCACACTCGATTTCTTCGACTTGGCCCTGATTTTGACACATGAAGGGCAGCAAGCATATTTTGGCCCAATAGGACCCGACTGCAGTGACCTGCTAGATTATTTCTTATCAGTTCCAAAAGTTCCCCGCTATTCCGAAAGAGCGAGTCCAGTTGGTTTTGTCATGGCGACTCCCGGATTAGGCATAAAAAAGAGAGAGACACCAACAATAAATTTTGCAGAGGCCTACCAAGCTAGTTCCCTGCATGAAATGAACAACAGAGAAATCGACAGTATAAAGAGTTTAACCGAGGATAGGAATTACATGGTTTCTTCTTCTGTTTATCCTGCTCCATACACACTGCAAGCCATGATGGTACTACTCAGAACTCAAAGATTCCTATGGAGAAATGTAGAGTACACGTATGGTAGACTTACTGGGTGCATCATGATTGGTCTTCTCATGGGTTCCCTATACTGGAAGATTGAATATGAGGACGCATATGGCCTGACTTCGCGCTCCCTCTATATATATATGCAAGTAATTCTAATAGGAGTCATATCAGCAAATAATGTCATTCCTCAGATTGGCACAGACAGGTTAGTGTTCTTCAGAGAGAAGAGAGCAGGGATGTACCATCCTATCTTTTATCCTCTGTCATGGGCACTGGGGGAAATTCCATACTTCTTCATTGCAACACTTGCATTAGTGGGAATCGGGAATGGTATGGCAGGAATTGGAACTGGTTCCATCCATGAGTTCATGATGTACTGGGCTGTGCTCTGTGTTCACAATTTGCGTGACATACTTCGGAATGATGATCACTTTCCTAGCACCAGTGACTACACTAGCCGCAGTTGCTGTGTCAATTGTGACATCACTGTGGGTTTCAGCTTCTGGAGTAGTCGTCGTGCTATCGGACATAAGGTTTTACAGGTGGATGTATTGGAGCAACCCTTTCCAATATGCTATGAACGTGATGACTTCAATCAGTTTCTACTGCAATACTAATAAGTGTGTATCAGACTGCAGTTGCCCAAAATTGCCAGGCAGTTCTTATGTATGGGATAGGTTGGCCTCAACGAGGAGTTTGAGCTATGATGATATAGGAACCAACATCGGCATATTGTCTGCAATGTCCCTCCTATTTGCTTGCCTGGCTTTTCTCTTCTTTGTCGTTCTGAAGCACAACTCGCCCCCTCAAACATAGCTAGAGCTTTCGCACATCATCTGGATATCATAAGAGTGCTTGACAAGAGTTTGGCTGGGGACTGATGTAACTGAGCATGTAGATGTTCTGTTCTATTTCTTTTTGTCCTCGGTATATAAAGCATAATGTATCTAAACAACTTCTACTGTAAATAAGTGCCAGGCAAATTTTCACGATGCTATTACCGCGTGGTCATAATCACATCAATATGATACAAACGACTAAGTTACACACTTTCAGCGAACTCAACTAAGCCGATATTACAGTTTTACTGCTTGCAGTGTGTGTGGCTTGATAGGTCAAGGCCGCATATCCATGCCTCAACACATATTAGAGGCCCTGAATCTCCTATTGTCAATGCTCAAACTGGGAACGGACGACCAATAACGAGCTAAAGGAGCTGTGCTATTATTGTATAACAGATTGGCTTGCCAAGCCAACAGAATCGTGCATTTTTACCCATGGTACTTCTGGAACCTACACTTCCATTCCGATCAACAGTATTGTGCTTTAGAGGAAAATTTGTATTTTTATTCACCAGTTCTTGTGAGACATCTTCAACTCTACCAACCAGAGATTCCATTCTAGAAAAAAAAAACAAAAAAATGATCTCCAGTCTCAACCATCTCCCAACAATAAAAAAACAAACCAAAAGAGACTCAATTTACCATGACAATGATATGACAATTTCATCATGGACATGTCAGACAGAAGGCAACTTTGGTTCTGTTTGGACGAAGCGATACAGTAAAACAGTTATCTAACAACAAAAGCTGCACATAGAAAAGAACATAAAATAAGAATAAGACACACAAGACATGAGAAATCATAACTTAAAATAGAGAAACAACAGTGGCTATTGGTACACTTCACATTTGATTACAACCCTACAGAGGGACACTGCTTCCTAGCATGCTCCGGGATCAATTTCGACAACACCTCAACTGGCGCTCCTTTTAGTTCTGATTAGAAGCAGCAAAAGCACTCAGTCAGAATATAGCGCCATATTAAGAAAAAGTCAAGACCGATTGAAGAAAAGACCATCAGACCATTAGATTTAAAGTTGAACAGTGAAGGAAGAAATCGTCCATGAGGCAAGCGGGCATTGGGATCGCGTAACTCATCAAAGAAAGGATGGATTAGGGCATCCAGCTGCAAAGTATGTAAAGAGTACTCATCATCTAGGATCTTTTCCTCGACAACAAAAAAAGAAGCCAGCCTCGTGGAATAGGTTAATACCCTGAACGATTAATTTAGAGGCAATCCAATATCTAATATTACCAGACTCAATAAAGGAATAGAAGCAGCTTAATTGTGTTTTCATGCAACTAAAGCAGAAACAGGCACACTTAAATTAAAGACTTTTAATTGGACAATAAGAGGCTTGAGGTACACATCTCAGATCATCCAAACTAAATGCGTATTAATACTGCACAGCATGAGATATTATTCTATTTCTATCCAAGGAAGAACAACCACCCTATGACTGCATGCTCTGGGACATCATTCTATTTCTATCTAAGGACTACGCCAAGCTATTGACCAGATGCAGAACCAATAGACAGTAGGACTAATGCTGCTCATCCATACACATGTGGTAACTAATCACCGGAATACTTTGTCAAATACACATCTGCAGAAAGAGATAGCTACTGCAATCAACTAAGTGTGATGCTCCATCTCCTATTAATCGGGTCTCTATCATAACTAGTCAGTTTTGCGCTTGCTAATACTTTTCCATTCTATTCTATTTTAGTTATCAGCTACTTAACCCCTTGCAAAATTTCTTGCGACACCCAAGGGCAAATTGATTCTGGTTCTTATCCCAAGTGCCCCCCCCCCCCCCAAAAAAAAAAAAAGAGAGCTAAGCAACAGATACTGTGATACTCACAGCTGTGCACCGTAGGTTCGGAGAATACTGGAGTAATCTCGAAACCAAATCAACAGCTTCAGGAGGCATGCGTTTGTGGAATATCTGACAAACAAAAGAAAAGTAAGGGTCATAGATATATAAACGATCTGGCAGATTACAAACTACAATCAAGTCTATATACCTTGTGCCATGGGTGAGCTTTTATTTGGGGGAATTTGAACTCTGTATAATTAGGATTCATGCACTTGATTTCTTCTCTAGTTGGGGTGCCCAGAACCTGCAAAACAGATTCCCAAAAACACACAGGAAAAACTGATGCCCCAACCAAATGCAGACCAAAGTATTCAAGGGTCTTCAAATGCATGTGAAGTTAGACTGCTGAAATTGAAGGAAACTCCAGTACCTTGATAATCTCAACCAGCTGATCCACTCCGCTCTCACCAGGAAACAGAGGCTGCAACCAAGTTAGCGATACAAATAAAATTCCTAGTAAATTTGAATTGCATTGAGAAACAGAAGTGGAACGTGAAAGACATCTACTTGTCGCAGAAGTAGCTCAGCCAGAACGCAGCCAGCAGACCAGATGTCAATAGCTGTTGTATATTCAGTTGCTCCAAAAATAAGCTCAGGAGCCCTATAGTACCTTGAGCAAATGTACGATATATTTGGCTCCCCTTTTACCTATAAGAAGTAACACAACATAAATTCTTTATACCAAACAAAGGAGGGGACATGCTAGTTGCCTATTGAAGAGCAGGAACGTACCAATACTTTTGCACTTCCAAAATCACATAGCTTGACCTGGTGGGTATGAGGATTTACCTGGAGAGGGAATAAAGAAACTACCATCACGAAGCTAAACAAACTATATCTTAAAGCACCCTCCATTGATTCTAAATGAGGACATAAAATGATACAATACAACCAGAGAAGAAACATCGCTCCAAATGTGTCTCTCTTCGATGATGAAGGAACTTAGACAAGAGATCCACTGTACACTTCCTAAATGCCAAGCCAAAGGATTAACAAGTTTAGGGCATCAACATTGTACTAGATGATGAACTCACCAAAAGATTTTGAGGTTTGATATCCCGATGGCACACTCCAATACTGCGGTGAATGTACGACAATGCCCTGAAGATCTTCCACATTACAAGAACAGGAACATGCATCAGTAACGTGAAAGATATAGTTTGGTCAGGAAAAAATAAATAACATGACAGATATCACTGGAATGCTCAAGTTGAGAGAATCGAAATCCAGAAGACTAATAAGAAGAGAAAGTCAAGGAAACACTATCCCCATAACTGGGACCCAATCAGAGAGTGCTTCTCCATATTAACCGGGTAATATTGTGAAAGGTAATATAAGAGCGAAAGCAAGAAGATTGATAGTATACCTGATATGCATAAAGTTTCACATAAATTAGAGGCATCCTTTGATTCAGCTTGTTGTAGTGCTTGATCACACGGTGAACTGTTTCGGGTACATACTCCAGAACGAGGTTCAGATATAGCTCATCCTCTTCACTCGTTGAGAAGAAGCAATGCTTCAAGAACACGATATTTGGGTGGTCAAGGAGACGCATTGTTTGCAATTCCCGATTCTTGTACCTCTTATCTTGAAGAACCTTCTTAATGGCCACTGTTTCACCTGTCTCTAAGCATTTTGCCTGTGTAAAAGCAGTTTAAATATCAACAATCTTTCTTATAAAGTTAAAATGTATTGGAAAGTTTTTTGTACTGATGAATTACGACACAAGTAACAACAACATACCTGAAACACCACTCCAAATGATCCCTGTCCAACTGCTCGCTCAGCCATATAGCTTATTGTCTGAAATTATAAATTAAAAAAGGTGCCCGAAACAGGGATATATGATCAATGGAGATGAACATTGAAGCAGAAACGAGCATCTCACACACATTTCAATAATACATAGATGACAATGACAGTCAACTACATTTTTATCATTACTCCAGAAAGGTAGTAACCAAATTATGGCCGACTGAGATTATATGTTCCTCTCAGCCCGTAAAACAGACATGTAGAAGAACAAGTTCATGCTTGATTGTCTATACTTAGCTAAACGATGTTTGAAGCATGATATTGATTGACCGTGTTCATTTCATACATATCTCATCCTCAGCAGACCAGTTATAATATCGAGCCACAAATGAAACCCCAAACTTGAAGAGACGCTGGAAAAAAGTCATTAGTTCATGGTTCATAGGAGAAAAACTAAAAGTGGACCACAGAAGCATGAGTTCTGAACTCCCAACTGCATAGACGTGGAGACAGAAAAGACACCTAAACATGAAAAGATGCCATTCAACGAGAAGATCAATACACAACTAACAAAATATGCAAAATGATTCAGAAGAATGGTTCTTAGAAAAGAATTTAAACATGAATACCTGCTTTGGCTGGCCATTTCTACCACCAATAGTTGTCACTATAATATGACCTGTCTCCGTCCCATTACCATCAATAACCGTTGCTTCCATCTCCTAGAATTCATCAAGGGGTGAATTTCAGATGCTCAAGATCAGCAGAAACAAGAATTAGGATAACATAAACAAGATAATTACTAGGAGTGGCATCAGACAAACATATATAACTATCAAGGTACTTAAATAACGAAAGGACATACCTTTTCATCCCTAATTTTCATGTCATTCATCTCTTCTGGCAACCTATCTGCACCAAGAGCATATCCACTAGTATCTCTCAAACCAGAAGCAGGTGGGACACCTACTGAAGCCATTAGCTCCCACAAGCTTCCTCTTAAGCTTGTAGCTTTTCTACCTGTACAAAGCGGCTTTGTTCATCGACCGACTAAAATTGGAACAACAAGATCAACGAAGATCTCTAGTTTTAAAGAGGAACTTAGAGAGAAAGAAAGCAATTAACATGCACCATCCCTTGACCCTCTTCATCCCCACTAAATGACAATCCCAGCTAAGTAATGAGAAACTATTTCCAGTGTCTAAACCGTTAGAATTTACAACTCAACCCAATGATCACTTGTAAACAAGTGCATGTCCGCAGCTTTCTAACCAAAGAGGACTCGAGTCTAACACAAACAAGAGAGACATTACTACTAGGAAGCTAAATCTAACATGATATAAATTAGAATAACTCCAAAGTAAAAAAGGACACCCCTTTAAGCAACTGTACATGTTTTTATATATTGGGGAGAAAATATCTATCAAATTTGCCAATTTGTGAGCTTTTTGAGTTGTTGAGATCAGGGGGACCTGTCATAGGTACTCCAGAACTACCTTAGCAGATCATAACAAACAGCACCACAAAATGACAAGAAACACTAAAGCAACAAAATCAAACCCCATGATTTCGCGCTTCTTCTAAAGCTCGATATGCCCAGAAGAGGGATGACATCCACCCCCACGAAAAGTATACTTCAAAGTGCAGAGTGTGAAAGCATTACAACTTTCAACCAAGAACACTACTGGAACAAGCACGGTAAGACTGAGCATCGAAACCAAAAACAAAATGACCAGCCTGCATCGGAGCAAGATGCCCCCACAACTTGTTTCCAAGAAGTGTCAAAAAGAAAGTCACTCCGATCCAGTCCAAGCTCAAAGCTTTGGAACTAAGCTAACGATGGGTATGAGGAATGACAGCTACATCCAACGAACCAGCTACCTGCAGGCGCCGAGAACCAGTGGTGGTCAAACGGAGGCTCTAATGGCGATCAAGAAACGAGACGTGGACAGAGAGAGAGAGTGGCAGATCCATTTCTGCTCTCTTGCTTTTTGCGTTCACACCGTCGATGCCTTTTTTTTTTTTTGCCTTTCTTTGTTTGGTCTTTTGTGACGTAATAATGGGCCTAATTCCAAAAAAAAAAAGCACCAACTTTAGATCGAGAGACAATTGTAATCCGAACTTTTTTTTATTTCATAAAAAAGCACCAATTTTATGTCGAGAGATAATTCTGACCCTAGGTTTTTTTTGTCCCGTAAAAAAGCACGAACTTTACGTTGAATGACAATTCCGACTCTAATTTTTTTGTCTCATAAAAAATCACCAACTTTCATCGTGATCTTAAATCTGGCCCTCTATTGACTTTCACCATTGTTTGAGAAAGAGGTTTTGGTGATGAGCTTGGCGAATCTCGTCTATGGCGTCTGTCGATAGGCAGTGGTCAGTGTCAAATTACATTTGACCAGAGAAATTCAATCTAGAAATATTTTTGACTTGTCAGTGAAGTGAAGGAGATGAACAGTTCTATCGTTATTTTTCAAATTGTGGCTTAGAGAATAAGACAATAAATATTGATTTAAATCCAGTTAGCAAGCCACATGGATTTATTGCTAATGTGGAATAGTTAAGTTAGATAATCAATGGTTCTAAGTCAATGGGGCTAGATTTGGGATTTAAGTCAAAATTAGTGCTTTTTTATAAGATAAAAAAAAGTTGAGGCCATAATTGTCCATCAACCTAAAGTTGATGCTTTTTTACGGGACAAAAAAAAGTTCGGGCCAAAATTGTCCCTTGACCTAAAGTTAGTGCTTTTTTATGAGAGATAAAAAAAAAAGTTTGGGCCAGAATTGTCCCCAGACCTAAAATTAGTGCTTTTTTTGGAATTAACCTTGTAATAATGCGGCAATAGTCAAACAAGAAGATGAGAAAGAAAACCCATTAAAATTACAGTTATATTGTCTGATTTAGCTTGGTGTTTAATCCTAGCAAATATGGTGGCTTGGAATTTAATTTTTCTTTCCATATGTCATTTATAATTTCATCTAAATTGATAGCGAGTCTCTTTTATATATATATATATATATATATATATATATATATATATATAAGTGAATGCAAGCAACATATATCTACCATGTTATGGTTGACGGGTGAATCTAATTTGTATCGAGGTTTAATATAGTCCGTTTAGATTTTCGTACGGCATGGGATTATTAATACTTGGATTGTGGATCGTATTTAATCTTTAATTTTTAGACCATTTAAGTTCTATTATAGATTCGAGAATGATCGTGATAATAGAGAATTTGAGCGAAAAAAAAAATACGCATAAGAAGTTATTCGACTGATCTCAATACGTTTTAATGATGATAGTTAAAACGTGTTCAACGATGAATAAACGCAAGTAGGGGAAAACAAAAGGGAAAAGGGCAATTTTTTTTTTTTTTGCCCAAGCAGTTCCATAAGAGAGGAAGTGGTTTAGTTTAATTTAGGTTATTCATTTTACCTTTTTGACCAACAAAGTTATTCATATTAACAAGAAAACGATGTTTTCCAGCACCTCTTGTTTTTTGGGGTTTAATTAATTATTAAGCACACAATTCTTGCTTGAATTTAATTTTTTTTTAATTTACAAATCCTAAAACTTGTAAACTTCGTACACTTAAATTTTAAGACCTTTTTTTTTGTTCATTTGTTACAATTTTGATGCACTTTGAGCCCTTTCTTGACTTGACCAGATCAAAGGTCACAAATTGTAGGACTTAAATAAATGAAGTTAAAGTTTTAGGATTTAATGACGCGAAGTTGACAAATTTTGTTGGCAAAATTCCATGAGCAAAAATAGACCCTTGACTCTTTATCAAATTGCCATATGGCAAGTCATGATGAAATGCACAAGAACTTCCCATTCACTAGATTGTACGAGATATGTTGACAGATAGGGCAAATCATTCTCAAGTTTTTGCCTAGTACCCTGCACTTTATGCAGGATAAAGTCAAAAGATGGCCATAGAAGATGCTCAATTGATAGTCATTGGAATGAATCTACTTATAGAGAAACATCAAAGCATAATCAGTCATATTGAGAATCTAAACATTCATAAAAATATAATCTCACGGGCCTCAGGTAATCACTTGTGTGTGTTCATGCCCCTACATTATTAAAGCTAAAAAATTAATTATCATGTGGATTCAACATGCTGGACAACCTGAGCATTTCGCGATATTGGTACATCGTGCTAACTACTATCTTCTCAAACAATTATATTTCTTAACTTGGGTGTAATTATAGTATACAAATGTCACTTTTTAGGTAAACCTCCAATTCCAATGTGGAAGTGGAACAAGCTCAAGTGGGAAAAGATAAAACCAACAGATGCATGCTGATCATTAAAGAGACACGATGGAACTTTGTTTCGCTTTGGCCTCAAGAAGCACTTTCTCTTCCAACAAAGGACTAATGAAGCATTTAATCAATCGATCTTTGGATGCTAACCATCTGTACACACACACCCTCTATGCTAAGGTTCTTCACAGTACTCTCCACTTCCACACATAGGCAACAATCATTCATCATCTACAAAAGATCCGAAAACGAAAAAAACAAAAGAATGATCATGTCCCTTCTCAAACCCCATGCTTAACGATCACCATCTAATTGGAAAAAGGGGAAGAGAAGTGTCATGAATACTGCATCAGCCCTTGGTTCCCATATGGAGAAACAGTCCATGTAGATCTGTTGCTTTCACGTTCGCTCATACGCTTTGCTTTCTGATCTTGAACCTGGATAGTCGCTCCGGTCTGTGTCAGACATCTCCCGCTGGGAATCCACCTCCATGCTACTACCTCCCTGGGTTCTACGGTGCCTTCTATCCTGAAACCACAGATATGATACTTTCTTAGGAGGAACAAAACTGGAACAATGTCCCGATATCCGATGAGATGTATGGATCGGAAAAGTACAACATTTGATGGAAGTTCCGACAGGAATACTTTGCATGAGGAACATGATAGAATTAAGTACTATGATGCTTGTCGGAAGAAGAAGGATCGGCTTGAAGAAAAAGTAGAAATTGATGGACACATCCTGTGATGTGCTATGTGGAGGTTACCAAGCTGCTGTTATGGTGAATGGGTCAGTATACAGTCACCATCGCCCTATGGGTAGTATCTTTTTTCACTTGAAAGTATCAATCTCTAGCTGAGGTGGTGTGTGGCTGTGAGCTAGTATATCTCTTACTCTCTGCTCAGAGTACAATTTGCGTGTTTCATCAATGATAATCAATCTCCAGTCAAGAAAGTTTGGACAACTAAAAACAACTGAGTGATCCTTCGAATAACAGAAATGCCCTATGAAATGGAACATCAGAGAAAAGGGTACTTCAAATGAGGCAGCCAAGTTGATATGAGACAAGGGGAACCTGACGAAACACTTTTACTATGCATTACAGAAGGGAAATGCAGACCGTGAAGGGAGCAGCAGCAAGATGGAGCAGATGTCATCGAGAGGTCCATCCGAGCACAATGAAATTTGATCTACAAGATTTAATTGGAAAAAAGGTAAACATAATCAGAAAAGCTACCTCTCTTGGTATTGGATACTCCTCGGATTCAAGCATTCGGACAACTTGGCCCATCTTGGGTCTCTTTTCATGATCTGGGTCAACGCACCTCAAAGCTGTCAAAAGGGCTCGTTTCAAGGCTCTAGTTGAGGGCCTATCCTCAATATTAGGGTCAACCACCTCTTCTGACCGGCGGCTGCCGACCATCATTTTCAACCAATCAACCAGATTCACCTGAAAAATTATGAGTTATTGATCAGACTTGTTAGGATGGGAGTGTTCATTAACTAGTTCAATGGAGATGAAACAGGACTCCTCTGGAGCACAATAGAAGAGATGAGGATGCAGAATATAAAGGCATCGTCCCATGATTCAAGATGCTTTTGGAAGCAATTATCAGTAAATGTAAGTACATATTTTTGCAGTGTGATGGAATGGGGGTAGAAAAAGTGAGAGCAGAGAACTTCAAAAATGGAATGCTGAACAGTAGACTCTAAAGATATAGTTCTACCACTAGGGATAGCCACATTCATTAAATTCTTAGACCACATTTTTTTTGCTCGGAAAAGCCACTTTTTTGCAGGAAACTATCATATAATTACCGCATACGTATCACTTTTCTGAATGTGAGAAGGGAAGAAGCAGAACAGCTATTGACAAACTTAGGCTCCAAGAAAGTACTGCATGTGCCATATGATAGCAGGATGCAACCCGATATAACTGATGAAATGTTACGCCAAGGTAATAGCAGAAAATTTATCCGAATCAACCAGCACAGGCAAACAGAGAAACCACCTAAAATCAACTTAAGTGGAAATTGAACCAAGTTTTGTAGATAAACTGGCACGAGGTCAGTCGACACAATTACTTTAAAAGAGCAAGTACCCCACAAGAGTTCCCCCCAAGCAAACTGTAGAAAGCATGAAAGAAACCAACTGAACTCTTAAATCCAAGTCTAACACAATGGCATGCTAATGGCAAATCTTGACCCAGCAAACTTCTAATTAGACAGAGTAGAAAATGGAGCATGAGGTCAATTTTTATGAACAGTTTTCGGATAGAAAGTATGAAAAAGGATGAGCAATTACTTCAAGTATGATAAGGAAGCAGGAGACAGCTCTTATTGCTATGCAAAAGCACCTAAAACTCTGAAGAGGGTTACTATGCTTTTTTCTCAAAAGCATCCTGGAATCGAGAAATAAGTGGCTATCAAAAGCATTATACGTGTGCTCCAATATAGGTGCACCTGATCTCCGTGTTAGCTAGTATAGTCGTAACTTCTGTATTGTTATTGCAGCACAGAGAGGAAGTGATCTAGAAAAACAATGTCTTACAACCAAAAAACTAGAATTAGTTTGCCAGAAGAAGCTGAAACATGCATATTATGCATGTCCCATGCTTGAGAAATTTTAAACAATTTGAATATGCTAATCCGATGGCATGATTGGGTACCTCATTGGCTGGACGTCCATAGTCAACAGGATCTCTACCAGTGATTGCTTCAAGTAGAACCACACCAAAGCTGTAGACATCGCTCTTTTCATTTAAAAGGCCAGTATTTGCATACTCGGGAGCCACATACCTGATATAATTAAGATGAAAGGTCAATCACGGAAATAGTTTTACCAATAAGTCCAGTGTTTACTTGGGGAAAAAAGATAGATCCTGTGTGCGAGGGAAGGATGACTACAATGTTAAAAAAAAGAAAGATCCCGTGTGTGAGGGAAGACTGACTGAACTGTCATAGAATATAAGGAAAGAAGGAAACCAACCCAAAAGTTCCCATAACTCGAGTTGTGACATGACTTTTCCCTTCACCCAGCAACTTGGCCAAACCAAAATCAGACACCTTGGCATTGAATTCATCATCGATCAATATATTGCTCGACTTAATGTCTCGGTGAACAACTTTAGGGTCTATGGCTTCGTGCAGGTAAGCCAGACTGCAAAATCATGAACTGCAGCTTAGAACTAGAACGGAACTACATGAAACTAGTAGAAGCTATACAGAATGAACCTACGCTTTAGCTGTGCCAAGCAGAACCTTTATTCGAGCTTCCCAAGTGAGATATCCCTGCTGGCGCATAGCTCCATGAAGCCACTGCTCCAGGTTTCCATTGTTGACATACTCGTACACCAACATCCTATGAGTTTTCACACAACAGGTACAGTTTAGCACCAAGGAAACCACATTATAGTTGAAGCAAAATCAAGCTGCTGTGCTAATCAGATGGGAACATAGATTGTCTTATTTGGTGGTTTAAATTGGGGCCTACACAATGATGATATAGAAGTTAATTGTTTTTAGTATAAGCTACCAGCTTATCCAAAATCCATCACGCCTCAAGCAACACTCTTCAGTTCAATATTTCTCCACTATTGATCTGACATGCAGCGCTTTTGTTATTCCAGCAAGTTTTTCTTCACATTGCACTTGCGGTGGCACAGTGGTCCCACATTTCAACTTATTATACACTGAAGAGATCATGGTCTACCGGAAGACTCGAGCCACCATGAACAGGAGCAGTACCTATGTGTCCCTTCCACGCAGTACCCAAGAAGACGAACCAAATTCTTATGGCGCACATGCCCAATGGCTTCAACTTCCACTCTAAATTCTTTCTCTGCTTGGCCCCTATCACATTGAGTTTGAAAAGCAAATTTCCTTAGGAATGCAAGTTACATCTTAAGGGGAGCAAAAGCAAATAGTGTCAACCCTGTAAGTTGCAATGAAAATGTAAACTTACACATTGTTCAGAATTTTCTTAACTGCCACGGGAGTCCCATTGATAAGACGACCCCTGTAAACAACTCCATAACCTCCCTCACCAAGGACATTTTCCTTGGAAAACCGGCTTGTTGCTAGCTCAAGATCCCTCAACGTAAACCAGTGACCCCAGCCCAAGTGCGAAAATTCGGGCAAGCCAGACAAAGGTGAAGGAGCGGTTATCGGGTGTGACGAAGAAGGTTTGTAAACAGTCACAATGCCAGAGTTTGATTCGTCTCCTGATTGGGATCCATAGCCATCTCTGTCTAGACGATGAAATGACCCAGACTGGCTGCTATTATCTCCTTTGTACAGTTTCTCCATGCCAAGATGTACAAGCACTTTATCCGATTCTTTGTCACTGGATTTGTCCTGAATAGTGAGAAGGATGCCATCACGCGGAGCAAATGCACTGGTGGACACTTGCTCCACCCTAACTTCTTTGATTTCCTTAGAAACGGTCGGAATCTGGCTGAGGGGCAGTTTGTCTCGTGTTCTTCTCGATTTTTTCTTCAACATTAAACACAGCGATAATACGGAGAGAATGATCACGATAAACAAAGCCACAACGATTCCTATGACTTCCCAAACCTTAAGGTTGAAAATGGCGGTATCCTTGGATAATTCAGCATTGAGATCTGTGGCCATATTTTCAGTGCCTACAAAATGTGTAAAAGAACTTAGCAACTTCCTCAAAGCGTAACCTTGTGTGAGGATCACCAACTTTCATTTCCAGATTCACGTACAGTTTCAGGCACCCAAGAGAGTCAGAGAAGCTGCACCTAGTCATAACGGCAGTCATCAAAATATCACATTTTCATTTCCTAAAACACCGGAAAGACTGCAAAGCGATTGGCTAATCAAGACCACAAATCAGAAGGCAAAAGCCTACACAAGCTTTACAATGCCATCATTAGATCGAGACGCTGCAGATATAAGACGAAACTAACATTCCTATCATTGTGTCTAATTGACCATCTGACCAGCATACCAAAGCAAAACATAATTTTAATATTGAACCAGCACAAAAATTGACACAACAGAGGCTAAAAAGAGGAAAGATTACAATTCATCAATTTCTCACCTTTCTCAGAGGGGCTTCACATCCAGACTTCTAGATCTCCGACAAAAACTCAATCTTGCAAGGAGAGCTTAATCCCAGAATCATAAATCTCTCCTAAAGGAGACCAACCAACCCATTTTCAGCTCATAAGAGACATTTCAAGAAACTTGAATCAGCCACGGTTGGTTCAAGAAAGCCAATTATATATAGACAATGCGAAACCTGGTTTTTCCCATCAGCAAGCTTAATGTGAGTCTGAATCTAAGCTGAAATGTAGCTTTCTCTGAGACCCAGAAACGCAAGGGAAGGTAGAGAGGTTTGTTGCAAAGAGAAAAAGGGAAATAAAGGAATATCAGAGATGAGTCGGTTTGGTTTGTGTCCTGGGGATAAACAAAGAAGAGGGGGTGGAGTTGTCAGCGGTAGGTGCTCTTAGAGCTTCACATTAATACGGTAAAAGAGAAGGCAAATGTATTTGTGCATGTAAAGGAACTACTACAACCTCTTTGAGATTTAATTCTCTATCACGATCTGTCATGGACATTGACAGTTTATCAGTTATTTACTGAAAAAGTTTTAAATTTTAGTTTCAATTGTTTGGGCAAATGTAAAATCTGACCAGACTGCATTAAACAAATGACAGATTTTGTTGGTTTGTGCACAGAGGTCTTCACCGTAATCTCTTTCTTGGGTTTTCTTGACTGCATTAAACTACGCATGTGATGCTCGGCCAAAAAACAAATACTATGCATGTGATGGTCAAACAACCCGATTGAAGATAAAGTGGGTGATGAAATCTGATGATTTTGATGGTTATGACTAGCAATTTAGTCAGATTCAGGGATTGGTTTATGGGGAAGAGTAAAAGGAAAGGAAAGGTTTTATTTTCTGGTTTGACAGTCTTATCTCGAAAGGACAATAGAGAAAACCTCTAAAGGAAAAACATGGCCGCTTAAGCTGTGCAAAACCACCATTCACACAATCACAGCATGCCTCACCAAGTTCATAGATTGTGGGGGACTCACAGACTAACATTCTTACTGCCCCCTGACATTGGATTATCAAAGCTACTGTAAACTTATATTAACATTGCTCTCAAACGTTTGTTTTGTGCATTATCTTGCACATTACTGAAAAAAATATACATGCCCGATTCAATAGCTGCTGTAACCTGCTAAGAAGAATTGGAATAATCATTTGAGCAGAACCATGATAAAATACAACAAAAAGGGGAGCTTTTCCTTCACAACATCCGTGGAGTCTATGGCCCCAGCCATTGGCTAAAGGACAAAAATGAGTGGTTTATGTAACAATGTGAAGAACAAAAGGTGATCCTGATCAGTGTGGGTTTCGCCTTTACCAGTTATAATTGAAACCTGTCCTAAAAAAAAATTGGGATTGGGGTCCCCCTGGAAATTCAAGTCCTTTAGCTAATGGATGACAGGGTGAAGTACAATGGACAGCCACACTTATTTAAGTGGGTGTTTCCCTTTCCCCCATCATAGATAAAAGTTGTCCTCAAAAAATTTGGGATTGGGGTCCCCGCGAAAATTCAACTCCCTCGACTAATGGATGACAGGGTGAAGTACAATGGGAGAGTTACCTAAGGACCGTATAAAGACAATTGACAAAACAAAAATCAATATCAAACTACTTATATTTAAGCTTATGAGCTACACACCAAATCAAACTTGTTTTGTTATGTTTTCATTTCTGGTAAAATGATCTCTAGCAAGCGGACTGAGATTGCTCTTTCTTCATGCTCACACGAGAGAATTCATAAGCAATCGCTCTTTCGTCACGAGTTTCGTATCGAATTAAATTCGATAATCCTTTATTCTCTCAACCGGTGGTGGAACTTGAGTCTTCTTCAAAATCTCCTATCAGTTACCCGGGGTTCCAAAATCAGGTATCCACTTTTGACCCCCCTAGGAAAGGAAGACTGGTGCAAACCCTAGTATGCAAATATAATTCTTTTTTCTTTTCCAGCTACTGATTTGGGTGGTGACTAATGGCTAAGGCCAGCATGATGGTGGAGTGCTGGCTCTCATTTTGGGGACCATGTTGCTGAGCTGTGTGCCAGGTCGCCAATTTTTGTGGCGTGCACAGCAATATATCTATGGGAGTGGGCTGTTGCTATATATGTGTTTTTTTTCCTGAGTCCATCATCATACCATACACTGCCATCTTAGGAAGAGCCAGCTTGTTGCTGTGTATACAACAACTGCATGGACTTCCAATTTTTCCTTGTTTCAGCCAGAAACAGAAAAACCCCACAAAAGAAAAGAAACCCTAATTGACCCTGGGCTATCTAAGACTAATTAGCGGGGTCCCCCCATTCACTTGGCAAAAGGGTCCTATCCGTTTCGAGTTCGACCCATGATCCATGGTCTCGTAATAAGATTGGTACAATTTTCAGGTCTAAGTCAATCTCCTTATAGCGATTAAGGCCATATATATCTTGCCAGCTGATGGAAGGATTAATACGGCGGTCGACTTTAGGCCATAATTTTCGTTGATTAAGAATGAGTTTCGAGGTTGATGATGATCATGTTAATGGAGAGATTAAGGACGTTGGCATGTACAAACAAAATCTATAGATAACTAAGATGGATCCACTTGCATTCTTAATTTTTTTTCTTAATGCTAGATTATCTGTCTATGCAATAAATAATTAATAATCTTCAATTTTTCTATGATCCTTTTAATATCTAATAAATAGTGCAAGTGGAGAACTCCCTCCAACGGATTTTGACAAAAACAAAAAAAAACTCCCTCCAACGAATCCTATGCATGCATGCATGCAGTTTGGCCTTATATCAAGATTTTGCGTAGTTAATAATCTTTTTATTTTTATTTTTCTGGCTTGCCCGAAATTATCAAGATTTTGCAGAAAGAGCGATTTTCTCGCAATCCGTACATGTTAAAAACTATTAATTGCGCGACATAAAGCTTCACCTTTCGTGCACATGTTCGATATTAATATTTATTGCCTGAAGTAAATTAAATTATTAACTAGGGAGAGGTCCAATCATTGAATAGACGAGGAAATTATCAAAAAATCTTAAATTTATTTTTTTTTTGGTAAAGGAAAAATCTTAAATTTATTACACTTATACTAAGTCAATTTTAAATATTTCAATTGTGTTAATTTAGTTTGAAATATTTTCATGTTTTGCCAATTGAATAGGTACGAACAATTTTGACCGGAAATGGCTGATGCAAATGCTAGACGTCCTATATGGTATGGCCGACGCTGACGTAAACATTTTTTCTATAGTATTTAACAATTTTTTGGTTTTCTCTTTTTCTTTTTTTTATTTTATTTTTTTTACTTTTCATTTGGACTAAGTGTTGACAAGGGTCACCGGCCACAAATGAGGGGCGAGATGCCCTTAACTTATTAGGGCGTCACAGCCTCACACAGATTAGGCGAGGGCATCAGCCCTCACCAGCCAAAGCAAGGGCATTTGTAGCCCTCACCCAATGATGACAAGCCTTATTGTTACTCTAATAAAGAAAAGAAAAAAAAACCACAAAATTGCACAAGATTCAAAAAAAATAAAATATTATAAAAAATGTCCACGATAATGTCGGCCATGCCAGGTAAAACGACTGGTGTCTACAACAGCGATTTCTAGTCAAATTGGCTAAATGAACTCGATTGACAAAAATATGAAAATATTTAGGACTAAATTAATATAATTAAAATATTGAGAACTGAATTAGCATAAGGTTTATGACTTTTGTCGGTAATTATCCCTTATTTAATTAAAGCCAACAAATTTAGGTGTAAATTCTCTAGTGCTTGCCCTAAAATGAAAGGCAATGATTATTATCAAGCAATCTGTTACATTTATTCCTCAATTATTTGTGCCCTCTCTTTCTCTATCTCTCTCAAAGAGAGAGCTCGCATTGATAGATATATTTACATAAACCACACCACAAACGATGCCTATAACAGCTAGTGAATGATACCTTTCATTAGATAGAATCAACTCCAAATCTTTATTACTATATAAGGCGTGAGATGTTAGTTTGCCTCACGGACAAGATCTATTCCTATTCTTCGAATGCTTTGTTAGTCAAATCCGACCTTATTTTCGCCTACCGCGACAGAGTTAGCCAACAAAAAAAAAGAGAGAGAAAATAGAAATCCACGAGAAGGCCGATCGCGCGGCGACAATAGATGCTCCGGCGTGATTGAATGAATTCAAAGTATATGCAAGAAAGTGTATCTAAAGCTGCATAAGAGTGTCGACGGTATGATTCGGTTTAGTTCGGTTCGGTTTGGGTTTTCAGAAAACTGAACCGAATCGAACTGTTTTGGTGTGTATTAGCTTTGAACCGAACCATGACCTAAACCGAGCATAATCCGAACCGAATATCCAGTTCGGTTCGGTTCGATTTTTTGGTTTTCTTTTTTGTAATATTAAGATGAGATTTATTTTAATATTAAGAAGAGGGGCAATTTTCAATTTGGATCAGTTAACTGAATCGAACCAAACCAAACTAAACCGAAACTATTTGAACTAGAATGAAAAAAAAATTGGTATTTTCATTATATGATCCGAAACCGAATAAAAAATACTCGAAATTTCAATTCGATTCAATTTTTCAGTTTGGTTCTGACATTCCTAGCTACTAACATGGCCAGTCGAAAATAGTGAAATGGTATTCGACACTGCATACAATGTCATTTATTAGAATTAATGAGGCTAGCCATATGAGGTTTTTAACGTATTCTAGGGAGCATATAGATGTGATTGATCAGCAGAATAATATGGGACATAGGACTAGGTTTTGGACCATAATTTGCCGAAGGTCTTGCCGCAATATTTGTACTCAATTAATTCGCAAAATTCACTGCCCTTCACGGGGCTTGATGTTCAAAAACTAAATAAATAAATAAAGGAAAAAATACCACCAAAAATCCTAAATTACGTCACCTGTGATAAATTTATCTTGAACTTTTTTTGTGGCACGAAAACCTCAAATTATGTCACTTGTGATAAATTTACCCAGAATTTTTTTTGTGACACAAAAAACCTCAAATTATACTACTTGTTACATATTTACCCCATAATACTTTGGTCCATTGACATTTTTGTTTTTTTTTTCCTTTTTCTATTTTTTTTCCTTCTCTCTTCCCTCCGCCGGCCATGGCGAAGGGAAGTTGGCGAGGGACATCGTTAACGCTAGGCAAGGGCCACCCTCGCTAGATTCGATGAGAGTCGCCCGACGTCGGCAAGAGTCGCCCTTGCCAGAGTCAAAGTCGGGCAAGGGCAACTCTTGCCCAACGCCGGCGAGGGTCGCCCAACGCCGGCGAGGGTCGCCCTCGCCAAATTCGGCGAGGGCAGCCCTCGCCTAGCGCCGGTGAGGGCCTTCGCTGGCTTCCCTCTGTCATGGCCAACGGAGGGAAGAGAGAAGGAAAAAAAAACATAAAAAGGAAAAAGATAAAAATGCTCATGGGTCAAAGTATTGTAGGGTAAATATGTCACAAGTGATATAGTTTGGAATTTTTTGTATCACAAAAAAAAGTTCAGGGCAAATTTACCGCAAGTGGCATAGTTTAGGGTTTTTCGTGCCACAAAAAAAGTTCAGGATAAATTTATCACAAATGGCATAGTTTAGGATTTTTAGTGGTATTTTCTCAATAAATAAATGATATTGGCCTCATGACTCAACATTAATACACCTATAAAAAATTATAAAATGGGCGTCCATATTTAATTATCTAATCCAAATAATGAAGTCACATGTCATGCAATACCCACTTGAGCTTTTGAGTTTTTCTTAATTTTTCCGAGAAAAGTTTACGATCCGTTTTAACAGGAAAATAACTTAGTCATTTTTAAGTGCTGCCCCGGACTCGTGGCATACTTTCCTGCGGCTTCAAATGACCCACATGCAAAACTTAAGCTACCGCCGCCACCATCCGCCATGGCACCGGTCGCCATCCCCTCTATCTCCACCACACCGCCACCTCAGCCGAAGCGAATAATAGAGTCATCTCTCTTCTTTGCCTCGCGACATTCTCTCTCTTTCCTCCCGTCCAACTTTCGAACTTCATCACTGAAAAGGCAATGAGAGAAGATAAGGGCACCATCCCATAGTGGCTGAACAAGTCGACAGTGGAGCAGGTGGGCGGAGGGTCCGCAACAGTATATCCATGGTGGTGGCCGCCGCCGGCCGTTGTTTCTAGACAGTGACTTTGTCTCCCTAAAAGAAACTTTCATTATATATGCACAGTATAGTATACACAAAATCAACTATCCATCAATTTTACCTAATATGACTAGCGACAATTGCAGCCACAAGTGAGAGTAAGGATGGGTATGTTCAGGAATATGGACCAAGTAAAATGATTAGGGCCCATTTAGTTGGGTACAGTTGAGAATTCGTATATAAGGTGTGGAGTTTTTTTTTTCTTTTAAATTAAAAGAAAAATTCATCCTGGCAACATACAATAAATAGAGAATTCCATTTTTGGTTCTATAACTTAGGTAATTGCACAATCAAGTCCTGGAACTCTCAATTTGCACAATTAGATCCTGTAACAATATTCCACTGTCCAATGTAAATATAATTCGATAATCCTCCATTCTCTCGACCAGTGGAACTCGAGCCTTTTTTTCAAAATCTCCTATCAGTTACCCGGGGTTCCAAAATCACAGGTATCCACTTTTGACACCCCCAGGAAAGGAAGACTGGTGGAGACCCTAGTATGCAAATATAATTCTTTTTTCTTTTCCAGCTACTGATTTGGGTGGTGGCTAATGGCTAAGGCCAGCATGATAGTGGAGTGCTGGCTCTCATTTTGGGCACCATGTTGCTGAGCTGTGTGCCAGGTCGCCAATTTTTGCGGCGTGCACAGCAATATATTTATGGAGTGGGACTTGGTGTTATTTATGTGTTTTTTTACTGAGTCATCACAATACCATACACTGCCATCTTAGGGAGAGCCAGCTTGTTGCTGTGTATACAACAACTGCATGGACCTCCCAATTTTTCCTTGTTTCAGCCAGATACAGAAAAACCCCACAAAAGTTAAGAAACCCTAATTGACCCAGGGCTATCTTATCTTCTTGATTAAGACTAATTAGCAAGGTCCCCCTGTTCACTTGGCAAAAGGGTCGTGTCTGTTTCGAGTTCGACCCGTGATCCACGGTCTCTTGATAAGATCAGTATAATTTCCGGGTCTGAATCAATCTCCTTATAGCGATTAGGTCCGTATATATCTTGCCAGCTGGTGGACGGATTAACATGGTGATTGGCTTTAGGCTGCAATTTTCGTCGATTATGAGTGAGTTTCGAGGTTGATGATGATCATGTCAATGGAGAGATTAAGGATGCTAGCATGTACAAACAAAATCTATAGATAACTAAGATGGATCCACTTGCATTCTTAATTTTTTTTCTTAATGCTAGATTATCTGTCTATGCAATAAATAATTAATAATCTTCAATTTTTCTGTGATCCTTTTAATATCTAAAAAATAGTGCAAGTGGAGAACTCCCTCCAACGGATTTTGACAAAAAAAACAAAAAACTCCCTCCAACGAATCCTATGCATGCATGCAGTTTGGCCTTATATCAAGATTTTGCGTAGTTAATAATCTTTTTATTTTTACTTTTATTTTTATTTTTCTGGCTTGCCCGAAATTATCAAGATTTTGCAGAATGAGCGGATTTCTCGCAATCCGTACATGTTAGAAACTATTAATTGCGCGACATAACGCTTCACCTTTCGTGCACATGTTCGATATTAATATTTATTGCCTGAAGTAAATTAAATTATTAACTAGGGAGAGGTACAATCATTGAATAGACAAGGAAATTATTAAAAAATCTTAAATTTTTTGCACTTATGCTAAGTCAATTAAAACATTTCAATTGTGCTAATTTAATTTGAAGCATTTTCACGTTTTGCTAATTAAATCGGTTTGAACAATTTTGACCAGAAATGGCTAATGTTTGCTAGACGTCTTATATAGTATGGCCGACGCTAACGTAAATATTTTTCTATAGTATTTAATAATTTTTTGATTTTTTTTTTCACTTTTTATTCGGAGTAAGTGTTGACAAGGGTCGCCAGCCACAGATGAGGGGCAAGATGCCCTGACTTTATTAGGGCATCACAGCCTCACACATATTGCCCTCGCCAACCAAAGCAAGGGCATCGCGGCCTCGCCTAGTGCCGAGAGCTCTTATCGTTTCTCTAATAAAGAAAAGAAAAAAAACCGTAAAATTGCACAAAATTCAAAAAAATTAAAATATCATCAAAAATGTCTAGGATAGTGTCGGCCATGCCAGATAGGACGGCTAGTGTCCGCGTCAGCGATTTCTAATCAAAATTGACTAAATGAACTCGATTGATAAAAATATGAAAATATTTAGGATTAAATTAACACAATTAAAAGATTGAAGACTGAATCAGCATAAGTATAATAGGTTTATGATTTTTTTTTTCGGTAATTGTCCCTTATTTAATTAAAGCCAACTGATTTAGGTGTAAATTCTCTAGTGCTTGCCCTAAAATGACAGGCAATGATTATTATCAAGCAATCTGTTACATTTATTCCTCAATTATTTGTG
Organism: Syzygium aqueum; assembly: GCA_031216185.1. Classification (NCBI taxonomy): domain Eukaryota; kingdom Viridiplantae; phylum Streptophyta; class Magnoliopsida; order Myrtales; family Myrtaceae; genus Syzygium; species Syzygium aqueum. The sequence goes on along the minus strand of CM062238.1, from coordinate 6,812,093 downwards.
CCCTCTCTTTCTCTATCTCTCTCAAAGAGAGAGCTCGCATTGATAGATATATTTACATAAACCACACTACCAACGATGCCTATAACAGCTAGTGATTGATACCTTTCATTAGATAGAATCAAGTCCAAATCTTTGTTACTATATAAGGCGTGAGATGCTAGTTTGCCTCACGGACAAGATCTATTCCTATTCTTCAAATGCTTTGTTCGTCAAATCTGACCTTATTTTCGCCTACCGCGACACAGTTAGCCAACAAAAAAAAACAGAGAAAATAGGAATCCACGAGAAGGCCAATCGCGTGGCGACAATAGATGCTCTGGTGTGGTTGAATGAATTCAAAGTATATTTAAAAAAGTGTCTTTAGCTATATAGGGGTGTCGATGGTACGATTCGATTTAGTTCGGTTCGGTACAGGTTTTCAGAAAAATCGAACCATTTGGGTGTGTATTAGCTTTGAGCCGAACCACGACCTGAACCAAGTATAATCCAAACCAAAGACCCACTTCGGTTCAATTCAGTTTTTCGATTTTCTTTTTTGTAATATTAAAAGAGGTTTATTGTAATATTAAAAAGAGGGGCAATTTTCAATTTGGATCATCAGTTAACCGAACCGAACTGAACCGAACTAAACCGAAACTATTTGAACTAGAATGAAAACACTGGTATTTTCATTATATGATCCGAAACCCAAAAACAAATGCATGAAATTTGAATTCGGTTCGGTTTCCCAATTTGGTTCTAACACTCCTAGCTACTGATATGGCCGGTCAAAAATAGTGAAATGCTATTCGGTACCACATATAATGTCATTTATTAGAATTAATGAGGCTAGCCATACGAGGTTTTTAAAGTATTCTAGGGAGCATATAAATGTGATTGATCAGCAGAATAATATGGGACATAGGACTAGGTTTTGGACCATAATTTGCCCAAGGTCATCCCGCAATTTTTGCACTCAATTAATTCGCAAAATTCACGGCCCTTCACGGGGCTTGATGTTCAAAAGATAAATAAATGACATTGGCCTCGTGACTCAACATTGATATACCTATAAAAAAATTATAAACTGGGCTTCCATATTTAATTATCTAATCCAAATAAGGAAGTCACATGTTATGCAATACCCACTTGAGGTTTCGAGTTTTTTCTTAATTTTTCCGAGAAAAGTTCACAACCCGTTTTCACAAGAAAATAACTTAGTCATTTTTAAGCGCTGCCCTGAGCACGTGGCATGTTTTCCAGCGGCTTCAAATGACCCACATTCAAAACTTAAGCCGCCGCCATCACCATCGCCATCCGCCACGGCGCCGGTCGCCATCCCCTCTATCTCCACCGCACCGCCACCTCGGTCGAAGCCAATAATAGAGTCATCTTTCTTCATTGCCTCTCGACATTCTCTCTCTTTCCTCCTGTCCCACTTTCAAACTTCATCACCGGAAAGGCAACGAGAGTGCGCAAGGGCACCATCCCACGATGACTGAGCAGGCCGACGGCGGAGCAGGTGGGGTGGGGGTGCGCGACACTATATCCGTGGTGGTGGCCGCCGCCGGCCGGAGTTTCTAGACTGTGATGTTGTCCCCCTAAAAGAAACTTTCATTATATATGCACGGTATAGTATACACAAAATCAACTATCCATCAATTTTGCCGGATATGTCTAGTGACAATTGCATCCGCAAGAGAGAGCAAGGACGGGTATGCTCAGGAATATGGACCGAGTAAAATGATTAGGGCCCATTTAGTTGGGTCCAGTTGAGAATTCGTATATAAGGTGTGGAGTTTTTTTTTTCTTTTAAATTAAAAAAAAATTCATCCTGGCAACATACAATAAATAGAGATAATCCCATTTTTGGTTCTATAACTTAGGTAATTGCACAATCGAGTCCCGGACCTCTCGATTTGCACAATTAGATCTTGTAACTTTAGTCCACTGTTCAATGCAATCCTCCGATGACCGGATACATGCGATTCAGATCAAATTGGTACCTTAGGCTTATATAAATAAATATATGTTTTCAAAACAGGACGTGGAAATTGTGAAATAGAACTGGACTGACATCTCTCAACATGGACTCGTTTTCTTCTTCCGATCAGAAGAAGTCCATGAAGCGGAATCCAGGGTAAAAAATTCGAAAGCACAGAAAAGAAAAGAGCAATTTGATCGGAGTTTCATATCACCGGTCGCCGGAGGACTACATTAAACAAGGGACTAGAGTGACAGGACTCGAGCTACGTTTGGGAAAGTGCATTTCCCCAGAAATATTTGGCTCGAGATGTATTTGCTCAAATCAAATACTTTTTAAGTGACTTTTGGTGTAATTTTTTGTAAAGTAGCTTTAAAAGTAGGTCGCGTTTGTTTCGCGGAAAATAAATGATTTAGAAAATATTTTTCTAAAAGGATCGTTTGTATCTCTTACAAAAATGAATTAACGGAAAATATTTTCGTTGTCAATGAAACGTTTAGACATAGATTATTGTCGGTAATAAAATCATGTTTCATTGACTAATTGTTTGCGAGCGATAAAAGTGATCATTTTTAGGAAAATATTTTTCAAATAATTTATTTTCCACAAAAGAAACGAAACCTTAAAAGAAAAATACACGGAACCAACTATTCATCGTCTCTCCATGGTGGAAGTAGAGGACCACCACAAGCCCAAGCGAGGGCTCCGAGGTTGTGCATCCTCAGGCGCGACAATCCTGAGGTCGCACCCCTTGTCCATGTGACCTCGGGCAACATAGATTTGGAGACAAAAGGTTTAGGCGCTTGACCCAGTGAGCTTTGACCTCGGCGATGCTCGACACGACAACCATCAACCTTGACGACCCTCAATATGCCAGATCTTGCTTGAGCCACGGCCTTTAGATCTCGCCTAATAGACTCATGACCCTGTTTACATTTCTTGTCATGGATGAACCTGTGGCTCTAGAATGCTTCAATAAGCTCTTTTGCTATTTAAAATTTAGATCATACAATAATCATGGATTGATTGATAGAGGTTATTTTCGTTTATGTGTTTGTAGTTTTTTTTAGCAGTAATCACAAGTGATTCTTACAATCACCGTTTATGCATTTTCAAGTTCATTTACACTAATATGCCGTTTCTATCAAATAATGAACATGATAACATATAAAAATATTCAGCTTCATTACCGCAATTCACCGTAACAAAATCCCTAGATTCATATCGTATTCTATCCAGAACCATCATGACTTGAAATTTAGATGACCAAACTCAGCCTAAGAGTTTTGGAACTTGATTTCACAATTAACCTAAGTTGTAGGACTAGAAGTTGGAATTTCCCAAACAAGCATGTCTTTCTCTCATGTAATCCACTGCTCTTCCAAAGTCCTGGATACAAAAATATTTAAAAGCAAGGTCGCCGTATGCACTGAACATGCAGCGCGAGGAATGAGTCGAATATACTAATGTCTCTTGTCGTTAAGCTCATTACCACGCGAAACGAGGACAAAAGCAATATCAAAAGACACGACACGCACGTAGAAAACTTAGTCTAATCATGGGGGCCATTCGTTTTTCCTTTGCTCCCGGCGAGGAATATTCCGCAGGTTCTGTTCTATGTTTAACACTGATTCCATGGCGCAGGCGCTTGACACTGTGGCAATGCAAGTTATCCCATTTTCCAAGTACGCACTGATCTCAAATGAGACCAAGTCCTGTGAAAAAATACATTGTGTTTGAGCCTTTTTGTTCTTAGCCTCCTCTTTTGTGAAATCTGGGTTTTGTCTTTGGGCCTGATCCCAAGTGAGAAATGCCCATCTCTGCTCTTGAACAGCAGAGTGCCAAGTGAAATTCAAAACGAGTGAGGGACCGCTTTGATGCCCAGAATCTGTAAAGACGTCTCAAAGATCAAGTCAGCAGCTTTTCCAATCCTCCAAAATCCAGAGATCACGAAAGTCATATGGTAGGTTCCAAAAGATGCAGACACATTACACATTACACATCACGGTTTGATGTCATATTCTCCACTTTCCCTTATGTTTATCTCCAGTACACACCACACATGGAAAAATTAGGAAAAAGGAGCAGACCGGGTACAGCGGTGGTCATCACCCCACCATGGATGGGAAGAACAGAACAGAACAGTTTGGTTACTCTCAGCGTGCAAGTGCAGATGCTCCTTATTTCTTTATCTTTCTTCTTCTCAGTGGCTCTGGATTACCTCCCCACCATATCGCCACTCTAAATGTTCATGTGTTTGCTTTCGGCTTTGTCGTGTATTAGAGAGAGAGAGAGAAGGTGCTTTTAAAAGAGAAATGAGGTAGAAAAGGCTAATTCCACATGGGCTTGTCCCCACTGGTGTGTATATTCTACGTTAACTTCGCGGAAAGAGATTTAAGTTTGAAAGAACAGCAGAAAAAGGTAATCTCTTCTCTTTAATGTATTAAACAATGTCTGCATTTGCACCAAGATTCCATGTATGTAGCAGCACCAGCAATCAGCAGACCATGTACATATGCACATGAGAACACGTTACCTATGTTTGTCCCAATAGACTGAACTATGAGTCCCGTATTTTGTTGGTCTGGAATGAGTACATATTATCTTTTTTCGACGCATGAGGTTATAGGGGTCAAGAAACAGCCAATCTTTCACAAAACAGTGTCTACCAAAGTCAATTGCCATGGTGGATTCAAGAGAGTGTTATGTAGTCATGAGTTGCAGACTTCTAGCCATTAGCATGTGATGGACCATTAGGCTACGCCCTTTCTGATGTGTAGTCTGTCCACTCTCTGTGCCATCAAGTTCAGACAGATGCACAAGAAGAATAGGCCAAAACAGTTTCTTTCAAGCTCATACAATTTTATGAAGACTTCTCTAATCTATTTTGTTCTCTGTCCATTAAGAGTACTAATTATTCACTAAGGAGCAATGGCATCTGATCATGATGAGCTAAGCCCTTTGCATCTTTTTATCCCTTCTTTCTATTTAACCAACTTGCTTCATATTTGAGAGGTTCTTATCAGGGTAGAAAGATGAGTTGCTGACGACATTCACCCACTGATGGATCTGATTTTATCTGATACCGAGGTGCTATTTGGAGCAAAAGTTCATATCATTAACTTCCTTGTTAGGCTTATCTAGAGCATCTCTTTCTGTCAAACGGGCGAAAAAAGGAACTGTCAAACAGGGGGGAAAAGAAAAGAAAAAAGGAAAAAAGAACTTCAATTTGTTGAAATCCTTGAATCTTTTGGCCTGGTAGCAGAGTTTGTCCTCCCTATTTCTCTTGGACAATAAAAAATCATTTCTTGCTTATCTCTAAACATGAAAAAGAAAAAACACCTATCTTGATCAATTTATCATGCCAAAATCTGAATTCTGCACAAAATTCGCGGAAATCATGTACGCATGAATCTCCAAATATCTTCTAGCTTAGCTAGTTCAGTTTTTCCAGTAGTTTCATGGTCAGTTCAGGATATGAAGGATCTGGGAATATATGCCTCGGTCATGACACTACATATGCTTTTTCTGGGAAGGCAATTTGGCATGTGGACGTGCATCCATTCTATTTGCCTAGTCATTCATGAATAATTGGCGCTGTCTTTGGAAAAAGGAAAAGAAGCAAGGAAAAGAAAGCAGATGGTGCTTTGATTTTCTTTTTTTCTGCTATCATAAGGAGCAGTAGCACCACAATTGCCTAACCATCCTTCATGACAAAGGAACATCTTTTTTTCCTTTATTAATTAATTTGCATGCAGCACAGTTGTCTTCATCCTTCCTTTGCCTTTTTTCTCCTTTCCCTCCTTGCTTTATCTCCGACGCCTTTTCTTGGCCCCCTTCTCTCTCCAATGGCTTCTTTTATTCCAGTTCATACCATGTCTTTTGAGAACCGCCAGTACGCAAATCGCATTGGAAATCTACTTGTTACCTCTCCTCCTAAACCCAGTAAGCACATCTCAGAATAATGGCCAAAGCATGCTCCAAATGCCTCTTCATATTCCCCTTGTCTCTTCTCATCATCTGTTCTTCTGGTAAGTGAAGTGACCACGGTCTGTTCTATATGAATATGCTTTTTCTTCCAACCAAATTAGCAGAAATCCTACAGTATAATCATTTGGCCTTTTGAAGCTGAAATGAGAAAAATATGCATGCTGTGCATTTAGCGTCCGTGATATATGAAAATCAAGAACTAGTACTCTTGTGCTTCACCAATTGAAGCTGGACTACAATTGCCCTTATTAGTTATCAGAATCCTTTACCCTTTTCTTTCTTGTTCTTCTGCGTTACTGATTGCTTCAAAACACAGTATGTCTTAGTGCACAGTGTCTGATCTTTGTCATATTAACCTTGACAGGAACTCTGGTGGGTGTCTCTTACCATGCAAATTTAAAGACTGCGGATTCATTAAGTATTACAACCTTAACATTCTTCAAGCTAAAAAAGGTTGCTCCATCACAGATTGAGGCATTTGCTGCTGATAACCAAGATTTAAGTTCTCTCACCAACTTTGGTGCATCAGTCCACCTCTTCCTAAATGTAGACCAAATTAAGAGTGTTACGCATTCTGAACCATCTGCTATTTCATTGCTCAAACTCAAAGCCCAAACACTGGCCTCTCATCCTCAAGCAAGATTAGAAGGCGTAATACTGGGTTTTGGTTATCAGAATGTGGGTCAAGCCGAGCTGCACAAGATCTCATCCACCTTAGAATTAGTCCATGGTATCATGAATAGTGAGAGAAAGATGACGGTTTCTGTGGCGTTTCCTCTGGCTTTCTTAGAGAAATTGGGGAATGATGGTTCAGGAGAGCCACATAGGATATTCAGTTCCATTGAGAAATCGCCAGTGATGGTAATCATCGAAGACAATATCACAAGTGAACCAGGTGACGGAGATAAGGCTGTTTACTCTGTCATTCAAAGAGCACTTCTGGCCGGTTCTCTTTTTTTGCCCAATCATATTCCTCTAGTCTTGTCCCTCAAAACACCAGTTATTCCTAGTACAGAAGAAGCGGCTCAGTTGATTAACAGCGTCTTGAAATCATTAGAAAGCAATGCTCAGATCAAACCTGGCCAGTTAGTAGAAATCTATGCAGATTTGTCAGACATGCATGAACTCAGGTATCGAGACGTTCGATACAAAAGACCGGTTTCTTACCACAGAGAACTCCTGAGCCACCTGAAACACAGTCTGCATGACTTGGTTACCAATCCGACAACCACATTTCCAGTGCCTCCGGTATCGGCAACACCAGTCACCACTCCAGATACTCCCGCACCCACCATCATCACCGTGCCTTCTACCACCCCAGTCATGGCAACTCCAGAGAATCCTTCGGTGGCACCTGTCATATTTCCCCCAACAAATCCCGTTAATCCTACCGTGCCAGTCACAAATCCGGCGGCGCCTATCACATTTCCCCCGACAAATCCTGTTAACCCTCCCGTGCCAATCACAAATCCGGGCGTGACACCAATTGCAGTCCCTGGGGCCCAGCCGGTAACTAACCCTGTGACAACATATCCATCACCATTAGGGGGCGTTCCTGTTACAGCACCCGTCACAAACCCAGTCGCACCTCCAGTGACTACAAATGCACCTGCGGTCCCAGGACAGAGTTGGTGTGTAGCCAAGATTGGAGTATCGGAAACTGTACTACAACAAGCACTGGATTATGCTTGCGGCATCGGGGGAGCAGATTGTTCGCAAATTCAGCAGGGAGCAAGCTGTTACGATCCGAATTCTCTTCAGTACCATGCGTCCTATGCTTTCAACAGCTACTATCAAAAGAATCCGGTGGCTACGAGCTGCGATTTTGGGGGTGCCGCCACTGTCGTTAATGTCAATCCAAGTAAGAATCCTTTCGGCATTTTTTTAAGCTTTCTTTTCCTCTAATCTTGGTAAACGTCTGTAAAGCTTTAGAATATCAGTTCAAGCTTCTCCAATGTTCGTACAGGCGTCGGTTCTTGTATTTACCAGACCTATCCATTATCATCTGCACCAGCAACTACGACAACGACACCAACACCGACAACAGCATCTTTGTCTCCTCCATCGACGGGGGTGCCTATATCAAGGTAAACTATCCTATCCTGTAGTTATATAAATCTTTTCTTTTTTATTTTTCGAGAAAATGTTCATCCCTAGTGACAGAGAGATAATGTCATTGGTTCTACTCCTGGATATGATAGCTCCGGGACTCCCCCTGCAGTGGTAAATCCTGTCTCCACTAGTCCTACTGGTTTTACCTTGGAAAACCCTCCAGCCATCAATACATCGACCTCGACCTCGACCTCGACTAAATTGCTGCCTTGCAGTTACACTGGCCATATCATCTTGATAACAACCTTACTCGCTGCAAAATTGATGCCGGCAAGGTAACTTCGTGTACAACATCCTCGGTCCCGGGCTGGTGTCATGTTTCCTGTTGCATCAACTATGTACGGGCTCATTGTTGGAGCGACAAAGAGCAACTTGGTACTGGTTCTAAGCTATACCAAGTAAACTGTGACAATATTTAAGCCTGTTAGGTGCTCCAGACCGCATACATGCGCTAGGCTGTCTAATAGAGATGCTTGCTAGAGTATACACTGTCCAAAATCTTGTATAATAGCTGATAGCCGAGATAGACCTAATATCATATATTTCCTTTGGGGCAGTAGAAAGTAGCAATGTAGGACTTCAGGTCAGAGTTAGAAGAGGATTGCTGAAGAATGTAATAGCTGATTCACACTCGTTTGTTGTCTACGTGCATTGTGCAGCTAAAGTTTGAATCCATTACAAGTTCATTTGGACTGATGTCATGTATATTCACATGAAAACCACAAAGGTGAGAGTGAATAGTCTCTTGAAATCGCCATTGGCACAAACCCTCGACTTCAAATGGGTTCCACCAGATCTAAGGAATTATCAGATCCGACGGTCCAGATACATCGGTCTTGAATTCTTGTTTTTTTTCCCCGGATTACGTGCCTAATTTGAAGCTTTTGACAATTGATAATTTTGCAAGGATGCCGACTGCGCAAATTAAAACTGGCCTCACCCAACTAGAATCACACTGCTGGGATTATAATATTTCCGAATTACATTTTCATTTGCAACTAAATATCAAACTTTTTTATGGCGATGATGTGACGCTAATTCATTCATGAGCAATCCAATGTAAAAAGCCCTTCATCATGTTGATTTTCCTGAGGTGGGGTAGGAGTGGAAGGTTGATGGCAGAAAACATGCCAAAGACGGTGCAACGGATATTTTTATTTATTTATTTTTCTTGGTTTTAGTAACGGATATTTTCATTGACAAGCCAAAATGTCAATAAAAAAGTTGGAAACCATAAAGCTGCGTGGGACAAACAGAAAGTAGCCACGTTGAGTATCATGGAGTCATTAGTAACATGATGAGAGAGGAAGAAGGTTAGGCCCTTGTCCAAAGGCAGTTTTTGCTCACATGGAAGGCACTCAGCCTCACACAAGCTTCACGCATCGGATGCCGCTCGACCAAGAGAGTGTCCCATCATGCAATGAATTCGTTGCACCAGACCGATTGACTTTGTTGATGATCCTCGAAGAGACGTGCTTGCATTTACATATGTTAGTGCGCACACAATCGAGAGCGCCATCGGCACTACCGCAGTTTCAGGAGACCTGATGAAGTCAAAAATGCAATCAATGCAGCAAAAGACAATCTAGCACAATTATTTCCATGAACGTTGGTCAAGTTTTCATATTTGATGTCATTGCTTAATGCAAAGGGATATGCCTCTGTGCACAGGAAGAGTATATACCGGATGATAATACTGCTAAAATACGCATTACATAGTTGAAGGTATTCTTAGCTCGAGCTTTGGAGCAGTAGCCTCAACGGGATCAAAAGAGAGCCTAAGAGGATTGCAGTTGTGCTAACAAAATGATAACTACCTAAAGGTTCTAAACTACACAACTAAACTATATGGCATCAAATTCTTTTTATACAGCACTAGAAAATAGACACTATACTATTCATCGCTTGGAGAACACCACCAAGATCAACATCGACATGGAAACCATGATTTTGAAGCCAGAGGACTCCCAGAAATTCTGTTTATCATTGATGGCATGGCCCTCCTGTTGTTGCTGCTTTGCTGCTAACTGGTCTCTAAGATCCTTGATAGCTCTATCCCTTCGTTCTCCCATCTATTTCAGCACAAAGCAGTACAATAGTTGAGAAGACGCAATTTCGATGGAAAGCAGTCTCAATAAATTAACTGGACCACATCCTTTTGAGAATTTCACGAAACAACTTCTCAATTGGTAAAAGTTCAGTCAAAACAGGCCAAGAGTGACGTGTGAGCATAAAATCCATTCAAACAAACTCTATATGATTCCAAAAGTTGCTAAGTGGACCATATACTAAATAGGGATCCTGTTCCACCTTTAATGAAACACAAGTTCCAAAAAATTCTAGCTAATTCTACCTGCACATGGACCAAAAAATTCAATAGCCAATATGCACTTAAGCGATGACAAAGAAACGTACCCGTTGAAGCTTTCGTGTTTGAGCACGAGATTCTTGGAGACAAAATTCCAATTTCAACACCCGTTTCTTAAATTCCTGATCAGCTCGACGCTGCTTTTCTAACTGTTCCAGAAAACACATTTAGTGAACGACAGCATTTACCAATTCAAACAATTCCTAGTATTAGAGCACTAAAAGTATCAATCTTAAAAGCAACCATGGTAGCACTAAAAAGGGTATTACCTGTGATTCCAATTCTTTGGTCTTTATCTTCCAGTGAGCAGACATTATCTTGATTTCATCCTTCAACCTCACTATCTCTTCATCCTTAACAAGCAAAAGCTTATTGATCTTGTCAATATTCTTTGGAGAAACCTCATCTAGTATTTTCCTCAACTCACAGTCTTTGCCTACTCCAGATTTGGCAAGAGCTTGCATAATGTCATGTTCGATCCTCAAGACTTCATCTTTTAATTGCTTTTGAGAAGATTCCCTTGCTTGAAGATCCTTCTGCAAGTTATCTAACTGCTCAGCTAGCACATTTACACGATGCTCGTGCTCCATTATAGAACTATTCTTCTCATCTAATTCCTTCAAGAGTGCCAAGCACTGATGTTGCGCCGATTCAGCTGACACAGCACTAGCCTCTGCAGTGGCCTGTGTGGTTGCAAGCTGTGATCTTAGATCATCTAATTCCTTGAGATACTGCTGCATTACACATATATGATCAGATATAGCACACAAAAAGCAAAAGAACACTAGGCAAGATCATCTCTGTAAGTGTCGATTTGATTTTTTCAAAGCTCTACAACATTTTCTGACAAAAGGAAAAAAGAAGAAATAAGCGCACTAAAGCATTCCAATTTGAACACACATATGTCCAAAAATGGAATGGAAACAAAAGGCACACAGGATGGAAAGAATATTAGCATCATCAATTGAATCAATAATGCAAAGCCATTTGCAAGAAATAGACTAGAACCCTTCAAACACCCAAGTTAAAAGTGAACACTTTACATTCTTGACCAAGTATGAATGGTTAATAATCCCGCTAATAAAGCCATGTGCAGTAAAGTCTACTCCTATATTTCATAAATCCTTAACCAAAGTGGTTATACTAGTTATTGTCCATATAACCATATCTAACTAACGCTCTTCCCACTACTTCAGTTAGTTAACAAAAAGAACTTCACAAGCTATTTGTAATAGCTAAATTACAAGCTTCAGGGGCAGTTTTAAGAAGTTAGTAGTTTTCTCAAGCAATGTTCGGTGACATGACTGTAGTTACACGTGATTCTACACCATAGAAGCTGAACGCGATGACCTTGGTAAAAAGCAGATTAAAAAAGTATTTGTCGAAATTTTAAAGAGCTGTGCCCTGCTATGGATTTGTTTTGCCAAATTCGCAAATCTGGTTGAGGGGCACAAAATCTAATGACAGTCAGGCACAACCACTTAGCTGTTCCTTAAGTCTTTCAATAACTACCGACTATCATCCAATAAAGGCATGTAAGTAGTTAAAGTATTTTTAAGAATGTTAATTTGATGTAAACTATAACTAAATTAAACTAGCCTGAAAACTAGAATTATGGGTGCAGGATATACCGCCACAAAAATTAGAAGGGACATGACCCACCTAAACTTTCAGAGCTTGCATCAGGATATTCAGCCAACATATATTATGGGAATCAACTGATAATGGTATCATTTGCCTGTTGGACTACAGATTCCCTTGCACTAAAGAAATGTGTTGAAGGAGTTCTAGAGCAAAATCTAATGTTTAAAGTGATAAAATGCACCTTTCAAAGTTTTCAGCAAACACCACAATCTACTCCTTTTTTTTTGGGTAAGGACAATCTACTCCTTTTTTTAACATTTTCTTCTTAAGGAAATTGCTTTTGAGCTCCCAAATCTCTACAGTAGTATAACGTGAGAGTTGTAAACATTTGGATCTAAAGGGTCTATTAATATTCAGAAGGAAACATTTGGCACAAGATCCAGAGAAAGGAAATGCTTAAAATTTTTAGCTATAGCTGGACACGTTTCATAACTAGAATTGCAGCAAATAAGGCAGTGCTAAATGTCACATAATCAAGTCACATCAGCAAGCATCCAGAGATTCAAGATCAGATACTTGTTGTCAAGAGATTGTCCATGAAAACAAATTAAAAAAGAATGCATCACAAAAGTATGTGCATTCTAACGGTCTCCAAGTGTTACGATTCACACTGAGAGCAACAAACTAGACGAGAACCCAGTGTACAGCCACTGTACATATGTCCCGATTCTGCAATTTATTCATTTCCTACATCAATTTCATATGGTCCTTTCCAGTAATATTGTTTCTTGAATCATTCAACCGAACTGGAATTTGAAATACTACAAAGAAAAGGACCAGCTTTCCTTTGACTTGCTCCAATAAGAAAACAACGATATAAGGCCATAAGGCATCATTGCAATGGTCGGATTGTTTAATAGAACAGACAAAGGACCACAGCGACCAAGCCATTTGAACAAAAAGGGAGGTCAGGAAGGTCTTCTAATCACGATCAACACAAGAAAAACAACATCCGCTCATAAATAGGGACAAAAAGGAGAAAAAAATCAGACCTTCTCAGCACTACCAGCTGAAGCCTGAAGCTGTCCATTTCTTTCCTCCAATTTCTCCTGCAATTTGTGGATCTCCTCTTCCAAATTTTGCGCCTTTGTCTCCGCCTCCTGAAAAAAATAGGCAAGCCCAAAATGAAAAAGAGAACTCAGATCCATTTTCAAACATACACAGCAAACTTAGCTGACCCCACGACCAAAAGCAGCTCACAAAGCAAAAAACTTCGAAAAGAGAGAGACAGAGAGAGAGAGAGAGAGAATTCACATTCGCTTGAAGATTCAAAAGCAAACGCATCAACCCAGAACAAAAGACAAAAAGCAAACCAAAAAGAAAGAGATTTTTTACACAATGACCATCACGTGCCTGCCTTGTGAGGGTTTCTTTAGCAAATGATTGTTCCTTAGATGCCAGCCGACTCCGGACGTCCTTGAGCTCCGCCGCCAGCGACACCACGTTTCGCCGGAAGCTCAGCTTCTTCTCGTTCAAATCTCTCAACAACGGATCGATCGAAACCACCGACTTCTCAGACATTTGCACAGTGGCCAAATTGGAACAAGTTACAGAAGATTTTTCCCAAGACGAAACGAAACCTCAGAAACTTTTTGCAATGGATCGGCCAACCGATACCCAGTTTGACTACGTAAAAAAGGCAAAACCTTTTTATTGCGTACACTTGGACATACCCTCTCCCTGCAAAACAATAGAGTCGTTGCGTGCATTAAATTCGACTTATTCCGCTGACCATGGATTTTTTTCTTCTTTTGCTGAAAAACGAAATAAGTAATAAGGAGCGTGTAGAATGAATATTCTACTTCGTTTGACAATTTCCGAGGAAAATCTGGTCCAAGAAAAATTTACCCTTCTTCTTCTGGCAGATGATTGTACACGATGCTCTTCCACAATCCACAACAGTGGTTTGAGAGAGAGAGAGAGAGACAGAGACAGAGAGAGTGACAGGTACTAAATTCATTCAACGGAGACCCTTTTCTCTATAAGCTTAAACTTAAAGCTGACTGGAGCAACTTAGCGACCCAGTTTCAAAATTTTCTCGGGAAAATAAACAAATGAGTCCAATCCCGCCCATTTTCTCCCCCGAAAAGAAATTACTCATTTCTTACTCCAGCACACGCATGCAGAGCAGCAACTGTCGCCGATAAACTAGAGAAAAACCGCGATCTCTTTCATGCAAAGCCGTGGATTTAAAGCATCCCCAAGACTGATCTGAACCAAACCAGAACTTCCGAAGCTCGAACAAGATCTCTAAATCACACAACAAGACATGCCTTCTCCCACGACAAGAACTCACCCAGAAACAAAACTCCAAAGAAACCCACCTGAACAGCAGCTGCTAAGAAAGAGAGAGGGGGGGCGGAGAGAGAAACTCCGGTCAACGGAGCCCAGAAACACCTGCAAACGTAAACCTCTCCCTGTATGCAAAACGAAGAAAAAAACGCAGCCTTTTCATATAATTCTCTTTTTTTCCTTCAACTGGACTCCACTTGGAATCCATCTCAAGCAAATCTGGGTCATACGCTCCAAGGGTGTCGATTCAATGGCCAGTATCATCGGAGGGTCGGCAGTGGAAGTCAATGGCATCCGCAAAATTTGAACTTTTTGTCACTATGCGGAAGAAGGAGAAGCGTACGGGTCATCAAAAAATGCAAAAAAAAGCGATTTTTAACATGGTGTAGGGAGAGTTTTCGTCGTTTAAGGAACGTGTCTCGTCGACGGTCGAGACAAACAAGACAGAGGAGAGAGAGAGAAGGGTTGTGGTAGGTTCGGATTCGTTAATGCTAACGTGGGTGGCGGCTCCGGTTCGGCTCGTGTCCGAGCCTCCGGTTCGTCCGAAGCGCGACAAAGTCCGAAGCTAAGGCTCTTCTTGGTCTCGTGGTGGTTTGAGTGGAGCGCGGCAAATCCAAAAGTTTGGATTGGATCGAGCTCGTGTCGCGACACGTGGAGGCCTCGTCGGCCGTTGGATGTGGATCTGGCGGTGTGTGAAAAGGCATGAAATCGAATTTTACACTTTGTCTGTCTCATTGGGTCAGGGTTGGGCCCAAGCAAGAATTGGTCTGGCCTGTTTTTCTTTGTCCATTTCAGGCCACATCTCATCTTGCTAGGGATGGAAGGATGTCGACTATCGAATCCGCCAAATAAGGATTGGAAAGGAGAGACCAGCGTGGATACCTCCGAACGTTACCTTAAAGGGTATCACATCCGATATGTTCGATTCGAGGTGTAGTTACTCAATTCACCTGTAGGTGTAGAGGTCTGTCACTATAGCCCCACTGGCTCGGTCGAAGCTAGGAAATCTCTTTACATGAGGTAGCATATGCCCGAGTTAGAGGTCGACTCTAAAGCAAATTTGAATAAGCTGTCTGAACATATAAATCCACCTTAAACTTGCAACCACGCCGGTATATTTAAAACTTGTGTATTGCGCATCACCACTTGGTTTTCACACTATCATATTTGAGATTGACTCTAATGTCGTCACTTGTTTTGTTAGTCTAGGGTTTATGGTTAATAATGATGGCCTTGCTTTGCTTAAAGATACCAAAAGACCGTTGTGCTCTCGCTTTCATCTTCAAAGTGCAACATAACTTCCGAAAAGAAAATCGTCCTGCTGATAGGCTTGCTAATCTCGGAATCGAAAAGCGTTTGGACACTAGGTTATTTTCACTGCCTCCTCGAGAGTTATATCTTTTTTATCGGGTGATGAAATAGGGACAATAGATTCTTAAAATTAATTTTTTGTAATCGACTTTAACCCTTTTCATACTAAAGAAAAAGGTCGTGTATTGCTCATTTCTACAAGTAGGAGATCCATAGTCCCGAAATATAAGACCGTAACAGATAAACATTAAACGGTTATGAAAAAACCCAAGGTCAAATAATCGTAAAATGAGAAGTTAGATTTGGAACACTGGCCAGTTCAAATAATGTCATTACATGATCAATGTGTTTTTGAGGGTTTACAAAATTACTTGTAAACTTAGGTTTTTCAAAGGAGGAAGGGTGATTTAAGTGGGCTCACATAGGGCATGAATGTTGATTCATCCCTTAGGTATATCCCAAACCCATCCCAGCCCACTAAAGTCTCATAAATGGAAATTGCAACCCATCCCACAAAGCGAAATTCATAACTTGTTTCAGACCAATTAGGTGTTTTTTTTTTCTCTTCATCTCTACTCACTTATCTAATTAAGTTTTACATAAGATCAAGATATTTGGGGGTTGACATTGCACCAACAAGGAAAGGAAAACCATTAGCAAGTGATTGCTGGTGGATAGGTTTTCCACTCCTTTTGGCAATCCAAAAAAATGAAAAAGGAATTAGTATGCAGGTTTAAAATTGTTGATTTAGAACTTGCAAGCATTGTCATTTTTCAGAATGCTTACTCTTTGTACAGATGAGCAGTTGTCATGTTAATCTCTATTATTTTTTTTATTCATTTATAGAAAAGAAGAACAATTGTCATACACACACATATATATATATAATTGAATGTACAAAAGATTTGATAGTATATAAGGAAAACTACCCAATCAATCATAAATTTATTATTCGGATGCCATTTCAATTCTAAATTTCTAATTTTATCAATTCAGTCTACACTTTTGTGCAAAATTTCAACATAGTCCTCTTAATCAATTTTCGCCGAAAATTGCAAACGTGACAGTCCAAACATCATCGACTATGCTACATAACACACCATCACTCATCGATTTTTAACGAAAATTGGTCAGAAGACTGCATTGGAATTTCACACACGGATGCAAATTTGAAAAGCTTAGGAGAATCAAAATCGGTACAATAAATTTAGGGCTAATTGTGCAATTTCTTCATGATATCTAATCATAAATAAGAATAAAACAATAAAAAAAAAATCTAACTAAACATGGGTCACAATTTATAAGCAGAAGTCAGGCCATCACGTATCCCATCTCATGCAACCCCACACTCTTCGTCGAGTTGGTATCTACAATTCCTTCATGCCCAACTTGTTAGCAATATTTTCAAAAATCAAGAAAATTACCAAAAAAGTCATAAACCTATTGTAATTGTGTCAATTCAGTCATAAACCTTTTATAATTATACCAATTTAGTCCATCTGGCCACTTTTGGGCAGCCGGTGCTGATGTGAATGCCAGGCGGCTGATGTTGCAATATTTTATTTTTTTATTTTTTTTCAATTATTATTTTTATTTTTTTTCTCTTTTTTTTTTTCTTTCCTTCTTCCCCTGGCCAGAGCGGCCGAGGGAGGCTTGCCGGCAAAGTGACCTTACCAGCCTTGGGGACTAGCGAGGGCGAGCTTGACCTCACCCAAATTTTGTGAGGTTGAGCCTCGTCATGGCTGTGCAATGGTGAGGCTCACCATGGCTGTGTGACGGTGAGGGCCGAGCTCGCCCCGCTATGGCAAGCTTTGCCCTCGCCATGGCTGTGCGATGGCGAGGCTTGCCCTCACTAGCACTGGCGAGAGCGGAGCTTGAAGTTTTTTTTTTATTTTTTTCCTTTCTTTGTTTTTTTTTGGCCTTTCCTTCTTCCCCGATTCTGCAGGAGCTAGGGCTGGCGAGGTCTCGCCAACCATTGGGGAGGCTCGCTCTTGCCGGCACTAGGTGAGGCGAGGGCAGAACTCGCCATGGCTGGGCGAGCTTAACCTCACTCATAGCCATGGTAAAGCTCGACCTCCCCAGATCAAGGTGAGGTTAAGGTTGCCCAGCGACGACAAGGGTAGAGCTCATCCAGCCATGGCGAGCTCCACCCTCACCGACCCTAGCTAGAGCTGGGCAAGGCTCGCCCTTGCCAGTGCCGGCAAGGGTAAACCTCCCCAACGGCTAGCAAGGTGACCTCGCCGGCAAGCCTCCCCCTGGCCAATTCAGCTAGAGGGAAGAAGGAAAGAAAAAAAAAAGAGAAAACAAAAAAAATTCAAAAAAATTCAAAAAAAAATATTTAAAATATTGCCATATCAACTGGTTGGCGTCTACGTCAGTGCTAGTCGACCAAAAGTGGCCGAATTGACTAAATTGACATAATTGCAAAAGATTTATGATTGAATTGACAAAAAAAAAGTTTAGGCCTGAATTGGCATAATTGCAATAGTTTTATGACTTTTTTTGTAATTTTCCCTTCAAAAGTCTCCTTTTCCGGATGCCTTCGTGAAGATTTCAGCTAATTGTAATCTTCTAGGCACATAGCCCCGCTTCACAAGCACAAAGGCCCAAATCTCTTCATGAGCCTTGACATTTAGAAAGAACCAACCTAACTCCCTAGAATGGCAAGATACCTGTAACTCACCTCAAATTCGATCTACAAAACTCGTGTATATAGCGAAATGTCTACAACTAAAGTATATGTAGTCACAAAATACAAGATGGCAACAAGTTAACATTGAATGTTTGGAAATAAGCAAATGTGTGCCTTAGGTTTTACAAAATTACATAAACGATTTTAGAGCTTTCGAAAGGATTAAGGGTGATTATCCGTTTAGGTTAATTTTGTACCTATCCAATCTCGGGTTTTGTAAATGGAACTTTAAACACGTTCCCCACAAGAGAAGCTCAAAGCTTGTTGAGTACCTGTTGGAGTTTGGATGAGTCATAAACCTAGTCAAGTAATGATTGTCCAAAAAAATCCTAAAATCTATTATATGATGTGTCGGCGGCCAATTAAGTCCTAAATTTTTCAATTTTGTCAATTTGATCTCATATCTTTTGCTAATTATCTAATGTAATACATCTGGCCAATTTTGGCTGTCCACTCAATGTCGACCAGCCGTGCCATAGTTCAGTTAGTGCTGACCATCCTATGTGGCACGGCTAATGGGCATTGACCGGTGGTGATACGGATGATTTTTGCAATCTTTTCTTCTTTTTCTTCTTCTTTTTTCTTTATTCTTTGCCAGTGGCTAGCTATAGGCAAGGGCCGCAACATCCTTGGCTACGCCCAATAACCAATGAAGAGAGAAAAGAAAAGGAACAAAAATAAGAACAATTTAGAGATTTTATGTTTAAAAAAATTGTCCACTTAAGGGATTTCCAACCAAAAGTTACCATATGGATTAGATTGGAAAATTATCAAAATATTTAAGATTAAATTGAAAAAATGGCCTGCCGTACAATAAGTTCAGATTTTTTGGAACAATTTTCCCACCTAGTCAAGCCCGACTCACTTCCTTCTCTGACTCATTTCTTTAGGGATAATGACACCAATGGTTCCTGAGCTGTAATTCAATGTACAATATGGTCCGTGAACTTTTAATTTGTTTAATGTAGTCTTCAAACTTTTGCTCAATATGCAATATCATTCGTAAATTTTTTAATTTGTTCAATACGATCCCTAAATTTTTGGTAAATATTCAAAACTAGTCCTTGGATTACATGAATATATCCAATATTATCCTTTTATTAATTTAAGTTCCAGAACAATATTAAATATTTTCATAAAGCTCGGGGACCGGTATGAACATGTACCAAAAGTTCATGAACTACAATAGACAAATTAAAAATTCAAGGTCCATATTACATATTGATCTAAAGTTCATTAACCGCATTGAACAAATTAAAAGTTCAGATATCACTTTGCACATTGAATCAAAGTTTAAAGATCACTTGTATAAATTTTCCTTTGACTAGTGACATTTACATAAAATCAAGATATTCAAGAGTCGACATTGCACCGACAAAAAGACAAATCGCACTTATTCTTCTTCTTTTCCTCCATATATTGAAGGAAAACCCTCATGATTAAGAAGAATCCAACCCTTTATGATTAAGAAGAAACCAACTTTCTCAAATTTTCAATTGCAATATGCAAATCTTGATTGAGCCATAAATCAAGACTGCATCAACTAAAAATTCCCTTCCACATTGAATACTCCATTCACTATATATTATCATATATCGGATCTGAGCATGTCATTTAAAGGTTCAATTTCGATTTTCGTCCGAATTTTGGGATCACCAAAATGTAAAATTTTTATAAAGTATTCTCTTTTCTTAGGAAAAGATAAAGATTTAAAAGAAATTGAAGATGTGAAGTATGCGAATCATTTGTGTGATTTTTCTTTTCTCTAGTGGCATTCACATAAAATCAAGATATTTGAAAGTTGAGGTTGCACCGACAAAAAGACAAGACATCTTTCTACTTCTTCTTTTCCTCCGTACGTTCAAAAGAACCCTTCGTGATTAAGAAAAGTCCAACTGTCTCAAATTTCCAGCTGTAGTATGCATATCTTGATTGAGCCATATATAAAATCTAACACGGCCCTAAGTCAATCCTAAAAAGGTTTCATCTCGATCCTCGTTCGAATTCGGGATTATGAAAATGTAAAAATTTTAGAGAATATTCTTTCTCTTTGGAAAAGACAAAGATATAATAAAATCTTGCGATGCGAGGCATGCGGATATCGACATGTTAAAATAAAGAATGCATACGTGAAGTTCGCCATCCATTTATATCAAATGGATAGGCCACGGAAGCCATCGTGGGAGCAAAAGCTCCCTTTCTTCAGTGAGTTTACCTCTAAACCGAACATAAAAGATATAAGGAAGGCCCCCGATTTTTTTTTGTTAATATAATACATGGATTAGTTTGAATATGCACCAAAAATTCAGAAATCACATTAAACGGATTAAAAATTTATAAACCATATTACATATTGGATCAAGAATTAAGGATTATTGGTGTAATTTTCCCTCTCTGTAACGACATTTACATATAATCAAGATATTCAAGGGTTAGCGTCGCACCCGAAAGTGACAAATGGTACATCATCTTGTCCTCCACATGTAAAAGAGGACCCTTAATGATGAAGACAAGTCGACCTTTATGCAAATCTTGATGGAGCCATGTACCAATCCCACATCAACAAAATCCCCCCCCCCCAACATTGAGTACTCCTTATTCACTATACTTTATCAGATACACGTACGTGATGAGTTGCACTTGAAACCCTTTTATACAACCCACATGATAACGAGAGGAGCTCTTCTATTCTGCTTTTGCTTATCAATTGGATACCGCCTTTCTCCTGAAATTCAATATCACGGAACAAAATGCTTCTCCCCTTCTCCACTTGTGCTCGTATCCATATACAAGCGCATATAGACCCGATGACCCTTCGAGGGTGCGTGTTCGGTTGGCCCCGGCGACGTGTGGTCACTGGGAAGGCGAGTACGTCGGCAATCTACACCCAACTTGTGGAAACAAAGAATATGAGAGTGACCCACAAAACGGGCCGCATCAAATTCCAAAGTCCAATTCCTAATTGAAGGGGTTAAAGTCAAGTGGACCCTTTTTGTGCTCAGCATAATTGCTTGGCCGGACTTGGACCGTGGGAGTCAGAGTCAAGCAGCCCCACGCCAAGGTAGAAAAGAGTTAGCCGCCGGTTAATTTACCCGCTTATTTATTAAAGACCTATGCAATTAGGTGATGACTTTGAATGAAATATGTCATTATAGCACTGTTTGGACGGCTCACATCGATTGTTCCTAAAAATTTCCCCATTTTATATCGATGACGAAATTCAAATCAAAAGGGGAAATGAGCCAATCCATCGTAAAGCTACCGTACGAATGCCGTTTCAATTCTAAAAGAACATATTGAAATCTCGTCATTGCCCGCCGTCCTACGCGGCATACCAGTCCATCAGAGTTTTTCGGCGATATTTGATGGAAAAGAACATATTGGAGTTTCGTGCGAAGGTTTAGGACTCGATTGATAAAATTAAAAAAATTTAGGACTGAACTAATATCCGTACAATAAGTTTAGATCCGATTAGACAATTTCCAGAAACGGAAACTGTTTCTAATTAGGAAATTGGCTATACAATTGCATCCTCCTAAAGACCACGGGCCCGTGGCTCATCCAATTGCAAAATTAGCTTGACACGTCCACCATGCGTTGATTAATTGGGGTTAGTTTTGTAAAATCAATTTTTTTTTAAAGCCCCACTAATCTATTTTTATGGACAAGATGAGGTGGCTAGAGACAAAGACATGCACAATAGGCCAGAAAAAGCCGAGCAAATCATGGGCGTCACAAAAAGCATCCCCCCGCTCCTCCCCTCAAAAAGCACGACACGATGATATTCCATGCTTAACCCAATGGGAAATTGGCTCGATCGCACGGAAATCGATGGCACCTTCGATTCCTGCCTTCGGAATTAAGGTTCGAGTCGAGAGGCCCGGCGGTGGGTTGTTGTACCGACTCCCTTTCGGATACCAAAGTAATAAATCGTGCCCTTGAATTATAAAAAAAAATATTACAGAATTATTTAGGGAAAAAAATACAAATAATCCATCAACTTTGATTCGGTGTGCAATGTCGTCTCTTGAATTTTAATTGCTCGATGTGATCCTTGAACTTTAGTCCGGTATGCAATGTTGGTCCCGAACTTTTAATTTGTTTAATATGGTCTCTGAACTTTGGTCCAATGTACAATGTCGTCCCTGAACTTTTAATTTGTGTAATGTAACCTATAAAATTTGGCCTAATATACAATATTATTAAAAAAATTTTAAGTTGTTCAATGCAGTCCCTGAACTATTTGATAAATGTTCAATGTAATCTGCGGACAATATGAAAGCATCATCCCGGTTATTTACGACTTGCAAATTCGATCCCCCGAAAACAATTGATCTGTAAAATCCGATCACTGTGTCCTTGTCCACCGTCGCGTAGACAGGAGCTTCAATTTTCACGACTAGACGTGTAAAAAAATATTTTACACTTACGATCTACATTATATAATCACGGGTCTCCCATGGATCATTGGTGTTTGGTCACAAGGTAACCTCACCGTAGAAGACAAGCCGAAACTCCCACACGGGCCTTTTGTGGCCAGTTTGTTTGATATATAGGAACAAACAAACAAACTCCACAGATGCATTTCTTATTTTAACTTGTCGGCGCCCGTATGTCATGCGTTCCCAATTCACCCTAAAATCTTTTTGTTTCTTGGGGAAAGAGAATACTCTATGAAAATTTTATATCCCGATGATCTCGAGATTCGAATGAGAACTGAGATAAAGCCTTTTAAGGACATGCTCGGGTCCTAAATTATGTACATGACTATGGCAACTAATATCTTTTTAACACTTCGACTATTAAATAGCTTCCTCGTTGACCCCAAAGAGGACCCAACCCGGACATATCAACTCGAACGAATTCGCACTCGTCGCGGCACCGTCCACTCGCAACAAAATTCCACGATCGAGACTCCTATCTTTGCATTTTTCACATTATGGACTTTCACATCACGTCCATGTCCGAAAGCTTTAGCTGCAATTGCCAATTCATCCCCTGTTTCAAGCATCCGCAAAAATAAAATAAAATAAAATAAAAAGCCCTGTCGATGTTTTGTTGCTCGAATTAAATCAAATTCCGGATTTGCGAGTGAGAAATTTGCCATAGTGTTATATTGGAGTCTCGTTTGCGGCTCTCCAAAATTATATCCACCGATACATATTTACCCTAAACTTTTTATTGTGTCATAGAAAATCCCAAATTTGTACTTGTGCGACATACTTTTCCTCCGTTAAGTTTCCGTTAGATGATTCTTAGCCAAAACAACGTCGGTTTTATTTCACTTAGGTCATGTGAGCGGCATGTCAACATTATATTTATGTATGCAGATTTTTAATGGTGCACATCGATAGCATGTCAACATTATATTTATGTACGCAGATTTTTAATGGTGCACATCGATAGCATGTCAACATTATATTTATGTACGCAGATTTTTAATGTTTTTGGAAAATGTTTTCCGGAAAATCATTTTCTAGGAAAATAGTTAGTTTTCTTTTATTTGGTGATATATGATTGAAACATTTTCTGGTGTTTGGATCTCATTTGGAAAATAATTTCAATCCCATGATTTTATCTCGAGCACAAAAGAATCTCGAATTTTTGAATTTTTTTTTTGGTAAAGACGAATTTTTGAATATTGTTATTTCTAAAAATAAAAAAAGAAAAAAGAAAAAAGGAAAGAAAATAAAAAGAATAAAATATTAAAAAATTAAAAGGAAGCAATTCTAGAAAGTATTTTCATCTTCTTATATTAGGGAATTCACTTTCCTAATTTTTATACATGACTGTTTTTCTTGATTGGAAAGTGTTTTCAATCGACTAATCATTTTTGACAGATTCTCAGAAAACACTTTTCCTGAAATAAACGCACCCCAAAGTAAAAGATCTATCGGATAGCATGAAAAGATTGTGTCCAGAAATTCAACACACAATTTATCCACGAAAATATATTGGGCCGTCATGAAATTCTAGGGTTACTATTCCCCCTCCAAATTATTTTTATACCTTAGAGAAATGAAACAACTCGTTTTTATTAAGTTCGTATGCACTCGCGAGTTAGCAAAAATCGACAAGAATAAAAGGACGAAGCGGCTCGGCTCGATCGGGAGCCAAATCGAGCTCCGGAGCTGAGGCCGGTCCGATTCGATCGCGGATTACGGTGGGCTCGGTGCGCGTCCGTTCCCTCAAGGCGTATTCACCGTGGGGCGCGAATTGTGTCGAAAATCGCGACCCGCGACCGTGGCCATCCCTAATTTTTTTTTTTTCATTTATGAAATCATTTTTTTTTATCTTTGAATATTTATAACTAGTTTTTTTTTAAAATTGAGGAAGGAAAAAGAAGAGAAAAGAGAAGAAAAGAAAAGGAAAAGGAAAAAAGGAAAGACAAAGCATCATCAATCATGGTACCGAGGACGCGGGCCCGCTTTGAACATGATTCAAAGCAAGCAAAGGCCGACCTTGGAAAGAAAGAGTCGTCATCTTCCCCGCTGGTCTTCTTCACTCCTCCCCACCACCACCACCACCACCGCCACCGCCACCGCACCTACCTCTCTTTCTCTCTCATCTCCTCCCCCACCCACTTTCTCTCTCTCTCTACAAGGCACGCCGGAGGGGCTCGACCCGGTTTTCCCGGCGCCGTTCGCGAGGTGGGTATGTGAGCCCGGTCGGTTTTGGGCGGCCATCGCGATCTGCGGCGAGGATCTCGGGAACCATGGGCGGCGGCGGCGAGGGCGGGGGAGGAGGTGGCCTGGCGGAGGCGCAGTACGTGCAGGCGAAGACGTCGGTGTGGTGGGACATCGAGAACTGCCACGTGCCCAAGGGGTGCGACCCCCACGCCATCGCCCGGAACATCAGCTCCGCCCTGGCCAAGCTCAACTACGGCGGCCCCGTCTCCATCTCCTCCTACGGCGACACCACGGGCATCCCCGCCGCTGTCCAGCAGGCGCTCTCCAGCACCGGCATCGCTCTCAACCACGTCCCCGCCGGTAACGACGCCTCCCCTCCTCCCTCCCTCCTCTTCCGCTTTGTGGATGCCGATCGATGTGCGAATTCGTAGTGTTCCTTGTTTGTGATCTTCTGGTGAAAGATTCGGTTTTTACCTCTTTACGTGTTCGTGCTGATCGGCCATTGATTTTGTTTTCTCCGTTCAAGTTTGATCGCTTCGGCTGAATTAAGCATGAGCTTGATCTAGGGCTGGTGACACCCGTGGTTGTCTCTGGGTATACTTTGATTGAGCTTTAAAAGGCATCTAAGCTAGATGGTTATTGTACCTCTGCAGTTTTTGGGTTTCTTGTTTAAGAGGCGTGTCTAGATCTACTCGGTTGTTAGGGCATCTTTGGACCTGAATTTAGCTCAGATTCGTCCACTGCAAATGGATTATTCTTGACCGTGGAGCTAATGCCTATCTTCCGTTGCTTTTGGGATAGAAACATAAGCTAAGTCAGTTAACATTCGCAGGTGTTAAAGACGCGAGCGATAAGAAGATACTGGTGGACATGTTGTTCTGGGCGGTGGACAATCCTGCGCCAGCTAATTATCTTTTGATCTCTGGCGATCGGGACTTTTCTAATGCTCTTCATCAGCTGCGCATGAGAAGATACAACATTCTTCTAGCGCAGCCTCAAAAGGCGTCGGCACCCTTACAGGCTGCTGCGAAGACCGTGTGGTTGTGGACCAGTCTCGTGGCTGGTGGGCCTCCTTTGACGAGCATCGAGTCACAACAGTTTGGTAACCATGTTTTCGGTTCTTCTAGTTCGGAAACATTACCGGTCCCAGTTTCTAATTCTTTTCCTATGAAGCAACCTGGGGATGTCCATTCCGAAAGTTCTCATATAGGGAACCAGAAGAAGTCTCCCAATATGGGAAAGGGTCATGACCCCAAACATAACAAAGGAAAAGGGAACCGGAAAAATACGGTTCATTCTGGTCCAAAGAATTCGAGTGCATCCTCTGGGTCTGGAGATGATCAAAACAATCCAAGCTTTTACCAGCAAGGCGCATCTAACCATAGGGGTCCTATCGGTGGATCTGTTATGACTGGCAATCACGATCCTTCTTGGAGCCATAGCAACGCACAAGGCAATTATCCGAGTCATTATCCACCCCCTCCAAGGCCAGACAGGCCAGACTTTCCTGTGCATTGTGCACTCCCACAAGCTAATTTGTATCCACCCTACAGTCCTCCTTTTAGTAGCACTCCTGTGGTGCCTCCTAGGCCAGATAGGCCTAGGAGTTCACAGGGTCCTCCAGACATCAGTAAGTTAAATATTCCGGCTCACCCAAGCAATGTTCGGAATCCTCCTGCTTTTCATCAGCC
The DNA here is from genome assembly GCA_031216185.1 of Syzygium aqueum. Lineage (NCBI taxonomy): Eukaryota > Viridiplantae > Streptophyta > Magnoliopsida > Myrtales > Myrtaceae > Syzygium > Syzygium aqueum. The sequence continues at coordinate 6,785,401 of CM062238.1, read as the reverse complement.
GAATGGAGAGCTAAAACAGAGGCCTAACCTTGTCAAAAACAAGCCATCAACCTCTCATGACACCGTGAACAATAGGTTTCCTCGATGCCCTGAGTATCCATCCTCAACTTCCTGTGCCCCGTCTACTCCTGATTTTCCAAGTAATGGTACTTGGGGAACTCCTGGATATCCAAAACCTTCCAAGTACATCCAAAGTCTTATAGGAGTTATCTTACTTGCCTTGGACACCCTAAAGAACGAAAAGATTTTGCCAACCGAAGCCAATATAATTGATTGCATTCGATATGGAGATCCCAAGCATCGCAAAACTGATGTGAAACAGGGCCTGGAGAGTGCCATTGAGCATCAAATGATAGTGAAGCAAAATTTAGGCAACGTCCAATTGTATGTTGGTAAGAATGAAAAACCGTGGAATTGTGTGAACCTTTTGGGCGGGAATGCAAAGGATTACCCTAAGGCAACATGGCGCCAGATTCAGAATTTCTTGACATCAGCCGTTGGACGGTCTGCAATTCTGGCTTCTCAGTGCAGGTTGGTCCTCTTATTATGAATTCATACATGGTATTTCTACAGTTTTTGCATTGAGAAAGATTCACTTACATGTTCTCTTGCTTGCCATCTAGGTATGAAGCGGGTATGACTATGAAGCGCATGTGCTTGAAACAACTTGCTTTAGGTGAGGTTCTACAAATTCTTAACATAATACTTACGGAGAAAAGATGGATATTGCACCACCAATCAGGATGGCAGCCTCTTAAGATTACTCTTGCGGAGGCCAACTCCAACTCTGTGGCCAGTGACGACGGATGGGGGAGTGGTTTGGAAGGATGGCAGCCTCCTGAGATTACTCTTGCGGAGGCCAATGCCAACTCTGTGGCCAGTGACGACGGATGGGGGAGTGGTTGGGGATAGGCAAGGAGTGTAGGTAGACCCGGGGGGCTTGGGGAGTTGAGCCCCTATCACCCCATCTCCATCTAGGATTCTTTACTTTTGATTATTGCCCATTAGATTTTTTTTTTCTTTTGGAATTTATAACTCACCTTTCCTAGTCCTAGATCCTCTGTCTGCCATAACTAAGGGGGTCATCTTGCATGGAAGCATACCATACACCGAATGTGAAGGTGGGTTGTATTTGGTGAAAATGTGGTAAGTTACTATCACTTGGATGACTGGTATCTGAGAAAACCAAGGGCCATATCCTGGTCTAATGTATTGAAGGAGTAGTTAAACCCTTGGAACATCAAGCTTTGAGGTCTGCAAGTTGTTGGATATAGACTCCTCTGCCATGTCCTTTACATTTTTGCCTTAGGTGTTTTGACTATAGGCATATGATGATGATATCTTTCCAACTTCCGCTGGGACCTTTTAGAACTGAGACACATGGAATCATGCTATGGATTTAACTATTCATGCAACCATATTACGGTGGAACTGTTGGTCTTTTCTTATGGAGCTAGTTGGAGGTTCTTGCAAAAAGGCTCCTTGCTTCATTGATCAGCTGCTTAGACTGTCAAAAGAAGTTGAGCAAGAGATGCTACTAGTTTGCTGGAAAATGGGTCTTCTTTGAGATGCTACTGGAAGTTTAGGCTTTGCCTATGGAACGGTGGATCCTCCAAAATATATGCCGCAATGAAATTCTACGTGATCAGTTTTTGCGAAGCTTTACATAATGGATTACAAGCCGACGCCAATTTATGTCCCGTTATCACGTCGCTTTATTCACATCATATCTCACATGATGTCAAGAAAAGGACGAGGAGAGAAGTTTTAAGCGCAGGGGTGGATGCCAGAAAATTAGCTCTCCGAAGTCCAAGCGAAGTCATTGAGCTTTATGTACAGTGGTATGTAATTCCTGTATTAATAAGGTAATGATACTCGGTGAAACTTGTTGGTTCTTGTTAGACTTTACTTTGCCCTTTGTGTCTGTCCCTTTTCCGGATTTTATTTACAGTTCTTGTCAAGCAGAACTGAAAGGGGTGATGTAATTGTGGGATATCTTGATGAGCCTATTATCAAATACTGATCATCCTGTTATATAAGCTGTCATTAGTTTCTCTTCCTATTATCATCATTTCTTTAAGTTTTGGTTCTAGGAATACCTCTGTAATTCATAGTAAGGGCAAGTTGGAATGTTTGCATGAGTTTGGTGGATTCGGCAATTGTTAGAAGGGACAACCCTTCGGCCAGGTTGATCTCTCTAGGAACATCCTACTCAACAGCAGAGGTTTCTGCAGGAAATCCCTATAGCATGAGAGTGATACTTTTCGCCTGCTACTGCTGTATATGACTATGTTGCTAAAGTTTAGAAGGAGGAAGGTGCAAAGAAATGCAAACGATTTTCCGGAATGTCGCCCATTTCTGGTTTTAACTGATCCACAATAATTCGACATGTTTATCAAGCGACATGGGATGAATTAGGAAGAAATTTATTTAAGTTACCTTGGAGCTCCTTGTTGAAGAGCAAGGCGGCGGAGAAGGACATAATCACATGATGCACAGGTAACAATGGGACAAGATCTATTATGCAGCGATTACATCAAGAGAGATTTTTAAATGTCGAATGCATGATTGGTTTGAATGAGTTACGCGTAATCGACACACAAAATACTTTTTACTGTGATGGGGGTTTCCAATTTGGTTTTTTTCGCATGAAACGAGTATTCCCCAAGAAACATCGTACTTTCATTTAATAAGCCGGATGATCGACTTATTTTGAAAATGTGTTCGTTTATACGGCAAGCTAATAGCATGATTCTGTATCGTTCTAATCTTATATGTAATACTTTGCTTCACGTAGGTATTAGTATCGTGTAAGCCCGTCATGCTTAATACTGCCGGTGCAATGCTTACTTCTTCTGAAGCCAATAAAGCTGTTTGGAAGGATTTTTGCTTTTTACTAGGGATTTATTTCCAGATTCGCCCCGCTCGCACTTTGACTTTTATTTTATAAAAAATACTATATATCATGTTAAATTATTTTAATATTGACAAGTAAGTTCGTGTATAGCTTTTTCTTACTAAGGTTCAGTTTATTTCGGGGAAAACATTTTTCTCATTTTCCGGTATTTTGATCGCTTAGAAAAATGAGTTAACGGAAAATGATTTATTAATTAATGGATAAATTTGGGACAATGATTTTATCTTTAATAAATCAGAAATCATTTTTTAAAATATGATTAAATATTGGCGCTTGAACAAAAAACTCTGTGCTTGAGTACGGGAACCCAAACACTTGTTCTTAGGTCCTCGATGCCTAGGCCCGAGTCCATCGAGGCCAGGCTCTCAGCCCCAGTACTTGTGCTTGAGTCCTTGGTACTTGGGCTTGGGCTTGGGCTTGAGACCTTAGTATTTGTGATTGGATCCCTATGCTCGTGCTTGGGTCCATCTAGGTTGAGCCTGGGGCCTCGATGCTAGTGCCTGTGTCCATCAAGGTCGGGCCCGAGGCTCTGGTTCTTGTGCCCATTGCGTTGGCACCTAACTTGGGTCCACAAAGGTTAAGCGCGAAAACTCGGCACTTGTGCCCAAATCCTATGGTCCAACAAAGCCATGCTCGGGTCCTCGGTGCTCAGGGTGGGTCCCTCAGGTTCGAGTCTAGGTACATCGAGGCCGAGGCTCAAGACCCTAGTGTTCGTGCCTAACTCCGATCCACAGTAGCGGGGTCTAGGTTTATCGAGATTGGGCTTTGGACTACATTGCTTGCACCTAGATCCCTTGAGCCTAAGCCCAAGTCCATGTTGGTCTTATGGTGCCAGGGTCCATGGAGGTTGGGCTCAAAATCCCCACGCCAATGCTTCGGTCCTAGTACCCATGTTTGGATCTTTGACACCTGAGCCTCTATCCACTGAGGTCGAGACCTTTGTTCTCGTGCGTAGGACCCTTGCACCTAGCCTAGCCTTGATGGACCCAAATGGGCGATTGGGACCCGAGCTGGGGCACCAAAGATATGGGCATGAGCCTTTGTAGACTCGAGCTTGTGTGCTGGAGACTCGAAAACGGGAACTAGGGTCCTGAACCCTAGAACCAGGGACTCGAGCTGGACACTAGGGTCTCGAGCTTAGCCTTGATGGATCCGAGCCCAGCCTTTGTGGCCCTAGGGCTTAGCATTGAGGACCTGGGCTTGGTTTTCAAGGATCGGGCAAGGGCACTGGCATCTGGTTCGAGCCTTGGTGGACCATGGTTCAAGTGTCGAGGACCCGAGCCTGAGTGCTAGGGACTAGAGGTGGCCACGGGCCGATTTTGGCCTGGAACTGGCCCAGTCAAACCCGGGCTCACCCCGTTGACCGGGCCGGTGGTTCGGAATCGGAACCGGCCCGTGGCCTACGAGCCTGGTTCCGGTTCCAGAAAAATGTGAACCGGCTCGGAACCGGCGGTTCCGGGTCGGATCTGCGAAAAAAAAAATTTAAAAAAAAAAGCTGCAGCATAGCCTGCAGCAACCATTAAGGTTGAGGCCCTTTAATTCTTTTTTTAAAGAAGGCAAATTTTTTTTAATAATTATTTATTATTTATTTTAATAATTTTTAAATTATGAACCGGAACCGGAACATGCCGATTCTGAATCGGAACCGGAACCGGGCGGTTCCGGTTCATATGTGGCCACGAACCGAAACCGGCCGATTCCGAACTGTGGCCACGTCTACTAGGGACCCAAGTCATCAAAGTCCTTGGCCCAGACTCTGTGAACCTTGGCCTAGGCTTGGGTAGCTGCATCCCAGACTCGGCCTTTGTGGACCTAGGCTCGGGTGCTGGGGATTCAAGCACAACCACTTAGACCTTAGGCCGTACATCTATAGACAAGGGTTAAGGTGCCATTAATCTAGGGCGCCATTAATCCACGTATAGGCATCGAGTTCTCGATTCCGACTTCTGTGGACTCGAGATCAGTGCCTATGCTCTTGCTTGGGACCCAGGTGCCCATGCCCATGTCCTCAACGCTGGGTTGGGATCCATCGAAGTTGAACTCGGGATCTCGATGCCTGTGCGTAATTTTTTGGCTGCCTGTGCATAAGTCACCAACGTCCAAATAGTATATATATAGGAAAATCAAATTATATTTTTCTTTCTTAACGAAGAAAATAATTTTCGATTTTTTTTAAATTTCAGTTAAATAACGAAAAATATTATCATTTTTCTGGAAAATGACTTAAAAAAAAGGCCATCGAAAAACCATAAACATCGACCACCCGACAAAAGCAAGAAAAGCGGCATCGAAAAACCCTGCGACGGCTCTCTTTCGAGGTGAGTGTCTGAATCATTCCGATCGGTTTCATCCTCCATGAACTGACCCAGGCTCATGAATCCCTTCGATGTCCGTAAAGCTTTCGGCTTTAGCATCTGTCGGAAGAATCCCCATCTGGGTCTCTCTTGCCGCGCGCTTCTCCTCGATCCCGTGCGCCGCGGTCGGCATCGAAACTCACTCGGAAAACGACCGCGGTCCCCCGAAAGCCTCGGACTTCGAGGCTAATCTCAAGTTCTTGAGAAACAAGCTCGCCCCGGAGAGCTTGATCCGGGTTCTTGATAGCACCAGCGACGTGGAATCTGCGGTGAAGGTGTTCAGATGGGTCTCCCTTCAAAGGGCGTTCCGCCACACCGTGGGTACGTACTCCACGATGATTCTGAAGCTCGGTCTGGCCGGGAAAATTCAAGAAATCGATGGGTTTTGCCGGAGTATGATCGCGGATGGGTGTATTGGGGCTGAGGCTGAAGCTGCTCTCGCCTCGCTGGTCGATCAATTCGTGAAGCGCGGTAAGCTCGACGAAGCGATGCGGGTTCTTGCGAACATGAACCTAGGTGATCATAGAGCCTCTGTAGATATGTTCAATGTTGTGTTGGGTGCTCTTGTGGAGGAGAAGAGGAAATTGAGGGATGTTATGTTTGTGTATAAAGAGATGGTCAAAGCAGGAAGAGTACCGACGGTCGAGACTTTGAATATTTTGTTGGAGGCTCTACTTGAGGCTGATTTGGTTGATTCTGCTTTGGATCAATATAGGAGAATGGATAAGAAGGGGTGTGCTCCGAATAGTAGAACCTTCGAGATACTTGTTAGGAACCTCCTATCTAAAAACCGAGTGGACGAATGGTGTATGGTGTTGCGCGAGATGCTCGAACTGGGGACTGAGCTGGATTTAGGTTTTTATTCCTGTGTCATTCCTCTTGTTTTAAGTGAAAATATGCTGGAAATAGGAATGTGCCTGTTCAAGAAGATGAAAGCTTCTAATTTTCCTCCAGAACCAGTGATTTACAATAGTGTTATCCATCATTTGTGCAACAACTTTTTGGTTGATGAGGCAAAGGACATCCTTGAGAGTATGGTAGATTGTGGTGTTGCGCCCTCAGATGACGCATTTGAGGATATCGTGAATGCTTTTTGTTTGTCATGGCAATTAGACAAGGCGATAGAGTTCTTGGAAGACAAACAAGTTTCTGCGATTTCTGCTTACAATATATTGCTGGAAGGTTGCTGCAGTGCTGGAAAAGTTTTATTGGCAAAAGAACTGTTTGAGAAAATGTCTCATAGGAATATAGTTGACTGCTGTACCTGGAATATTCTGATCAGATGGCTTTGCGAGCACTCCAGGCTCAGAGAAGCTCTTGGATTTCTTGGCAGGATGTCTGTTAGTGGTTTCATTCCTAATTCCCTCACATTATCAGCTCTTGTTATTGGCTGTTGTAAATTAGGGAAGTACGATAATGCATTTGAGATATTCAATCACGTTTGTGCCAAGTGTTGGATTTTGGACTCTCTCTCTTACTCTAAGCTAGTTGAAGGTCTTTGCGAGGAAGGGAAGACTCTAGAGGCTGCTGAAGTGTTCAATTACATGGCTGAGAGTGGAGTTCCCCTTGAATCTTGCTCATTTAGTAAGCTGATTAAAGGTATCTATGACACCAAAGGTGTTGATGAGGCATTAAAGGTTAGAATATTGGCCTTGAAATGTGGTACTATGTGTACAAGTGATGCATACACCATCATCTTGCACGGGTTGGCTAGGAAATGCAGTGCTAAGTATTTTCTAGCCATGTACTCACTCATGCTGGTTGAGGGATGCATAATTGGTGTGGAAGCTTATTGCATCCTCATAAAGACCATGATCTTGCAGAATCGGATGAAAGATGCTGCATCTCTGTTTAATTTGATGGTTAGCGAAGGTTCATTACCTGAAACAGATGTCTTATCTGAGTTAGTGTCTCATTTTACCAATTTTTCTCAGTTAAATATGATCTCCAATGGGATTGATAGAGTTGTCTCCAATCATGAAATTCTAGATTCAGATACATACGGCTTACTGATTAATGGCTTCTGGAAAGAGGGTAACAAGAGCAAAGCTCAACAGTTGTTGGACTTGATGTTGGAAAAGGGTTGGGTACCAGATGCTAAAACCCATGGATTAGTAATAGGATCTAAGGCTGGAGAGGAAGTAGACTGTAGAAACTTGGTGTCTGATTATTCAACCATTCGAGACAGCGTCAGTGATATACTTTCTGAGAGCTTGGGTGATGATTGATTCTATAATCCTTTTATCTCTAGCCTCCTCTGCCGTTATGTTCCCACAAGCAACTGTCTTAATCACCATAGGCCTCAAGGCTCTTTTGAAACATTATCTGGTGGTGAACCAAGCATACTGCAAAGGAAAGATAGGTTCTTAGGGCCATCTTGATGGCTGATTGATCTCAAGTACTTGTTTGTTCTTTCTTCAGTTTTGCAATCCAGAGAAGAATCATAGATACCGTAGCTGTATAATTCTGTACTCATCTTCAGGAAATAACATGAAAAAATCAATTTGTAACACTTCCACTCAACCTTGTGGTAGAGTCCACTCTGGTTCGACCATTTCTCTTTTCTTGCGTACTTACAATGAGGCTTGTCCTCCATGACGCATACCAATCTTCTTGCGGCTAAGCTCTGTTTGTGTTTCAGGGATTTGATAGCCTGATATGAATTCTATAATGGGTGAGAATGTGCTGGTCAACCGCATGAGGCTCGTATTATGTGATTCCCCAATTTAACCACAACAGATTGTTGAAGCATCTGGTTTTGCAAAGAGGTAGATTCAAGTAGCAATCTAACGTATAGCCCTCCTGCACGAAGTAAATCAAACCCAGCAAAATTCTTCGCGTCACATAAAGAATCATCCCTTTGTTGAATGAGGATCGATCATCGCATCATACCCAACAAAATTCATCGGGGGCTATTTTCCTTATTTAAGGAGTGTTCTTAGACAAGATTATACGCCAAATAAAGCTTCCTATGCTTTTGTGTGTGTGCGTGTGAGAGTGGGGGGGGGGGGGGGGGGTGTTGTTTGGCGCAGGGTTTGGTGGGGTGGCGTGAGGTTGGGGGGTGTGGGGAGTGGGTTGGTGTTAACTGCAGATGTCTCAATAACATGATCGAAGAAATCCTTTCAAATGTCATGCTTTTCTTTTTAGTTTTTCTGAGGGTAAGAACAAAACGAGCGCGTGATGCCCGTGTTTGTATTTCTGGTCTATGAAAGAACATATGCTTTCAATGCTGCAACTTTTCAGTACATACATGGCTACATGCCATGTACCCTACATTCCCTGAAAGGCTCAAAGGAGGAAATAACTTTTGACAGCGTGATGGTCATGATCAGTAACACAAGTTTAAGCGTAACACCCGAGAGTTTCTCCAATTTCCGCCTAGCGTGTATCATCGGCACAAATAAATGCAGCAAAGGAAGGACCAAAAGACTTGCCATCCCTGAAATAGTTCCACCTTTGCCAGCATTCTGCGACAGATATAACACGTTCGCACTTGGTCGCGCCGTGTTTCATGCCCTTTAGGATTAAAATGCCTGGTTTTTTTTTGGCTCAACAGAATTAGAAAGCCAATATCCCAAAGTGGTTGAGCTTTGACCATTTTCCCGACCTAACGTCGTAGGGAGTGGACTGCCATAAAAGCTTTAACCATTTTCCCGACCTAACGTCGTAGGGAGTGGACATCCATGACCGTCTGCCGTAATGCAACGAGTGGATACTTTTTCAAAAATTATTGACCATTCGAGCAAACCCCCAGCTCTAGGGTCATTTAGTCCTTTCATAAAAATACTTATCTGTAGTAAGGCATAGGGTCTCTGTTTGGTAAAAGCTAAACATTCAAAAATTGTATTTTATGTGTTGATCATTGTAATTACTGAAAATTTGTTTTGTAACACTCAAACATTGACTATTGAATAATACTTTTTTCTCTTGCTGAATGTAGAACAGTGGTTTATTTGGTAGATTCTAGGCTTTGAGCAACGTAGTAGACAAGATTTTATTCCCTATTTAAATGCCTTTTCTATTGAATGAATTGAGTAAGCTCATCTCGCAGAGACTTAGTGATTTCTTGACTATACTGAATATTTTAAATCAGAGCTAGTTGTTTATCAAACGTGCTTAATTTTACCAAGTATTGAATACATCAATTTTTCGGTACTGATTGGAAGCCCCTAATGCCATTGTCCCACAGTCAACATCACCCAAAGGGATAAAAAAAAATATTGTTCCTCTTTATAGGAGTGAAGACAAAACACAGTCCATCTTTCCTGGCTTGTGAATGGCCTGTCGAGCCATTTCACTAAAATACCAGCTAAAGAAATACTTTACCTCCCAAAGAGTTAGTTGACTGCAGCTAAGAAGAAAGTACATGTATCCCAAGATTACATTCCTTATTATCAACAAAGACAAAATTAAATACAACTGAGCGAAGAGATAGAAGAGGAGGAGGAGGCAGCTTATTTACGAGACAAGACAGGTTTTACTATCAATCTATGCTGCTCAGAGCGATGTTAGATCAATGGTTCTTGACGCCCTGCCTTTAAGATTATTCCTGCCCATAGAGAACAAAAGGGTATGGACCAGTTTGAATGGCATAAGCAATGTAGCAGGCAAGAGAAGGGGGGAAAGAAGAGAGGGGATCTCTCTCAGTGCTGAGAGACTATGAATAGCCCTAATGGGAAGGGACATTCGCAAGCTAGTTCAATGAAAGAATCGATATGTACATTCACCTAAATGCGAGTGCAAATAATGGCCCCGAGGGACACAACCCTACGTGCAAATGCTAGAAATGGTGCGGAAACAAAAAGGTGTGTACTTACATTTCTAACAAGTTACTAAACATCCTTGCAAGTGGACTTATTGTGCCCAAGGCCCTTGCATCTACTGCACTGCAGTTGGCGTTTGACTATGTCTTGGGACCCAACCTTTTTGGTAGTAGGCCGACCAGGCGGACGACGATTAAAGGGAGGGGTCACGGTAACTGTAGCAGGACAAACATCCTTCTCTACTGGTATCTCTGATGAAGGGATTGGATGCACAGATTCCGAATATGTCAATGTATAGCTCTCAGTTGTGAAATATCTTGAACAGTAATCATAAGGGCTTTGACCGATGCAGCCAATAACAGCAATTGCATGAGAGCATGGTAAACCAGTCAGCTGCCACCCTTTGCAGCTACAATCCCAGCGATCGATGTCAACAATTTCAATAGATTCTCCACGAACCTCAAACGTGCTACCAGCTGACAATAGCACTTGCAGACTACGCACTTTAACGCTTTCCTTTTCAAGCTTCTCCTCCATTGACGGGGTAAGCTTGGACAACCACCGGCTTGACTCTGCACGTTGGGTACAAATTAACTCCACCATTTTGCCGCGGATCACATCAACCAGCTGTGTAATTGGCAATTCTTGTGTATCTGCTATGCAACTGTAGAAGTGCTCACCAAAGTTCGAGGCCATGTGGTTATATCGTGCACCCTGAAAATAGGCATTAGCCCAGTTCTGCGGTTCACTTTGGATAATCCAATTATAAGCTTCTGGAGAGATGCTTTTGATGCTATCGATGCACTGCTCAAAATTTTCAGGCCTGGCTGCATAAGCAGCAGTATAAAGATCCTCCACCATGAGACGTTTCACTTCATGAGAAAAATGCCCCTTCAGGTCTCTAATGAGTTCCTCAGTCAAATATCTCAGGCAATAACCATGGTATGAGCCTTCGAATACCTCAGAAATTGACTCTCTCAATCCCTTCTGCCTGTCTGCAACAAATGTTAGGGGAATCGAAGTTGAGAGCGCAGACTTCAGTTGTAGTAAAAACCAGTGCCAATTATCGTTGCTTTCTACATCTACAACAGCAAAAGCAACAGGAAAAGCAGCGTCATTGCCATCAGCAGCTGTTGCAGCTAGCAGCGTGCCTTGATATTTGGACTTTATGGGAAGGCTATCAAGGAAAAGGAGCGGCCGGCAACCTTGCTGAAAACCAAACAGCGAGGCATGAAATGTCACAAAAAGGCGATGGAAGCTTGAGTCCTCTTTGGTAGCAAAAGTAAGCAGACTACCTGGATTAGTCTCCATAATCTGTTTGCAAAAATAAGGTAATTGGCTATATGCCTCTTTATAAGAACCCTGGAGCTGCTCCTTTGCGATTTCTTTTCCACGCCATGCCTGAAAATAATTTAATTGGATTCCATACTCCTGCTTAATATCATTCACAATGTCTTTGGGTTTGTAATCCGGGAAAACCCTCAACTTTTCCTTAATTATACTAGCAACCCAACTTCTTGTAGCCTGATGTCCTGTTGTTACAACAGCCCCTTCACAAGTGTGTGTTGAATTCATTTTCTTAATGCATATCAACTGAGTGGTCGACAACCTAGATGCATGGATTCTCCAAGGACAGCCTTCCGCTTTGCATTTGACAGTGACACGGTGACTGTCATTCTTCTTATACTTAAATGCAAACTGATGGGCGATGGCATATTTCCTCAAAGCTTCACGAAACTCATGGACACCACTGAATCTTTGGCCCTCACCAGTAATAGCATTCTGCCACTGCTGTGCACCTTTGGCATGCTTCTCACTATCAAAAGCAATGAGAGGCAGAATAGGAGAAACATCGGTCTGCACATCAACATGGGGTTCGATATGGTTGAGAGCGATCACATTAAGAGGGGCAATGAGTGGAATGTCAGGATGCTCTGTGTCAACCACAATATCATCCACAACATCAAGAGGGGCGTCGACTGAAACTGCTGCTTCTGACAAAGTTGTCCTGCTGGATCTACAAATAAGGAGGGAACAACAAGTTTCAAGCAAAAGTCCACAAATTTAGACAAGTTCATTCTTGAAAGCTAATAGATATTTTACCTACTGGCAGGCATGTTTGACACTTCTTGGACAACAGCTTCTTCCATTATGATGTAAATATCCGCAGTAGCAGAATCCCCATGGAACTTTACCATTCTCTTCAAGTCCTTGTCATTTGAGACGGTTATCAGTGTCTTCCTATTACCTGGTAGGAAGTACTTGATGGACATAGAATTGATGTTGCAATTAAACATTTCTGCTACTTCATTCTTGAAATCATTAAACTTCACTTGGTCATCAATGTCAATAGCATGAGCTTCGCCACCTCGATATGATAGAGAACCATCCCCAACAGTCTCAAATCCACCACCGGATTGACATATAGCTATTATTCTTGTTCCTGCCATGGCCTGCCACAGCAAAAAAATTTCTTGCAAATCATTCCACAAGCCAAAAACTCTGCCACTGCAAAAACACATAAATGATATCCAGCAACATTCTTTATGCAAATTCACAAAGAAAAACTGCAGTCACAGGCCAGAATCTGAGACTTTGGTTCAGCTGCTTATGCAAATAATGTAAAAGCGATGACAATATCGATAAGGAAGGGTTAAATCCACACTGCAAATGTCTAAATACACATCGTTCTTTCCAATGGAGCAAGATGCCGTTGACAAACAACTGCCTCTGCCCTATCGGTCAGTCCACCTCATTTGAAACTCTCTTTCTTCCTTCATCTTTATTTCGAATTAAATCATACAAGTACATGCCCAGATGCAAAGGACACGAAGAGTTTTATCCAAACCCTCCCGCATTCCAATGCTTGTCATAAAGTGGTCTTACTATGAAGTCCGACTAAAACTCGTAGTTAAGAAGCAGGTAAATATCTTTCTTTTCTGGATTCACTAAAAGGGCAGATCGATACATCACAGAAAACCAGACACCCCGTTTCATCTCCTATGTCCTATACTCTTTCTCTCTCCCTGCGTATTCGCACAAGGGCACATAATCTTATCACTAAAGAAGAAAACTTCCCGCTGCGCAATTTTCTTTCCCTTCATCATTCCGGCAAACTTCGCGCCAGAACTTAAAACTATGAAAAACCTCGGGACCCATATCTATTTAAATTACTGAAACTGCACCTGTGCTAGCTACAGATCTCATCGCCTGATCAAATGAATCGTAAAGTTTTCGTCTTTTAGCCATCGAAACCGCGAAAACATCACCGTACTCTCCCACAAACCAGACTGCTCACAGACCAAAGGAACTAAATAGATGCGTCCCCCCAAAGTCAGCATCCAATGCAAGGATAGATGCAGAGAGAAGCATCACATCACACAAATCGTACCCGTTTCGTGCCACGAGAAAAGGGGCAAACTGCTACATTTCCAGTTCACATCAAACCCACGAAATCTCTAACCGGTCCTAGCAATTTCGAGCGGCGACGAGCAGCACAGCAGGGTTACCGGAATCACTCGCGATCTCGGGGGAAGCACGCTCCGCGTCGAGGGTCGCCGGCCATCTGGGCAGCCGGACGCCGGCGCTCCGGTTGCCGGCGGCGACGGGGGAGGAGACGGGCCGAGCGATCGGAGAAGAGAGACGGAAGAGACCGGATCGAAACCCTAGAGCAGAGCTTGCTGAAGAAGGAAGAGGAAGGCTCTCCCCTGTGGCGAGTTTCTTGCCGGCTCTGTTTTTCGTTGTTTTTTTTAGGCTGAAATGCTGTTCAAGGACTGTCGATAGTTATCTAATTAAAAAAAGAAAATCAGGTGAAAGTAAATTATTATCATCTAATTTTGCACTAATCTTCGAAAAAAAAAACACACCTTCAAATTGAAATATTTCCTCCGTTAATAAGATCGCGTGTGTATATATAAATGTACATACCAAGAACTTGTTGATTGATATTGAGGTCGAAACACCAAGTGCCATGGAGACGAAATTCACTATTTATATTGGGATTTTTTTTTGCTTGGTGGCTCATCCACCCGAATGGTTGTAACTCATTGAAAGATGGGTAACTGTAAGGGGTGTGCAAAAGAATTGGGACCCGCTCGGATCGCCCGGGACAGCCTGGAACCGGTGGTTCTCAACGGAACCTGCTTGGTTCCCGGTTCCAATTTTTTGAAACCGGTGGGTACCAGTCCGATTTTCGGTTCTCAGTGTGGAACCACCTACCTGCTTACCAGGATCGGACCGGTAATATAATAATAAATTTATTTTTTTAATTTTTAATTAAAAAATCTAAATTTTTTTTTAAATAGGAGAGTTGTTGTTTTGTTTGTTTGCTAATTATTGTGAACTTGTGACAAACTCCGATGTGTAATATATAATATAGGCTACAGATGTATTTGATGTGAAGCAAAATAGCATGTGATGAACACAACTCACCAATGGACAAAAATTAGACCAGTCCATTTTTTGATTTGTCTAGGAAAACTTAGTGTGACTGATTCCATAGATTCACCCGAGAACCGAATCAGACCGGCGGTCCGTTTCTCGGGCGGGTCCAAGGAA